>CAWUFW010006929.1:0-600000 GCA_963921515.1 Calotriton arnoldi | reverse complement strand
TCGCCTTGCCCTTATATAGGCATAAAATCCCAGACCTTATTTAGGCATAAACCATGCACTCCAAATACAGGCATGGATTCCGGCATCCGTCCACCCTAGCGTCTCAACGAGTCCATGAAAAAAACAGACCCTTAGGCTGCGGGAGTTTCCCTTGCCCAGGACTATTGATTTCTTCAAGGACTCATATATTATGCATGAACCATTATTCCTTAGGGGTTCATTCATGACGTCTTTCGCTGCCCAACTCACGTCAATGCTAACATTTTCAGGTATAAATATACCTTCCCAAACCCCTGTAAATCAGAGGAGACCTCGACTTCAGAGGAGCCCGATTCCCGGCCAGACGCACTGAGAAGACGCTGTCATTCCTGCACGCAGAGAGTCCAGCTTCCAGTGATCTAACTTCCCTTGCGAGGTGTTGGAGTTCGAGTCCGGAAAGAGATTCCTACCTCTCTCATTCTTCAGGTATGGAGCAGACTAGAACCTAGAGGGACTCTTGGCATATTAGACTCTTGGCATACTAGGCGTAACATACTCTTAGTATACTCTAGTCAGGAATAAATCACCTACTTCTACTTCTCCCTACACCTAGGATAGGTTAGGAACACTGGGGTAGAACTAGGCTAGAAACGCATCGTATGAGTACTAGCATTTTTAGGCTGTGTCATTTTATGTAAATGCATATATGCTGAAAAGATAATGCTAACGCAGTATTATTTATTTCTACTGCTCACTCTGTACATTATTTATCTCGCATACTGTCTTGTGATCGTAACAGCACATCTAACTTACAACAGAAACAAGACTGTTCAATAAACCTTTTTATTGAAACGCCCGTCTGTTATTTCTGTGTAACTTTGAGAATAACTGAACCATGCACGACTGAGCTGAGTGAAATAGTTATCTATTGTTTCTACGACTCTGGGACACGTCCTGATTCTGTAAGGGAAACACAGTGGTCATGTTTTGCGGCTGCCAGAAACTACTCCCTTCTTGTCGTCAAGAAGTTTCTAGTGGCCTCTGAGCTAGCTGGCACAAGTAATTAAGTTTAATATACTCGATAGGGACATACCGACCTTAGTCCTATGTCAAACCTAGAGGATATATTATTCAAATGCGCAGAGCCTATTAGGGAAATAGGAGCTACACTACATGGCGCCCAACGGTTTGGTAAGGCAGTAATTCAACGTTAGATACTGAGTAACTCAGCTGTGCATCTCTTCTTTTTCTCTCAAGAGACCCCTACCCATATACTCCTAAAGACGTCTGGAGTGGGCAGGGTTAGTATCCGCCACGGCTACATAGGGCAGTACCCTATATATTAGCTGTTTGGTTTGCTCAACGTTGAAGGATACAGTGTTCCACAATATTGTGCACCTTATCTTTGTTTCCTTGAAACTTGTTCTACATTTTTCAAAAACAAAATGCCTGGCTCCGACACTGACACCGGAAACGGTGTTGCTGCGGCTGATCCAGCCCAGCCAGCATTTTTTAACAACACCGGTTTAAATGAAACCGAGGAGGGTGTCATTGACATCGCTCCAAACTTAAGAAGAGCCATTACTCTAAAACTTATAAAACATGGCCTACCACCGAGAGGAGGTAGAGCAGTTTTCGTGATAGAGGCACATGAATCCTTTCAGACAGAGGTATTCTATTCATGGGTAATATTTCCTGAATCCAATTCAGTGACACACATGTTCCACTTCTACAAAGAAGATGAACCACCAGAGGAATACATTCCTTTCGAGGATATTGAAATTCCATTAACATACCAAGAGCATCAGCTCTGGTTTAAAGGCGCCCTAAAACATCACAGAAATATAACCAGGCTCGGTCCACTAGGTAGACCAGGAGCAACTTGGCCGATTCTAGCCGAGCTACACACCTCATCCCGACATAGAAATAATGTCAGATGAGGAACTACTTGTTCAAATACAAGAATTAATAAAAATCTACAGACAATTGGTTCAATATGTCATGCGGACTTTCACAGTCCAACCACCATTAACACTTCCAAATCAAACCCCTCACCAGGGGAATACTCTAAAAATTATACCACAGACTCTATACGCAGTCATGGGTAAAATGCCCACTAAGCGTGAGCAAATCCCGTTTTGGATAGCTCAAAAAATTACTCAAATCGAAGCAGTGTTTCCAAATACTAGCCCGCATGAGAAACACAGAATCCTAACCATTAGTTTACCAATGGGGATCACACCACAACTGGAAGACTGCACCACTTGGGGCTCAGTCTTTGCTGCCATCTACACTAAAACACACGGCATTCCGTCAATCGCGGTAATACCTGATGTCCTAAAACAAATTCAAAACGAATACGGGGCAGAGCCTGCTTTAAATTTAGGTATGAAATTACTGAAAAATTTCGACCAGGTCTCAACAATAATATTATCAAATATTAAAGGGGAGGCAGCAGCAGTGGCGATCCGACAAAAATTAAGGGAATTTGATGTTACAGAACATCAAACAGAGCTACCCAGAATTATAGAACAATCCTATGCAGAATTAGGCAGAGATAGTTTGGGTGGGAGACCAGTTAAACCAAAACTATCTGAAAGTCCTGAGAAGGACTCAATTAAACAAACTCCTACATCTTCTAAAAAGAAGTGGGAGACTAATAAACAAAATTCAAATGAGAAACGATCTCAATCCTGAGGTAGGTCTCCTCAAAAGGAGCCCTCTGAAAGGAGGTATAACCTCAGGAATAGGGATAATTTGAGAAAACCTGATAGGTATCAAGACACTGATACACGTTCCTCTCGTCCCTTTCAGGTTTCATCACAGACTTCGGAAAGAAGAGGACGAACAGAACATAGAGAAGAACGCGTGAAATCGAAAGACGACAAACACGCTCAAAAAACTAAAGCAAAACCTCAATTCTCCAAAAAGAAAGTCGCAGGTCTAATAGTAAGACATGCCGAGAATTCTGAGAACGCAACTCAAGAACGGAGAATGGGCTCAGACAATGCTGGACAGTGCAGCAGAAGTCACAATAGTTCGCCAGAACCTGATGGAACTTCTGGAGATAGTGGACTTGAATGAGTACATTACAGTAGAAACTGTAGACACCAGGGTTAGTGCTCCACAAAAGTTATATGACATAACACTCCGGATGGAGGGAGACAAACCTAGACAGGTTAAAGCACTCTTCTGGGAAAAACTATCAAAGGGTTATGACATACTTCTAGCAGAAAAAGACTGGCCACCACAATTTGTCAGGGAGTGCCCACACGACGAGGACATGATTATGCCTGCCTTCTCCAATCACATTCCAATTCACTTAAAATATACATATGCCAGAAAATGGACAGTGGCCCAGGCTCCAGCATTATATAAGGACTCACCTCACCATAAAATAAATCTGAAACATGAACCAACTGCACAGAGGCAGTATCCAATTAAGCAAGAAGCTAAAAAACAGGTCAGGGAGATCTTAGATCAACTTGAATATCAAGGGGTGATTGAAACATGCACCTCCTCCATGAACAATCCTTTGTTTCCTGTCTCCAAACCAGACAATACATATCATCTAGTTTTGGACTACAGACACCTAAATACTTGTTCTAAAACTTTTGCAGTGCAAAATGCACACAGCACAGCATTAACCCCTTTACCGCGGCCGAAATTTCGCCGCGGTGCGGCGGCTTTGAAGAGTGGGCGGGGCCGCGTCGGCCAACGGACGTGCGCAGCACTACGGAGGTAGTGCTCGCGACGGCCGTTGGCCGACAGAAGCAGCGAAAGGGTTAATGAATAACATTGTGCGTAAAAAATACAAAACAACATTAGACATCTCAAATGGTTTCTTTTGTCAAAACATAGCACCTGAAAGCAGGTACTTAACAGCATTCTCCATAATGGGGACCCAGCGTCACTTTTGTCGACTCCCACAAGGGTTCAAGAACAGCCCAGGTTTATTCTCAGCGAGGGTAACGGAGTTACTACAAATTTATGACAATGAGGCATTGTCTTATGTCGATGACATCTATCTGACAGACGATGACTTGGAAAAACACTTGAACAGGGTGAGCACCATTATACTGGGATTCGCCTCTGAGGGCTACAAGTTCAACTTTAAAAAGTCCCGAATTGCCCATCTCAATGTCCTATTTTTGGGATATGAGCTTTCAAGTGAAGGCAAGAGCTTGGCAGCTAACTTTCTAGAGAAATGTGCGCTGCTCCACCCTCCAAAGACGCTAAAAAACTTACAATCAATACTGGGATTCCTAAATTTTGGAAGAACATACATTCTAAACTATGCAGAAAGGGTTAAACCTCTCTACGCATTAATCAAACCTGATTTTTCAATCAAAAACTGGACAAATGAACACACAGAAATCTTGCGTTCACTCCAAGCTAACATGTTAGCAACAAACCACTTACAAACACGCGTAAGTCAAAGAAATTTGGTGATTCGAATAATTTCGGGTCAATGTGGATTCACCTACTTAACCTTCAATGAGGGTGAGAAAGTACCAATCGCATACAAATCCCATTTGTACACACAAGCGGAAATGCGCTTCAGTTCAACTGAAAAATTCTAACAGCAGTTCAAACAGCTGTAGCAAAAGAAAGAGCCTTAGCCCAAGGGAAACGCATAATTGTCGTTACCCCAGTACCAGCTTTAGAAGCGGTCACAAAAGCAAGCATTCCAAATGCTAAAGCACTACATCCGAGATGGATACAATGGGTTAATTCTCTTGCTGCACCTGATGTTGAATATGTTTTTGATCCAGATTTAAAAACACAAGCATTTCTCCAGTATGAACAAGAATGTCCTCTGCCCACTGATATTCTGCCTCTCGATCAGTATGAATTCGTAATTTACACTGACGGATCCGCACAGCCCGCAACAGGGAGTAAGCAAGCTTACAGTGCAGCGTGTGCTATCGTTAAAGGTCGCATGCGAAATGGCATCTTCAGACCTATGGTCACAATAACTCAATCACTAGGTGATTGTACAGCTCAGCGAGCTGAACTATAAAGCATTCAAACTGGCACTTGAGAGTACGGATCGAGAATTCCTCACACTAATCGTGTGCGATTCCTTTTACTGTGTTCAGTCGTATAATGACTATATACGAACCTCGCATGAAAATGGTTTCAAAGATGCGAAGGGTGGCACAATAAAGCACAAATTGCTTTGGGAACAAGTAGTTCAGTTGAAAAACGAACTACCAAAGGCTCACGTGATTCACACACTGAGTCATCAGCGTGATGGCGTTCACGTTGCAGGGAATTCATTGGCTGACGAAGCCGCAAAGGGGGCTGTTCAGACGGCTTCCGTAGCTGCGATCACTCGTTCAAAAACAAAAATAGACGGTGAGATAATGTTAGCTGTCAATGCTTCAAGCAAAGGCAGCAGTGCAGCGTTACCAAAAAGTTTCCACTCAAGTACTCTTATGTAATTGATGCGAATAACGTTCCTTTTGCTCGAATCCCTGGAGTGGGGGATAGGATAATTCCAAACAAGGAACGCAGAATAGGACTAATCCTAGCAGCACACGAGGATGGTCTGCCCATCAGGGTTTCTGCGACAGTATCTTTACTCAAGCAAAGATATTGGTGGCCTGGCATTCGGAAACAAACTAAGAACTATGTTTTAGAATGTGATATTTGCCAACAGATGAAAGTCTCAACAGTGAAACGTCCTGCGCAGACAACCTTGTTAATTTTGGATAAACCATTAGCTTTTCTTAACCTGGACCACTGCGGTCCCTTGCAAAGGGATGGTAATTATAAATACATCATGGTTGCAGTGGATTCATGCTCTAGGTTCCTATGGTTATGGCCTCAGCGCTCGGCTGACACTCGAACTGTTATAAAAGATTTGCGAGTCTTTATCGGCACATACGCAATAGGCGCGCTACATTCTGACCAGGGTCCTGCGTTTAGCTCTAGGGCTTACAAGGAGGCCATGGCCAGTCTGGGCGTTGCATTGCGGTACTCCTCTCCATTCCATCCTGAGGGAAATTCTGTTGTGGAAAGGAAAAACCGGGACATAAAGCAGTCTATAACAGCTAGGGTATTAGGTTCGGGTGATGGGTGGGTCAAACACCTCAATAGCGTACAGCGCGCTCTTAATAATCTGCCAAGAAGTTCTCTAGGGGGGGGTCACTCCATATGAGGTCCTATTTGGGACAAGAATGTGGGTTCCAGACTTAGAACACGTAGGCACAGTGGTGGAAAATAAAGCATTTAATATCAAAGATCGTTTGGCTGTTTTACGGGAGCTTAACAAATTAAGAACGAAACAAAGCAACGTATCCCTACAGCCAACCACCACTGGGGAAACATCGGCGGTCCCAGCAAGGCCTGTCTGGATTCCAAAAGTTGGGGATCTAGTCAGAGAAAAAATCGCGGACAAGAAGGAATTTGGACCTTCTTACAGACAACCGGTACCTGTTCTAGCTGTTCAAGGAACAAGGACAGTACTTCTGCCGCCCCTTGCTGGAAGAAAGGAGAAAAGATTTGTGTCCATCGACCTCATCAAACCACAACATGTGGCCAATACTAAGCAGTAGGCCTCGTGGACTCCGACCTAGTAGCTGACTCACTCCTCTCGCTACTATTCAAGAGGTTCAGACTGAAAGACTGATCACGATCGAGAATTCAGCTGTAACAAATGAAGGACTAAGCAACCAAGCTATGGAACTCATCCCTCTTGACAACCAAATAACAGTTCGTCCAAATACACCTGTCTACACCAACGTGACACGTGAAGAACTGTCTCCTGTGATTTCAACAAATCCTGATGCAATTCCAACAATTGACAGAACTGCTTCTGGCTATTTCATTGACTTTGATACGTTCTCAGAAGATCCAAGCGAACCTGAAACGACGCCAGCATCATTCAAACTCAAGCAGCAAGTACAAGACTGTATTCACTTTCTGAAAAAGACTTATCTGGTTTCTCCATGGATTGAACTCTGGATTACATCTGGACTTTTTGTTTTTCTGCTCTGGCTAGCTTTGGTAACAACTGTAAGCGTGCTTATAAGTGGCAGATACATCCATGTGAACAGTGAAGGAAAAGACGTGAATGTACTTTTGAAACCTCATAAATCTTCCCATCGTGAAGCAAGAGACTTGTCATCAGTGAACATCACAGCTGTTCCTATACAGGATAGTATAGTGTGGGACAAACAGATTATGAAATCTTCGGCCCGAGTGAACAATTGAACATTCCACATTAGTTTAAAATTTCACTAAGTGATTTAATTACGTCCAGTACCTATTCAGATGATTGGGACTTTGAGACTGTGACTGACATAATGTTTGATCTAGAAAAATCTGCTTCATTTTCTAAAAATGAATATTTAGAAGGTTCATCAGACTATGAAGAACTGTATTGTTATAACCACTATGGTCATCATTATTTGCACAAAACTGCATATCCAAGAAATGTGTTTATGTTTAACCAATGGGAACATTGTCCTACACCGCCACAAGGTAGTTCAAAAATTTTTGCTAGTAAGTTTCCATATTTTTCAGGTTACAATACATCTGACCCAGAAACGTTTTACTATAAAAATGTAAACAAAACAGGACTGAAAATTATGTTAACAAATACGAAACAGATTTATTCTGAAGCATTTATTGCCCAACTGTCTACACAGGGTTTCGACTTATGGAAAGACACAATTGAGACAAAAACTGTCTGGGGTAGTAAAGATTGGCAAGTACAGGGTATAGAAGCTTTATTTAGAGCCTGTATTATCCCTGAACAAATACTGTTTTTGAATAAAACTGTCCAACAAACATCTTGTCTTGGATTAGCCAAGATCAAAGAGATGAACACACCTTCTGTGCCAACACCTGCCAGTGAAAATAATACAAAGGCAGTGGTGACAGTTGACAATATACTACAACTCAACAGAACTCATCCAAATTGGAAAAAATGGTTGATCTGGCCCACAGACACAAACAACTGTCAGGAAAGGTTCTTGAACAAAACTCAGGGCTTTACTATTCATAGGCCAGACCCAAGATATGTCCAAAGACAACATCCGGGGGTAGTAACAACATACAGTGTAGGAAAATTATGCCTCGATTGGCTGCATAGATCTACACTACAGGATGTGAAACAATACTTATCCTTACTTACAGGAGACGCAGATCTTAGGGAATTCTTGCTTGGACCAAGAAAACCGCGTCAAAAACGTTTCATATATGCCGGCATTTATACTGCTTATAATGAAGCATGGAAAGTGTCACAGATAGAGGCCGCAGAACGAATACGTGAACTTGATCGTATTAATTTAGAGAAAACACTCTCTGTGGTCGACAATGGGTTAACAACTTTGTCCTCCAGAATTTATTCATTGGATGGCATTGTATCCTCTGCTATCGACATTCTAGAACAAGATTTGGCTATGTTACAACAAGGTCAATCCCAATTACGTTCTATAGTGTCATTGACATGGACGCTGCAATCTTTGCGAGCGGGCTATGTGCCTTGGCGTTTCATCAACACGTCGTCTCTGTTTGCAGAATACAATCTCACTGATAAACAGATTGAATTGGCACAAAGAGGAGCAAGGTATACAGTGCTGAGCATTGAAGAAATGGAGAAATTACCATTCACAGTGGCAGAAAAACCAGCTACAGAATGGGTTATTTATGGCAAAATAACATTACCTGTGACAACTTTTCAGTTTCAGTATTGCCTCAGACAAATGCAAGCAGGCAAATATGAAAGGTTGGGTAAGGAATACATTAAGACATCTTGGGATTTACCGTATACACATAGATGTTGGAGTGGGGATCGTGAAGTGTTTCTTAGCGGTACCAACTGTAAACATGCACTGACCGGTTCACTCATATGTCAGGACATTTCTTTACACGGGGCTTGTAATGGTTCTGTGGCAAACTTGTCTTGCCATCAGAGGGGTACACCAGCTGCTGTGATTAATCCAACGTTTGGACAACTTTCTAATGGGAGTTACCTCATGTTGAATGATCAGAGTTGCTGTGGAATGTTGCCAGGCATCCCATATCTAGTAACGGTCAACTCCAGGGTCACTTGCTGTATGCAAGCATTGTTTCCCCAATAGACACAGTCAGGGAGTCGCCGCTATGGCCTTCGCTGAACGTCTCTTTTATAAGATTTGATACTTTGAGCAGAATGAAAGCCATGCTTTTACAGCAAACAGTGCCTTTGACCTCGGCCAAAGAAACCTATGATCTAC
This sequence comes from Calotriton arnoldi, assembly GCA_963921515.1. NCBI lineage: Eukaryota > Metazoa > Chordata > Amphibia > Caudata > Salamandridae > Calotriton > Calotriton arnoldi. Next base: position 590,791 of record CAWUFW010006929.1, on the reverse strand, counting down.
AAAGTAGCAAGGACTTCGGCTGAGATACAGACTTTAATACGTACAAACTGCCCTATACATTTCGTAGAAATGGTATCACGTATCTTTAACATGTCAGATACGACCGGAATTGTACATGTATTTAAGAGCATTTGCTCCGGTCTGTTAGCACCTTTCCAGGCAATACTTGGAATTATCCCCAACTTTGCACATTCGGTGTTTGGTGGCATACCATTAATTCTCGCACTTGTTGCCGGAATTTTATTCATCTTTCTGCTATTGCGCTATGGCCAGCCTATTCGCCGACATCACTCCGAGCGAAATGGAGAAAGCTCTCCTTGAAAGAAAGTGCCGTGAGCGAATAGTACAGCTATTGGGCATGACTCGTCTACGGGACCTTAATACCACGTGGTTCCTGTCATTCAGACCAATCTGGCAAGATTGCATCTTACCTGTTCTACGCTGCCTGCTATGCGGTGAAGAATGCGTGTTGGACGCTTGTCTAACATATCCATCAGCTGCGCCAAAGGACGTTGATACTTTGCTGGTCCCGATAACGGTCCATGCTCTGTGTTGTCCCCAGAGGCTCCCTATCCTGATGTCAGCATTCATTGAGATCTCACAGTCGCCTCCTGCTGCTGCTGAGGTACGAGAAACAACTCCAGGCACACAGGTAACAACGGACACGAACATTGCTGCGGCGACCTATGCTGAGAGCGATGCTTCCCATCTTTGTGCGATCAATCTCTTACACGAGGTGTTCCAACTTACACCAACGACAGTGGATGATGTTTTGTCTATTGAAATAGATGATCTCATGTTTACACCAGACCCGTAAACTGACTCTGATTCGGCATACTATGTTCCAGAGAGACAGCAACAATTTGGCCTTCATTTTTCAAAGACTTGGAACTCTACCAAATTTGAACTTTTTGTCCCATTTTTCGAACGAAAATGGCACTTCAATCTGCTTAAAGTAGAACTAGCCTTATAATACAGACTTGGCAGTACTTCCAGGGACACTTAGTCATCTTGTGTGTCTAGAACAGTTCATTTAATTTTCATGACAGGCAATGACTTTGATTTTGAACAAACTTATCGATCATTTTCGTCATATGTAAATATTGCTTTTATATTACATTCCGATTGCATTTATTTCAAAATTTATGCAGGAAATGATAAGCATTGCTTACTGATGTACAGAAACCTTTGCATTTTTTAATATGTCTTTTAATGCTTTTTAGGATATGTTATAATATGCGGTACTCCATTTTAATGTTTAGCATTTTAAATGTTTTAGCATTTTAGTAGTGTCGTATACACGAAAGAGGAGTGGGTGTTGTATACTTTATAGGGTGTCCATAAACGGGCTTTCTAGAATCATGTCCTTATATAGGCACAATTCGCCTTGCCCTTATATAGGCATAAAATCCCAGACCTTATTTAGGCATAAACCATGCACTCCAAATACAGGCATGGATTCCGGCATCCGTCCACCCTAGCGTCTCAACGAGTCCATGAAAAAAACAGACCCTTAGGCTGCGGGAGTTTCCCTTGCCCAGGACTATTGATTTCTTCAAGGACTCATATATTATGCATGAACCATTATTCCTTAAGGGTTCATTCATGACGTCTTTCGCTGCCCAACTCACGTCAATGCTAACATTTTCAGGTATAAATATACCTTCCCAAACCCCTGTAAATCAGAGGAGACCTCGACTTCAGAGGAGCCCGATTCCCGGCCGGACGCACTGAGAAGACGCTGTCATTCCTGCACGCAGAGAGTCCAGCTTCCAGTGATCTAACTTCCCTTGCGGGGTGTTGGAGTTCGAGTCCGGAAAGAGATTCCTACCTCTCTCATTCTTCAGGTATGGAGCAGACTAGAACCTAGAGGGACTCTTGGCATATTAGACTCTTGGCATACTAGGCGTAACATACTCTTAGTGTACTCTAGTCAGGAATACATCACCTACTTCTACTTCTCCCTACACCTAGGATAGGTTAGGAACACTGGGGTAGAACTAGGCTAGAAACGCATCGTATGAGTACTCACATTTTTAGGCTGTGTCATTTTATGTAAATGCATATATGCTGAAAAGATAATGCTAACGCAGTATTATTTATTTCTATTGCTCACTCTGTACATTATTTATCTCGCATACTGTCTTGTGATCGTAACAGCACATCTAACTTACAACAGAAACAAGACTGTTCAATAAACCTTTTTATTGAAACGCCTGTCTGTTATTTCTGTGTAACTTTGAGAATAACTGAACCATGCACGACTGAGCTGAGTGAAATAGTTATCTATTGTTTTTACGACTCTGGGACACGTCCTGATTCTGTAAGGGAAACACAGTGGTCATGTTTTGCGGCTGCCAGAAACTACTCCCTTCTTGTCGTCAAGAAGTTTCTAGTGGCCTCTGGGCTAGCTGGCACAAGTAATTAAGTTTAATATACTCGATAGGGACATACCGACCTTAGTCCTATGTCAAACCTATAGGATATATTATTCCAATGCGCAGAGCCTATTGGGGAAATAGGAGCTACACTACACTAAAAAGACCACAAACATTGGAAAATCCATAAAATACTTCATAGAAATTCTGGTTTTCCAAGAAAGCCTAACCTCCCCAGTGGTATGGTTACCAGGCAAGCAAGCTTTGGATCTCCACCACTTACAGTATGAAAATATAACATAGATTTATAAATGTACCCAGAGTGACATATCCACACTGCATCACACTTGCTAGATGTATAAAGATTAGGAATAACGAGCTCCTAATTGCAATTTTCTGCGAATTGTAATTACAAAATCGCTATTCCTAATGTATAAAACTCATTGAGTTTCGTTTAGCATTTCATAGTAATTCACTAATAGACCTACCTCATGAATATTAATGAAGTAGGTCGCAATTTGTGACCCACTATGATTTGCTGCCATCACACGGATGGTGGCCTTCTGCAGTCAGCAGACCAACATGTCTGTGATTGCTTTTAAATAAAGCAATTTTCTTTTTAAACGCAGCCCGTTTTCCTTAAAGGAAAATGGGAATTCATTTAAGAAGAAAAAAATGAAACGTTTAAGTTTCAATTTTTAAGAGTAGGCACCGCTGCTTGCTCTTGAAAAATATTTTTTCAACCATTCTCTAAGGGGAAGGAGTTCCGTTGGGACCCCATCCCATTTGTGAATGGGTTACCACCAATTTTGAGTTGACAGCAAAGTGCAAATGTTTTGGGGGCGGCATTTCGGTCGCAAAACATTTGTACATACCAATGCAAACTGGCATTTGGAAGGGACGCCCTAAACACGCCCCTCCCGAACTGATGAAAAACAAAAAATTGTTGAAAAACAAAAAGTAAACTCTGTACTTAAATTATTTTGTACATTACTGTAAAGGCCCTGGGTTCATCACTACTTGGGCCCATCACTACTTTCGAAAACATTTAAATAGCAAAATGAATTATGAAACAGACATATATTTCTACCAGTATAGAAAATATCCATTTAAAATAAACTTTTATTTTTTAGAAAAAGATAATAAAATCTTTAAATTGGAAAACAGGATATGATTAATTGTTCAAAAAATGTAACTTTGTGCTTTCATTTCAAATACTTTGTACTCACTCTAAAGCCCTTGTGCCTGGTAGAACTGTGGAAACTGTTAAAACTAAGGGGGGTCATTATGATGGCGGACGGTCTTCAGCCCGACCGCCATTGTATTGTATGTGGGACCACCCGCCTACAAGGCGGCGGTCCTACTGGGCAAATTACGATTCAATCGCCACCGTGGCGGTCGCTTTGCCCATGTATTGCATTGCGTTGGGTGCTGCGCTCTGCAGCACTTGCTGCAAGACAAAACAGACACCCCACACATATCCCTGCACTACGTGGCAGGCACCATTGGGTGCCTACCACATGGTGTAGGGATATGTAGGGGGGCACCATAGGTGCCTCCCAGGGACTATATCCCTGGCCCAGGAGGTTAGGGGGGGCTGCTACAGGCCCCCAAATTTGTTTCTGCCTGCCGTTTTGCTGTGGTGTGTCCGCCGCAGAACAACCAGCGGAAAGGGATATTGTAATCCCTATGGCGGTGCCTGACAGGCACCGCCGCCATTCTGGGACTTTCTGGGACTACAGGAAGGTCTGACAGACGGTCGGATACAGACCGCCTGTCGGGCTGTGGCGGTCTCTGTTTCCGACCGCCACCCGTCAAAATGCTATTGTTATATGGCGGACGGAGATCTCTGGTAAGATGGCCAAAGATGGGCGGTACTTCAGCCATCGTAATGAGGCCCTAAATTACTAAATTAAATATATGCTATAAATTGTAAGAAATAAATACAAATAACAAAAATGATTTAAATAAATAAATAAATTAAAAAATATGTAAATAACCAGATCAACATATATGTAAATACACATAAAGGCATACACACAAACACATATATGTATATGTGTGTGTGTTTATGTATATGTGCATTTACATATATATCTATAGGTCTATTTACAAATTTTTCATTTAAATCATTTTTTTATTTGTATCTAAAAATGTGTGTGTTTATCTCTATATATCCACCCAAGATGACAGTGTGTGCTGTGTGTTACTATTAAAATATACATCTAAAAGTTAGCATAAAGTGCTGAAAATGCATACAACATTTAGGATTCAGTGATAATAAAAGTGAGTGACTAGAGGTCCTACGATACTCCCTACTGTTACAGACCAAACCATAGCTATACACCTGAAAGAACAATAGCACTATAAAAGTAAACCATATTTTCAATTTATACAGAAAGTTTGCTCAATAATCTTTAAAGGGAACAAACTTTTCAATTGTTCTTTTGTTGTATTCCAGTATATTTTTCTAGGAGCTTTTTTCCATAGACAACATAGCCAATGCATTAAGTTGAGCTTGAGTCATTGTGTTCCTTAAAAATGTTTTACCCTCTTCAGTGTGAAGATATAAATCTCAGACTCTGCTGTTGTCATGGGGGTAGTGATGACAACTCTCAGTCGCTTTATGGTATTAGAAAAATATTTCTATAAGTTGTTCTAAAAAAATAGTTAAATAAACCATGACTCTTCTGGTAGGCTGACAGAAGTCAAATCTTCTATACGGGACTAAATGTTCAGTGCACAGTCTTGCCTTGTCTAGCATTGGATATACCTGCACTGTTTCTGCAAGTGTTTCAGCTAGAAAACATTTATTATGTCTCTCAAAAAGTTCCCTTTGCAAAAGTGTTAAACTGACAGGATACTTTGTGAATGCAAAGTGCTCTTTGGTATGGACTGGAATAATGCACAGACTTCTTTTGCTTTTTGGATAAAAGTATTTATTTGCAGTCTCCGGGTTACCAATTTAGATTCCTGTGGCATTATAGTATCCAAACTGGCAATGGATTCTCATACTTTGTTGAGGCTTGTCACAAAGTGTATTGCTGGTTTTGGAACAAGTACGGTGTCAATGTTTCACTTTTGTAACTGATCATAAGAACTGTTGGTGGGGGGCATTGTGCAGTGGAAACAAAAAACAGAAAGAACATACATTTCTTTGAAGGTTCTAGTAAATTTATGAGCTTCACAATAGTATCGTACTTAAAATACCACTATTTTCAATTGTCCAAATACATTCAAGAACATCCTCTCTAGATTCATGAATAATATAAATCAGTCAAATATTGAAATTGCAGAGAGTTGCAGACCTGTTTGAAAGCCTTCTTGCCATTATCTGCTGAAGGATGTCAGTCTTTTAGGAAAAGATGCAAAAATGCTTTAATACCATCCTCCTCTGAAAAGACAATTTTGATGCTGGATATTTTTGATACAGCCTGCTCCATAATTAGGTAAGGTTGGTGGGAATAGCAGTGAACATAATGTGAATTTGGCTACACATTCCTTACTATCTTTTACACCCCAACGGATGCACCACGCATGACGCTGGCACAATTGTAGCTTTGAGCAATTACTTTTTCTTTAGTGCACTGCTTTGGGAAAATTAGGTTTTTAATTCATTGAGAATAGCTGCAGCAATTGTTCTGCAGATGAGTCTTTTAGATGTGTGAAACAATAACATCTTCCAACTACTTTGTAATTGCCATCGATGTATCGAAAGACCAGTACAGTCTAAGTTTTAATAGAGACATCGGGCCATATTACACAAGGTGCCTCAGGGGCACAACCGGAGTTTGCGCCTGCTTTGTGTGCTACCGGGGCACTTTGTTATTACAGGAGGGGCCGCAGAAGCTTTTACGTCCCCTTCTGTAATACTTAAAGCGCTGGCGTACACACAGCACCATCTCTTTCTCAAGAGGGTGTTCCCTCATTTGCATGGGGGCGTGGCCCCATGCAAATGAGAGAATCCCTTTGCCTCTGCACCCTCACCATATTACAGACGTAGGCGCAGAGGCAAAGAAGCTCCCAGGAGGCACACTGGCAGTGCGCCACCTCAAAGGTGGCGCACTGTCAGTGCGCTCCCTTATTGCAGCCCTCTGGAAGCGGGAAAGGGGGTCCCATTGACTCCCCAGACAACCCCTTGCACATTTAAAGGGAATCTCTAATACCCTTTAAATGTGCAGGCAGGTTGCAGCCTGCACTGTGAAACGCAGAGCGGTTGCTTTAAAGCCGCTCCGTATTTCACTTGAATGTGCTGCCCCCAGGGCAGCACGAGTTCACGGCTACCCTGGAGACAGCGCATTCTATGTAATAGGGCGCACTTTCGCTGTTTGCGCCTGGCGCACCTGTTTTAAGGTGCGCCGGGTGCAAACAGGGAAAGTGCGCCCTTAGATAATAGGGCCCAAGTTGTACTGTCTGCTTGGATAATCACATACCCAGTGCTTCTTAGTTGCTACACAATATATTCTTTTAGAACCCCCAGCAGACAGTCCAGCAATGAATTCTGAATTCTTCTGGGAGTACCTTTACACACGGTGGAAGTTTTCAAATGTGTTTCCATTGCACTGATGCTGGAGATGAAATCAAACAGCCCCTTGAACACTCTAGGATTTAGAGCCTCTTCAGTTTCATCATGGCCTCATAATTCCAATTCAAAGACAATCAAAAATGATTGCAGTCAATTTTTACAAAATGTATAATTTTCTTTATCAACGTATGCTTAATTTTTTCCTTACTACCACATGATATGCTTCATTCAATTGGTTTACAATGTCAGTTTTTCAAAACAGAGATAATATTACTGTATTTGTCAAATGGAATTAACAGGAATCTTGATTTTTATTTTTTCTGCCTGATTTCTAGGTCAGTTTGTCCAGGAAACTTCACCCAAAAGAGTAACCAAAAAAACAGAGCAAAGCCTTCCTATAAGTGCTATCAGTAGGCCACTACATCTTATCATACCAGGTTCCGCTAAACCTATGTCACTATCCCCTACCCCTATCTTTTGCAGACTGTCCAACTTTTATTTCAGATTTATCAGGTTGTTATGTTTTCACTTGAGGTTTATCCAAAAGTGTCAATTCCAAAAATAGGTTAATGGGTAAACTGATCAACTATTTTCATTTTGTTCAAGAATAGAACAGACTGGAGATAGAAAATCTAACCTCTTTTTAAATATTTCCTCAAAATAAGAAAATGAAGACTCTATTACATAACATACAAATACTAATATGAGCTCTCATGCACACACACATATAACAAAAATTTGTCTTTAGCCCTACATCCTCATTCCTCATTTAACTGCAGCCACTAGTACAGTTTTTCTCCAAGTGAGATTGCCTTGCTATTTTCAAACTTCCTCTTGGGTGCAGGTTAATAATTAAAATATGATGTAAGCTTTGAGGCTTGGTGCCATTACATACACAACATTAACCACTAAAGTGCATGTGTATATCAAATCAGTGATCTTCTAAGAATGCAAAGGGTCTTGCTATATTCCAGTTTTGGGTGGCCCTAGAAGTACTATTATGAGACTAAAATAATTCAACTTTGGTGTAAAACTAAAACAATGTATTAATAAACTTTGTCTTTACTTTAGAGGGCAAACATACAAAATATATTGAAACTAGCCATAAAGAGGGAAAGGCGCTCATTTGGTAATGCCATTCAAAGGTGTTACAGGCAGATCATTGATATATCCAGAATGCATATGTACCAAGCACAGAAAAGTACTTTTTATTTTTTCAAGAAAGAGTTTCACAACAAAGTTAGTCCATTTTTAAAACTTCTGATATTTCATATCTACTAACACTGATGTTGCACCTTGAATAACAAGAGCCTAGGATATGCACATGAATAGCCAAAATCAGTCATTAGCATACTTGAAAGCGCCTTGAAATACACTGGCTAAGGATGTTGGCTGAATAAAAAGCTGTACAATGACTGATGTTGGGTATTCATTTGCACATCCTGAGCTCACGTGTATTATGGTGCTTTCACACCTGCTAATGACTGATGTTGGCTATTCATATCTCTGTGATCAAGAAGACATATGACTAGCCAACATAAATATCAGTACAGAGAGAGCCACAGGCAAGACTGTGAGTTCATTCAAGTAACACTGTAAAGGTTAGGCTGTACTAGTTCAGGGATGTTTGGCCTGTCTATGAGGTGCTGAAGGGTCAGAGTGTATCGGGCAGACTTGCTGAATGTGAAGAGCTGCGGCCTGTGAAATTTGCTGCTGTCATATCTGCTAATGACTAATATTGACAATTAATGTCTCCTAAAAGAGACATGAACAGACAACATCAGTCCTTCGCAGATTTGAGAGTTTATTCGCAGATATGTACAGCTCACATGCTGGGCTCATGTATTTAAAGACACTGTCATGCCTACTAATGGCTGATATTTCACCTTGAAATACATGAGCTCAGGATGTGCGTATGACCAGGCAACATCAGTCATTAGCATATATGAGAGTTCCTTGAAACACATGAGCTCAGGATATTAGCTGTACAAAAATAATTCCTGTTCTGTACAGTGCTCATCATGAGCTCATCTATTTCATGGTGCTTTCATATGTGCTAATGACTGATGTTGAGCCTTGGAATACATGACCTCTGGATATGTATTGCAACTGTACAAAAAGGAGTCCTTTTCTATAGCAGATATCAAAGCACCTTGAAACAGATGAACTCAGGATGTGAACATCGTGAGCTCATGTATTTGTAGCCAGCCCTGTTCAAGGCACTCTCATATCTGCTAAGAAAGCAAAATGTAGGCTGCATTTACAGGCAGGAGGACTTACAGTTAGGGAAGAGGCCAGGGTGGGTTCGCTTGTCAAAAGGAGTCTTGTCCTCCTTTAATGCAGTGGCAGTTCTTCAGTGGTTTGTAGCATTGGTGAAACAGATGGAGGCACTACACAACAGTCCGACTCCAAAACTTTTTGAATGAGCAGATACATGAAGCCCAGCAAAAGCAATTGCAGTTTATCTATGCTCATGCAGCATGTGACCTAATGCCAGAGAGCCATGAGTTGTAAGCCTCATGACACTGTGACGTCTTTTACATGATGCCACATTCTGATAGACTGGCCCTCCGCATTACACAGGCAACCTCCTGTAACCCTTTCTGAACTTGTCACATGGTATGATGGGGTCAAGTGATGCTTGTTGATCCCACCCCATCCCATGATGACTTGAGAAAGGTAGTGAGGAAGCTTCACACTTGCAGCCTGCAGTGATTGACAGCCAGCCCTGGGAAGTACAAGGCTGATGCCCTAACCTCCCAGACTGCTTTAAAATGTGATCCTGCTGCACATCATCAGTGGGAGGTCGCTGAGGACCCCCAACTATTGCAGGCTAAGTCAACACAGTTTCCTGAGCACCAGAAAGTATGTAAATGAAGTGAGTCCAATTCCTCTTGTTTCCAGTTCGATTTATTTCATCAAGAATTCTTCAGTACCACAAATTCTCATCTTCAGATATAGCCAACACGTGTTTCAGTCAGAAAACGATGTTCTTACATCACTGACTTCATCAGGGCTATAAGTAAACAAACAAAAAGAATCTAAGATCCTATTTGTAAATCTTATACATTTCCTTCACCAAAACAGAAAACACCCTGGTGCATGGAAATCCCAGAACAATTTTTAAAGTTTTCCAGATTGCATATCCATATGTGAAAGAGGGAAGTCATAAGTGTAATCTAGAATAACCCTGGGCAAAGCACTACGCTACGCTCGCGTAGTTTGCGAAGTTTGCGCTACTTCGCACAACGCGAATTGCACGTAGCACAGTGCAAACACGCGTAGCGTAGTGTAGCGTAGTGCAGCGGTCATTTTTTGCTTGCTCGCGGTCCTCAACGTCAAGTTGGCGACCACGAGCAAGCAAAATGACATCCCGGCGAGACTTTTTCTCGTTCGCGATCAGCAACATCAAGTTGCCGATCGCGAGCGTGGAAAATAAACCTCCGGCGAGATTCTCAACGTGGGGAGGTCAGGTTTCTCATTGCGAGTGGTCGCGTATGCTCGCGACCGCTCGCGATGAGAAACTACCAGTCCGCGTTGAGAAAGCTGCCGCTCGAGTAAAAATCTACTCGAGCGGCAGTAAAAGACAGCTCGCACTGTGCAAGATGCCGTTTTCAATGATTGCACAGTGCGGACAAGCATCCGGCACTGTGCAATCATTGCGAACAGCGCACTACGCAGTTCGCGTAGTGCTACGCGTAGCTCGCGTAGTGCAAACTGCACTTTGCGTAGCTTCGCGGAGCGCTACTTCGCGAACTACGCCCAGACTTAATCTAGAAGCCGCAATGCCTCTTACAAGGAAGGTATTCTTCACAGAAAAAAAACTCATTTTTATGTACATTATATAAAAATGTAAAAAAATGTTTTTCATGCAAACAGAAGAGGTATACTGTGCATATTTAAAATAGACACCTGTGCAACCCAAAGATTAATTAGCACTCTATTCACATATTGATGGTCGGGCTCACCTTTCAGATAAATATCAAACAGCAAAACTTCGATTGATCTTATCTAAATAACAGAGATAGAAAATGGATATAGGTATTAACCTACACACAACTCTTCCAAATAACATTCTACCTCACATATCCAAAAAGTATAGTCCTCACCTCAATTCCTTTCTGCCTACTTCCACAAAACAGTAAGGACCAGACCGTGTATTATTCAACCTGTGAGTAAAAAAATGTATTAGAGCACTAACCAGCTCTAAATCAGTCCAAGAATAGCTTAGCTCTCCATTACACATAATTTGCTCTTTATTTTGAACTCTAAACGTAAATACGGACAATTCACTATTTTATCCCCACCACACAGTTCCGCTTAGTGTCTACAAATGATCAGCCCTCTAAATGACCTAATGTTACTGCCGTACCGATAGCCCTGACAATATACCTTAAAACCCATTCAAGACTAATAACGACATAATTCCAAGTTGGCTCACAAGGTGTACTCCTTAAATGCAAATTGCCAATGTGAGGTGGGAACCAGGCATGACTCTAGTGTGACTCTAGTGTCATTTGACGTAGTTTCTCTTTACACAAATATCGAACATGAGAAGGGAATACGTGCACTGAGACACTTTCTTGACAAACGACAAATTGATTACTTGGTACATTCGGAGATGTTGCTTGAGATGGCACAGTTGATATTGGACAATAACACTTTTCTCTTTAATGGGCAGTGGTATAGGCAGCTCTGCGGTACCGCAATGGGATCCAGATTTGCACCGTCCTTTGCCAACCTGTTTATGGGATGGTTTGAGGCGGTGCATATCTGGGGACCACGCAGTCAGGAGTGGATCGATGACATCCACTATTGGGGACATTTTATTGACAATTGAGTGATGATCTGGACTGGCTCCTCCTCAAGGCTAAATCAATTTTATGCTTTCTTGAATGACAATGATGCTAACATGGCCTTTACTATGGTCAGTAGTGAGACAAATGGTATTCTTGGATGTTGAATTATATACAGCAGATGGTAAAATACATAGCCGAATGCACCTCAAACCCACATCCTGCAACTCTCTCTTACATGCGGGCAGCTCGCACCCTAAGAGCCAAATTAATTCTATCCCCTATGGGGAAATGCTCAGGGCACGCAGAAACTGCAGTCAGGAACATGCTTTTAATGAGAATTTAGATGACATAAGGGAACGCTTTGTCAAACGTGGATATAGTGAGGAAGTGGTGAATAAAGCTGACACCAGAGTACGTAAACTAAATCGGGCTGACACTTTGAAAGACAAGAAAGATACCAGCAAGAAAAAGAAAGAGAATGTGATCAGGATGGTTACTAAGTATCATCCCCACTCACAGAAGTTGTACAACATACTGAATAGACACTGGTCCCTATTGACAGCGGACAGTGATCTACAGAAGTTTGTTAAAATGCGACCCAACATTACATATAGAAAAGGTGATACAATTCAGAGCATTTTGAGCCCCAGCTATCCATCACCGCCAAAACATGAGACCTGGTTATATACAAGAAACAAAGGGTTCTATAAGTGTGGGCACTGTACTATGTGCAAACTGGCTTTGGACAAGGTAAAGGAGTTTAGTTTCAATGATTCTCGAACATTTGAAATCAGGACTCACATAGACTGCATGACACAATATGTACTGTACGTACTCATATGTAATTGTGGCAGAAATTACGTAGGGAGTACTATTAGACCAGTGAGAGAGAGGATTTCTGAACACTTTAGAGCGGTGAAACAAAGGGACATGAGATATCCGATTGCACAGCACGTGTGAATGCACAGCACAGGGTAGACATCTGCAATTTCGGTTCCATGGGCTCCAAATGATATTGAGTAACCCCAGAGGGGGCAATAGAGAGCTCATGTTGAGGCAGAGTGAAGCTAGATGGATTATGACTTTGAAATCTGTTGAACAGGGGCTTAATATTGATCATGAAATGCAGTATTTTCTATGATTATGATTTTGAGATACAGAAATGACAACTGAATTTGGGAAGCTTGAAATGATAAGTGAGATGTTACATCTGTAAAGGATATGTGAAGAGATCAGAAAACCTCTAAAATGTAGTACAGATGTGTTTAACCATACTGTATTTATTAAGAATGTAATGTACTGAATAGTCACCAGGAATGGGACCTTTCCAGAAAATAGTCAGATATGTTCTGCTTTGGAGACCAGAATTGTGAAATTTATAATAGTCACTTGACATTTTGATGGTTGAGCTCACTTTTATAAGATTTTTAAATATAGTTATTTTACCTGTTATTGGTGCGAAATAGGGATATTGATATTTGATCCGCCATGTTGGCTTTAGGATAATTGGCCTATTCATGACTGGGAATACATATGGAAAGGATAGTGACTCTGATTTGATTATTCTTCATTGTATTCAATTAGTGGGATTTAAAGACTCACATGTTAAGACATAATATAGGGAGCGCTGATAGTAATGAATATTGTCTTAACCAACAGTTTAGGAATCGCTAAGAATATTCGACATACAATTTTGTAACTATTATTTATCATTGTTATTTATTGGTTATATCTATACTATGGTGTTACTAAGCTTTGGTCATTTGATTATTCTAATGACCTAACACGTAACTTGGAGGTGCCGTGGCAGTAACACTTTACCGATGGTAGCAAGAAGTCGCCGGCGGCCATATTGTGTAAGTGTGTTGCGGAGACAATTCGATTTCGATGATGAATTGTGGCGTAATTTGTACTGTGTATTCAAAGGATATTATAGATTGAAATAGGAATGTATATATTGTATTTGAACCGACCATTCACTTATTACTTGAGAATACGTGAAAAACAAGAGGCTAGTGATACTTTACTTATGGATGCAAGAAGTCGATGGCGGCCCTATTGGGCAAGCTTGTTGTAAGTGTATTGCAGAGACAATTCGATTCCGATGATGAATTGTGGCGTGATGTGTACTGTGTATTTAAAGGACATTATAGATTGAAATAGGAATGTATATATTGTACTTGAACTGACCATTCATTTATTACTGAGAATACTTGAAAAACAAGAGGCGCCATGCTAGTGATACTTTACTTATGGATGCGAGAAGTCGATGGCGGCCATATTGGGCACATTTGTTGCGGTAAATACTCGTTTTCGACGTTACAATTGTAGCGTAATTTACGTTGTGTATTTGAGCAATATTATAGCTTTAAATGGGAAGTTATTCACTATAATGGTGGTGGAATATAGAGAATGTACTTTTATGGTGACTCTTAGATCGAGCCTTTTGCTCGCTATATAAAGGAGTACCAAGATGGCGCTTGTTCACCACGCCATCTGTAACTGTGCATGGAGTACTCTCTGACTGAACAGGTATGTGGAGAGGATTGTGACCGTACACGGCGATTTGTTCTGATACATTGATAAATGTAATTGAATTTGGAGACATATAGGCAATTTGAATTTAAGGAGTACAGCTTGTGAGCCACCTTGGATTGATGTCGTTATTAGTCTTGAATGGGTTTTAAGGTATATTGTCAAGGGCTATCGGTACGGCAGTAACATTAGGTCATTTAGAGGACTGATCGTTTGTAGACACTAAGCGGAACTGTGTGGTGGGGATAAAATAGTGAATTGTTCGTATTTACGTTTAGAGTTCAAAATAAAGAGCAAATTATGTGTAATGGAGAGCTAAGCTATTCTTGGATTGATTTAGAGCTGGTTAGTGCTCTAATACATTTTTTTACTCACAGGTTGAATGATACACGGTCTGGTCCTTACTGTTTTGTGGAAGTAGGCATAAAGGAATTGAGGTGAGGACTATGCTTTTTGGATATGTGAGGTAGAATGTTATTTGGATGAGTTGTATGTGGGTTAATACCTATATCCATTTTCTATCTCTGTTGTTTAGAAAAAATCAATCGAAGTTTTGACGTTTGATATTTATCTGAAAGGTGAGCCCGACCATCAATATGTGAATAGAGTGCTAATTAATCTTTGGGTTGCACAGGTGTCTATTTTAAATATGCACAGTATACCTCTTCTGTTTGCATGAACATTTTTTTTTACAATTTTATATAATGTACATAAAAATGAGTTTTTTTTCTGTGAAGAATACCTTCCTTGTAAGAAGCATTGCGGCTTCTAGATTACACTTATGACTTCCCTCTTTCACATATGGATATGCAATCTGGAAAACTTTAAAAATTGTTCTGGGATTTCCATGCACCAGGGTGTTTTGGTGAAGGAAATGTGTAAGATTTACAAATTGGATCTTAGATTCTTTTTGTTTGTTTACATATAGCCCTGATGAAGTCAGTGATGTAAGAACATCGTTTTCTGACGAAACACGTGTTGGCTATATCTGAAAATGAGAATCTGTGGTACTGAAGAATTCTTGATGAAATAAATCGAACTGGAAACAAGAGGAATTGGACACACTTTATTTACATACTTTCTGGTGCTCAGGAAACTGTGTTGACTGTTCCAGAACTGGATGTTTTCAGTCCAGATTTGTGGGCAATAGTGGCAGCCCTCTTCCTTGGAGCACCTAACTAAAAAATTGTTTTTCCTATCTACAGTGAGGGAATAATTAATGAGTTTGCGCAAGTGGCCCTGCCACTCTTTGGTTTAACTTTATTACAGGCTAAGGCTACCTCACTTTTAGGCTGCTTAAGAAAAAGAACAACCAAACCATGATACCCGCACATGCACACTAGTGCATGTGCCTCTGAAAACTGCCTGGCTGCCCGATGTGTTAGTGAGCAGTCCAGTCAGGTACGCCCATTCATTATTTTAAAAGAATATGGATGGTAATTGCTATTTGCACTCACAAAAACTGGAAGGGCGGAGTCCCTACACCCAGCATGAGCAGCCACACCTGCTTGTTTGCAAAACTTTATATTTTGCTTTTGTGAATATCAGTGGAATGGGGGACATCCTTCCCATTGGGCTTTTCTAAGATCACAGGACAATTAAGTTGTTGTTTTGAACCAAGAGAAAGTGCTAGAACGGGTCCTAATAGTATTGTGTCTATCTTACCACTTGATCCCATTAAGAGCTGAGTCCAATGTACGGGCGTTGTCACGGCCTTCAACTGTTGATATTTGCAAATAAAACATTTAGTGGAAGGTGTCATTTTGTAATAAAATGGCTCATATGGATGCAAAAAACATTTGCACAAGTTATTCTTCATTACTTAGCCCTGAGGTCATAATCAGATGCAGAAACACACCCAATATCTAGTGCAGTGCTTCATATTGCAGTGTTGAAACTCTCATTGATAAGTCCATTGCTCATTTTTTATTACTACAGAGGTCATTTAGATCCATGTTAGTGTTAACATTTGAACAGGCATAATGTATGCAGGTTTTGACTCGAACACTAATTAGAACATGACTGCAAATTGGGCTCACTCATATGTGTGCACTGCCCTTGCCACAAAGTTGTACCTGGTGCTGAAGGTCCATATAAAATATTCTGCAAAAGGTACTGACACACGCAAAATGGGTCTAAACCTGATTTGTGCATGTTCGCCTGGAGCCTTAAATCGTGTGCCAAATAGTTTGAGTACTCCTTGGAAATATTAATTGCGCCACAGTGTTTTAACGGCCTTAATTAGCAATCAATCAATCAATCAGGGTTTTTTTAAAGCGCGCTACTCACCCATGGGGGTCTCAAGGCACTGGGGGGAGGTGCAGCTCCGGCTCAGTTGAAAAACCATGTCTTGAGGTCCTTCCTGAAAGTGTGCAGAGTAGGGGAGCATCTGATGTTGATTGGGAGCTCGTTCTAGGCTTTGGCTGCGATGTAGGAGAAGGCTCTTCCACCTGTTCTGGATCTGCGGATGCACGGGGTGTTGGCTAGGGCGAGGTCGACGGAGCGGAGGTTCCTTATGGGTACGCGGAAGGAGACTCTCTCGTTGAGGTATTTGGGTCCGATGTTGTGGAGGGACTTGTAGGCGTGGGTGAGCAGCTTAAAGGTTACTCTCTTCTCGACGGGGACCCAGTGGAGGTCTCGCAGGTGTTGGGTGATGTGCTCATGTCGTGGGATGTCGAGGACAAGTCTGCCCGCGGAGTTCTGGATGGTCTGGAGTTTGCGGAGCAGAGACTTGTTCATCCCGGCGTAGAGGGCGTTTCCGTAGTCCAGTCTGCTAGTTATGAGTGCATGGGTGACGGTCTTTCTGGCTTTGGGGGGATCCACTTGAAGGTCTTGTGGAGGATGCAGAGGGTGTTGAAGCAGGTGGAGGCGACTGCATTGATCTGTCGAGTCATGGAGAGGGAAGAGTCAAGTATGATGCCTAGGTGCGGAGCGAGGTCCGTGGGGGTGGGGGGTTGCCGAGGGCGGTGGGCCACCAGGAGTTGTCCAAAGCTGAGGGGGTGGGTCCGAGGACGAGGACTTCTGTCTTCTCCGAGTTGAGTTTCAGGCAGCTGCTGCTCATCCAGGCTGCGATGTCCTTCATTCCTTCTTGGAAGTTGAGGCTGGTGGTTTCGGGGTCCTTCGTGAGGGAGAAGATGAGCTGGGTGTCATCGGCGTAGGATACAATGCTGAGCCCATGCTGTCTGACAATGGCGGCAAGTGGGGCCATGTAGATGTTGAAGAGCGAGTGGCTGAGCGATGATCTCCGGGGTACTCCGCAGTTGATCTCTGTGGGTTCGGAGAGGAAAGGCGGTAGTCTGATCCGTTGGGTTCTGCCGGCGAGGAAGGAGCTTTCAGGGGCTTTCTAATGAATTAATTCAGTGTCTATGTGCAGATGAAGAAGTGATTCACAAGCTTATGTTTCCCAACATTGTACTGTGTATAGCACATACATTAATTTGAAAACATATGAGTTAGTGCATGAGCGGCAGACAGCACAAGTCAGAAAGTAACTGCTGCAACCACTGGTCTGGGTTTCCGAGCTGTGCTGTCACAGCTCATAAACTGACTCCTAGATTTATGAAGTTAATGTATGGTCTGAAGAAAGTAGAACTGTGGCAACAATGAACACTTGAACATCTTCTGAACCTAAACATGGATTCAGAAAGTATTTATAAGGCTTCTACTGTGTTGAAGTTCACCATAGCATCTCTAACCTTAGTTTGTTCAAGGAGGATTAAGGTTTGTAATCATAATACAGCTGACAAAAGAATATGAGCTGACAATCTAAACTAACAAAGCTTTTTTGTCAGAAATGCTTAACAAATGCGTATAGGTTTTTGCGAAATTGGCTTATCTTTGAATCAGGAATTCTTTCTGCTGTGCTGAGAATTTCCTCCTGCTTTTACTTACTTTGAATTTACTTTTAAATGCTTTTAATTAATTTTAATACCAACTTATCTGTACAAAACTAAATGGTTTTCAGCATGAACGGCCAGATATATGGAACACTGATCGGCAAAAACTGGTTGAAAAATACTGGTCGCAAATTGTGACCCTTGGAATTCTGGAAACCAACTTATGTATAAATAGGTCTGTTCACAAAATTCTGAATCATAGTGAGCTGAAATTCAGTCTACCTCATTAGTATTCATGAGGTAGATCGCAAATTATGACTCACTACAATTGACTGTCATAACAGGGATGGTGGCTTGCTGATGCCAGCAGACCACCATGTCTGGGGTCTCTTTAAAAAAAAAAATTAAGTGCAGTTTGTTTCCTTAAAAGAAACAAGATGCAGCAAAAAAAAATTAACGTTTTTAAAAGTTTGTTTGAGAGTAGACAGGGGTCCCCTGAACTATTGCCTACCGGCCAATAAGCTATTTTTTACATTACAAAGGGATATGTGTTCCCTTTTGCAAGTGGCTTACCACCATGTTGAGAATTATTAACATTTCAATGTTTTGTGACTGGATTTTGGCTGCAAGGCATTGAGGCATACCATAACGAATTACTATTTGGAAGGGACACCCTAAGCACACTCTTTTCAAACATGCCCTTCCAAACCCTCTGTGGTGATTCAGTAAACAGTTACTGAATCACAAAATGGGTTTATGGCATTACAAAATACATTTTTGTGGTTGTAAACTCGAATCTGAGCTTTTATGACCACAAAATACTTTATGCATCTGGCCCCAAGTTCACTATTCATCTGTGTTCTCTTTCTAAGCCTTGTTTTCATTACTTTTATTTATGTTGCACCACAGGCATACCAATCGATTCTTTTTACTCTATCTCACACGTGATATATGTCCTCTGCCGCTGCACTTATTAATGGCCTATTTATTTTCCTCTCAGACATGATTGCGAGCATTATTTGTAAGTGCTAAAAAAGCCTGGATGCAGTGGCTGTGAGTCTTGCAGCAGTCGTTTTAAGCCCTTATGATCCAGATTCCACAGTAATACTGTTTTCTGAAGTGGGCAGTGTGCGCTGTTTCAATAGGCCTGTCTGTCCGAGTCATCAGCCCTGATCCATCCGCTCACTGAATGTGAATTCTACATCTCTCCAGCCAGCAAATTAGACATTCTCATAACGATTTATTCTTCTACTTGAATGCCATGATCTCTGACGATAAGACGTCTGCAAAGTCAGAATATGGAAATACATAAGATTTTTCAAAACCTCTCCCAGCACACATACTAATGTGGAATGTAGTCTAACTATACAATTTAGTGCTCTCCTGAGATTGTTAAATGTTCATTCACTTTTAAAAGAATGCTACAATCTCAAATGAAAGCTGGGCACCAGTGTATTTGGTAGCAACAAATAGGAAAACGCATGAAAAGACGGTAAAACAGTTCCCACATTTTCAGCGGCCTACATACATTTCAGGATGCTGGGCAATATTGGCACCACTACTGATGTTTCCAATATATGCAAAATTTGGTTTTACGCTCCCCTCTTTCTATATGCCTAGTTTTTCTGCAAATATGAATATTTTCAATGCATAACAAAATCATTTCAACATTAATAGAGGCAAGCAAAGCTGAAAAATGTCTGCAGATTTTTCCTCTGAAAAACATTACGTTTTACAGCTCTTTCCACGTATAATGGCAATGCACAGGAAAATTCTGTTTTCTGCAAATCATATTTTGTGCAGACTGTTCTTTGTGTTAAATGATGATCTATGTAACATAAATTGGTGTAAAAGTCACGATTTTCATATAAATGTGGCAAAGTGAAAAACTGCGCAATCTTTACATAGATCTTGGTGAAGGCTGCAAAAATACTTTACAACTTTAAAATACCTTACCCTATAGAGAAGTATTGGTTTATCACTCTTTGATGGCCTTAAAATTATTATTAAAATTATTATTTCGTTCACATGGACCTTATTTCTTTTCTGAAGGCATGTAATAATAGCCTGATTTATAAGGAGGGTGATAATTAGGCCTGTGGTTAATCCATATAATTTTTAGGTCATTTTATGAATTTTTCTGAAAAGTCCACAAAAATATGCCTAAAGTGCTGGTGGTGCCTCATATCCTCAAACTGATGTGAGCATGCACTTCAAACAAAAAAGTCCAGTGTGATGCACAGTGGGCATTTTGGGACATGTGCCTACTCCTCAAAACTACCGCTCCTGCCTGCATTCTCAACCTATCCCCTTAACCCACTCCAGTTTTACCCTTTCCATGCCATTTATCCTTTTTAGGTCGAGCTAGACAGAGCTTACACTGTAGCTTAGCGACCTGTTGTATTTGGTTTGTGAAGTTCCAACTCCACCCATTTCTTTTCATTTGTCTGTGTCACTGTCCTTTAAAAATCTTTGCTTGCTAGTGGTCAGTCCTGCCTCATTGTCCCTCCTTTTTCTCTTGCGTTCCTCCCTCCGAGCAGGGACTAATTACTCTATCATTACACTTTGGTTGTTTATCTGTTCTTTGGGGCACTCTTTTTTTGTGTTGGTTTCCTGCTCTGTTACTGTTTGCCTGTGTTCAGCTTCGGCGCCATAGCTGCTTACATTTTAATATAGCATTCCTCCCTCCCCCCTCCTCTTAATGCCAAAGTTGTGTTAGTGCTGCCTCCTGCTCCATTGCTTGTATTTTTTTTGCCTTTTTTTTTTTTACAATTTTTGATGTCGATTGTCCATTGGGCTTCTTTTATAAGTTATTTGGGTTTTTTGGGCTTCCTTTTAAGGGGGATGGGGCTTGTTTTATCCTTTTTTCACTTTTTGATATCGACCTTGGGCTTCTTTTGGTAAGGTATTAGTTTTGGGCTTCCTTTTAAAGGGGATTGGGCTTGTTCCTTCTACTCACTTCATTCTTAAAGAGAGAAACACAGTGAAATTGAAAGACGTCGAAGGAATAAGATGACACAATACGTCACAGAGCTGTGACATGGTGCCCACCTGCAGCACACGAACACACAAGCTTGACAAAATCACCATCCTGTGCATGGCCGTGTCACACATTAAATCCATGAGGGGCACAGGAAATAAATCCACCGACGGCGCCTATAAACCCTCCTTTCTGACAGAACAGATGGCTCTTTTATCCATACATTATTTTCGTCAATGAATAATTTTGACAATATCAGGGTGCTATCTGATGTTCTTCTTAGGGTGGTGAAAGTGTCCCCGAGATCCAGGCTATGAATCAGATAGAGTAAACCAGTGTCCCAGTGCCACACAACATGCCACACTGCCTTGCAGTACATATTCCGACACGTTGCTTCATGGCACTAACTGTTCCCTCCCAGTGAGTAAACGTCTTTGGCAACGTTTTGTAACGGGAAGCAGTATGTTAACTCTCTCATGCCTCAGTCTTTCAGGCCCTCGCAGTCAGTCACCGTGTGTAATAGGCTCACATATTATTATTGGGACTTTAATGGAACATGCCCAATACATTTTTCATCTTATGATTTATTTGCCTTTATTGTTGATACTTGAAAATATTCATGCCATACAGACTGAAGTGGCATGTGAACAAAATTTGTTGTTACACCTTTCTGCTTTGTTAAGCAGAGTACAGCTGATCAAGCACTTGAGATGTTCTAGTGTTAAGTGCTGATTGCTATTAAATATATTGGGGCAGATTTACAAGCCCCCTGTGCCACCAGTACGTCACTTTTCGTGATGTACTGGTGGCGCAGGGGGCTCCTCCATATTTACAAGGACAGGAAAAGCCACCCTGCGTGACTTTTCCTCTCCTTGTAAATACGGCCCCTTCACACGCAGCACTTTGCGTTGAAGGGGCGTTCCATGGGTGTTGCTGTGGGTGTTCCCACGCAAAACCCATGGAACAAGACACATTTCCAGATTTACGAGAAATCGAAAATCTGGAGATGGGTCTGAATGCTTCGCCCCCCAGGGGAGGCGTAGCGAGGCGCAACGAGGAGAAATGTTTTCATTTCTCCTTGTTTTTTCCTCTTCCAATGCGTGCTGCATTCTACAGCATGCATTGAAAGAGGAAAATGCCTGTAGTGATTGTTTTTGTGCAGGAAGGTGCCCCTTCCTGCACAAAAACAATCTCCCCACGACGCAGGCATCCTTGCACCATGGTGCAAGGGTGCCTGCGCCGGCGCATGGCTGCAGTTTGTGCCCCAGCGCAGGGGGAAGCACAGAGATGCGACATATTCTTGTAAATATGTCGCATCCCTGTGCTTCGGAAGTGCCGCAGCATGGCGCAGCCAAAGGGCTCCTTGTAGATCTGCCCCATTCTCTCTATGTTTACCTACCATAGTTGGGCCCTGGTTCTGATGCCGCTTGTTCTCCTGGAGATATCTTGTTGTGCCTGTGGTGCATCCTGCACTCCACAAATCTGCCAAGCTCTGCTTTTACACCAGTAGTCCTGGCTACACTGATGCTCATTGTTGGTGGAGTCTCTGTTACCGCAAGGCCTCAGCCTGGCTGTGTAGCCTAACATAGGCCATGGTAAATGGGCCAGTACTCTTTGTAGTAGGAGCTGTTCACATGCAGTTTGTGTTGAGCCATGATGTGGTGTATTGGGCCACTTCTTTTCTCTATGCTCATCTTTCACTTGTAACATGGTGCTGAAATCTCAATTCAGGGCTCTCAATCATATGTAAAAATACACTATGCCGTTATACGGGAGCCGACAACATGCATAGACCGCGCTGTCTATGCGTGTTTGACAATCAAGTCTACCATGGCAACTGACTCACACCTTCAAGAGCCTTGCGCTACTGTGGTGTTCTGCAAAAGCGGCTACATAATTGATCTCCCTATTTCCGCTGCTGCGCTCCGCAGCCTCTCTCCACTTCTCAGTAGCAGGCAGTGAAAATGTCGACGTGATGCACCCTGTGGGCTATAATCACGCAGATGCTGTTAGCCAGCTTGCGTGATAAAGTGCAGGAGCCCTAAGGAGAAAAAGGTTTGTGAGTTGTTTAAACCCAATACCCAAGAGGGAGTGCTTAACATTTTTTTCTTGGAGTAAATGTATGCTTTACAGGTTGGTAGTAAGAGCGGAACTTCCACTGCCTGGAGTAACATTCCCTAAAATTTTAAGTCCCGACTGACACACCACAGAAATTGTTTCAGTTAGTAAGGGACTGCCAGATACTTTACAGATTTATTCGGCTAGCTGACAACATAATCACAAATGAAATGCTAGATTTCCAACATTATGATTACAAAACAGGAAGACAAGAAACCCTCTGATGTATTTAAATAATGCTGCATGTTCCCACAACCCTTCCCTTGGCACACAACCCCGGTCCCCCTCCTCCATCTTGACCCAAGGAAGACAGACAGAGCATGAAACTGGCCCTTGATTTATATTCTAATTTACATGCAAAACAAAGATTGATTTCTCAACTGTGACTGTAAACACCCTTAAAGTAATCCATGCCCACAATGGAGTCTCAGTTTATTTAACACATATTTTAGCTCATCTTGCATTCCGTGATATTATTTGGCCTTTTCCAGATGTTGTCTTTCTGTATTTTTTAGGTTAAGCTTCCGTGGGTGCATGTTCAGCTTCAGCAGCCTGTAGCTGCTTGCATTTTATTGCAGCATTCTGTGCAGCTCTCACCCCTATCTATTGACCAGGCCACCTAATTCCACTACACAAATATACTCCACACCACAAAATTTCAACCCACACAATTCCACAACAAACAATTCCAATACAACCCACATAATTCCAATCCACACCACGTACACCCACTAGTCTACAAACCAAAACACATAGGTAAAATACATTGTCATTTACAATGCCAAAAGCTCTAACTCTCGCAAATGCAAGACCTATTGCATTGCAAATGCTTGTTTATTTTATTTGTACTTTCTGTCCTGTGCACAGCGGGAGTCAGCCATAGGCCCTTCTCCTAATCCATACTCACAAAATTGTATCCAGACTCAAAAGAGGCTCTTTAAACTACTTAAATCCTTACGTGGCGTATACTGCAAAATGTGGGAAGGAAGCAAATCCTTTTTGTTATTTAACCCTCACACACCCTATTGGTGTCATGCTTCATCATCGGGTTCACCCTGACTCCTAAAGGTCAGGGTGGGCTCGACCGTATTTCAGGGAGCTCTTAAGAGATGTAGGCCAGGGAGACTAAAAGATAAAAATCCTACTACAACCCCAGGTATCCCTTTTATTCACGGGAATGTAGTGGACGTTAAAAAAGATTAAGAAGGGTCTTCTTGGAGGTTATGGTCCTATGACCCTAATAAACTGCCTCACACACCTTCTCCTAATCCTTCACTGTCAACCTCTGCTGTGTATCTCAAAAGCCCCCTTTTTAATTTGTTCTTTAATTATTTTAAGGTTCACTGTCTAATGTCAACAGCACTATCATAGATGATGTTATCACTAATGTCATCAGTCATCGCATTTGCAGTGTCATCAGTGTGATGTTATAAGTGAAGACTGATGTTATTTAACATTTCATGAGGGATGTCATATAGAAGGTCATAAACAGTGCATCATGGGGACACACGTTTACCTAGTTTCTGATTTTGTTATCATAACTGCACTTTAAATGTGTTTTGCCAGTGAATTTCTGAGGGAAAATAAGAGCTTATAACGAAAGTAAATCTAACTTCAAGTTAACTCAATTTTTACAGTGAATTTGTGTTTTTTATCGTATAATACATCAAAGTGTTACTTGCTCCTAACATTCTATTTACAGCCAACCCCTAGAGTGCAAGGTCTGTGCCAAACCTGGAGCAAGTGGCCAATGATGCAGCTCATGGCCTTAGGACATGCACAGCAGGGGATGGCTGCAGATGGCTGCAGAGTCCAGCTTACTATCAGGCCTTGCGCCCAACCTGCCCAACAGCCAACTCCAACTATTCCCTGCTATTTGGAGTCAATGCTTGCCCTTTAGCCAGGCCCTCTCCCTAAAAGTGGCATTTGGCCATGAGCGGTGCAAATTGACCACAGCGTCTGGCTTTGTCCAGGCCTTGCTCCCAACCAACCATGTGCAATCAACCCCTGCAGCACACATCCCTTGGCCCACGCTCCACGGTGGTTGTTCTGCAGGGCTTGGCCTGCCATCAGGCCCTATGCCCAACCCACTGTGAGCAGCCAACCCCCATGATGGACAATTGTCCGATTGAAGTTGAACCCTTTTTAGGCAGTATCATTTTTCCTTATTATAACTCTCTCACCAAATGAAATACTTATTACCTCACCATGTTTATACCAATAAGTAACAAGCCAGAAAGCAAAATGTAAATAAATAATACCACATACTGAAACATACTTCTTTCATAGTCATCTCTTTAACAGTGGTATGGGTAATGTGATATGTAATCTTATCTGTAAGATTATTTGCAACATTTGTAATTTTATCTGTCACATTTAGGGTCAGGTCCTGAACAGTGGATTTGGTGTGCAAGTTTTGCTTTGCATGCCTGTTGTGTGAGTTAGGGATTGTGATACTAGCAATAACTTGTGAATTTCAGTTTTTTTCGGCTTTAATTTGTAACCACTTTAACAGTGTTCTTTTCAAGTTTATTCTTCACTTTTATTAAACATACAATGAGGTGTTATAAAGATATGTAACCAGTGATGCCAAGAACAAGAGGAAGACAAGCATTTAGAATGTAGATAGAGGATACCTGTCCCCTAAGAATTGATGGTGTTATACCATATGTAATAGGTCTCACATATTTTTATTGGGACTTTAAAGGAACATGCCCTATACATTCTTCATCTTATGATTTATTTCACTGGACGATAACACCATGATGAAGTCGTGGGATCACACAACCAATTCCGAATCATAGTTTCTCTGATGAAGACTATTAAAATTTGAGGAACACAAATTATTGAACTGAACTGAAATTACTTTTAATTGCCTTTATTGTTGATACTTGAAAATATTCATGGCATACAGACTGAAGTGGCATGTGAACAAAATTTGTTGTTACACCTTTCAGCTTTGCTAAGCAGATCAAGCACTTGAATTATTCTAGTGTTAAATGCTGATTGCTATTAAATATCTTCTCTCTATGTTTGCCTTCCATGGTGTGAGTGCTAGTCTGTTCATCTGTTGTAATTAGATCTTGGCTATTAACAACTCATTGAATCAAAAGATGGAATTCATTTGAAGGTCTCAGGAATAGGAGATTTTGGATCATTCTCTTTTCCACAGAGAGGGGAACAGGGGATTACATCCTTTGGAAGGACATGTTTGTCATTTTATTGATGCTACTTGTTTGGAAAAGGAGAAGCAGACACCTTCCTTGAGAAGAGCAAACCATTGCATGTGTCCACTAGAAGGGGAACAACTAGTAGTAGGCATCAAAGCGAGAGTAGGATATGAAAAGTGACAGTTCTCAGTGTCCAGCATCATGGCAAAAAGAGGTCACAATACATTCTTAGTGTTATGATAAAATTTCTGTTGAGAGATGGATAGACTGCACAGACTCTCCTTTATGGCCTGAGTAAGCAGTCCCAGCACTTCATGGTGCAAATGTGGCACAGTGACAGTTGAGAAATAGGTCCAGTCTGGAACCTACCAGTTTAGACATAGGACCGCCACAAATTCTAGCAGCCTCTCTCCTTCCAGCATGGAAAACTGAAGTAGGTCAAGCATCAAACTTTTGGCCAGTTTCTAATTGTATAAATGGACAATATAAGAAATTGGGTTATTAGGTGACGGGGTGGAAGCCACACTCAAATAACAAATACAGTACTTGTTAGGGTGAATCACAAATGTCACTAAATAAACCTGTTCTTAACCCTCTGGTAGCTCAACACAAAGGCAGTCAGGCTTAACTTAGAGGAAATGTATAAAGTATTTAGCCAGCACTCAAACAGTAACAAGGTGAAAACACAACACCAATGAAATCCCCAAAACATTTAGAAAAATAGAGTAAATATTATATTAAAAAATAAATAAAAATCAAATTGACAAAAATACAATCAGTAGAACCGGAGATATGAGTTTTTAAAGTTTTAGGTTGAAATAAAGGTACAAAGTATTAAGAGGCTCTCGTGGTTATCAGGTTGTGCCAGACCGGGGAAAAGTCAAAAGTTCAGGCAGACTGATACAGGGACCAGGTTCTTCCCACTGAAGAGTTACCTTTGAAGTCCAGGTGAGCATTGCCACTCACATTGTTGGAGGCCACAAGAAGGTTGTTTTTGGCACAAACAGTAGGCCGGGAGTCCCTGCCAGTCACTGTTGTAGCACGAATAGCCATTGACCAAAGAGTTGACAGTCAATGTGGGCTGTTGATTCTCAACACAAAGAGGTCAGTTTGCAGTTGATAGGAGCCCAAAATGTCTGTATCATCACCTTTTCTTCAGGAGAAGCAAACTCAAGGGTCAATGGCCTGGGGGCAGGACACCTCTTGGGAATCAGGAATCACTCGAGCAGAGGCCAGCCACAGTGCTCACCCAGGTCTAGGCAGGTCCAGGCAGGTCTAGTTGGTGCTTGTCAGCTTGGCATTTGCAGGGAGGCCTCTGGATGCTTGTTGTGTCCCTGAGGCTCAAACAGGAGAGCAGCCAACTGACCCTTAGAGTCACTTCTGGAGAGCCTGGTTCAAGGCAAGCAGGCCCAATCTTCCTTCTTCAGACAGCAGGGCAGTCCTTCTTCTGATTCTTTCTCACGTCTTGGAGTGTTCTTATGAGATGTTCTGAAGGTGCCACTTTTATACCTGGCACCAGATGTTGTGTGGGGAAATTTTCAGGTCTACTCTCAAAACTGGTTCTGGTCAGTTCTTCCATTTCCCCTGGTACTGGCTCCAAACTACCTAGGCTGAGAAACGAAGGGCAGGCCTGGTGTCAAGTTCCTTTGTGTGTGCTGCAGGCAGCACCCTTTGAAGTGCCATCATAAAAGGGAACAACTCCTTCCCAGACATCGTGCCAGTAAGACCCTCCCCCTCACACCTAGACCTCATTTTTCTCAATGTCTGGAATTAATGCACAGTCAACATCAGGGGAGCCATTCACAGAGTCATGTGACTCAGGACACTGTCAGAAAGCCACAGTTTGATCAGAAAAATGCCAACTTTCTAAAGTTGCATTTTCGAGATTGTAGCTTAAAATCCAACTTTACCACTGAAGAGGATTCTAAATTACAATTCATTTGAGTGGAACCAGCATTTCTCTATCTGGTCCAAAACTAAAGTTATCACTTATTAAATGTAATAAGATACCCTAGGGGGGCGTGGCCAAGCAGCATGGCCGACAGGACGTGAGCTCCTTCGGCTCCCGACCGGCCAGCCGCTAAAATCCTGTAATATCCTTCCCTCGGACACCCTGGGAGAGGGTGAGCCCGATCGACGGCCTGGTACCGGCCATTACGACTAAGTGCCCAACTGCCAGACGGGCCAAAATCACGCGAGGCCAGGGATGCGGCCTACACCCACCTGAGGTGCGCCTGTGAGACCGGAGTCAGCGCTCCTTCTTCCGATTGCTCCTGAGGCCCCGGCTGCTGCGGAGGAGGTGCCCACTGTCATCGGGGGCCTCCCGGAGTGCGCTAGATCCCTGCGTCGCCGTACTGGCCCCTGGGTGTGCCGCGGTCTGCGAGGTGTGCCGCATGGCGTCCTGCACCTGCCGGAGTGCGCCTGGAGACCAGAATCAGCGGTCCTGTCTCCGACTGCTCCTGAGATCCCGGCTGATGCGGGGGAGGCGCCCACTACCGTCAGGGGCCTCCCGGAGTGAGCTGAATCCCTGCTGCGCCATACCGGCCCGAGGTGAGACGCGGACAACGAGGTGTCCCGCGTGGCGTCCCCGCAAGGGAGTACCGACGGGACATTGATTTACGACGGCCGCCCAGAAGCATCGGGCGGTCGCGTCCTCCCCCCTGCTGTGGCGACGGATCCTGCGGGAGAGGACATTGGAAATCGAGCGCGGCTCTCTGTGGTGGCACCCGGCCGAGGCCCGCGCACGATCGTGGCGTGACGCGGCTGACTTGCCGGTGATCTCCCCTTGCGGGGCGCCTGCGGATCTTGCTGCTGGCGATCGGTTGCCCCCTGGGCCTTGGGGGCCTCCGGTGGGGCGATATTGGAGCCTCGTTGGGAGACTGCTGCCGTGACACACGAGATCTGGGCCCGCCTGGGAGCCGTTGTGTGGGCGGCGGTCGGGTGAGGGGACGCCCACCCGGACGGCCTGCGTGGTATGTCTTTGCCCGCCTGGATGCCTCGGGGGCGGCTGACCTCTGTGGAGACCTTCGGGCTATCCGCCTGCCTGGGGACAGCCATGGAGACGGACTCCACGTTGGAGTGAGCTGCAGGTGCCATCATTGGTGAGTGAGGGCAACGGAGAGCCACCATACGAACACTGGCACAGCAGCCATATCGAGGTGAGCGGCCCCGGAATCTCTGTGAGACCATTTAGTCGGCCCTGTTCTGGAGCACGACGGGACTGAGTTCTTTAGCTACGTTGGGTGAGGTTGGCTGCCCTCTGGCCCCCAACTAGGACTGCCGCGTTCTCTGAGACACTTGCAAGAGGGACGTGTACCCGATGCCCGGTGCTCTACAGGGTGGGACTGAGTTGTGTGGACTCAGCACTTTGTGGACCCCTGAGTGACCCTCCAAAAACCTGTACCATGGGTAAAGACAGGATGCCCCGTGCCTCCAACCCCAACACAATCACGCAGTATACCACACAACGTCTACCCATGCAACGGATTACCCGTCAAACAGGCCTGGAGGGGGAGGGCGACGCCTCCAACGAGCCATCTTGAGCAGAGCTCCTAGAGGCGATACAGGGGTCCCGCACCGCCCTGGAAAAGTAAATAGAGACAGTCTCCATTGACGTGAACCTGCTGAGGGCGGACCTGCGGAAAGTGGCGGACAAGGTCTGCACGGTGGAGGGGGACATCGTACAGCTTCAGGGTGAAGTGGCCTTACTGAAGCAGCAGGTCTCAGCTGACTAACACTACTGGGGCGCTGGAACGTCGAGCGGAGGAAGCAGAGGGAAGGGCCCGCCACAGCAACATCAGGGTCCTGGGCATTCCGGAGCGCTTGGAGCAGGGCAATGCGGAGCGATTTTTGGAGACCTGGATACGCACCAAGCTATGCTCCACGGGTCTGTCGGAGGTCTTTGTGGTGGAGAGAGCCCACAGGGCCCTGGTCCCTCCGCCGCCGCCGGGGGCCCCTTCCAGGGCCCTCATCACCAAAATCCTGAACTACCAAGAGAGGGACTGTATTTTAAAGGCTGCGAGAGAAGCGCCAGGTCTCACCTATGACCACGCCAAAGTCTCCATCTACCCGGACTATACTCGCCAGGTTCAGGAACAGAGGAAATCTTTTCTTGGCATCAAGTAAGAGCTCAGTGAACTGCACCTACAGTACATGTTATTGTACCCCGCGAAACTCAAGGTGAAAAATCCAGGGAAAAGCTCATTTCTTTGACTCTCCAGAAGAGGTATGGGAGTGGCTCGAAATCAGGGGGGATGCCCTCCCCCAGCAGGAACAGGGGGGCCCCGGAGCACATGGGGGGCCAGACCTTTGAGGAATCGCAGGGGCATGCGCAGGAACCGATCCGTTGGTGACGCCCAGCCGGCGTGGCAGAGGATCACGGTGGGGGATGACGGAGTCCTGCGAGTGGAATCTTCTGACTCCGACGACTCTCCTCCACGTACTGTGACAGATACTCCTGATGCGGGACTAGTACCAGAAACTCTGCCACCGACCACTCATGTAGTCCCAGAAACTGTCATGGACCCTCTCACACCTACTCTGGACCCATCATGAAGTTGGTGTCCTTTCTTTTCCTTCTTTTTGAGGTAGGGGGGGCCATTTGTTAGTGGCCCAGTGGCCATTGACTCACAGGAACTATGGGGCAGCACTTCTTGAGAAAGTACCTATGGGTGAATATCTTGGAGGGGCCCGAGATGGAACACGTTCATGTTTAGATATCATATGCCTCCTGTGGGAGTCGCCAAGCGAACTGGCTCCATTGCACCACACACATAAAATTGGGCGGTTTGGGGCACTGAAATACGCCATGAGGCGGCTGGACTGGGTCGGGAGTTAGACCTAGGGTTTTTTTTTTTTTTTTTGTAGGGTAGTTTTTGGCCTCTGTTGGGCTGATGGGGCAGCTGTGCACGTCCTGGCACCAGCATGGGAAGGGCATTTCTGCATATATAGTTGTCAGTATATTGCTCGTGGGAGGGGGAGGGTGTTCTTAGAGGATTGTTCTTGGTTTTTCTTATATATTGTATGTACAGCATGTGGGGCACAGGGTATATGTAGCTATTCGGTGCGGGGAATGCGCAGAGATTGGTTGCTCTACCACCCATGGGGTTTACATTTTTAAGCTGGAATGTGAGGGGGCTGGGTATGTGTACCACAAGATATAGGGTCCTGTCCTTTCTCCGCAGACATCAGGTCTCGATAGCATGCCTCCAAGAAACCCACCTTATGGACGAAGGGGCTCAGAAATTGGCGAAGGAATGGCGTGGACAGGTTTTCCACTCTTCACTCTCTACTTATGCCAGGGGAGTCCTTGTGTGGGTGGCCCCGGGGACCCCATTTGCCCTCCAGTATGTGGAAGCTGACATCCAATGGAGATATCTACTCCTTAGAGCTAAGCTAGATGGTAGAGACATCGCTATAATGAACACTTACGCCCCAAACACAGACGATCCAGACTTTTTTCAGACCCTGCAGGAGGTCCTGGTGTCAGAACTAGAAGTCTAGAAGGGGGATTTTAATTGTGTCCTGGACCCCGACCACCCCTTAAGGGCACGAAAACGAGGATGACGGTGAAGCTCCGAGAGGTTATGGGGAATATAGGGGCCCAGGATATATGGCGCCAGAGACACCCAACCCAGAAAGTGTACACCTGCTTTTCACCGACTCATAACACTCACAGTCGGCTAGATAGGCTCTTAGTCGCTAACCCAGACCCGGCTATGTCCTTTGAGGTGACGCATCAGGTGCGTTTCCTATCTGATCACTCCCCTGTGGCATGTGTGGTCGACTGGGGGGGCCCGATTCATCGCCCCCGGACTTGGAGGTTGCCGGTGGAGGTGCTTGAGGACCCGGTAGGGAAACAACACCTTGAGACTGTCATAATTGACTATATTGACTTAAATTGGGACGGACCTGACTTATCGCAGGCTACGAAATGGGAAGCATTGAAAGCGATAGTGCGAGGGGCATGCTTGAGTCTAACATGTGGGGTCCGTAGGCAGCTCCAACGAGAGCTACAGGAAGAGGAGCAACACCTCCTAGAAGCACAGTCTTGTGAGGCTCCTGAAGCAGAGGGAAGGGCTAGGGAACATGGCATCCGGGTGCGCATCCATGACATTTGGGACAGGCTGGACAAATACACCCTCACGCATTACAGGCAACGCCTCCATAGGGAAGGGGATAAATCGAGTCGTCTCTTGGCCTGGATTCTCCGGCAAGAACAAGCCCCTGCCGCGATCATAGCTCTGCGGGAGCCCACGGGGGGCCTGGTCCACTCAGAGGTGGGGTTATTGCGGGTCCTGCAATCTCACTTGCAGACAGTGTATGCCGCGGACCCCGCAATCAGCGAGACAGCTTACCTCCCTTACCTTCACGACCTGACCCTTCGGTCTATTCCTAAATCGGCACAGAAAGAGCTCGACGAACCCCTAACACTGGGGGGAATACTCTCTGCACTGCAGCACCTACCACAAGCTAAATCCCCGGGTAGTGACGGGTACCCTCCTGAGTTCTATCAAGCATTTGCGGGCACACTTCCCTGCCTCCTGTTGCAGGTGTATCCCAAGGCCTTTGAACGCAGGGATCTCCCACCCAGCATGAAGCAGGGGGAGATATGTATGATTCTGAAGCCGGGAGGGGATGCGCATGAGCCCTCGTCATATCGACCGATTACTATGATTAACACAGATGTTAAGATTTTATGTAAAGCTTTTGGCCACTCGGTTAGGGCCATACATACTGCATCTGATCCATGAAGACCAATGTGGGTTTATACCGGGACGAAGCACGGCTATGAATCGGCGCTGGCTTAACCATGTCATGCATGAGGTACGCGATCGGGAGGAACAGATGGTATTGGTCTCCATTGACCTCGCCAAGGCGTTTGACACAGTGGATTGGGGGTATCTTCTAGAGGTCCTACGGGTTGTGGGGCTGGGTCCCAAATTTTGTTGCTGGATTCGCATATTGTACACGGCACCTCGCGTGAGGGTAAAGCTTGGGGGGGTCGCGCTCAGAAGACTGGCAACTATGATGGGGCACTCGCCAGGGGTGTCCCCTCTTGTCTCTATTGCTCGCCCTGGCCATAGAGCCATTCGCGGTCCGAGTCAGGGCGGAAAAGAAACAGTGGGGAATTAGAGTGGGTAACACGAGCCATGTTATCTCCCTGTATGCCGACGATGCCCTGTTTTATTTGGCCTCTCGCCGGGATGCACTACCTGCACTGCTATGCCAACTAGATAGGTTTGGAGAGGTGTCTGGACTGCGACTCAATCGCGGCAAGTCCCTGATCTTTCCATTGGCAGGACTGGCCTCGGTACCCCTGGGTGATCTCCCGGACTTGGGGTTGCGCTGGGAACGGGCGGGTTTGCGCCGACGGATACACAGGCGTTGGCCCGGAACATAGACCGGATAACCACGTCTCTACAGCAGTCGGTGACATTTTGGAACAGCCTTCCACTGTCATTGATGGGTAGGCTAGCCATCTCTAAGATGGTGATGCTTCCCAGGACTCTCTATGTTCTCCAGAACTCATTATGCCCATTACCGATGCGCGTCTTCAAAACTCTGAACATGCTCCTCACGTCCCTGCTTTGGGCGGGCCGGCGTAGTAGGGTAGCTCTCAACACCATCATGCGCAGCTATGAGGAGGGCGGCCTGGAAGCTCCACATTTCGATTTATACTATTACGCTGCCCAATTGCAGCCTGCGGCACGTTGGCTGACTGACGCGGACAACTGGGAGAAACGCCTTCTCTCCGGCAGGGTGGACGCCCAGACACTGCAGGAGGCACTGATGCGGGGCAGCGGGGCGGAGACAACTCTTCCCTACGTAGTGAGACACACGGCCGGCATATGGCAGCGGTTTGTCGAGAAGGTCTTACGGAAAGCAACCTTTCACAGGGAGCTATCGATCTGGATACTGGCACCCTTTATAGACATGGGAAGGTACATGTCCTTTCAACCCTGGCAGGAGGGTGGCTGCAAAGTCCTTGCCGACCTTTTTCCCAACGAGACATTTATTACTTACGAACAGGCGGAAGAGAGTTTTGGCCTTGGGCAGGGCCAATTCCTTCATTATAAGGGTCTCCAGTAGGTGGTGAAGATCACCTGGCCACAATACCCGGATATTCCACATCCGACACAAACTCTAGATATCCTGCTCACGCGTGGTGCCGGTCGTAAATTAATCTCTCTCCTCTATAAAGCTATGAAACAGGATTCCGCGCTCCCGTTGCCACCGTCCAGGGCTGCCTATGAGAGGGATCTAGCCATTCAGCTGGATGAGAAACAGTGGGCACACATAGACTCCCTCACATGCACTGTCTCCTGTAATGCCAGATTTAAACGAACGCATTTTAACTTCCTGCATCGCACCTACCTAACCCCGGTATCCTTAAAACGCATTTCATGTGACAGGGGGGATAGATGCCCGAGATGTGGCAAGGAGAAAGCGGGCTTGCTACACTTGGCCTGGGAGTGTTCAGCGGTCAGGCAGTTTTGGGCGGAGGTGGTGGGCAAGATTGCTGCGGCTACGGGCCTTCAGGTGAAGCAGGAACCCTTGAGTTGCCTACTTGCATCTGTTCGGAAGCCCAAGAAAAGGAAACTTCCAGATAAACTGCTACAATTAATGCTAGTGCTAGCTAGGCGCAGGGTAGCCATAACTTGGATGGGGCAGAGAGGCCCGGAAGCGCCGATCTGGCTCAAGGATGTCCGGGAGTGGTCTCAAGCCGAAGAAGCACATATGAAACTTACCTGTAGGGACGAGAAGCTACAAGCGGACCTAATGGTTTGGCGAGAGGGGGCGTGGCTTGCCGAGCTGCGGAATGGCTGCTCTGTGAGCAAGCTCCGCCGGCCGAGACCCTACTTTTCATTTATCCGCACATTTAATAGAGATAAATCCTGCCTTTTTCGACGCATCTGAAGGCGTATGGCATGCAGTGTCTGCCGGAGGAAGTTAGAGCCTTGTCCGATTCCTGATCATTGAATTGCGGGCTCCGGAGTGCGGCGCGGCGGCTGCGGGCGGTAGCTGCTGGTGGAGTGCCTGGCCGCCCTGGCTACTTTAGGCCGTGGATTCACCGCGGGCCTGTGCGGCCCTGACGTGTCCGAGCGGAGCTGGCAGTGGAGAAGACGCGCTGTGGCCCGACACTGATGCCGCCGTGCTGGGACTGTCCCCTGTGCTGAGCCGGACTACTTGGAGGTGATCCCCGGGGGCCGGGACTGACTGTGCGAGGTGAGGCGGGAGCTGCGAGCGGATGTGCTGTGCTTGCCCGCTTCGTTGCAGGCTATTATAGCAGCGCGGGTCTAGGTGGTGGAAGCCTCCGACCCTGATACGAGGCGCTGTAACGAGAGGGGACTGTGCGTGGAGCCCGCGCTCGCTGCCGAAGCCTGTAGCAGCTGTGTGGTGGCCTGACGGACTGGTATTGCGGGAGGGCGCCTGAGGCGCCATTTTAAGTGTCGCTAGCGCCGCGGGAGCACTACTGGTTGCACTACAGTGTGGAGGGATCGCCCTGAGCTGCTGGGAAGTTGTGGTGTGCTGATAGACGGCCTGGAGCTGGGACGGAAAGCCAGCCCTATTGATCTGGGTGACCTTTGCGCTGCTGCAACATTGACAACTTGGCCCCCCACCATCTTTCGGTGCCTCGCTGCACAGGCTGATGTGTAGACGCTCAGAGGGATACGCAGAAGTCGCGGGGCGGAGGGCAAGCCACTGGGCCAGCAAAGACCCTGCCATGACATCCTTTACCCGGCAGTGGTGAACCTCGGGGCAGTGGCGTGATATTTAGTCCTGGGAGTGAGTTCGGCTGCTGCTGTTGGCGCATGGAGGTGAGATCCTGGCCGGGCCCTGACACAGGTAGCTGCGATTGGATTTGAGACGCCGACTGGTGAATCCTACCACATACTGGTCACCCTGGGGCATTGTAGACTCGCGCTCTGCGTGGGAGGATAGCGACGCCAGCGGAGGGAGGCTGCCTGTGGGGCACTTACAGGGCGGAGAAGGGTCGTTAACACTGCGTCACCATGGGCAAACAGGACGCCAAACAGCCCAAGCTAAGCTTTGACCAGCGCGGTTCACCAGACAACAAGAGTCGGACACTGAGACCGCTGCGGGTGGGTACGCTGAAGGGCAGCGTGATGATCAAGGAGAAGATTTGCGCGCCCTCATGCTGGAGATGCGCTCTAGCCTGCGTACAATCGACGCCAAATTAGATACCCTCACGACATAAATGGAGTCCGTGAAAACACAGGTCGGAGCGCATGAGCATAGATTGGATGTCTTAGAAAATAAACATACAGACCTACATGAGTCTCAGGTGGAGACCAAAGAACAAGTGTCTCAGATGGACAGACTCCTTCACGTGATACACGCTAAGAATGAGGATTTGGAGGCTAGGTCGCGTCGCAATAACCTACGCATCACGGGAGTGCCAGAGACAACTGCGTTCACGAAGATGGAAGTCTATGTGTCGGATTTGCTTCGAGACCTGTTTGCTGCGCATCTGTCACCGGTCTTTGCGGTGGAGAGAGCCCACCGTACTCTGGGAGCGCGGCCGCCGGTGGGGGCTCACCCGCGGCCCATATTGGCGAGGATTTTGAACTACCAGGATCGGGATGCGGTGCTGCGGCAGGCCCGGACAATGGGCACAATCACACACCAAGGGAATCTAGTCGCCTTCTACCCGGACTTCACCCCAGCAGTGCAAGCTGCCAGAAGAGAATTTCTGCCTGCTAAGAAAATCCTATTGCAGGCGCAGATTCCTTACTCTCTGCTCTACCCTGCGAAACTCAAAGTCTCCTATGATGGCTCCGCTAATTTTTTCACAGACGCTAAATCCGCTTTGAAATTTGCCAAACATGTGGGCGGCAAGCAGAGCAAGAAAACCCCGGGACCAGTGGACGTTGTGGAACGGCAGCTAAGTGATAATGACTGAATAATAGACATTTGTAGTATTTGTGTAAAATTGTTTTCTCCAACACCAATGCTCGTAATTCTGGGAAATGTCTTTTTTTGTATTTAATTGCCGGGATCAAGTTTCCGGCTTTCTCTGTAACACGTTTGCCTCTAACTTCTCTTGTTGCTATAATAATTTTTCATGATTCACGGCTTTGTATGCGATTGGTCTCACCCGCAACCACACCAGCATGCCTCTTTGGTTACATCGGATGAGGCGGTGAAAGGAGGGAGGGATGATTATAACCGCGAGTTGGGAGATGGTAATAGTTTATTTTGCCTTACGACCGCATGTTATGTTTGGTTTGCTGCATTGCAGGTTTAGTCTCTTGCAGTATCTCGGCCACCCTGCTACGGTAGGGAAGTATGCCGGTACTCATGCGTCCCCATGGGAGCTTTCCCTGATATATTCCGTTTTGAGTTCTTTCGGGGGGGGGGTTTGCTTCAACCTGATTGGGGGGTTGTTGTGGGTGGGGGGGTAAGGGTAGGGTTTGTTTTAAGTTTGTTTGTGGATGTGTGGCCATTGATTGACAGAACTGATGCAAGACGTATAAGCAGACTTTTGTGTCAGATGGGGCGCAGCGATGACACTCGTGCAACTTCACCGATGCTCACGAGACCAAGGTGAATTGTTTAACATGGAACATACGAGGCCTTAATGACAGTAGGAAGGCGAGGTTGGTTCACGCATACCTCACAAGACACAATATCGACATATGCCTGTTACAGGAGACGCATCTCCGATCCCAACAATCGACAAAACTCAGAAATAGGCGCTGGGGCTCGACATACACATCAGTGTACTCGAATTTCTCTCGGGGAGTGGCGGTATTGGTGAGGCGAGGCATAGATTGGAGGGAGAGAGAAGCATACTCAGACCCAGATGGCCGATATGTCATACTCCTGGGGTATTTGGGAGGCACTTTACTGTCAATTGTAGCACTATATGGCCCCAACACGGATTCCCCTGGCTTTTTTCAGGAAGTCTGGGCTAGAGTTAGAGCCACAGGGTGCACCACGTCCCTGTGGGGTGGGGATTTTAATGCCATTATTCATGATGACCTGGATAGACAGGGTACAGCTAGGACACATCACCCCGCAGCCAACAAAGTATTAAACACCCTATTAGAGGAGGGAGACATGGTAGACATATGGAGACTTCGCAATCCACTAACTAAAGAGGGCACCTGTTTCTCCGAACACCATCGGCCCTGGTCTAGGCTGGACTATTGGCTACTGACCAAAGATGTGGCCAGCTGGGCGGTGGATGTTAGACACCTGTCAAGAACCATATCGGACCACTCCCCATGCCTTCTGACTCTTTCCCTACCCAACACTACACGGAAGGCCTTCTCTTGGAGACTGCCCTCACAGGCGCTCTTGGACGAGGCATTTAAAGAAGAAATACGTACTGATATTATTGACTACTTCACACTTAACACGGGTTCCGTCGACACTGAGGCCTCACTATGGGAAGCGTTCAAGGTGGTCATTAGGGGTCAGTGTATCTCACGCCAGGCGGGTGTCCTTAAGGCCATTCGGACGACCTTGTGTAATATTGAGACACAGATTAAGGATCTGGAGACACGTGTACAAGCGGGGGGAGAGGCCGACCTTATGGCCGAGTTAAAGGTTAAGCTGTTAGAATATGAAGAGGAAGCGCAACAGGAGGTGAAATTCCTGGGGAAATATGCGGAAGCCAGAAGATATGGCGAGGGAGATAGACCGGGGAGGACGCTGGCTGGTATGCTTCGGGCACCCCGTTCCATGGCCTTTATTCCCGAAATCAGAAATCCACGGGGTGACATTGTCAGGGGCTCCTCAAACATCTTAAATGAGTTTTCATCGTTTTACGCCAATCTTTACACTGCTACACAAACTGAGTGCCCGGAGAGCATGCAGGAATTCCTGGATTCAGTGGCGCTGGTGTGGTTTAATGATAGACACAGGGAATATATGCACCTACCGTTCTCAGTGGACGATGTCAAAGATGTTATCACCAGCCTACCTCTGGATAAGGCTCCTGGGTCAGATGGTCTGACGACCGCGTTTTACAAAACATATGCGGAGGAACTGGCGCCCAAACTTCTCGCTGTCTACAGGGAGGCACACGACACGGGCTTGCTTCCTCAGTCAATGCGGGAAGCTATTATTATTACCCTCTTAAAACCAGGTAAACCTGAAACTGATTTGGATTCATACAGACCACTGTCACTTATCAACGTAGACGTACAAATTTTGGCAAAACTAATAGCGACTAGGTTACAACCTTTACTTCCCATGATAGCGTTGCCTGACCAATCAGGTTTTATTCCAGGAAGATCCACCTCCCACAACCTTAGGACGGTGTTCTCAGTGTTGCATTACTTGCACCCTGATGTTCAGGCAGCGGCGGTCTTTTTAGATGCCACAAAGGCATTCGACTCGCTTGAATGGCCCTACCTCTTCAGAATTTTGACACGTATGGGAATCGGCCCCCTTTTTCTTAAATGGATACAACTGCTATACACTGAACCGCTAGCTAGGGTACGGGTGAATGATGTGCTCTATGCCTCGTTCCCTGTAATGCGTGGCCCTAGGCAGGGATGCCCACTGTCCCCTTTACTGTTCGCCATCGCTATGGAGCCATTAGCTGCTCGTATCAGGCAACATCATACCGATAAAGGCATAGGATTTGGAGCTAGAAGCCTTTTGATTTCGCTATATGCCGATGACATCACATTGTATATTTTGAATCCCGAGCGCAATCTGGACACAGTGTTAAGAGAACTTATCAAATTTGGCGGTCTCTCAGGGGTGACCATTAATTGGTCTAAATCTGTGGTATTTCCTCTCACTGATAATACAGGGGCAGTCGCCTCGGAGTTCCCGTTACGATGGGAGAACGAGGCTGTGAAGTACCTCGGAATCTGGGTGAGCAGGGATCTGCAGGAGTTATGGAATTTAAACTTTGGGAAGGCCATTTCCTGGCTGGAGGAAAAGGTGGCCCTGTGGGCTAAACTTCCACTCTCGATAGCAGGGAAAATCGCTTTGGCTAAGATGGTGATACTACCTAAATTTTTATATCTATTTGTGAATCTCCCACTTATACTCACCCAATCCTTTTTCAAGACACTGCGGTCTCTGCTAATATCTTTGGTATGGGCCGGAGGTCAGGCCAGGGTTTCCTGGAAGCTTTTATCCTTACCGACCAGACAGGGAGGGTTGGGTGCCCCAGACATGAAACTGTACGCTTTCTGTGCGCAGGCGCAGTTCTTGCAGTATTGGGTACACCAGATGCCATTTCAGCCTCATGTGGCTGTTGAAAGGGATGCGGTTGCGCCTGTCCCACTCAGAGTGGCAGTGTATCAGTCATTTAAATGCCCAACAGACTGTATAGACACTCCCGAGACTCTCAGATGGGCTTGGGATGGGTTGCGTAGAAGGGCAGGTGCACAGATTCTGTATGCACCTTCAATCCCTCTGGCACAGAACCCCATGCTTCCGAATGTTAAGGATGAAATCACTAAAAGGGTAGAGCAGACGATGTCGCTCCGCACCTTCGCTGATCTCTACCCAGGCGGAGTATTCAGGGACCCGCCTAGAGTGGAAGAAGGCCAGCAGTTATCTTTTGGATCGACGTTTTTATATCATAAACTCCGTGCAGCATGTAGGGAGCTCCATGCAGAATTCCCATCACAGCCCACCCCACTGACCGCTCTAGAAAATTTGCTGACTACGCCATCACCGCGCAAACTGGTTACCAGACTGTATACTCATATGCAGAATGATGCGCCTGTGGCTGTTTCTGTTGCTCGCCTTAAATGGAACACCGAGTTGGTTCCCCCTCTGTCTGACGACCAATGGTCATATTGCTGTGCCCAGATGACGGACTTATCGCCCAATTATAAGCTTCTGCTAATTCATTTTAAATTCATACATCGCTACTATAGAACGCCGATTAGTTAATTCAAAATGGGAGTCAGGGATGATGATTGTTGTTGGAGGTGCGGAGCGTTCGAGGCTTCCTTCCTTCATATGGCATGGACCTGTCCGACACTCGCTGAGTACTGGATTCAAATCTTTGAATCCATAAATCAGATCCTAGGCCTGGCGCTGTCTCCATCTCCACTGCTTGGTTTGTTAGGGTATGTCAGGGACACACATGTTAGGAAACGCAAATTACATGCGCTGTTATTGTTATTGGCCAAATGTCAGATAGCTTTATGTTGGGGGAAGAGGAGAAAACCCACGGTCCGGGATTGGATTCGGGAGGTTACGTATGGACAAACTCAGCTTGCTGTATTCTGGGAACTAATGCCACCTACCTCCAGACCCAAAGATATATGGGATCCTTTCATCGACTGGGCTCGTACCAGATTTACTGATCCTGATGTTGGTGCGGCTGCTGAAGCTATGGTTGAGCCCGCATGATTCTTTTTTCATTGTACCTAGCAGTATGCCTTTGTTGGGTGCTGGGGGAGTCTGACTTGTCTCTATAACTTGTGGATATTATAGACATCACTGTTCCACTACTGCCAAATTGTATGTTTTGCATGATTTTTCCGCTGGATGGAAAATGCCGACCGTGAAGATTGTGTTGTATATCGCTAAGCCCTCTGTCCTTAATATTTTTTTTTTTTATGAAACGGCTTTGTCACATGATCAGAATGTAATAATGGCCTGCCACACACCACTGTTTGTTTTTGTTTATGATGATGTTTTCATTTTGTTTGTATGCAATTGAAAGTCAATAAATAAATTAATAATAAAAAAAAAAAATGGTTTGGCGAGAAATGTGCGCCTCTGGGTTGACGGAGGGAGAGCCCTCCACCCAGGATACACTTGACAGCGGGGAAAGTGGGTCAGATGTAGACAACTGCCCTAACCATGTTGAGGAGCGAGAGGATTGATCCCAGTAATATGCGCCCTGAGCGCCATTGTATGTCCCATGCTTCTTCATCACTGTATTATGCTTACGAATGAATATGTTCCCCCACTGTGCCTTTTTACCCCGAAGCTACCACCAGTATCACATATTACTAATAATATCAACGGTATGCCTCTATATGCTGTATCATTGTTAATTTGTTTTTGTATTTGTAAAATGAAAAATAAAGTTTAAAAAATAAAATAAGGTACCCTAGTGTTAGTCTATGGCAGAGGTCTTCAAACCTTTTTGCTCTGAGCCCCCCTAAGCAAAATGTTTTGAGGTCGGGCCCCCCTCCAAAACTTTATGGCAAGGGTTTGGGGAGCAGGAGGGACATGGCTGGGTGCAGGGGGCGGGGCTTATGAGATGATTTCAGGAGTACTTTTTCTATAGCTCATAAAACACACTAAATATGAGACTAATAAAACAGCAAATGCATCAAACAAAAATATGTATGGTCCCAAAAATACTGCTCCCCATAATTGTGGTGTTCTGAGCTCCTCACACTCTTGAAACCCAATACAACTACACCTGCTGCATTAATGATAACAGCAGTCCTGAGTAGCAGGCTATCTTCTTTGAATCTTTCACCTCTGCACCACCATACCTGACCATCACTCCGATTTTGAATCAGGCTCTCTGTCCCTTTCAGAAAAAAGGGCTCCCAAATGATGTCTCCATTTTTCCTGCAAAGGTGCCCTTGGTCCTAATGCTAGAAAGGAAAATAAGCTGCCATGCCTCTTTTTTAAAGGTAGACAGTCATAATTGTGATGCAGTGGACCCCTCAAGCCCCTGGGCCCCAGGCCTACTCCATCTGGTTAATTAATGTTAACCAGCAGTGGCCACTTACACACCTGGCAGCAGTACCTACTGCACTAATGAATGGCCTTTTTTAAAGAAAAAAAAGGGGGGAGGGCACTTATATTACCGCATTTGCTACGTAATCCATCATGTGCTGCATAGCAATGCATATCCAATTCTTCAGTGCTGTCAACTAGAATTTACAGACTTTCTACTCTGAAGGACAGAATTATGGTATTTTTTATCATTCTTTACTGTGCGGTACATGAAGACAAATGTGTTCTTGGTGCACACTTATGTTTTTAAGTGAATCTAGTTCTATGTATGTTGCTGTTTATTTTGCTGCACAATTCACTTCTTTGGTGGTTCTCTGCCATGTTTTTTAAATATGTTTAATGGGGATTTAGCAGCCATTTAGTCACCCAAACCTACTTTGGGACGGGATCACCACTGACACCTTGTTGCTGTTGTCATAAGGCCGTTTGTGCTTGGTGTACATCAAACAAACCATCTGCTTATTGCTGCATAGACTAATATGTCCTCACAGCACTCTAACATATATTAACTATCCCCTCTGCTGCTAAACAATTCCCACCCCATTTAACAATTTCTTATTTAATTTCAACTTGACAACTTCCGTTAGTAACAGGCCCTTTTGCCCTCCAATGTTTCTTTGCACCAAACCGGCCTGTCTGCCCCTGGACCAAGCCTGCCTTCCTTTCATTCCCCATTCTCCTCTTACTTTTCGTTGCTCTTTTCCCTGTTACCTCTAAACTTGTCCTTAGTGCCCTTCGACGAGATTGATCCCTATGATAAATACCTCTTGCATCTGACTGTATCTCTTTCCCAGTGCACAACCTGCTGCTGAAGCCTATTGTCCCTGTACAAGGGTGGGTTGGTAGGCTCAGTACTTCTCTAGAGCAATTGCTCTGTTGCAAATTCAGTGCTGTGAAGCAATTACCACTCCCAAATCTCTCTGGGTAAAGAGGGCAGTACCTTCCTATCCACCCAGGGCCCTGCAAGTCCTTCAGAGTGTGGTGTACGTGTGAACTTCATAGGAAAAAAACCAATTACATTTACCAATACTATGTGGTTCTGTAATTACCGCATATCTTATAATCATGATTCAAGCAGAAACAGCAGCTTCCACCAGAATCGGGACTACTGAAATTTCCGTAATAAAGGCCTTTATATGTTTATGCATCTCAGTAAGTACAGCCAATTGTTAATGATAATTAGTGCTCCCGGTTCTATGGTTATTTTTTTTTTTTACATTTCCGTCTGTATTTATCCATATTTATTTTTGGGCCAATTTATTGTTATTTATCCATATTTATTTTAGGTTTTGAGAATAAATGGAGTTGTAAAATAGTATATTTCCACATTTACTTAACTGATAAACATACACTCATACCTTGATGCCTGTCGCGTTTTGGCAAATTAAGCATCCAAATATAACAAAATAATACACCGACAAGTTAATATTATCATTATATATGAATATATGCCTGTATTTAGGGGGATTTTATCATATTTTAATTCCCAGTGGTGTCTATCTGCTTAGTAGCTGGTCTGGAATTCATGAAGGACAACAAGGAGAGTCACTCATAACAAACACAATTTTCTGTATTTTTCCGCTTTTAAAAATAAATACAGACCGGAAACAGATTGTTTTTTGTCTGTATCTAGCTGTAAATATAAATAAAAATGGAAAACTTGAAGCCTTAATGATAATCAGTGGGTTTTAAATCAATTATTTTGGTACTATTGCTGTTAACAGCATATCATTTAAATACATTCTTGAGCCATCCTCACATCGGTCAGGAATTGAAATGGGAAAAATAAAAACTACATACATTTCTTTTGTTTTCAGCAATTCGTCAAGAAACATCATTTACAATGACAATAGCTCTAACACTCACAAATGCTAGACCTATTGCATTGCAAATGATTGTGTGTGTTTTTAG
This sequence comes from Calotriton arnoldi, assembly GCA_963921515.1. Classification (NCBI taxonomy): domain Eukaryota; kingdom Metazoa; phylum Chordata; class Amphibia; order Caudata; family Salamandridae; genus Calotriton; species Calotriton arnoldi. The sequence goes on along the minus strand of CAWUFW010006929.1, from coordinate 545,826 downwards.
CAGCCTGTTTGACTGCCAGCACACTAACTGACCCCCACCCCCAAGGCACTCTCATCAGAGTTCTCACTCACTTCAAGGGCTCGAAGTAAATGAAGACAGCCTGTAAATGCGGCAAATAAACATTGCCGCACTTCAAGGCCATCTTCATTTACATGTACTTGCAGAGCAATTTGCGCCCCCCTGGGACCTCATCCACGCCCCCCCCCCCCAGGGGGGCGCGACCCCAGTTTGAAGACCTCTGTGCTAGAGGAACAAAAACATTTTCCCAGTTTTCGAGGATGTATGACGTTACAACGCAAACTGTTACAACGCATACTTTTACAATGCGGTTTTTACAACACAAGCTCCATTAGAATGAGGTGTGAAACTGGGAAACATCCATTACAACGCAGGCATTACAACACAATGCCTTTACAACGCAGCCGATACAACGCAAGTTCCATTACAATGCAAGCCACTACAACGCATGCACCATTACAACATAATTTACTATTGTAACACCGCCGGGTGCTTACCTTACGGAAGGTGCTGGTTAGCGTTGTAATGGCATGCGTTGTAATAGCATGCGTTGTAATGGAACTTGCGTTGTATTGGCTGAGTTGTAAAGGTATTGCGTTGTAATGCCTGCATTGTAATGGATGGAAGGAGGAGTCATGCAGGACAAAAAATTGCTGCCTAAAACACCACAACTGGCATCCCAAAATGATGGACAAGAATATGGCACAGAGGACAAAGATAAAATGTCTGCCTATTGCACACACTGGTTTCACAAAATGGTGGACGAGCAAATGACAAAAAGGAAGTGGCATAGAGAACAAAGAGAAAATGTCTGCCTGCCCTTGACAGAGCTCCTCCGTGTCCCTACAACCAACAAACATATTCAGCAATGCAGGTCAAGGATTACATAAACATGTACTCACTTGATTTTCCCCAAAAATTTAAAAAATCAGAGGACGATGATGCAGCAGTATTTGCAGATGACGAATGATCGATTTTTTCCCTCCAGAACAATAAAGCACAGCGCTAAGTTTTAATAACAGGAAGAGGAAGTTGCTACTGTATGTACAGTAGCCGAACTTTCTATGGCACTTTCCTAGCGAAAACAAATATGTACATATAGATTTCAGACTCAATACATTGCCCAAACATAGCTCTCAAGTAAAAAAATTCACTTGAAATAAATTGCGATAATTAATCTGTGCCCGGTTATGAAAAATGGTGCATGCGGCCAGCACTTGCATTCTGAAATACGTCTAGTATTGTTTGCTTGTTCCTGTGATAGTTTTTTCACCGAACAAAATGTTGATTATGTGACGTGTTGGGATGGCTTACTTAATATCAGGCATTCGGTGTTTAGGTGCAGTTCGAAATGCCCGGTGTTACAAGAGATTACTACAGCATAATAATTATACTTAGTAATAATGAAGCATCTGCCCAAAAATGGTGTTTCCCCATCTGCGCCTACAGCCATATTACCTATTAGTGATTGTTCCCTAGGTGTTGGATTTGCCACCTTCAACGACACCCAATGCTACAGTTGGCTGCAACAAGGCTCTAAATTAACTCTGCATGATATGGTCGAGTATCAGCTAGCCTACTGTAGGTTGACTCACCACCATGTCTGGTAGAGGAGATTGTGTCAAAGACCCCAACTGAAACGCTGGTGAGCACCCAGGAAAAGGTAACCAAAGTGATCCTAACATGCGGAGATACATCTCCAGCAAATGATAGAGACTACTCTGTGAACACTGACAATATACCCCAGGGACTCTCCACGTGCCCACACGTTTTGGTGTAATTTCACTAGCATTCACAGACAATGGTGGAAGTTCCACTTACACATTCATCCACCTATGTGGGTTCTACCATGGCAGTTACAGAAAAACCTGTAATATTGACAGACACGTTAATAGAGGTTATAAATCTGCTAACAAGGCAGTTAGCTGGAGACCCCACTGGCCATGCTCCAACATCATCCGATAAATATTTTAAGTCACATTGCAGCGTTACACGCATTCACTATATCCTTGCTTTTCGCACTGCAGAGGGAAAAAAAAGAGCTAGCCATTCTATGTGTGGGTTTATCACACTGCTCACACAAAACGAAATATACACACGTCCGTTCAAAGGCAAAACTCTGTAGGTCACTGTTGATAGTTGAAATAAATATGGACTGGCCAATACGTGAATGACAGCCAATGCCCTCATGTATCATTTTAGCTGTATGAGACGGCTAAAGCTGTCTCTAGACAGACCTTAAAGGTGGGAGGGCGGGCGTAAGTAATAGGTTAGGGAAGGAATGAAGGAGACAAAGGAGGAAGGAAGGTATGGGAAGGGCAGAAGGAAAGAAGAAAATACATTAAACATAAAAGAATGATAATTTTATTTACATGTAGTAATAAACAATAAATTACAAAAATGTTTATGCCGTATAGATGAATGAACGAAGGAACAACTGTACAGCGCTGGCGCCATATTTTATTTTGGGAGAGTATGCAATAGGATTATCGAACTCACGAGATACAAAACGCGCTAAGTGCGTTCAGCGATGATTATCGCTGCGGCTTGCTAATATGCCCCTTAGTGTAGTCAAGAAAATACCAGACGTTATAATCCAGCGTTAAGGGGTGCCTAGCACGAAATTTGAATATCGCTTCGCGGGTCCGGGGCATGTTGTAAATATCGCGTAGCTGGCTTAACGAAGTTTACCCGTGCAGTTTAGTCAGGCACGCCTACTTTGCATCTCATTAGCGATGCGAAGTTAGGCGTGCTGGGAACGGGCGCTAAGTCAGCATTACACGCGCTAGCGTGTCCTTGTTGATAAAGCGGTAAAATTATCGCCGCTTTTCGCCCGTAAACGGACGCTAAAGCGGCGATAATTTGATCGCCAGCCCTTGCTACTATGCCCCCATGTTTACTATGGGAGGTGGATTCTAGGGTTGAGGCCACAGGACCCTATCATCGAGCTTATCTCCATTTTTGCTGGATTATCGCTGGTTCTCCAGCGATGTTGCCCCCTATCGCCGGCTATCGCTGGGAATATTATCGCCACAGCGATAAGCGTTGTTGATACAGCGCTAGCCTGGCGATTATTTCCTGCGATAGTAAAAAAACGCGCTGATCGCGTTCAGCGATGATTATCGCTGCGGCTTGCTAATATGCCCCTTAGTGTTTTCAATAAAGGTTACAAAGGGAAAAAAACAACAAAAAGGAGGGGTGAGTGATCAGTGACTGAAAACCTCTTGCTTGTCCAAAAAGAGAGATATAGATCAGCTCAAATACAATTTAGACCTAATGGCCACCTGCTAGTTTTAAAGCATATGTTTAACAGTGGATTCATGAATAATTAAAACAGTCAATTGGTATTGAAGAAGCAATTAATAGATTTATGAAAGCCTTCCATTAAGCAGACGAACTCTGCCCTCTAAGGCAGCAGTACCACTAAGAAGTTGAATTTTCTCATTCTATCGCACCGTGGTCCTCTGTCTAGCTGCAGGCAATCAAATAACTTTTTGCAAATTATGAAATCGCTGAAAAAGCATTACAACTGAGTGGAAAATGTGGAACAATGCCATAAAATGCAGGTGAGCTCTCACCCGTTGGACACTGGAACCAGAGGCTGCTTTATACAGGTTGCAGCCGCTGGAGGGGTCACCTTTAAACTGTCTGTGGGACATCTTTATAAGGAGCACTTTTTCTGCCAACACAGAAGGTTGTTCAGCAAAGGGCATGTTGGGAGCCTATGAATGAACTGCTCTGGAACACCACTTAGTAAATGAGCCTTCACTTTAACTTTCAGCCAAAGCAGCATCAGCCACCGTCAGATAAAGGCTGGTCCTTGCAGTATGTTTAAATGTGTTTATTGAGCTGCAAGTCATCTTCCAAAATCCTATTTACGGGATGGGGTGGCGTCAACATTCAGCCAGCCCAGCGCTTTGCAACTTTTAACAATCCCAAAACCCTCTTGCCCTCCCCCACCCTGCACTCCCCCCCCCCCTCCTTCCTCCTAGAGTGCCTACTGAGTTTGTGGTGTGTCCTATAGAAGGCTCCTGTGTCTCGCATGTTGATGGGGCTAGGAGTTATGGGAGTCAGTCAATCTAAGTAGTTTGAGGTATCTAGGGCATGTCATCTCGGTAAATTTCTGTGAGAGAAGTGCTATGAATGGGCGCCATGCCTCTCGGAACGCGTCTCCCTTTGGGTCAAGTGACATTGACAGCCTCTCCATCCCCAGCGGTGGAGCCAGGTTAGTCTGGTTGGAATCTTATCAGTACCCCAAAATGCCAAGATTGCTTGGTGTGCCGCCCGGAGGAGGAGTGTGATGTGTTTGCCTTGTTTTGAGCGCAGCGGGTATGTGAGTGGGTTAGGTAGTCCCAACATGGTGTAGGCGGGAAATCGTGGGAGCTGGGTGTCAAAGTAAATGTCAATGTCTGTTAGAATAACATCCCAAAAACGTGACAGCCTTGGGCATTCCCACAGGATATGGACCAGGGTCCTCAGGGGATTTTGACATCTCCAGCACTTATTCTCTCTCTCTGGGCTGAATCAGTGTAATCTTTCTGGGGTCCAGTACCAGTATGTGGTGATCTTAACTGCGGTCTCCGTACTAGAAGTGTTGGGAGTCGTGTGACGGGCCCTGTAGTAAATGTCTCGCCACTCTTTCTGTGTGAGCTGTCGCCCCAGTTCTTGTTTCCATCTCTGTTGAGGGGGGATGCTGCCGCAGGTTCAGGGCCCAGGAGGAATTTATATAGGTCTGAGACTATTCGTCTGTCTGTCTCCTTCCCGAGAAGCCATCTTTCGAACTTGGTCAAAAGTCGTTGTGCCCCCTCCCGCATCTCAGGGCAGAGGACCCAGTGTCTGATTTGTGTATAGTGGATCTTCTTCTTTTCGGGATGTTCAGGTCAGCTTTCAGTCTTACAAATGCTACTGGCCCTTCTATGTCCAATATGTGTCCCACCGATCGGCGCCCTGCCAGGCCGCAAATGCTTTCCGGTCTAACCCTGGTTGGAAATCTAGGTTCTCTGCTATTGGGGTCAGCGGTGAAGGGAAGGATGTAAGACCTTTTGCCGTTCCCACTGCGTCCCACGTCCTAAGTAGTGGCTGTTAGAAATGGGATTTCTGGTTGGCTAGGGCAAGCGCCTAAGCCAGGCAGAAACCACCACTTTAGTCAGGGCAAGGGAGTTACACACTGAAGATAACCCCTGCTCACCCCCTTGGTAGCTTGGCACGAGCGGTCAGGCTTATCCCAGAGGCAATGTGTAAAGCGTTTGCGCAACACACTCACACAGCAGCAACACACTAGGCACACCACAAAAGAAACTCCACACAAGGTTATATCAAAAATAGCCTTTGTATTATCCAAAACACATTAGAAACCTAATCACACATTTACACTGTGCCAACTGGCACTAGGCAATATTCACAGGGGATTATATACAGGACCAGGCCAATCGGGCCACGGTCAGAACCATCAGAATGCAGGTAGTAAATATAAAACACAACCAGTAACTACTGGTACCATAATGACCTCAGCATTATCACATTAGCATTAGACACCATCCTAAAATATCATAGCATGACATTAGGCATAACACATTAGGCCCAAACCTCATTAGCATAAACACATTACGCATTAGGAAGGGGTGGGAGCACACTGCTGACCTCCCAGCACAGTTCGCCCCTTAGCATTCTGGTAAATGCAGTTTGTAGTGCATCCTTACTTGGTATTTTTCTGGAGTGTTCCACCAAAGTTGGTGCAGATTAGTGCTGTCATCTCTAGACACATGTGTTTCTGGATTTTATCCGTCATCAGTAGAGATCAAAAACGATTTTCTTCTGGGGTTGCTGAGCAGGCTGCCACAATTCTTACAGGTCTCAGTACCTCTCACAGGCGCACAGGTGCATCTCCACTAGCTCGTCAGCTCAATGGCTCAAGGGAGCCTTTTCAAACAGGAAGGGGTGGGAGCACACTGCTGACCTCCCAGCACAGTTCGCCCCTTAGCATTCTGGTAAATGCAGTTTGTAGTGCATGCTTACTTGGCATTTTTCTGGAGTGTTCCACCAAAGTTGGTGCAGATTAGTGCTGTCATCTCTACACACGTGTTTCTGGATTTTATCCTTCATCAGTAGAGATCAAAAACGAATTTCTTCTGGGGTTGCTGAGCAGGCTGCCACAATTCTTACAGGTCTCAGTACCTCTCACAGGCGCACAGGTGCATCTCCACTAGCTCGTCAGCTCAATGGCTCAAGGGAGCCTTTTCAAACAGGAAGGGGTGGGAGCACACTGCTGACCTCCCAGCACAGTTCTCCCCTAAGCATTCTGGTAAATGCAGTTTGTAGTGCATGCTTACTTGATATTTTTCTGGAGTGTTCCACCAAAGTTGGTGCAGATTAGTGCTGTCATCTCTAGACACATGTGTTTCTGGATTTTATCCGTCATCAGTAGAGATCAAAAACGATTTTCTTCTGGGGTTGCTGAGCAGGCTGCCACAATTCTTACAGGTCTCAGTACCTCTCACAGGCGCACAGGTGCATCTCCACTAGCTCGTCTGCTCAATGGCTCAAGGGAGCCTTTTCAAACAGGAATGGGTGGGAGCACACTGCTGACCTCCCAGCACAGTCGCCCCTTAGCATTCTGGTAAATGCAGTTTGTAGTGCATGCTTACTTGGTATTTTTCTGGAGTGTTCCACCAAAGTTGGTGCAGATTAGTGCTGTCATCTCTAGACACATGTGTTTCTGGATTTTATCCGTCATCAGTAGAGATCAAAAACGATTTTCTTCTGGGGTTGCTGAGCAGGCTGCCACAATTCTTACAGGTCTCAGTACCTCTCACAGGCGCACAGGTGCATCTCCACTAGCTCGTCAGCTCAATGGCTCAAGGGAGCCTTTTCAAACAGGAAGGGGTGGGAGCACACTGCTGACCTCCCAGCACAGTTCGCCCCTTAGCATTCTGGTAAATGCAGTTTGTAGTGCATGCTTACTTGGTATTTTTCTGGAGTGTTCCACCAAAGTTGGTGCAGATTAGTGCTGTCATCTCTAGACACATGTGTTTCTGGATTTTATCCGTCATCAGTAGAGATCAAAAACGATTTTCTTCTGGGGTTGCTGAGCAGGCTGCCACAATTCTTACAGGTCTCAGTACCTCTCACAGGCGCACAGGTGCATCTCCACTAGCTCGTCAGCTCAATGGCTCAAGGGAGCCTTTTCAAACAGGAAGGGGTGGGAGCACACTGCTGACCTCCCAGCACAGTTCGCCCCTTAGCATTCTGGTAAATGCAGTTTGTAGTGCATGCTTACTTGGCATTTTTCTGGAGTGTTCCACCAAAGTTGGTGCAGATTAGTGCTGTCATCTCTAGACACGTGTTTCTGGATTTTATCCGTCATCAGTAGAGATCAAAAACGATTTTCTTCTGGGGTTGCTGAGCACGCTGCCACAATTCTTACAGGTCTCAGTACCTCTCACAGGCGCACAGGTGCATCTCCACTAGCTCGTCAGCTCAATGGCTCAAGGGAGCCTTTTCAAACAGGAAGGGGTGGGAGCACACTGCTGACCTCCCAGCACAGTTCTCCCCTAAGCATTCTGGTAAATGCAGTTTGTAGTGCATGCTTACTTGATATTTTTCTGGAGTGTTCCACCAAAGTTGGTGCAGATTAGTGCTGTCATCTCTAGACACATGTGTTTCTGGATTTTATCCGTCATCAGTAGAGATCAAAAACGATTTTCTTCTGGGGTTGCTGAGCAGGCTGCCACAATTCTTACAGGTCTCAGTACCTCTCACAGGCGCACAGGTGCATCTCCACTAGCTCGTCAGCTCAATGGCTCAAGGGAGCCTTTTCAAACAGGAAGGGGTGTGAGCACACTGCTGACCTCCCAGCACAGTTCGCCCCTTAGCATTCTGGTAAATGCAGTTTGTAGTGCATGATTACTTGGTATTTTTCTGGAGTGTTCCACCAAAGTTGGTGCAGATTAGTGCTGTCATCTCTAGACACATGTGTTTCTGGATTTTATCCATCATCAGTAGAGATCAAAAACGATTTTCTTCTGGGGTTGCTGAGCAGGCTGCCACAATTCTTACAGGTCTCAGTACCTCTCACAGGCACACAGGTGCATCTCCACTAGCTCGTCAGCTCAATGGCTCAAGGGAGCCTTTTCAAACAGGAAGGGGTGGGAGCACACTGCTGACCTCCCAGCACAGTTCGCCCCTTAGCATTCTGGTAAATGCAGTTTGTAGTGCATGCTTACTTGGTATTTTTCTGGAGTGTTCCACCAAAGTTGGTGCAGATTAGTGCTGTCATCTCTAGACACAGGTGTTTCTGGATTTTATCCGTCATCAGTAGAGATCAAAAACGATTTTCTTCTGGGGTTGCTGAGCAGGATGCCACAATTCTTACAGGTCTCAGTACCTCTCACAGGCGCACAGGTGCATCTCCACTAGCTCGTCAGCTCAATGGCTCAAGGGAGCCTTTTCAAACAGGAAGGGGTGGGAGCACACTGCTGACCTCCCAGCACAGTTCGCCCCTTAGCATTCTGGTAAATGCAGTTTGTAGTGCATGCTTACTTGGTATTTTTCTGGAGTGTTCCACCAAAGTTGGTGCAGATTAGTGCTGTCATCTCTAGACACATGTGTTTCTGGATTTTATCCGTCATCAGTAGAGATCAAAAACGATTTTCTTCTGGGGTTGCTGAGCAGGCTGCCACAATTCTTACAGGTCTCAGTACCTCTCACAGGCGCACAGGTGCATCTCCACTAGCTCGTCAGCTCAATGGCTCAAGGGAGCCTTTTCAAACAGGAAGGGGTGGGAGCACACTGCTGACCTCCCAGCACAGTTCGCCACTTAGCATTCTGGTAAATGCAGTTTGTAGTGCATGCTTACTTGGTATTTTTCTGGAGTGTTCCACCAAAGTTGGTGCAGATTAGTGCTGTCATCTCTAGACACATGTGTTTCTGGATTTTATCCGTCATAAGTAGAGATCAAAAACGATTTTCTTCTGGGGTTGCTGAGCAGGCTGCCACAATTCTTACAGGTCTCAATACCTCTCACAGGCGCACAGGTGCATCTCCACTAGCTCGTCAGCTCAATGGCTCAAGGGAGCCTTTTCAAACAGGAAGGGGTGGGAGCACACTGCTGACCTCCCAGCACAGTTCGCCCCTTAGCATTCTGGTAAATGCAGTTTGTAGTGCATGCTTACTTGATATTTTTCTAGAGTGTTCCACCAAAGTTGGTGCAGATTAGTGCTGTCATCTCTAGACACATGTGTTTCTGGATTTTATCCGTCATCAGTAGAGATCAAAAACGATTTTCTTCTGGGGTTGCTGAGCAGGCTGCCACAATTCTTACAGGTCTCAGTACCTCTCACAGGCGCACAGGTGCATCTCCACTAGCTCGTCAGCTCAATGGCTCAAGGGAGCCTTTTTAAACAGGAATGGGTGGGAGCACACTGCTGACCTCCCAGCACAGTTCGCCCCTTAGCATTCTGGTAAATGCAGTTTGTAGTGCATGCTTACTTGGTATTTTTCTGGAGTGTTCCACCAAAGTTGGTGCAGATTAGTGCTGTCATCTCTAGACACATGTGTTTCTGGATTTTATCCATCATCAGTAGAGATCAAAAACGATTTTCTTCTGGGGTTGCTGAGCAGGCTGCCACAATTCTTACAGGTCTCCGTACCTCTCACAGGCGCACAGGTGCATCTCCACTAGCTCGTCAGCTCAATGGCTCAAGGGAGCCTTTTCAAACAGGAAGGGGTGGGAGCACACTGCTGACCTCCTAGCACAGTTCGCCCCTTAGCATTCTGGTAAATGCAGTTTGTAGTGCATGCTTACTTGGTATTTTTCTGGAGTGTTCCACCAAAGTTGGTGCAGATTAGTGCTGTCATCTCTAGACACATGTGTTTCTGGATTTTATCCGTCATCAGTAGAGATCAAAAACGATTTTCTTCTGGGGTTGCTGAGCAGGCTGCCACAATTCTTACAGGTCTCAGTACCTCTCACAGGCGCACAGGTGCATCTCCACTAGCTCGTCAGCTCAATGGCTCAAGGGAGCCTTTTCAAACAGGAAGGGGTGGGAGCACACTGCTGACCTCCCAGCACAGTTCGCCCCTTAGCATTCTGGTAAATGCAGTTTGTAGTGCATGCTTACTTGGTATTTTTCTGGAGTGTTCCACCAAAGTTGGTGCAGATTAGTGCTGTCATCTCTAGACACATGTGTTTCTGGATTTTATCCGTCATCAGTAGAGATCAAAAACGATTTTCTTCTGGGGTTGCTGAGCACGCTGCCACAATTCTTACAGGTCTCAGTACCTCTCACAGGCGCACAGGTGCATCTCCACTAGCTCGTCAGCTCAATGGCTCAAGGGAGCCTTTTCAAACAGGAAGGGGTGGGAGCACACTGCTGACCTCCCAGCACAGTTCGCCCCTAAGCATTCTGGTAAATGCAGTTTGTAGTGCATGCTTACTTGATATTTTTCTGGAGTGTTCCACCAAAGTTGGTGCAGATTAGTGCTGTCATCTCTAGACACATGTGTTTCTGGATTTTATCCGTCATCAGTAGAGATCAAAAACGATTTTCTTCTGGGGTTGCTGAGCAGGCTGCCACAATTCTTACAGGTCTCAGTACCTCTCACAGGCGCACAGGTGCATCTCCACTAGCTCGTCAGCTCAATGGCTCAAGGGAGCCTTTTCAAACAGGAAGGGGTGGGAGCACACTGCTGACCTCCCAGCACAGTTCGCCCCTTAGCATTCTGGTAAATGCAGTTTGTAGTGCATGATTACTTGGTATTTTTCTGTAGTGTGCCACCAAAGTTGGTGCAGATTAGTGCTGTCATCTTTAGACACATGTGTTTCTGGATTTTATCCATCATCAGTAGAGATCAAAAACGATTTTCTTCTGGGGTTGCTGAGCAGGCTGCCACAATTCTTACAGGTCTCAGTACCTCTCACAGGCGCACAGGTGCATCTCCACTAGCTCGTCAGCTCAATGGCTCAAGGGAGCCTTTTCAAACAGGAAGGGGTGGGAGCACACTGCTGACCTCCCAGCACAGTTCGCCCCTTAGCATTCTGGTAAATGCAGTTTGTAGTGCATGCTTACTTGGTATTTTTCTGGAGTGTTCCACCAAAGTTGGTGCAGATTAGTGCTGTCATCTCTAGACACATGTGTTTCTGGATTTTATCCGTCATCAGTAGAGATCAAAAACGATTTTCTTCTGGGGTTGCTGAGCAGGCTGCCACAATTCTTACAGGTCTCAGTACCTCTCACAGGCGCACAGGTGCATCTCCACTAGCTCGTCAGCTCAATGGCTCAAGGGAGCCTTTTCAAACAGGAAGGGGTGGGAGCACACTGCTGACCTCCCAGCACAGTTCGCCCCTTAGCATTCTGGTAAATGCAGTTTGTAGTGCATGCTTACTTGGTATTTTTCTGGAGTGTTCCACCAAAGTTGGTGCAGATTAGTGCTGTCATCTCTAGACACATGTGTTTCTGGATTTTATCCGTCATCAGTAGAGATCAAAAACGATTTTCTTCTGGGGTTGCTGAGCAGGCTGCCACAATTCTTACAGGTCTCAGTACCTCTCACAGGCGCACAGGTGCATCTCCACTAGCTCGTCAGCTCAATGGCTCAAGGGAGCCTTTTCAAACAGGAAGGGGTGGGAGCACACTGCTGACCTCCCAGCACAGTTCGCCCCTTAGCATTCTGGTAAATGCAGTTTGTAGTGCATGCTTACTTGGTATTTTTCTGGAGTGTTCCACCAAAGTTGGTGCAGATTAGTGCTGTCATCTCTAGACACATGTGTTTCTGGATTTTATCCGTCATCAGTAGAGATCAAAAACGATTTTCTTCTGGGGTTGCTGAGCAGGCTGCCACAATTCTTACAGGTCTCAGTACCTCTCACAGGCGCACAGGTGCATCTCCACTAGCTCGTCAGCTCAATGGCTCAAGGGAGCCTTTTCAAACAGGAAGGGGTGGGAGCACACTGCTGACCTCCCAGCACAGTTCGCCCCTTAGCATTCTGGTAAATGCAGTTTGTAGTGCATGCTTACTTGGTATTTTTCTGGAGTGTTCCACCAAAGTTGGTGCAGATTAGTGCTGTCATCTCTAGACACATGTGTTTCTGGATTTTATCCGTCATCAGTAGAGATCAAAAACGATTTTCTTCTGGGGTTGCTGAGCAGGCTGCCACAATTCTTACAGGTCTCAGTACCTCTCACAGGCGCACAGGTGCATCTCCACTAGCTCGTCAGCTCAATGGCTCAAGGGAGCCTTTTCAAACAGGAAGGGGTGGGAGCACACTGCTGACCTCCCAGCACAGTTCGCCCCTTAGCATTCTGGTAAATGCAGTTTGTAGTGCATGCTTACTTGGTATTTTTCTGGAGTGTTCCACCAAAGTTGGTGCAGATTAGTGCTGTCATCTCTAGACACATGTGTTTCTGGATTTTATCCGTCATCAGTAGAGATCAAAAACGATTTTCTTCTGGGGTTGCTGAGCAGGCTGCCACAATTCTTACAGGTCTCAGTACCTCTCACAGGCGCACAGGTGCATCTCCACTAGCTCGTCAGCTCAATGGCTCAACGGAGCCTTTTCAAACAGGAAGGGGTGGGAGCACACTGCTGACCTCCCAGCACAGTTCGCCCCTTAGCATTCTGGTAAATGCAGTTTGTAGTGCATGCTTACTTGGTATTTTTCTGGAGTGTTCCACCAAAGTTGGTGCAGATTAGTGCTGTCATCTCTAGACACATGTGTTTCTGGATTTTATCCGTCATCAGTAGAGATCAAAAACGATTTTCTTCTGGGGTTGCTGAGCAGGCTGCCACAATTCTTGCAGGTCTCAGTACCTCTCACAGGCGCACAGGTGCATCTCCACTAGCTCGTCAGCTCAATGGCTCAAGGGAGCCTTTTCAAACAGGAAGGGGTGGGAGCACACTGCTGACCTCCCAGCACAGTTCGTCCCTTAGCATTCTGGTAAATGCAGTTTGTAGTGCATGCTTACTTGGTATTTTTCTGGAGTGTTCCACCAAAGTTGGTGCAGATTAGTGCTGTCATCTCTAGACACATGTGTTTCTGGATTTTATCCGTCATCAGTAGAGATCAAAAACGATTTTCTTCTGGGGTTGCTGAGCAGGCTGCCACAATTCTTACAGGTCTCAGTACCTCTCACAGGCGCACAGGTGCATCTCCACTAGCTCGTCAGCTCAATGGCTCAAGGGAGCCTTTTCAAACAGGAAGGGGTGGGAGCACACTGCTGACCTCCCAGCACAGTTCGCCCTTAGCATTCTGGTAAATGCAGTTTGTAGTGCATGCTTACTTGGTATTTTTCTGGAGTGTTCCACCAAAGTTGGTGCAGATTAGTGCTGTCATCTCTAGACACATGTGTTTCTGGATTTTATCCGTCATCAGTAGAGATCAAAAACGATTTTCTTCTGGGGTTGCTGAGCAGGCTGCCACAATTCTTACAGGTCTCAGTACCTCTCACAGGCGCACAGGTGCATCTCCACTAGCTCGTCAGCTCAATGGCTCAAGGGAGCCTTTTCAAACAGGAAGGGGTGGGAGCACACTGCTGACCTCCCAGCACAGTTCGCCCCTTAGCATTCTGGTAAATGCAGTTTGTAGTGCATGCTTACTTGGTATTTTTCTGGAGTGTTCCACCAAAGTTGGTGCAGATTAGTGCTGTCATCTCTAGACACATGTGTTTCTGGATTTTATCCGTCATCAGTAGAGATCAAAAACGATTTTCTTCTGGGGTTGCTGAGCAGGCTGCCACAATTCTTACAGGTCTCAGTACCTCTCACAGGCGCACAGGTGCATCTCCACTAGCTCGTCAGCTCAATGGCTCAAGGGAGCCTTTTCAAACAGGAAGGGGTGGGAGCACACTGCTGACCTCCCAGCACAGTTCGCCCCTTAGCATTCTGGTAAATGCAGTTTGTAGTGCATGCTTACTTGGTATTTTTCTGGAGTGTTCCACCAAAGTTGGTGCAGATTAGTGCTGTCATCTCTAGACACATGTGTTTCTGGATTTTATCCGTCATCAGTAGAGATCAAAAACGATTTTCTTCTGGGGTTGCTGAGCAGGCTGCCACAATTCTTACAGGTCTCAGTACCTCTCACAGGCGCACAGGTGCATCTCCACTAGCTCGTCAGCTCAATGGCTCAAGGGAGCCTTTTCAAACAGGAAGGGGTGGGAGCACACTGCTGACCTCCCAGCACAGTTCGCCCCTTAGCATTCTGGTAAATGCAGTTTGTAGTGCATGCTTACTTGGTATTTTTCTGGAGTGTTCCACCAAAGTTGGTGCAGATTAGTGCTGTCATCTCTAGACACATGTGTTTCTGGATTTTATCCGTCATCAGTAGAGATCAAAAACGATTTTCTTCTGGGGTTGCTGAGCAGGCTGCCACAATTCTTACAGGTCTCAGTACCTCTCACAGGCGCACAGGTGCATCTCCACTAGCTCGTCAGCTCAATGGCTCAAGGGAGCCTTTTCAAACAGGAAGGGGTGGGAGCACACTGCTGACCTCCCAGCACAGTTCGCCCCTTAGCATTCTGGTAAATGCAGTTTGTAGTGCATGCTTACTTGGTATTTTTCTGGAGTGTTCCACCAAAGTTGGTGCAGATTAGTGCTGTCATCTCTAGACACATGTGTTTCTGGATTTTATCCGTCATCAGTAGAGATCAAAAACGATTTTCTTCTGGGGTTGCTGAGCAGGCTGCCACAATTCTTACAGGTCTCAGTACCTCTCACAGGCGCACAGGTGCATCTCCACTAGCTCGTCAGCTCAATGGCTCAAGGGAGCCTTTTCAAACAGGAAGGGGTGGGAGCACACTGCTGACCTCCCAGCACAGTTCGCCCCTTAGCATTCTGGTAAATGCAGTTTGTAGTGCATGCTTACTTGGTATTTTTCTGGAGTGTTCCACCAAAGTTGGTGCAGATTAGTGCTGTCATCTCTAGACACATGTGTTTCTGGATTTTATCCGTCATCAGTAGAGATCAAAAACGATTTTCTTCTGGGGTTGCTGAGCAGGCTGCCACAATTCTTACAGGTCTCAGTACCTCTCACAGGCGCACAGGTGCATCTCCACTAGCTCGTCAGCTCAATGGCTCAAGGGAGCCTTTTCAAACAGGAAGGGGTGGGAGCACACTGCTGACCTCCCAGCACAGTTCGCCCCTTAGCATTCTGGTAAATGCAGTTTGTAGTGCATGCTTACTTGGTATTTTTCTGGAGTGTTCCACCAAAGTTGGTGCAGATTAGTGCTGTCATCTCTAGACACATGTGTTTCTGGATTTTATCCGTCATCAGTAGAGATCAAAAACGATTTTCTTCTGGGGTTGCTGAGCAGGCTGCCACAATTCTTACAGGTCTCAGTACCTCTCACAGGCGCACAGGTGCATCTCCACTAGCTCGTCAGCTCAATGGCTCAAGGGAGCCTTTTCAAACAGGAAGGGGTGGGAGCACACTGCTGACCTCCCAGCACAGTTCGCCCCTTAGCATTCTGGTAAATGCAGTTTGTAGTGCATGCTTACTTGGTATTTTTCTGGAGTGTTCCACCAAAGTTGGTGCAGATTAGTGCTGTCATCTCTAGACACATGTGTTTCTGGATTTTATCCGTCATCAGTAGAGATCAAAAACGATTTTCTTCTGGGGTTGCTGAGCAGGCTGCCACAATTCTTACAGGTCTCAGTACCTCTCACAGGCGCACAGGTGCATCTCCACTAGCTCGTCAGCTCAATGGCTCAAGGGAGCCTTTTCAAACAGGAAGGGGTGGGAGCACACTGCTGACCTCCCAGCACAGTTCGCCCCTTAGCATTCTGGTAAATCGCAGTTTGTAGTGCATGCTTACTTGGTATTTTTCTGGAGTGTTCCACCAAAGTTGGTGCAGATTAGTGCTGTCATCTCTAGACACATGTGTTTCTGGATTTTATCCGTCATCAGTAGAGATCAAAAACGATTTTCTTCTGGGGTTGCTGAGCAGGCTGCCACAATTCTTACAGGTCTCAGTACCTCTCACAGGCGCACAGGTGCATCTCCACTAGCTCGTCAGCTCAATGGCTCAAGGGAGCCTTTTCAAACAGGAAGGGGTGGGAGCACACTGCTGACCTCCCAGCACAGTTCGCCCCTTAGCATTCTGGTAAATGCAGTTTGTAGTGCATGCTTACTTGGTATTTTTCTGGAGTGTTCCACCAAAGTTGGTGCAGATTAGTGCTGTCATCTCTAGACACATGTGTTTCTGGATTTTATCCGTCATCAGTAGAGATCAAAAACGATTTTCTTCTGGGGTTGCTGAGCAGGCTGCCACAATTCTTACAGGTCTCAGTACCTCTCACAGGCGCACAGGTGCATCTCCACTAGCTCGTCAGCTCAATGGCTCAAGGGAGCCTTTTCAAACAGGAAGGGGTGGGAGCACACTGCTGACCTCCCAGCACAGTTCGCCCCTTAGCATTCTGGTAAATGCAGTTTGTAGTGCATGCTTACTTGGTATTTTTCTGGAGTGTTCCACCAAAGTTGGTGCAGATTAGTGCTGTCATCTCTAGACACATGTGTTTCTGGATTTTATCCGTCATCAGTAGAGATCAAAAACGATTTTCTTCTGGGGTTGCTGAGCAGGCTGCCACAATTCTTACAGGTCTCAGTACCTCTCACAGGCGCACAGGTGCATCTCCACTAGCTCGTCAGCTCAATGGCTCAAGGGAGCCTTTTCAAACAGGAAGGGGTGGGAGCACACTGCTGACCTCCCAGCACAGTTCGCCCCTTAGCATTCTGGTAAATGCAGTTTGTAGTGCATGCTTACTTGGTATTTTTCTGGAGTGTTCCACCAAAGTTGGTGCAGATTAGTGCTGTCATCTCTAGACACATGTGTTTCTGGATTTTATCCGTCATCAGTAGAGATCAAAAACGATTTTCTTCTGGGGTTGCTGAGCAGGCTGCCACAATTCTTACAGGTCTCAGTACCTCTCACAGGCGCACAGGTGCATCTCCACTAGCTCGTCAGCTCAATGGCTCAAGGGAGCCTTTTCAAACAGGAAGGGGTGGGAGCACACTGCTGACCTCCCAGCACAGTTCGCCCCTTAGCATTCTGGTAAATGCAGTTTGTAGTGCATGCTTACTTGGTATTTTTCTGGAGTGTTCCACCAAAGTTGGTGCAGATTAGTGCTGTCATCTCTAGACACATGTGTTTCTGGATTTTATCCGTCATCAGTAGAGATCAAAAACGATTTTCTTCTGGGGTTGCTGAGCAGGCTGCCACAATTCTTACAGGTCTCAGTACCTCTCACAGGCGCACAGGTGCATCTCCACTAGCTCGTCAGCTCAATGGCTCAAGGGAGCCTTTTCAAACAGGAAGGGGTGGGAGCACACTGCTGACCTCCCAGCACAGTTCGCCCCTTAGCATTCTGGTAAATGCAGTTTGTAGTGCATGCTTACTTGGTATTTTTCTGGAGTGTTCCACCAAAGTTGGTGCAGATTAGTGCTGTCATCTCTAGACACATGTGTTTCTGGATTTTATCCGTCATCAGTAGAGATCAAAAACGATTTTCTTCTGGGGTTGCTGAGCAGGCTGCCACAATTCTTACAGGTCTCAGTACCTCTCACAGGCGCACAGGTGCATCTCCACTAGCTCGTCAGCTCAATGGCTCAAGGGAGCCTTTTCAAACAGGAAGGGGTGGGAGCACACTGCTGACCTCCCAGCACAGTTCGCCCCTTAGCATTCTGGTAAATGCAGTTTGTAGTGCATGCTTACTTGGTATTTTTCTGGAGTGTTCCACCAAAGTTGGTGCAGATTAGTGCTGTCATCTCTAGACACATGTGTTTCTGGATTTTATCCGTCATCAGTAGAGATCAAAAACGATTTTCTTCTGGGGTTGCTGAGCAGGCTGCCACAATTCTTACAGGTCTCAGTACCTCTCACAGGCGCACAGGTGCATCTCCACTAGCTCGTCAGCTCAATGGCTCAAGGGAGCCTTTTCAAACAGGAAGGGGTGGGAGCACACTGCTGACCTCCCAGCACAGTTCGCCCCTTAGCATTCTGGTAAATGCAGTTTGTAGTGCATGCTTACTTGGTATTTTTCTGGAGTGTTCCACCAAAGTTGGTGCAGATTAGTGCTGTCATCTCTAGACACATGTGTTTCTGGATTTTATCCGTCATCAGTAGAGATCAAAAACGATTTTCTTCTGGGGTTGCTGAGCAGGCTGCCACAATTCTTACAGGTCTCAGTACCTCTCACAGGCGCACAGGTGCATCTCCACTAGCTCGTCAGCTCAATGGCTCAAGGGAGCCTTTTCAAACAGGAAGGGGTGGGAGCACACTGCTGACCTCCCAGCACAGTTCGCCCCTTAGCATTCTGGTAAATGCAGTTTGTAGTGCATGCTTACTTGGTATTTTTCTGGAGTGTTCCACCAAAGTTGGTGCAGATTAGTGCTGTCATCTCTAGACACATGTGTTTCTGGATTTTATCCGTCATCAGTAGAGATCAAAAACGATTTTCTTCTGGGGTTGCTGAGCAGGCTGCCACAATTCTTACAGGTCTCAGTACCTCTCACAGGCGCACAGGTGCATCTCCACTAGCTCGTCAGCTCAATGGCTCAAGGGAGCCTTTTCAAACAGGAAGGGGTGGGAGCACACTGCTGACCTCCCAGCACAGTTCGCCCCTTAGCATTCTGGTAAATGCAGTTTGTAGTGCATGCTTACTTGGTATTTTTCTGGAGTGTTCCACCAAAGTTGGTGCAGATTAGTGCTGTCATCTCTAGACACATGTGTTTCTGGATTTTATCCGTCATCAGTAGAGATCAAAAACGATTTTCTTCTGGGGTTGCTGAGCAGGCTGCCACAATTCTTACAGGTCTCAGTACCTCTCACAGGCGCACAGGTGCATCTCCACTAGCTCGTCAGCTCAATGGCTCAAGGGAGCCTTTTCAAACAGGAAGGGGTGGGAGCACACTGCTGACCTCCCAGCACAGTTCGCCCCTTAGCATTCTGGTAAATGCAGTTTGTAGTGCATGCTTACTTGGTATTTTTCTGGAGTGTTCCACCAAAGTTGGTGCAGATTAGTGCTGTCATCTCTAGACACATGTGTTTCTGGATTTTATCCGTCATCAGTAGAGATCAAAAACGATTTTCTTCTGGGGTTGCTGAGCAGGCTGCCACAATTCTTACAGGTCTCAGTACCTCTCACAGGCGCACAGGTGCATCTCCACTAGCTCGTCAGCTCAATGGCTCAAGGGAGCCTTTTCAAACAGGAAGGGGTGGGAGCACACTGCTGACCTCCCAGCACAGTTCGCCCCTTAGCATTCTGGTAAATGCAGTTTGTAGTGCATGCTTACTTGGTATTTTTCTGGAGTGTTCCACCAAAGTTGGTGCAGATTAGTGCTGTCATCTCTAGACACATGTGTTTCTGGATTTTATCCGTCATCAGTAGAGATCAAAAACGATTTTCTTCTGGGGTTGCTGAGCAGGCTGCCACAATTCTTACAGGTCTCAGTACCTCTCACAGGCGAACAGGTGCATCTCCACTAGCTCGTCAGCTCAATGGCTCAAGGGAGCCTTTTCAAACAGGAAGGGGTGGGAGCACACTGCTGACTTCCCAGCACAGTTCGCCCCTTAGCATTCTGGTAAATGCAGTTTGTAGTGCATGCTTACTTGGTATTTTTCTGGAGTGTTCCACCAAAGTTGGTGCAGATTAGTGCTGTCATCTCTAGACACATGTGTTTCTGGATTTTATCCGTCATCAGTAGAGATCAAAAACGATTTTCTTCTGGGGTTGCTGAGCAGGCTGCCACAATTCTTACAGGTCTCAGTACCTCTCACAGGCGCACAGGTGCATCTCCACTAACTCGTCAGCTCAATGGCTCATGGGAGCCTTTTCAAACAGGAAGGGGTGGGAGCACAATGCTGATCTCCCAGCACAGTTCACCCCTTAGCATTCTGGTAAGTGCAGTTTGTAGTGGATGCTTACTTGGTATTTTTCTGGAGTGTTCCACCAAAGTTGGTGCAGATTAGTGCTGTCATCTCTAGACACATGTGTTTCTGGATTTTATCCGTCATCAGTAGAGATCAAAAACGATTTTCTTCTGGGGTTGCTGAGCAGGCTGCCACAATTCTTACAGGTCTCAGTACCTCTCACAGGCGCACAGGTGCATCTCCACTAGCTCGTCAGCTCAATAGCTCAAGGGAGCCTTTTCAAACAGGAAGGGGTGGGAGCACACTGCTGACCTCCCAGCACAGTTCACCCCTTAGCATTCTGGTAAATGCAGTTTGTAGTGCATGCTTACTTGGTATTTTTCTGGAGTGTTCCACCAAAGTTGGTGCATGTTAGTGCTGTCATCTCTAGACACACGTGTTTCTGGATTTTATCCGTCATCAGTAGAGATCAAAAACGATTTTCTTCTGGGGTTGCTGAGCAGGCTACCACAATTCTTACAGGTCTCAGTACCTCTCACAGGCGCACAGGTGCATCTCCACTAGCTCGTCAGCTCAATGGCTCAAGGGAGCCTTTTCAAACAGGATGGGGTGGGAGCACACTGCTGACCTCCCAGCACAGTTCGCCCCTTAGCATTCTGGTAAATGCAGTTTGTAGTGCATGCTTACTTGGTATTTTTCTGGAGTGTTCCACCAAAGTTGATGCAGATTAGTGCTGTCATCTCTAGACACATGTGTTTCTGGATTTTATCCGTCATCAGTAGAGATCAAAAACGATTTTCTTCTGGGGTTGCTGAGCAGGCTGCCACAATTCTTACAGGTCTCAGTACCTCTCACAGGCGCACAGGTGCATCTCCACTAGCTCGTCAGCTCAATGGCTCAAGGGAGCCTTTTCAAACAGGAAGGGGTGGGAGCACACTGCTGACCTCCCAGCACAGTTCGCCACTTAGCATTCTGGTAAATGCAGTTTGTAGTGCATGCTTACTTGGTATGTTTCTGGAGTGTTCCACCAAAGTTGGTGCAGATTAGTGCTGTCATCTCTAGACACATGTGTTTCTGGATTTTATCCGTCATCAGTAGAGATCAAAAACGATTTTCTTCTGGGGTTGCTGAGCAGGCTGCCACAATTCTTACAGGTCTCAGTACCTCTCACAGGCGCACAGGTGCATCTCCACTAGCTCGTCAGCTCAATGGCTCAAGGGAGCCTTTTCAAACAGGAAGGGGTGGGAGCACACTGCTGACCTCCCAGCACAGTTCGCCCCTTAGCATTCTGGTAAATGCAGTTTGTAGTGCATGCTTACTTGGTATTTTTCTGGAGTGTTCCACCAAAGTTGGTGCAGATTAGTGCTGTCATCTCTAGACACATGTGTTTCTGGATTTTATCCGTCATCAGTAGAGATCAAAAACGATTTTCTTCTGGGGTTGCTGAGCAGGCTGCCACAATTCTTACAGGTCTCAGTACCTCTCACAGGCGCACAGGTGCATCTCCACTAGCTCGTCAGCTCAATGGCTCAAGGGAGCCTTTTCAAACAGGAAGGGGTGGGAGCACACTGCTGACCTCCCAGCATAGTTCGCCCCTTAGCATTCTGGTAAATCGCAGTTTGTAGTGCATGCTTACTTGGTATTTTTCTGGAGTGTTCCACCAAAGTTGGTGCAGATTAGTGCTGTCATCTCTAGACACATGTGTTTCTGGATTTTATCCGTCATCAGTAGAGATCAAAAACGATTTTCTTCTGGGGTTGCTGAGCAGGCTGCCACAATTCTTACAGGTCTCAGTACCTCTCACAGGCGCACAGGTGCATCTCCACTAGCTCGTCAGCTCAATGGCTCAAGGGAGCCTTTTCAAACAGGAAGGGGTGGGAGCACACTGCTGACCTCCCAGCACAGTTCGCCCCTTAGCATTCTGGTAAATGCAGTTTGTAGTGCATGCTTACTTGGTATTTTTCTGGAGTGTTCCACCAAAGTTGGTGCAGATTAGTGCTGTCATCTCTAGACACATGTGTTTCTGGATTTTATCCGTCATCAGTAGAGATCAAAAACGATTTTCTTCTGGGGTTGCTGAGCAGGCTGCCACAATTCTTACAGGTCTCAGTACCTCTCACAGGCGCACAGGTGCATCTCCACTAGCTCGTCAGCTCAATGGCTCAAGGGAGCCTTTTCAAACAGGAAGGGGTGGGAGCACACTGCTGACCTCCCAGCATAGTTCGCCCCTTAGCATTCTGGTAATCGCAGTTTGTAGTGCATGCTTACTTGGTATTTTTCTGGAGTGTTCCACCAAAGTTGGTGCAGATTAGTGCTGTCATCTCTAGACACATGTGTTTCTGGATTTTATCCGTCATCAGTAGAGATCAAAAACGATTTTCTTCTGGGGTTGCTGAGCAGGCTGCCACAATTCTTACAGGTCTCAGTACCTCTCACAGGCGCACAGGTGCATCTCCACTAGCTCGTCAGCTCAATGGCTCAAGGGAGCCTTTTCAAACAGGAAGGGGTGGGAGCACACTGCTGACCTCCCAGCACAGTTCGCCCCTTAGCATTCTGGTAATCGCAGTTTGTAGTGCATGCTTACTTGGTATTTTTCTGGAGTGTTCCACCAAAGTTGGTGCAGATTAGTGCTGTCATCTCTAGACACATGTGTTTCTGGATTTTATCCGTCATCAGTAGAGATCAAAAACGATTTCCTTCTGGGGTTGCTGAGCAGGCTGCCACAATTCTTACAGGTCTCAGTACCTCTCACAGGCGCACAGGTGCATCTCCACTAGCTCGTCAGCTCAATGGTTCAAGGGAGCCTTTTTAAACAGGAAGGGGTGGGAGCACACTGCTGACCTCCCAGCACAGTTCGCCCCTTAGCATTCTGGTAAATGCAGTTTGTAGTGCATGCTTACTTGGTATTTTTCTGGAGTGTTCCACCAAAGTTGGTGCAGATTAGTGCTGTCATCTCTAGACACGTGTTTCTGGATTTTATCCGTCATCAGTAGAGATCAAAAACGATTTTCTTCTGGGGTTGCTGAGCAGGCTGCCACAATTCTTACAGGTCTCAGTACCTCTCACAGGCGCACAGGTGCATCTCCACTAGCTCGTCAGCTCAATGGCTCAAGGGAGCCTTTTCAAACAGGAAGGGGTGGGAGCACACTGCTGACCTCCCAGCACAGTTCGCCCCTTAGCATTCTGGTAAATGCAGTTTGTAGTGCATGCTTACTTGGTATTTTTCTGGAGTGTTCCACCAAAGTTGATGCAGATTAGTGCTGTCATCTCTAGACACATGTGTTTCTGGATTTTATCCGTCATCAGTAGAGATCAAAAACGATTTTCTTCTGGGGTTGCTGAGCAGGCTGCCACAATTCTTACAGGTCTCAGTACCTCTCACAGGCGCACAGGTGCATCTCCACTAGCTCGTCAGCTCAATGGCTCAAGGGAGCCTTTTCAAACAGGAAGGGGTGGGAGCACACTGCTGACCTCCCAGCACAGTTCGCCCCTTAGCATTCTGGTAAATGCAGTTTGTAGTGCATGCTTACTTGGTATTTTTCTGGAGTGTTCCACCAAAGTTGGTGCAGATTAGTGCTGTCATCTCTAGACACGTGTTTCTGGATTTTATCCGTCATCAGTAGAGATCAAAAACGATTTTCTTCTGGGGTTGCTGAGCAGGCTGCCACAATTCTTACAGGTCTCAGTACCTCTCACAGGCGCACAGGTGCATCTCCACTAGCTCGTCAGCTCAATGGCTCAAGGGAGCCTTTTCAAACAGGAAGGGGTGGGAGCACACTGCTGACCTCCCAGCACAGTTCGCCCCTTAGCATTCTGGTAAGTGCAGTTTGTAGTGCATGCTTACTTGGTATTTTTCTGGAGTGTTCCACCAAAGTTGGTGCAGATTAGTGCTGTCATCTCTAGACAAATGTGTTTCTGGATTTTATCCGTCATCAGTAGAGATCAAAAACGATTTTCTTCTGGGGTTGCTGAGCAGGCTGCCACAATTCTTACAGGTCTCAGTACCTCTCACAGGCGCACAGGTGCATCTCCACTAGCTCGTCAGCTCAATGGCTCAAGGGAGCCTTTTCAAACAGGAAGGGGTGGGAGCACACTGCTGACCTCCCAGCACAGTTCGCACCTTAGCATTCTGGTAAATGCAGTTTGTAGTGCATGCTTATGATAACGCCGATTCTTATCTAATTATCTATAAGAATCTTCTGGTCGCCCGGATCTTTTTTACCTGTTGAATAGTGTAAAGGAGAAAATCTCATCTGGTTATATAACAGCATTCATTTTGCCTGAAAGGACCACGGACTCCGAATTCAAGTTTATGAATTTATTATCGCTAAGAATAACTGGACATGCAAACACCTCAACACGAGGTTAAAGAAATAGATGGGCACTAATACAAATAATAACCTACGCAGGAGTCTCATCCGACTCAGAATAAAGAGAATCGATAGTTCTAGAAGGATCAACCAAGGTATGATTGCTCCAATTTCTACGTTGCTCTTCATTTATCTAAGAAAGCTTTAAATCGATTGCTGTCCCTACACTAACACTTAATGACATCCCTACATAACGATTTTCCCAGGCAAGAGTAAATAAAAGGTGTCAGCTGTGAAGACTTCCTCAGAAGTGCAATCACCTAGTACCTAAGTTCAGATTCTTCTATGCTCCTTCATCAGGACACTCTCTGTCCTCCTCTCTGGTCTCCCCTACTTCCTCTCTGGCCTCCTCCCTCAGGGCACTATCCCTAATACAAAACCCCAATACAATTGTACACGCCTTTGTCACGCCTCCTTGGCCAGGTCTTCTTTCTTGTACTTTTCCATCGAAACGGTTACTTCATCCTGGACGGTTGCGATGACCTTGAGTCCCAGGCACCTTCTCCGCTGAAAGTATCATCCCTAAATTCCAGTGCACTCCCTGTACCATGCCTCCCATCTCTCTAACTTTAAAACAAAGAGTTAGTCTTTTACTAACGAGACATGTGTCCTTGCACCTGCAACAAAAGATACGTTCAACAGAGACCTTCTACTGTGCTAATTAAATCTACCGTTTGTGCCCAGAGAGCCTTACCAAGAGAAACTTTTCTCTGCCTACAAAATAAGCTAACATAAGAATAAACCAGGCCTTTCCTAAGCATATATGTAGTCAGGCCTTTACACATAACTTTTTAAACACACCTCTTACTTTTCTCTATAAGCATTTTCATTACAATTCATATGCGAAAATGAATTACATCTGCAACTTTAATATGGTGCACGTTTAAACTACTGCAATTAAATTACACACAAACTAATTTGTCTACACATTATTTTTTTCACGCAATTCAATAAACATTACATTGCATAATTATCATAACACAATTATACTGCTGATTCACTTAATATCAGTGAACTATTCACTCTTTACTAAACATGCATGGATATACAACTGAATATATACGGATATATGTCTGAATATATGCGGGTGCGAACTACCAGTGATTATGATGCACCCCTACAATTTCACAAGAACATGTCGCTCTATCACTTACTTGGTATTTTTCTGGAGTGTTCCACCAAAGTTGATGCAGATTAGTGCTGTCATCTCTAGACACATGTGTTTCTGGATTTTATCCGTCATCAGTAGAGATCAAAACGATTTTCTTCTGGGGTTGCTGAGCAGGCTGCCACAATTCTTACAGGTCTCAGTACCTCTCACAGGCGCACAGGTGCATCTCCACTAGCTCGTCAGCTCAATGGCTCAAGGAGCCTTTTCAAACAGGAAGGGGTGGGAGCACACTGCTGACCTCCCAGCACAGTTCGCCCCTTAGCATTCTGGTAAATGCAGTTTGTAGTGCATGCTTACTTGGTATTTTATGGAGTGTTCCACCAAAGATGGTGCAGATTAGTGCTGTCATCTCTAGACACATGTGTTTCTGGATTTTATCGGTCATCAGTAGAGATCAAAAACGATTTTCTTCTGGGGTTGCTGAGCAGGCTGCCACAATTCTTACAGGTCTCAGTACCTCTCACAGGGGCACAGGTGCATCTCCACTAGCTCGTCAGCTCAATGGCTCAAGGGAGCCTTTTCAAACAGGAAGGGGTGGGAGCACACTGCTGACCTCCCAGCACAGTTCGCCCCTTAGCATTCTGGTAAATGCAGTTTGTAGTGCATGCTTACTTGGTATTTTTCTGGAGTGTTCCACCAAAGTTGGTGCAGATTAGTGCTGTCATCTCTAGACACATGTGTTTCTGGATTTTATCCGTCATCAGTAGAGATCAAAAACGATTTTCTTCTGGGGTTGCTGAGCAGGCTGCCACAATTCTTACAGGTCTCAGTACCTCTCACAGGCGCACAGGTGCATCTCCACTAGCTCGTCAGCTCAATGGCTCAAGGAGCCTTTTCAAACAGGAAGGGGTGGAGCACACTGCTGACCTCCCAGCACAGTTCGCCCTTAGCATTCTGGTAATCGCAGTTTGTAGTGCATGCTTACTTGGTATTTTCTGGAGTGTTCCACCAAAGTTGGTGCAGATTAGTGCTGTCATCTCTAGACACATGTGTTTCTGGATTTTATCCGTCATCAGTAGAGATCAAAAACGATTTTCTTCTGGGGTTGCTGAGCAGGCTGCCACAATTCTTACAGGTCTCAGTACCTCTCACAGGCGCACAGGTGCATCTCCACTAGCTCGTCAGCTCAATGGCTCAAGGGAGCGAACTGTGCTGGGAGGTCAGCAGTGTGACCTGTAAGAATTGTGGCAGCCTGCTCAGCAACCCCAGAAGAAAATCGTTTATGATCTCTACTGATGACGGATAAAATCCAGAAACACATGTGTCTAGAGATGACAGCACTAATCTGCACCAACTTTGGTGGAACACTCCAGAAAAATACCAAGTAAGCATGCACTACAAACTGCACTTACCAGAATGCTAAGGGGCGAACTGTGCTGGGAGGTCAGCAGTGTGCTCCCA
Organism: Calotriton arnoldi; assembly: GCA_963921515.1. Taxonomy (NCBI): domain Eukaryota; kingdom Metazoa; phylum Chordata; class Amphibia; order Caudata; family Salamandridae; genus Calotriton; species Calotriton arnoldi. The sequence continues at coordinate 519,007 of CAWUFW010006929.1, read as the reverse complement.
CCCCTTCCTGTTTGAAAAGGCTCCCTTGAGCCATTGAGGTGACGAGCTAGTGGAGATGCACCTGTGCGCCTGTGAGAGGTACTGAGACCTGTAAGAATTGTGGCAGCCTGCTCAGCAACCCCAGAAGAAAATCGTTTTTGATCTCTACTGATGACGGATAAAATCCAGAAACACATGTGTCTAGAGATGACAGCACTAACATGCACCAACTTTGGTGGAACACTCCAGAAAAATACCAAGTAAGCATGCACTACAAACTGCATTTACCAGAATGCTAAGGGGCGAACTGTGCTGGGAGGTCAGCAGTGTGCTCCCACCCTTCCTGTTTGAAAAGGCTCCCTTGAGCCATTGAGCTGACGAGCTAGTGGAGATGCACCTGTGCGCCTGTGAGAGGTACTGAGACCTGTAAGAATTGTGGCAGCCTGCTCAGCAACCCCAGAAGAAAATCGTTTTGATCTCTACTGATGACGGATAAAATCCAGAAACACATGTGTCTAGAGATGACAGCACTAATCTGCACCAACTTTGGTGGAACACTCCAGCAAAATACAAAGTAAGCATGCACTACAAACTGCATTTACCAGAATGCTAAGGGGCGAACTGTGCTGGGAGGTCAGCAGTGTGCTCCCACCCCATCCTGTTTAAAAGGCTCCCTGAGCCATTGAGCTGACGAGCTACTGGAGATGCACCTGTGCGCCTGTGAGAGGTACTGAGACCTGTAAGAATTGTGGCAGCCTGCTCAGCAACCCCAGAAGAAAACCGTTTTTGATCTCTACTGATGACGGATAAAATCCAGAAACACATGTGTCTAGAGATGACAGCACTAATCTGCACCAACTTTGGTGGAACACTCCAGCAAAATACAAAGTAAGCATGCACTACAAACTGCATTTACCAGAATGCTAAGGGGCGAACTGTGCTGGGAGGTCAGCAGTGTGCTCCCACCCCTTCCTGTTTAAAAAGGCTCCCTTGAGCCATTGAGCTGACGAGCTACTGGAGATGCACCTGTGCGCCTGTGAGAGGTACTGAGACCTGTAAGAATTGTGGCAGCCTGCTCAGCAACCCCAGAAGAAAATCGTTTTTGATCTCTACTGATGACGGATAAAATCCAGAAACACATGTGTCTAGAGATGACAGCACTAATCTGCACCAACTTTGGTGGAACACTCCAGAAAAATACCAAGTAAGCATGCACTACAAACTGCATTTACCAGAATGCTAAGGGGCGAACTGTGCTGGGAGGTCAGCAGTGTGCTCCCACCCCTTCCACATTACGCATTAGACCTCACCAGCATAAACACACTATGCAATAACCTCATAAACATAAACACATTACGCAATAGGTATCACCTTGAGGCAATAACAGTAGGCATAAATCACATTAGCCTAAAACACAGTAGGACCCCAGGCCAACTGGCCTCTAAAGGGGGGGCCCCCAATGCCCTCTGTCCAGAAAGTCAGGGCGTAGCTGCCAATGCAGCGAAACGACTGCACAAATGCGCTGGGGCGTGGGGTGCAACTCACCCCCTGTCTCCTCACCAACAAAATGCCCCCAAATGTTGCCGCTGCCCACTGTCCGGCGGGGCTACTGTGGAAATGAGCCCTGGCACTGCCGTACCTCCTGAGCCCCCACTGGGACTCTAACATAAGGTTGCCCAAAAGAGAAATGGCACTGGCACCACTGTGCCGCTTGGGAGCTCCCCTCTGGGACTCCTACAATCACTTGCCCAACCGTTTCAGCTGCCCGCAACTGCGGTGCAGCTGTGAGAAGGAACAGACTCTGGCACTAATGTGCCCTTGGAGTAGCCCCTCTCCGGGACTCCATAAATATGAATGAATGAAAGAATACAAGCTTTATAAAGCGCAAACTTAGCCCAGGGGCGTCAAGGCGCTGCGGACAGGTATCAGGGATCAGAGATGCCCATGAAAAAAAAGAAAGGGCTTACAAATTCACGCTGGTGAAGAGCCAGGTCTTCAAGGCCTTAAGGAACGCAAAATGAATTTCCAGAGCCGAAATTGAAGGAGGGAGGGAATTCCACAGATTAGCTGCAGCCAGCGAAAAAGCCCCCCCCCCCCATCTGGCTTTCCTGAACCTGGGAACTGTCACCAGATTCTTGCTGGCAGATCTTAGCTGCTTGCCGGGGACATATCTCCAGAACAGTTTTTTAATACCTTCTGACCCCTTATTGTAAAAGGCCTTGTGCACCAGGACAGGGCTTTAAACACAATTCTCCGACCCAGAGGAAGCCAGTGCAGGCTTCTAATAGTGGCTGAAACAGAGTGGTATTTGGGAAGGCCCATCACCAGCCTGGCAGCAGCATTCTGCACTAGTTGAAGTCGATGCAGGAGCCCCTTATTTATCCCCAAATAAAGAGCATTGCAATAATCTAATCTAGACAGCACAAGGGCCACAACTGCCTGTTTCCGGGAGGGGAGGGAGAGAAATTGAAAGATCTTTTTATGAGTCCTTATCATCCCGAAGCAGGTGGAAACTGTTCTATTAATTTGAGGGCCCAGGGAGAGGGAGGTGTCCACTATGATGCCTAGATTTTTGGCACTGAGGCCAGGGAAAGGACAAGATCCAAGCGTATCAGGCCACCAGGCCTCGGACCAAATCTCCTGTTTGTCTCCGAAAATTAAAATCTCGGTTTTATCTAACCCTGGGCAAAGCACTACGCTACGCTCGCGTAGTTTGCGAAGTTTGCGCTACTTCGCACAACGCGAATTGCACGTAGCACAGTGCAAACACGCGTAGCGTAGCGTAGCGTAGCGTAGTGCAGCGGTCATTTTTTGCTTGCTCGCGGTCCTCAACGTCAAGTTGGCGACCGCGAGCAAGCAAAATGACATCCCGGCGAGACTTTTTCCTCGTTCGCGATAAGCAACATCAAGTTGCCGATCACGAGCGTGGAAAATAAACCTCCGGCGAGATTCTCAACGCGGGAGGTCAGGTTTCTCATTGCGAGTGGTCGCGTATGCTCGCGACCGCTCGCGATGAGAAACTACCAGTCCGCGTTGAGAAAGCTGCCGCTCGAGTAAAAATCTACTCGAGCGGCAGTAAAAGACAGCTCGCACTGTGCAAGATGCCGTTTTCAATGATTGCACAGTGCGGACAAGCATCCGGCACTGTGCAATCATTGCGAACAGTGCACTACGCAGTTCGCGTAGTGCTACGCGTAGCTCGCGTAGTGCGAACTGCACTTTGCGTAGCTTCGCGTAGCGCTACTTCGCGAACTACGCCCAGGCTTAGTTTTATCCCCATTGAGTCTTAGATAGTTCTCTACCATCCATGAAGCCACAGCCTGCATACAGTTTTTAGGTCTCGCCTAGGCAGCGCTTGCGCTGTCTCGTTGAGACATGCAGTATACACTATTGCGTGGAAGCTTCGTGGAAGCTCCGCCCACTCTCCACCCATTATTTTCATTGGCTTGTGTCTTAAATGCTGCCTTTAGATTGGTTGTAGGCTTGTTAGTCCCTCCTTATGATGGACATGTCTTCATTTGTGTCCTTCCACGGCTATTGGCCCCTTTACTGCAGACTACTTTCTTCCTGTGCCTCGTACCCCCCCCCCCATTCTCCCCCCACCCGCAGTCCAATGCCTGGTTTGCCTTTATCACCTCAGACGAATCCTTTTTTTTTTTTTTTTGCAGATATAAATAGGGCGAACGGTTGAGTTAAGCTCCATCACGAGTGCCTGGTTTGCCTTTATCACCTCGGCGCAAACTTCTTTTTTGCAGATTTATATAGCGCGAACGGTCGAGTTATTGGAGCGCTTTATACAGTACCAGTTACCGTTATGCAAGGACACATTAATTATTTGGTAGGCGCCGGGAGATTAAGTGACGTTGAGCCGACGCCGAGGCTCGAACTCAGTTCCCCATTTCCTAAGTCAGCAGTCCAGCTCTCCCCTTTCAAGAACTTTGAAGATACGGGGACGATAGTGGTAGGCGTGTTTTTGAATGAAAAAGGGGTGGAGAGAGAAATCATCGCGTCCGTTTAAAACTCCCTTCAATCCGGTCTGACGGTGAGTTAATATAATGGGATGACTTTGTGTTCCAATCTCTTCACCCTCCCTCTCAGGGTAATACTTCACTGGTCGTTATTGCCACCTTTTAAGAAACACGTGTACACTAAGAATAATCAAATAACGACTCAGGCTAGCTGGTGTGAGTGGCTCACAGTTTTCAATCCAGCACACAAAGTCCTAGAAATGCACGGACCATGAAAAGCTCATTCTATTTTGTTGGTGAATGTTTCCGCTGCGGTAGTGTTTTCCAGTTCTAGCGTGCCTTGAACGAGACGAGGTAATGGAGCTCTTTCATTCGCTTGCGCTCTCTGTTTTAGCTAATGGGGAGCCGTGGTTGTCACATCGGAGCGCGCCACTGGTGTCTGCTCAAGCTAGTGGCGTCGTTGTTTGAAATGCCTACCGAGGAGTCGGAGTTGAGTGCAAATTCAAGAGGTTTCTTGACTCGCCCCGGTTGGTTTCCCTTCAGGGATGGAGCGTGTGAGAAGGACCGTGCTGGACCCTGAACAAGCCTTCGATGAAGTGTGAGTGAGTGCAACGGGACTGGGGTATTGCATGACCACTTTACTAGTCAGTCTTCTGATACGTTCACTATTTTAAGGCTTTTAGCAACCACGTTTTGGAATATTTAAGTCCGTAGATATACGCAAAACCGCAGGTACTAGAATGCCATAAAAAAGTTATTTGGGGGAGGGTGAGGGGGGACGGGGTTTAAACATTGGCATAGGCAGTGTGCAGTCATGTGACAGAGAGGGACACTGAAAGTCTAATATGGGGTTTATGATTCTCTTTAATGGGAACGAACCGAGATTCACATGATATAAACGCGCACATGAGCAACTGTTTAGTGCTCGCAAACACACTGGTGCCCCAACTGCCAACTTTGTATTTAAGTGAAAGTGCTGCGGAGGTGGGTGCTGTGAGAGTGAAAGCCTCGTGGCAGAGAACAACCGTCTGTGCACTTTCTCGACCTGTGCCCCTCTGCCCCAGCCTGGTCGTGTGGCATTCTATTCCTCCCGTAGTTATCAGATCCTGAGTTTGCACGAGAGTGGTGCACGACGGGACGTTACTGCTCTGAAGTGCCTTTGTTTACCACAGACCCATCATTGGCGCAGCACGAGAAGGGCAGAAACCTGTTGTGTGCGTGGCATGTATGGAATATTTGGATGCATTGCAGCCTTCCCCAAAACAGTCCCTGAGGTTGATATTTTATTTGACCACCTTCCCGGGAATAATTTGCTGATAGTTTATAATCCAACAGATATTTAAAAACAAGCATTTGCAATGCAATCGGTTTCACATTTACAAGCGTTTGAGCTATTGGCATTGTAAATGACAATGCCTTTTATTTATGAGTAGTTTTAAAAAAAGATAAATAAAAGGCATTGTCATTTACAATGCCAATAGCTTGAACTCTCGCAAATGCACGACCTATTGCATTGCAAATGCATTCAGCACCCGTGCTATAAAGATGTTTAAAAAAAAGCATTAGGAGAGAGCATGCCCTGCCTGGAACAGCAGGCAGGAGAAAGGTATTTGAGAAAATAGTGCCCGGAGTACAAATTGCCATTGGTGTGCAGTGGAGAGAGGCCCTGGCTGAGGACTGCTGTGACGCGCATGTCAAGGACAGCCAGCATAGGGCTGTGTATAAATCAGATAGTATGCACCACTAGACAGTAGGGATAGAACTGCCCGTGTCGCACATTTATGCTAGCAGTGTAAGAGCGTGTCTCTATGGGAGTAAGATCATGTTAATGTCAGCACCTGGTTGTTTATGCTGGGAACGAGCACTGCTAGTATTTATTGTAAATTGCAATATTATAGCGTTTACTAGCAACATCTGGCCTTCTTTGCGGATTATGTTATTACTGGGTCTTGGCAGTACACTTCAGCACAGTTCGTATGATAATGCGCATATGGCATAACATATTAGATGACTCTGCCGTTGGCCCTTGCTTTTGCATGCTGATTGCACATGGACATATGTAGTGAGGAGCAGTTTGTTATGCAGAGACTGTTGATTTTAAGGCGACTGGCACGTAAAATGTGTTTAAGAGTATATACATACACCTGCAGTACTTCCCCTTACACAGCACACTGTGATATTCCGTTCTCTCAATTGCATGGCCCTGCAGCTCAGATTTATTACCTCAACTGGGTGTCACGTTTGCTTTTGTTATATGCAGCATTTTAGCACAAGTGTGTGTAGGTAATAAATCATACACTAATAAGGCAAAATACGGCACAACAATAACGTGATGCAGCCAACGCAGTACTGAAAAACAAAGGTATAGAGACATTTGTCAACTATATATGGAAGGGCCACGTAAGCAGGTATTCTGTACTTCTTCAAAGAAGCCCCATTTTAATTTAGAACCAAGTATCATTTCTTATCTGCTTTTAATCTTGAATTGTCTGTCTTTGCTGTTTTATGTTACTGTTGCCCGCTCGCGCCGCTCACCTGCTGTGCCTGCTGGCTCGTGCTCGGAGCTGCGCCTCTGCCTTTTCACTCCGCAGGGATGTATGACCGCACCCCCGGGAGCTCACCCTGCACGTGGGCTGCACGGATCCTAACGTGGGGCCTGGAACCTACGACCTGCCATCTGAAACCAACAAACATCGCCCAGGTAAGGAGTGCCGCTAGGGACAATTCTACAGCTGTTTCAATCTTGAGAAGGAAGGAGAGAGAGAGGATATGAAAGCAGGCGCCGTGCTTAAATTGAAAGTGCTGAGCCCGTGCTGATTAAAGTTATGCGCATGGCAGCATGTAAAGCGTCCCCATGCTAATTTAAAAATAATAAAAGCGGATGAAACTTTAAGTGCGTCGCCCTGGGGGAAGGGCTGCATTGTAAAAACAAATTATGTAAAACCACATCGCCAACAGCGCAATTGGCAGACCGATAAATAAAAAAATAAAACTAAAGACTGTTACCGACAGGTAGAGCGAATAGAGATGCAGCTTCCGTGTGAGCCAGGGAATCAACGAGCGCGCTGACTTTTGGCGCATGCGTACAATATAAGGCAGCGTAAGAGACCTGTTTGTATTGCGCATGTGATTAGGACAGGCTAGGCAAAATATAGTGCAAAGGCACCAACCAATCATGGGACAAACAAGCATTGAAAATGCAATAGGACTCGGATTTACGAGTCCTATTGCATTTTAAAATGGAAGTGCCGGCATGAAAGAAGGCCCGAATGGGAGGGGGTGGGGGTGGTTGTGGTAAAAAAAGTTACAGACTGCGGGAGGGAACGGGGAAAGACAGGGAAACAAAACGGTTTTAATAGTAAAGGGGCTGATAGCCTCGGAAGAGGAAAAATGACGGCATAGCAGTCAGGAGGCGGGACAAAGACGCCAAAAACCAATGAAAATGCAGGATTTTTCATTACAGCCAATAAAATGTATGGTCGGAAAGTGGGCGGAGCTTCCCCCACTATACTGTATACAGCATCTTTCGCCGAGACAGCCCATGCGCTGCCTAGGCGAAACCTAATATTGATCAAAATGATGGAATCGCGGGGTCCGAGTTTTTTCCAACACCAGCCCTCCCAAGCTCTTCCTCCTCCTCCCACTCCTAAGATTCAGCTGCGTCCTTCCCGGGCTCAAACTCAAGCTGTGCAGGAAGATTAACGCTTTGAGGCGGATACTTTTTCACCACCAACTCGGACTCTACTTTATTAGAAGCCGCTTTGTCTATCTGCAGTAATCTAAGGCAGTAAGTACACTTTGACATTTTAATTTGCAGGAATGTTTCCCTTAGAAATAGTCATTTTACTTTAGAGTTATCTTAAATGCAGTGTGAATTGCCATTCATCACTTGTTATTGTAAGTATAATTTAAAACTAAGTCTGTGCTGGGAAACGTTCCTTTTTGTGAGTAACGTCAAAGGCATGTTGTTAAACCTTAGAAAGGACCAGTTAAATTCTACTTAATATTTGATTTTATTAAATTATTTACACCAGTACACACCCTTCATTATTAATAAATAAAGCAGCTTTCAAAAGCACGTTCTTCCCAAAATTTGGCAGGGCGGTACATTTTTCATGTTGTGGCCCAGTTATTTGTTTATTTAGCACACGTAGTAAGGGCAACGCACATTACAGGAACACATGCAATGGAAAACATTGCTACTGTAACGTGTTTGCATTCGTATAGTAAAGCTGAGCACGCAATATTGGAGTGAATATTTTCGTGCAGCATGATTGGGTTGCCCTATATTGTATTTAGTTGGCAATTTTGCGCTTCTGAACTGGCATTCCAACTTTTGGGAGAGACAATAAGTGTATTTACTTGCAGTACCCCAGGGCGGTGGGGCAAGTTGCCTTTTTTTTGTTTTTCAATCACATCCTCTTTAAGTAGAAAAACATTTATTAACAGCAAACAAACAATAGGTTTATATTGTGCCATTTGCACATTTTAAACATGCGGGTAAAGTATACCACATAATTCCACTCCACACCACATAAATCCACTCTAATTCAAAACACATGGGTAAATGACATTCTCATTTGCAGCACCAATACCTCTAGCTCCCACAAATGCGAGACCAATTTGCATTGCAAATGCTTGTTAAAGTTTGCAGCTGATGCTTCGACACTCTCAGTGATGGTAATCATGATTTGAGTGTCATCAGCATAGGATAACACTTCTAAACCGAAAGATCTTACCACTCTGGCAAGCGTGGCTACATAAATATTAAAAAGGGTAGGACTCAATGAGGATCCCTGGGGAACTCCACGGAACAACTGTTTAGGAGCTGAGAAGAATTGGCCCATCTTAACTCTTTGTGACCGTTCCATAAGAAATGATGTAAGCAGATTAAGAGCGAGGCCTTCAATCCCTATTTCCCGGAGTCTCCCAGCCAATCTTAGAGGAGAGATGATATCAAAGGCTGCCGTCAGGTCCAGAAGGATCAGTAGGGTGGTATGACCACGTCAACCTGTTGTCGAATGTTATTGAATACAACGGTTAACGCCATCTCGGTACTGTGCTCACCTCTGAACCCATGCTGTGAGCCATCGAGCAGCTGATGATCCTCCAGATAGGTACTAAGATGGAGGTTCTAGTGTTTCTCCAAGATTTTTGCTGGGACAGGCAACAGGGAAATAGGCCAGTAGTTCTTTAGTTCCGCAGGGTCCAAAGAAGGCTTCTTTAAGAGAGGTTTAACCACTGCAGTTTTCCACGCGTTGGGATACTGGCCTGAGGTAATGACAGCATTAAGGATTGAGGTCAAGGGTGGGGCAATAGCCTCTATTCCCAATTTCATGATTTTCAAGGGACAGGGCTCCAAGGGAGAACCAGACCTAATTCCACTTAAAAGCCACTCAGTATCCTCTTGAAATATAGGAGGAAAGGAGCGCAAGTGGCAATCCTTCAAAGGAGCTACCAGAGGCTCCAATGGAAGATCTAACTTTAATCCTCCAGCATTAAACGTCTCCAGGGAGGAGTATATGTGCTTGATTTTGTCATAGAAGAAACAGGCAATTTTATCACACAGATCCTGGGAAACATCGGTGTTAGCAGAGGCCGTGGGGGCTAGGAGGGTATTGATCACAGTAGAGAGTTCCCTTGGGGATTTTATGGATTCCGTCATCTTAGAATAATAAGAGACCTTTTCCTCATTAATAGCTAGCTTGTATTCTCTCAATCTAAGTTTGTGCAGATCCCTTTCAACTGATGTAAGATCCCGGCACCATTTCCTTTCCTGGTGTCGACATACCTGAGCTATCGAATGCATCCAACAAGAAATCAGCCCCAGGGAGCTCCGTTCACGGGGCTCCTCTCGGTGCACCTTTCTGTGCACCAACTGTGCACCAACTGTGCCTTGGGAGCCCTAACTCGGCTCCCTCGCTCTGCTGTGTCATCCCCCACTCACCGGGGTGTCTCAGGACTCCTCCCATCTTCTTCTCAGGCCGGGGAGGACTCTGACGACCTGCACATGGAGCCCTCGAGGCTCCGGACGGATTCCTCCTCGGCACCGGTCACCTGGCGAGACTCCAGTTGAGCTCCCCTCCTCACTTGGCTTGGCGGTGCAGGACCTCGGCAGGGAGTCCGCGAGGCTCCCCCCCTTCTTCTCTCGCCTCGCTCACGGGGTTAGAACAGCATGCGGGGCTCTCTCCGGTCCTGGGAGCCCCGCCTACAAGCAGGCACCCGCTCGCCTGACTTCCGGTTCGGCCACGCTGCGTTTGGCTGCTTCCAGCCGGCCGGACTACCGTTTCCTGGCCCCGCCCACAACCAGGGAAGTCCGCCTGGCTTCCGGGTCGCTCCCGGAGCGGCGGCTCTGGTCTTTGCGGCGAAGTGCGGGGTGGGCTCCCACCGTAGGACAAACCTCAAATGCGGAGTGGGCACCCGCCAAAGAAGCATAAGTGCGGGGTGGGCACCCCCTCGACTCCAGGGCATGAATGCGGGGTGGGCTCCCGCTCCACCACCAGCAACTCGGGGGAATCCCTACGCCGGGATTCCCTCTAGATCATGTCGCAGCACAGCGCTGCAGGCCACCCACGCTCCTTTTCTCCTGGAAGTAAAAGTAAAGCGCTCACAAGGTGCAAGAGTCCTTCAGGGTTCAGGGGACACAGCTGGGCCCAGGCAGGCCAGCACACAGGGCCCTCCAGCAGGGAGTCAGTCCCTCGTGGCGGTTCCTCCTGGGGCCCAGCAGCAGCAAGTCCCCAAATCAGCACAGGAACAGCTCCACTTCATGGGGTCACAGCCCCAATATTTATATCAACATTTTCTTTGTTCTGCCCTGGCACAGGGCTGGGGAAACCAGTTGCAACTGGTTCTGGGGGGTGTGGAGCACTTTGCTTACAGGGCTCCCACCCTCCTTTGTCAGGTTGAGGCTCTGTCATCAGACACACCACAGGGGGGCGGAGCCAGCATTCACATAGGCAGGCACAATCCCATTCAGGGTCAGGGGACTACTTCTCCCACTACTCCAAATGCAGATGCCCTATTCAGCCTAGCGCTGACTCACCCTGACCCTCCTGGAGCCACACACACCTCACCAGCCCCTGTCACTCCAAAGCCAGACATGCAATCCACATCAGACAGGCAGACACATAGCACACAGAAATGCCAACTTCTAAAAGTGGCCTTTCTAAAATAGTTATAATAAATCTGCGCACACCATTGCGTAGCATTTATTATCACTATTCCAAATATACCAAACTTGACCACGCTGCTCCTCTCATAACAGGAATTACCACTGAAACACTTATCAGGGAATTCCCAATGCATTCATATGGGAGGGCAGCCTCACAGTAGTGAGAAACCAAAATGGCTGTTTGTCACTACCAGGACATGTCCCACACTTAAGGTACATGTCCTTTTTATTTATTTATTTGAGTTTTATATAGCACTGGCTAGACCCGGAGGTATCAGAGCGCTTTACATAAGGATCCACAAAGTTACAAAATTACATCAGTTACAAGTTACATCAGTTACGAGAAAACATTTCAAGAGCGTCGGAAGACGGAATAAATGGAGCTTAGAAGGGTAAGGGGGTGGGGTAAAGGTGTGGGAGGGAGAAAGGATGGAGAAAGAGACGAAGGAGAGTCTGCCCAAAGTCCGGCTGGGTAGGTGACGGCCGAGGGGGAAGTCCACAGCCCATCTCCTCTATAGCTATCAGGTAGCTCCACCGGGCATCAGTCAAGCGGCTAGGTCTCAAAGAGAAAACAATAAGAGAGCAAAGAGAAGGGATAAATGGAGTGTAAAGGGGAAAGTGGGTGGAGTAAAGGGGTAGGAGGGAGAGTACAACGGAGAGACAAAGTGAGTTCTGCCCAATGTCCGGCTGGGTAGGTGACGGCCGAAGGGGTAGTCCACAGCCCATCTCCTCTCTAGCTATCAAGTAGCTCCACCGGGCATCGGCCAAGAAGCTAGGTCTCTACGGTCTCCACAATATTGTTTTATCCCAGTGTTAAACAATGAAGTCCCACAAATGTTTGGGTGGCTGTCATTAAGGTTAGCTTGACGCTTTGGCAGAAGGAAAATGACACATTAGAGGGCTGAGCTCCATGAGAGTTGTAGAGGGCACCGGCACTTTGCAGGATCATCTGATAAGAAACTGGTATTGTTGGTGAAATGCCCCCCAGCATGGTGTAACAGAGCAGGGTTGAACCGATCTCTACCTTGCAGCAGTGTTCGACGGCGATATCACTGAATGGATGAGCCGAAATCGGAGTCACGGGCGCCATCTTAGGGTCAGGCTCTGCTCGCATGAAGATCGCCGTGGTGATGAGGTCGGCTTTGCAATGACGCTGTTCAAACCTGTGCCCGGACCCACTCCGTCACCAACTGGCCCCGGTCATGCTGGCAGATTCAGACTAGCGCCATTATGTATGCCCATAGGTGGTAATCAGCAGCTATGCACACTATCATTCCAGCGTTGACTCCAGCACTTGGCAACCGGAGCTGCAGCTATGTCACAAACAGTCACTGAGGGATCAGTGAGGGTCACTGTTGGTACCACCTGCCTACATGCCCCGCAATGCTCCCAGCCAATTTTAAACAATATGTCCAGACTCCACATCAAGGCGATCAGCTCCGCTACTATTCTCGGGGTTAGCACCACAATAATAACGCTCCACAGTCATCCGCTAGTCTGGTCCGTTTGCTAATTAGCATGATGCGCGTCTCACTCACCCCGCCACATGAGCCAGGAGCGCTGATCCGTCACAGCCACGTACACTCCCAGCGCAGCCAGACACGCACCTCACTTGTTGCAGCGCCTGGGGACAGCACCTCCACACAGTTCGGCATGAGAATACCTCCGTCATCCGCCGCCATGTGAAACTCCAACCGCAACTCCTCGCCACGGAGCTCCGATAGCAGGCGCCCTCTGGGAGCGCGGGGAGCCGCTCTCACGCCAGCTCAGCCTCAGGATACCGCTGTTTAGGGGGCAGCGCCGCCTCAATCACGGAGCACGCTCCGACTTCCTCCGCCTCAGGGTAAGTTGCGGCTCGTCCCAGCCGCCATTTTGCATGCCCGCGAGGCCGGGGGGGAGAAAAGCACGTATGCTGCGTTGCCGGCTTGTCAGTTATGGAACCCAGCACTGCCACATACCAGGCAATTCCCGAGGGGTTCTGCTGCAATGCGCTGTCACTTGTGGGGCATAATCTTCTGCGGATCCACAGATTTTTAACGGATCATTAGCCCGGTCGGGAGAGCCTCACTATCCTGCGGCCATCTTGTCTCGAGCTCGCCCCGCCCATCATGTCCTACCTTTCACCTACAATGCACCCTGCTCATAGGGCTAGCTAGGGCCTACCTTAGGGGTGACTGACATGCAGTAAAATGGGGGTCACAGACATGGTACACACTTTAGGTGCCACGTCACAGCGGCAGTAACAGTGCGCGCACAGGCCCTGCAATGGTAGAGGCCTGAGACAGGTTTGAAAGGCTACTTTGGTGGGTGGCGCAATCAGCGCTGCAAGCCCACCAGTAGCATTTATTTTACCAGCCCTGGGTATATGAGATACCACTTTACAAGGAACTGACAGGTAAATTAAATAGGCCAAACAGGTGTAGACCAATCTTACCATGTTTACCACAGAGAGCACACGCACTTTACACTGAACAGCAGTGCTAAAGTGCCCAAAGTCCGAGAACCACCAACACCATGTCAGAAAAAAGGCTAGGAGAAAGGCAAAAAGTTTAGGGTTGACCCTGCAAAAAGGGCCAAGTCCAACAGTGGTGCTGTAACTGCTGAGAGGTATAAGCTGGGAGGCTGGCCCACCTTTCTCATGAAGGGGATCTTCCATAGGCATGTTGCTGCCAAGGCCCGATCCATGAACAGCCACGTTTGTTCGGATTCTGCCCTGGACCATTCAACTATGTATCGTAACTGAGCAGCCTGAAAGTAAGTTTGTAAGGAAGGGATGCCCAGTCCCCCCTCCCCAGGACTGCGCCAGCTCAAGTTTTGTCGCATCCGCGGTTGACGATTTGCCCAGACGAAGCTCTGAAAACTTTCTGCATAGTTTGGATCGCTCCCTGGGGAAGCCAGAGAGGCAGCGTCAAACACACGTACAAAATCCTAGGGAGGACCGTCATTTTCAGGGCGGCTACTCACCCCAGCCAGGATAGCGGGTAGTGCTGCCAACAGAGATGGTCCGAACTGACTCTGTCTGCTAATTGTTTGTAATTGAATGTTACCGTCTCATGAATCGTCAGGAAAAGCTTGATGCCAAGGTATTGGATGCTTGGGCTCCAATTGATGGAGAGGGTCTGTGAGAGGTGTTCCCTTGTAGCGCGAGGCACCGTCAGACTCATTGCTTGCGATTTGGAAATGTTAATTCGTAGGCCAGATACTGCGCCAAAGCTCTCTACCTCCGGAGGAAACTCGGAAGGGAAGAGCGGGGGTCGACCAGGGAGATGGTCACGTCGTCTGCGTAGAGGGCTATCAAGTGTTCGTCACCACCGAAGTGCACTCCCTTTACGTCTCATGCCTCACTTACCCTCTGCGTGAATGGCTCCACATACAGTGCGAATAAGAGGGGTGAGAGGAGGCAGCCTTGTCTAGTGCCGCGGCGAATTGGGAAGCTCTCTGAGTTCCAGCTATTGACTCTTACCGACGCCCGGGGCCTCTCATATCCACTAGATACCCAAGATTGCAATCTCTCTCCCAGCCCGAAGCGAACCAAGACCTGCTTTAGATAGGGCCAGTGTACCCTATCGAATGCTTTCCCAGCATCTATGGAGAAGAGCATAATCTCTAGCTGAGTCCACGAGGCCTCATCTATAAGGTGGAGCAGTCGCTTAGTATTATCAGGACATTGTCTGGTTGGTATAAAGCCGGATTGGTCGGGCTCAATCAGCCCAGCCATCAATGGGTTCAGTCGCGTGGCTAGTATCTTCGTAAATAATTTCGCGTCAACGTTTAATCAATAGAGAGATTGGTCTATAAGACCCACATAGTTTCTTAATTTTGCCTGGCTTCGCGATTACCGTGATAGAGGTCTCCATCATTGTGGGGGGGAGGGTCGAGGCATCTGTAATGGCGTTGAACACCCTCGTAAGGAGGGGGGCCAACAGGTTGCAAAATGTTTTATAAAAGATAGCTGAAAAGCCATTGTGGTCTGGGGACTTATTGGTTTGAAGTCTGGCAATCGCCAAAATCACTTCTTCTATTCTGATGGGCACGTCTAACTCTGTTGCCTGCTCTGCTGAGAGTTTGGTGACGTTAGCCCTCTCCAGGTACTCTTCAATGGGCCCTGCCGGTAAGTCTTGTGCCTCATATAGGGTTGCATAGAATCTGCCAAATTGCTCCGCCACCGCTCTGTCCCCCACTATCTCCTCCCTTGTTTCTAAAGTCAGCGTCTCCACCGCGTTGGCCTGTCGTTGCCCCTTCAGTTTATTGGCTAGCATCTTCCAGCACTTGTTACCCCCAGTGTAAAATGCATCCTTGAGTCGTTTGAGTGCAAATTCCGCCCGGTCCAGGTCTAGGGCCACTAATTGCTTTCGGGCCGCCTCTAACTGTCTCCATACCCTAGGGGCCCCAGTGCGATGGTGGATTCGCTCTAGTTCCCGCACCTGCTCCTGCAGTTGTGCCCTGACCATGCCCCTGGTCTTATTTTCTGCCGCTAATATGGCGATCAACTCAACCCTAATAACCGCCTTCAAGGCGTCCCATACCATCGGAGGGGGGGGATTCAGGGGTATCATTTGATGCCAGGTACTCCCTTATTGCTTTCCCTACTTGCTCCACTGTGTCAGGGCTAAACAGCATGGTCTCCCTGAGCCTCCAGGTTCTGGGCATTCGGGTCTGGGGTGGAAGCCTCAGGTCCATCACAACCACAGAGTGGTCTGGCAGGGCTCGAGGCTCGATCTCAACCGAGATCAGCATCTCCTGTGCCTCCCTGAAACCTAGGAAGTAGTCCAGCCTCGCGTACGTTTTGTGGGCTTGGGAGTAGTATGTGTACCCCCTCGACGTCGGGTGGCGATCTCTCCATAGGTCTCGCAGCCCCATCTCCTGCACCCAGTCCTGCCCTCCCTCACTAAGAGCCCCCGCGGCGCCATGGAGATGGGAAGATCTGTCTAGGTCGTTACGGAACTCCAGATTTAAGTCCCCGCCCACTATTACCCATCTGTCTGAAGTCGACGTCATGTCCCTGATGGCCTTGTGGAAGAACTGTTCCTGCCTCTCATTTGGGGCATATATGGACCCTAAGACTATGGATTGCGAGCCCACGTGTATGCAGTATCCTAGTGGACGGCCCTTAATCTCAGTGACCTTCATGCCCACTTTCCCCTGAAAGGTACGGGAGAACAGGATACCCATCCCCGCCGTCTTGGTCGTTGTGGATGAAAAGAATTGATGCGGGAAGGATCGGGACCTTAGTCTGTTCCAGTCCCTGCGTAGGAGATGTGTCTCTTGGATTAAGCATACTTCTGCCTGTGTGCTCTCTAGGTAGGATAATATTGTTTTCCTCTTGACTGGGTTATTGAGACCCTTTACATTGAGCGTCACCACCCTCAGAGACCCAGGACCTGACATCATCTCCAGGGCCCGTGCCAACTCTCAGAGTTTGGGTCCCTCCCTGTCCTCGCACCCCCCCTCCCCTCTTAGGACCCCATGGGTTACTATATGGTCTAAGGATTCTAATAAAAAGCAAGTTAACAGTAGGCACCCTTGAAACCACCCCTGAACCATAACAAAGGAAAATTAAAGTCCCTGGTAAGAAGATGGGGCAGAGCCCTCCATCTCTGTTCCAGTGTATGAAGTCCGATGTGGGGTCCGTGTCGCTCCCTGGTTAGGTTGCGCTCCCTCGTTGTCCCGTGGTCAACCCTCCCCCGCCGGCACTGCTACGCGGACTGAGTCCTCATTCCGGTGTCCCAGTTGTACTGCCCTCCAATAGCTTGTCCAGCACTGCTTTCCTTTCTGCAGCCATGGCCTCTTTGCAAGGGGCCGATCCCCTGCGTCCTCCAGTACTCTCTGCCATCTTCCTTCTCCTTCTTGATTCGATCTGGTGTCCTGTGTTTCGGCTTGTTCCAGCTGAAGTAATTCGCAGGCCTTCGGAGAGAGAGCGAATTTGCCGGAGTTGGCCCTGCCATCGGAACACCAGGCGAAAGGGGTGGCCCCAAGAGTAGGCTACCTTTTGGTCATGCAGGAAAGTGGTGACAGGCCTGAATTCTCATCTTTTTTTAAGCCTGGAGGCCGCGAAGTCCTGGAACAGATGGATTGTCTGGCCTTGAAATTCTACGCCTTGTGTCTCCCGCGCCTTCTTTAGTATGCTCTTTTTGAGAGGGAAGCTGTGAACGCAGGTTAAGATGTCCAATGGACGCGACTTTCCAGGACCCCACATGCCCACTCTGTGGGTCCGGTCTAGGCGGATGTCCTCAGGTGCTGCCTCTCCCAGAATATGCTTAAACAGGTCCTGCACATATGCTTCAATGTTCCCCCTCTCTGCATCCCGTAAGGCCCCGCGGATCCGAATGTTGTTCCTCCGGGAACGGTTCTCCAGGCCTTCTGCGTGGGCCTGTAGGTCCAGTTGCTGCTTCGACAAGCGGATGATCTCTTGCTGCATAAGCTCAATCTCTTCATCCCTGGACATGTCTCTGGCTTCCAACGCATCCACTCTGTCGCCAATGTCCCCTATGTCTTTCCAGATGGCCTGCATTTCTCCTGTTAAGTCCTTTTTGAGAGCAATGAGATCTTCTCTTAGCCCCGAGAACAGGGCCTCTAGATAGGGGCGTGTGACTGGGACCTCCATATCATCCATAGTGGGGAGCTGCTTCTATTTTCCCCTTACTGCTGTCCTCCATTCCTGAGCAGCATCTCTTTGATGGAGCCCCCTTTTTAGGTCGAGCATTCGAGACCTCTTGTATACACTTTGGTATATACACTTTGGTATATACTTATTATATACATATATGTGTATGTACTTAGTGGGCTCTGGAGATCAGCCCTAGGACTTGTCTGCTTCCGTTTAGGGACTTTTTTTGTTCAACTGCCTCTATTTAACTGTCTTGATAGAAAACAACCAGCAGAGGTCAGTAAAATACCAGAATAGCTTTCTGCTTAGGGACTTTCTTTTTTTAAATTTTTCTGGCAACTGCCTCTATTTAACTTTCTTGATAGAAAACTACCAGCATAGGTCAGTAAAATACCAGAATCACTTTAGCATTCTCTAGATTCCAGTCCATAGAAATTGTCTTCCACGAGCACCCGTAGACAATAATATTTTTTTCCAAATCTTTTATTTTCAGTGATATGACCACCGAAGGCCCTGATTTTATATTAAAAACAGAGCTTTGGACTATACCATTTCCTGCTGAAAGGCAATATTTCTCTCCATGTGTTCCCATACCTGGAATGTCACGCAGTTTGATGCTTACTTTCCCTCCATGTTAAAGAACAGTAGATGTTTCAGCACCCAGGCTAATGTGCTGCATAGCTGAATACATATAAGGTCCCAAAGGCGAGACCGATTGCATTGCAAATGCTTGTTTAACTCTAGTGGACGCCATCTGCTCCTGTAGCTGCTGCGGAGCTCTGTGCATGGCTATCCTCTTCTGCCACTCTGTCATCTCAGGGGACTTGCCTATTCCCTCCGGTTCCACCGTCTGGCAGCGCCTTTGACGTCCATGGCTGGTGTTTGGGTAGTGGTCCTCCTCCGCCCCCGCCTCTCTTCCCATTGGGTGCCGTCTTGCCACCCCAACTGTTTCAGGCACAGCCCCTGCTGCTGAAGGCTCTCCTCTATATTCAGCTCAAAAAGTCCAATCCAACTGCTGGCCTCGTGAAGGGACCTCGGGTCGTCAAGCCTGGGCTGTAGTGCAGACCCCGCCCTGCCCCGATGGAGTCCTACGGTCTGTTGGCGCAGTGGGGGGGAACCGGCGCTTCTCCAAAACATCCTCGGTCACTACTGGGTCTTCCCCCCTCGTGTTGCCAGCTTCGCTCCTCCACCCCGTCACCTTGCACTCCCGGAGAATGTATCGGGCCGGATCAGCCGGTCCCTCTGCACGTCTCCGCAATCTGCCTCCGCTGCAGCTCCGTGCCATAGAGGGGGCCGAGCCACGGATTCAGGGCTCGGCCAGGGCTTCTCCCTCCTCCTCCGGCCCTCTAGCTGTGCTGCTCGTCACTTCTTGCGCGCCGAGCACACCCCGGCCGCACCAACCTCCTTCGTCAAGTCTCAGGGATTCACTGCGCCACTCTCAGTGCAGGGGACGCGCTCTCCTTAATCAGCTGTGTAACGTCATTCCCACACCCCCTCGGCTTCCACCGCTATCTCCAGGCCCTGACCACGTCTTTCTGACCGCGAGGCCCTGAAGCGGCCGCCACTCCGACACCCTTCCGGCCACAGGAATCACCTTGGGATGTGGCCCCCGCAGGTCAGTGCAGCGCCCTTGATGTCCGGCTCAGCATTCGCCCTGGGGCACCGGATCGGAGTCCGCTGTGGATAGCTTTGGGCCGGCGGCCAGCGGGTGAGATGAAGAAACACGTCCTACTCCGCCGCCATCTTGGCCACGTCCCTGGTCCTTGCAGTATGAGGACTTCCTGCAGCGTTCACTCTTGCTAACAAGCATTTCTCCGCCCCGTACTGTTGTGCCTAATTAAACAGTGCTGCAGTTGTAGTGGACAAAAAGCCTGTGGGCAGGGTGGGAAGTTGGAGGGGAACAGGGATCACAATTAAACCAAAACAAAAAAACGGAATTATCTTGGTGCAAACACCGGCATCACGAGTGAGTTTGTGTTCGCTCAGAGGTGAAATAACCGCCAATCGGTCCTGGCAACTCTTGTTTCCCAAAGGAATACGTGGACATTCAAAACCAACAACAGTCATTTCGGAGAACAACTGAATGCCAATCATCACAAGCTGCATGTTGTAGCCCACCAGATAGTACGGCATGCAAATACATGCAATAGTTTGAAGCAAACAGTAAAAAAGTAAATCAACGAAAAAAGTTCAGAGGAACAATTATAACAGCAAAGAGCTTGTGGTTAACATGAATCTACAGTTTGAAAGATGCACAGAAATGAATAAACCGCGGACAGATGAGTTGTTACAAGGAAACAATCAAACGCTGGATTCATCGCCAGCAAAATGATGCCAGCAAAATGACTTCTGTAGGAAGTTCTTGTGTGCATCACAAGAAAGAATCACATCCTCAGCAATACACTCAACATTCACTTTAATGACTTGTTTGACACGTCTCACTCTATAAGTACAAAAGAGTGTAATGTGAAAAAGGCAGTATGAAAACAGCAAAAGAAATTTGAAAGAATTTGAAAGAAAACCACTTTGAAGACGATGGAGGACAGAGTGTACCCAAAGATTGAGCAAGCTCTGTGGTTAGGCTCCACAAGAACCAGTGGCGGCTGCTGTGCCATTAAAGTGGTGTGGCAGTGTGGGGGAGGCAGTGCAGGGGGCAGCACGTGTGAGAAATTGTTTTTAAAAAATAGTGCTTACCTGACGTCTGCAGCCTCGGTGCTCCTCTGCACCTCTGCTCCTCGACTCCCCACATTCCACAGGCACCCCTACGCCAATCCAGATGCTGCTCGCATGCTGGCATTACTCAGCCCTGGTTGGGCGCTCACTAAGAGACTTTGGGGTATATTCACAAGAACGTGTGATAACTACCGCAAGAGTAGCGTAACGCAACTTTCAATATTGCAGCCTATCTCGGGAAAATAACCCTGTGTCAACGTGGAATTCACAACAAGGCGGTAGCATGCGATAGTCACCAGATAACGCGTCAAATGTCAGCGTGAAAATCAACGCCACGCACAAAAAATGCAAAACGCGAACGCGAGAAATCATGCGATGAGGCCAATCGCGGTACAAAAAGTAGTGAAAAGCAGCCACAGGCCTGCAAATCCCACGCGTCTGGCGGGAAAGTGCTCCATAAAAACCACAAAAACAACACACCAGAAACAAGCCAAAGCACGTAGCAACATCCATGCACCCTGACCCAGTGCAGAGGACAACGCAAACCCCACAACCCCCACAGACCACCAGCAAGGAACAACAGGGTCGGGGAAGGACAAGGAGAAAAGGGAGAGGAAGACGGGGTGCAGACCGCAGGAAAACAAGACCAGCGCCACGGAGACACAGAACACTACCAGCAACTGACCCACAAACAGACCACCTGGAATGCAGTCGGAGTGCCCAGGAGGCCAATCCAGGAGGCCAAGAGGCGTTACCAGGACGTGACAACCAAAACCAGGCACAAACCCGCTGCCAACAGGAAGACAGCAACGGCGACAGGAGGTGGCAGTCCAGCGCCACAGGAGGAGCTAGAGGAAACCCAGGCCACAGTCATCAGTGCGGAGACGGTGCAAGGAGGTGGGAGTACGGACACAGCCCGACAGGACCCGACACAACAACAACAGGGTGAGGATCCAACAGGGACTGGGGGTACGGGGAGTGATGGGCACAATGGCACACATGCACAACGAGGTGTAGCACACTGCACACCCACAATTACCCAGGGACATGTCCCCCATCCCCGTGGCACACTGCAGCACACACACATAGCAATCACAGCACATACCATGACAATGTGCCACAAAGTGCAACACCCACACTGCAGAACAGGGGACACAACTGGGTCCGCCCAGGCGCAGAAACAGAACAATCACATTGGACAGAGCAGGGAACTGTGAGATGCATATCTACGGCTACAACCCCACAGCAGCCATGTAGGCCAAATGTCCACTGTCCCAACTCAAATAGCCACCACCGCCCAAACAGTCACAATGTACATTGTCACACAGTCTGCATGTCGACAAGAACAAGGCGCCAACACAATGCCAACATGCACCTCCCCTTCACAATGCAGAGGGACAAACAACACCTCCAGCAGGTCAGAACAGACAACCCATCAGTGATGCCGGAGACGAACACCACACCTTCGACACTGATGCCCTACAACAGCCCATGGACATCCCACACAACCCACCACCAGGACCAGGGCAGACAAGCTACTCAGAGGAGAACCCAGCCCCTGCAACAGACCACACAGCATGAAGCACCTGCAATCACGGCTGGCTCACAACACTTCACCGACCCACACATGGCACCCCAATGCCAGGTGTCAGAACGCCAAAAGGAGGTGGCCCAACAGGTGCGGGCGTTGCCTAACCCATGGAAGGCGAACTAGAACACATACATGGGTGTCCAATACCCTTCAGGGACCACCTACACCCCACAAAGGAGACCCACACTTCCATAGAGACACATGCAGATGCACATACCCAGACAGAACAACGCCCAGGGGCACGCACATATCAGTCACACACCCACGTTGGCTCTGCGTACGACGGCACAATCCATTCCCCTTACGAATTGAGTGGGTGACGACAAAGCTACATGTCCAGGTTCTAGCCCGCTGCCTGCGGTGACATGTCTGCGTCCGCTGTACACAGCACAATGTAATGTCGTAGGGCCCAGGGCCCCCATGCACACAACAAGACCACAGGGACAGATGCACATATCATGTTGAACTGGCTACGGGCACGTGCGCCCGGCCCCTTTATTGGCAGGGCAACATGTACAGTGACGCCTGTGGTGGATGTGTGTGGGGTGAGTATAAGCCAGCCCGCACGGATTGCTTGGTGCTGGCAACAACCTCAACAGTGAACACCAGTGTAATGGAAACAGAAAACAGCAACATAACAGAGTCAACTGCAGAGCAACATGGAGGGATCCGGAGTAAGGACAGAGGTCACCCAATATTCAGTCAGGAGGTTCCGTGAGTTGCAGTGCACTGAGGTAGGGGCACTAGAGAAGAGCGCGCTCATGTGAAGGAATTGCTAGGATTGTGTACCCTCGGGTTAGTCCTGATGCAGATGCAGTGGGGTGTGTTACATCTGCATCAACTTCCTCATCAACGTCCCAGGTCTCCCACACTGCCTGAGGTGACAGTTGCGTACGCAGTCCACAGCGCAATACCCAGTAATAGATCCGGGTGTGTAGCTAGACTACCACCACCAGTCTGCATTCCTGCCTTGGGGCTGTTGCCTCCTGCCCTCCCATTGTGTGTGCCTTCTCCCGTCCGCACACTTGACACATCTTCCTCATCATTGTCCCAGGTCTTCCCCACTGCATGAGGTGACATTGCTGCGCAACCTCATAACAGCACAAAACTCGATCAGTAATGGACAATGGCTTGCGGTGCACTGAGTCACTGGCACCTGGAGTGCTGAGCAGGGTATCAGGACGATGATGGCATCCACGACAGGTCTGAGCAACTCCGTAGGTCTGTCAGGACCACCGTTTTGACTCTGGCAGTTGGCGGTTGGAGGTGGTCCTTGCCGTGGTGGCGTGTGCCTCCTGCGGTGATGCAACGTCCGGGCCGGTCAAGACTCGATGCTATGTGTGGGCCCTGGTGGCCCGCAGTTGAGGCCAGAGGATGTGGACAGCACAGGGCCACAGACACATGGTGTTGATGACCCCAAGACCATCGCTACAGAGGCCATTCAATGTCTCAGAAGAAGGGGTCCCAGGCCTGAGCAGCACAGAGTCAGTGGCCCCGGATGCACTGCGGCCGGCACAGGCACCCAGCCACGGGACGGTGACTTGCGGTGCAGTCAGATGGGCCATGCGACCTGAGCGGGTCCCCATCAATGTCCGAGGTGTATGTTGTGGAGTGTTGCAGGGGACAGTGAAAGGTGTCCTCCAGGGCATGATGCGGAAGGTCTGAAGTTATCTGGAAGCAGCAAATTGAGGAGTGGAAAGCGCAACCCTCGTTTTCACCAACAATTCGGTATCAGCTACATGAGGATGAAAACTAGCCCCTATTCCATTGACACAAACGCCACCAATGTACGACCAGTGAGTGTCCATGAATGTCGGGGAACACACTTAGTGGCACAGGTGCTCAGAGGGGATGCAGTCTGTGATGATGCCGGTACACAGATGTGAACTCCAACATTGCCAAATCAAGACTCTGTGACCTACTGGACCGCAGTGTAGGCCGGAGGCAGCGGTCAGAAGAGGCCCACAGCCACGTGTCGTTGGCTCGCGAGGCACAGAGTTAGTGACACAGTGGCAGTTGTCGGTAGTGTTCAATCACCTCCGTAACGATGATTCTGTTCCTTCCGGACTGCAACGCGTCATCCTCTTACGCCTCTCCGTGCGTGCGATGAAATGTATTCTGCCTATTGAATTACCGATGTTCAGTTCCAAATCTGTGACCCCACTCGTGCGCAGCGTAGGCCGAGGGCAGTAGTCCGCGTAGGCCCACAGAAAAGTGTGGTTGTGATGCCATGCACAGACTTGTTGCCACCACATCGAAGGGTGTATAGTGAATTGTTCTCTGCCTTAAATAATGTTCACTGCCATGGTGTAATCAAGACTCAGTTCCAAATGTGTGACCTACCTGACCGTGGTGTAGGCCTGAGGCAGCGGTCAGCACGGCCCATTCACCTAGTGTCACTGGCATAGTTTGGATGGCTCCACCGGCCTGCGTTGTTCAGGTTCAGTGGCACCACGTGTAGCCGGCTGGCGTTGAACAGGGTTAGTGGCACCACGTGTAGCCGGCTGGCGCTGAACAGGGTTAGTGGCACCACGTGTTGCAAGATGCCCATATGGAACTATGCCTCACTGATCGGGGGGTCTGGTGCTGTGGCCGCTGGCCCAGGTTTGGGGTCACTGCCATTCATGACTCAGGACACAGTTTCACATATGGGACCTACTGGTCCGAAGAGTGGGCCGTAGGTGGCAGTAGAGTATGTCAATGAGAAAGGACTGAAGCGGGCCTGTGTCGTGGAGGCCGTGGTGGTCTGAGCTTACTGCCAAGGTCGCGGGACTCGGTCTTGGAGCTTGCGCCGGCACGTTGTGGGCCCTCCTTGACACACGCCGGTGTCGGCAGGTGATCAGTGTGGCCTGGCTGCGTAGGGGCGGGCCTGACGGGTTCGTGGTCCAGCGTGCCGGGGTCCGGCAGGCGCACTGCATCGCAGGCAACTCCGCTCACGAGGACGGTGTCAGCCTCGTGGCGGGGTGGGAGGTGCAGCCCTGGCAGAGACGTGGGGCTTTCCGGGAGAGGACCACGCCCAGGCCTACATGCTTTTTATTCACACCCCTACGCTGGCGTGGCCTCACGCCAGGCCATCCCACTCCGGTGATGCTTAGGGGTGGCGTCACAGGCAACATTTCCGCGAGGTCCCCCACTGGCTGGGGTGACATGGTTGTGTCCACTGTCCACTGCACTCCATACGCCAGAGGTGTATGTCGCCATGGATATGGGTGTGTTCTGCATACTGCGGTCTGTCCAGCACATCTCTGCCACTCTTGGCATTGTGTGCTTTCCTGATCATGGTTCTACTGCATCCTTCACACATGCCTGGTTGCCGCCTCTCCCCACATTCGGCTATTATGTGGCTGACGTGCCATGCCGTTGATGGCTCATGTTCAGGGCTTGTTCAGGTTACCATTGTAAGTTGTTCTGTCGTGTCCTGTGGGTGGTCATGTTGTTGTGCATGTTGGTTGTGATTTTGTGACGTGTGCATTGCCAGAGTTGTGAGTTGCATGGTTGTGGAGTTGAGGTGTGTGGGGTGTTCATTTCGAACTTGCCAAGGGGGTGTGCATTTCCCTTGTTGCCATCCTGGGAACGGTGGTTGATGATGGACTGTCGGAGTATGTAGGTATCATGCACACTGGCTGTGTATTTGAAGGCGACATTGTTGGATGTTCCACGGTGTTCTGTTGTTGCCTGCACATTGATGTGAGACGTGTGCTTCTTGTTGAGGTGATTGTGTGCTGTGTCACCAGGGGGCACAGGTAGTACATGTGTGCTGTGGATTGCCCCCAACACGTGCGTGCATCCTGCTATGGCGTATGGTCCTTGCTTGGTCTCCAGCGGATCCTGCGCATTGTGTTGGACGTATGGGGACTGGGGTACCAGGGTGATGGTGATGTCCAGGACAGGTGTGGGGGACTTGGATGTGGCTGGCTGTGTGACTCCTCCGACTCTGGCGGATGTTGTTTGGGGGGTGCCAGGGGCCAACAGGTGCAGCCAAGCCAGCAGCTTTGTGTGGGGTGGGATGTTGGTTGTCCGCTGTGTTGGTGCCATAGGCCTGTTGGGCGATGATGGTCAGGATGCGTAGGATGGTTGTCCCTTTCAGCCTGTAGTGGACGGTGACATTGTTGGGTCTGTGCGGCTGGTACGTTTCCTGGGAGTCTGCTGTCTTTGTCTGCGCTGCGTCTGTGGTGGTCCGGGGGGGGGGTGTTCCGGTTGTGGGTTGGGGTCCTGGGGTGGTGGCGGTGGGTGTTGTGGCCCTCTTGGGTGTCCGGGCCGCATGATGAGTGGCTCCATGGCATCTGTTGCCCTTCGGATGTGGCCCTGGGCTGTGCTCCCTTTTGAGGTGCTGGCTGCCGTCCGACTTTACACCAGGTCAGAGCAGGTGTAAATTTCCTGGTGCTAACGCGCCTTATTGCCTGTTTTGTGTGGCTGGTCATTGTGAATGTTGAGGTGTGATGTTGTCTCGACTTTTGGCACGGGAACGCCTACTCTGCATCTCATTAGCGATATTTGCAGGGGTCCTCTGTGGCGATGTTTTTTGCGGCTGCTATCCCGGGTAAACTGGCGCTGTGGGCTGTTAACACCGGCTTGTGAATGGGGAGGTAAATTTATCACAACTTTGGCTGCGATAAAGTGCCGTTAATTTGGCGATAGCTCCTTGTGAATATGCCCCTATGACCCTGTGCCTGTTCTCCACCCGGCTGTACTGCACAGCTCGGGTGGAGAGATTTAAGTGCACATGACGGTTTGGCCGTCCTAACTGTCAAGCGCACTTGAAGCAGTGCCAACACTCACCCTCCTTCCTGTGGCTGCCTGGTGTCGACGTGCCATCATAATGGATGGCCCCGCCCTCGGCTCGACTGAAGTGAGCGAGGAAAAATAAAATGATAATATCCTGTGTTATTGTCATTTTATTTTTCATGTTTTCACTGCTGCAAGAGCAGTGCGGCGACGCTTCACCTTAACGGAGGAGCCGCCACTGACAAGAACCTGATCAGAAAAACTACACAACTTTGAACCAGTTTGTCCCATTATAGCATTCTATGTCTCAAACTTTAGTAGCTTTACTAAGTACAAAGACATTTAAAAAACATGAGATTATCAGATGACAATACCTAAAAAACAATATAATGAAAAGAACTTGAGGGTCCGTGATGCTAAAATAAGGGCACTTTGCAATGTATAATTTGCATTTTATTTTCTCATCACTCACCTGCACAGCACATGCTATCACTGGTTTCCCTCCAAAATCATCTTTAAAAGAAGAAGCCAGATAAGAGGACTTTATCCCAATCAACCATTTGCACAAGAAGTGCCATCTCTGCATTTTCCATCATCCATCTGCACAGTAAGCGAAATCACTGATTTTCCCCCCAAACCATCCTTAATAGAAGTCAGAAAATGGGGACCTCATTTCCCATCACCCATCAATACAGGAAGTGACATCACTGCATTTCCTATTAATTATCTGCAAAGGAAGTGACATCACTTCTCACCTCTTCTGTACTTCTGTCAATTCCTTAGGGTGTCTCACCACCTGGGCGTCCCCATCTAAGGGCAGACACAGTCATGCACAATGCCTGTTTGGGCCTGTTAGGGCTACAAGTGACATCACTGGTTTCCCCACCAAAATCATATTTTAAAGAAGAATCCTGGCAAGAGGGCTTCATTCCTCATCACTCTTCTGCACAGGAAGTGACATCACTGTATTTCCCATTTTCCATCTGCAAAGGAAGTGATATCACCTCCTACCTTCTCCTTACCTCAATCAACTCCTCAGGGTGTCCCACTACCCGTCTGTTCCAATCAACGGGTGGGCACAGTCAAGCACATTGACTGTTTGTGCCTGTTAGGACCAGAACACCTATTCCACTGAATAATACAAGGTAACATATAATCATGTGGCTCACCCAGCACCCCATACTTCCAATCCCCACAATCACACTCAGACCAAAACAACACAGGCACTCACATAACATTCTCAGAATATATTGGCATCTCCTTGTACTTATCCTAGTGACTACCATACACCCTCAAACTACAGAACACACATTAGAACTAGAGGTGTGCATGACTCTTGTAATTCCCTCTAGCTTAATTATGTAAAATCACTGAAAAAGTAGTCGTAATTACATAAGGGGTTTAGGTACAATTCTTGTCCCAAAATGCTCTTAATTATGCAAGCGGGTTTGATTGGTAATGGAAGTATTTTCCCGTCACAGGACTAACGGTTGGAGGCCTTGCTGTCATCCATAACTTCACCAGGTCCTGCACCGTAGGCAAAAAGTGACACTCAACTCAATGGAACTACTGACATGCCACTTCCTACTCTCAGCAACTCATCTTACCACCTTCTGTCTCATCTGCGTGTTTTCTTGGCAGAACAAAGACTTCTAAGAAGAACTCCCAGATTTCCTTACTGCCTTATACAACACACCCACAACACCACTTTGGGTAGCTTCAACCACCCAGCCAACACATTCTATTGTCCACACACTTGACTGGGTTTTTACTTAGTTTTTTTTAACAACATGAACAATCTAATGCAAACAATCTGGACTGGACCAACCACCTCACTATCCGTATCACCCTGCTCAGCATCCTACCAACAAACTGAGGTCAGGGCATAAAAGAAGACCAAACTTTCATATCCTTCAAAGACTTCTCCATCAGCAACGTAATGCATGAACTTATCTATCGCCCTGCCAATTCCACATCAAATGCAAACATCCTTCTAAGTGATTTCAATGCTTTGTAGAAAAACTATGTGAACATCCATGCTCCACCAAAAAAACACGCAAGTGCAAGCGAAACATTCAGGACCCTGGTACTGGTTCAGGACTTTCAGTACCCTGGTACAGGTTGCATCCACAGTCAGAAAAGAAAATGGATGAAAAACAGAAC
This sequence comes from Calotriton arnoldi, assembly GCA_963921515.1. Classification (NCBI taxonomy): domain Eukaryota; kingdom Metazoa; phylum Chordata; class Amphibia; order Caudata; family Salamandridae; genus Calotriton; species Calotriton arnoldi. The sequence continues at coordinate 490,130 of CAWUFW010006929.1, read as the reverse complement.
TCTCAATACTGAAGTACCTCCGTACAACATGCAGGCAACTCATCACATCAGGCAATGTAAAGTACCATACCAACACCATCAATGAAGTCGCCAATAGAAACAGAACACTTTTCAAGACAATTGAGGACTGTATCACCCTCTGCCTGACCTACCTTTCCCAAACTCCACAAACAACTGCAATGCCATAAACCTCTTCTTCAGTGAAAAAATAAAGAGGATCCAACAGAACAACATGAAGCCTGCTTCTCCTCCTACACCCTCCTCTTCTTGTACAATCCCACAATTGTTATCCTTTAAAGTCCTGTCTATCACAGATCTCGCCGATTTTCTCAGCTCCCTCAATGCCATCTCCTATGAAGATGATGTCTTACCCTTGTCGTTTATCAAAGCTCTCTCCGTGGAAGCTCTCTGACCCCTAGGTAAAAATGTCAATACCTCTGTCACTAAAGGCATCTTCCCATTCCTAAAGAAGACAACATTAGACCTTGATAAACTCACCAAGTAATGGCGCATCTCATCTACCTTTCATCTGCAAAATCAATAAAAAAGCAATCTAAGCTAAACTCTAAGATCACATCAGAGCTAACCATCTCCTGCACGACTACCAGTCTGGCTTCAGATATAGCTGCAGCATGGAGATAATTACCATTCACATTGTAGAATACACCCTCCTGAGCACAGATGAAAATGACCCTTGCCTCTTCATTTTGCTGGACCTCTCAGTTGCCTTCGACAGAGTCCACCATACAACTCCCATCCACACCCTGGAGTCCCAAATGGGATTCACTAGAAATGTCCTTCATTGGTTCTCCTCCTATCTTTCTAATCAACACCAATTTGTTCACATAGGCATCACCAGTTTCCAAAAGATCCCTATCACCTTTGGAGTCTGCCAGGGCTTCATACTCTCTCCTGCCATCTTCAATCTCTACATGGAGGCCCCTGGGGCTCTACACACAGACAACAGCATCAAGATTCACCAATATGCAGATGATGCACAACTCTACCTGAAAGTCACATCTGTTCCAGACATCCAATGACTCAAACACTGTCTTTGTCTCACTCAGAACTGGATGTCCAACACCTGGCTGAAGTTCAACCTAACCAAGAACAAATTCTTGTTATATGCTGTTAGATCTGGCATCTTTGGCATGTTTCCCCTGTCTTTTTGCTTTCCTGTTTTTGATGGTAGGCTGGACTTTGTTTTTGCTGGTTTAGTGTCTATGCACGCTTATTCACTGCTATTCAGTGCTAAAGTGCAGGTGCTCCTACTGTAAATTATGTTATGATTGCTTTCCCTGATTGGGATATTTGATTTACTGGTAAGTCCCTAGTATAATGCACTGTGTGTGCTCAGGGCCTGTAAATCAACTGCTACTAGTGGGCTTGCAGCACAGGTTGTGCCACCCACACAAGTAGCCTTTCAAAGGCATCCCAAACCTGCCACTGTAGTGTCTGCGCTCAGTTTTCACTGCCATGTCGACCTGACAAGTGCACTCACTTGCCAGACCCTAACCTTCCCTTTTCTTACATGTAAGGCACCCCTCAGGTAGGCCCATGGTACCCCATGGGCAGGGTGCAGAGTATGTGAAAGGTAGGACATGTACTGTTGTGTTGTACATTTCCTGATAGTGAAATACTGTGTGTTTCGTTTTTCACTCTTGAAAGGCTGTCTGTCCCAAAGCCTGCACTGTAACATTTTACAGATGTAACTTTCAACTGGGACAAGATATAGACTCCGTACTTAGAATTTAATAACACATCTTTTAGTAAAGGTGGTTTTTAAATTGTGTGTTTGAAAATGCCACTTTTTTTTAGAAAGTGGGCATTTTTTTACTTAACCAGTGTGTGCCTCTGCTTTTTTGTGTATTCACCGTCTGGGTTTGGAGTGACAGCAGATGGGGATGTGCATTCACATTAGACAGTCACAAGGGGGGTTGAGGTGTGTCCAGCCTGCCCGGGTGACTCATAGCCAGGCTGAATAGACTTTTCTGCATTTAGAGTGGTGGAAGGACTTTTCACCAGCATCTGAATAGGCTGTGTTTGCTCTGAACAATGCTGTTTCCACCTCCTGCAGTGAAGATGGACTAGAGAAGACAGAACTGGTTTCTACAGAACTCAGAGACTTTCTGCCTAAAAACTTCACAGGGAAAAGTGGTATAAATACTGGGGCCCTGAAACCAGAACTTTAGAACTTGTTTGGACTAAGGAACCTGCCAAGAAGAAGACCTGGAGAAGCTGTGAGGAGGAACTACCACTTTGTTGTGTGCTTTGATGGGTTGACCTGCAGTGGCTGCTTCTGTCTTGGGCAGTGAAAGGCCTGGACTGGACTTTCAACAACTTATTTTCCTGAGTGTCTCCAAGGGCTTGAGGTAGAACTTGACCCCTGTTCAAGAATTCGCAGGAACAGCAAACACCTCAAGTTCTTTTGCTACCAGCACTGGGAACTGTGTGTTTTGTGCTGCAACAGAAGAAAAAGCAACCTGACGCCGTCAACTACGCCGCTGCCGGCACCGTGATCTGTTGGTCTGTTGGCACCGAACAGAGCATCGCCCGCTTCGCACAGCAACCCGGGTCTCACTGACGATGCCGACCGACGACGCCACCAAGCCGCTGCTTGCACCTTGACCTGAGGGCACCTCACTTTGCACCACCTTGCTTCACATCGTCGCCCTGGTATCCCCGATGACGAAACTCCATGCCGACGCCACTGCCTGCACCGTGCCTGGGGGCACCGCTCGTAAGTTACTCGATGCACTGCCTCGTCCCACACCACAGCCTTGGCCAACAGCGCTTGAGCAATGATGATGCCACTGCTTGCACAGTGATCTGCCAGCACCTCGACGAGCACTACCCCACTTTGCACCGCAGCCCTGGTCTCACCGACGCTGCTGGATGCTGTCACCAAGCTGCTGCCTGCATATGATCTGTGGGCACCACATCGCTGCTTGCACAGTGACCTGCCAGCACCTCGAAGAGCACTACCCCACTTCGCACCGCAGCCCTGGTCTCACCGACGCTGCTGGATGCCGTCATCAAGCTGCTGCCTGGAAGTGATTTGAGGGCACCATACCGCTGCACTTTGCACAGCAGCACCCAACACCTCCACTCCTAACTTCAACCTCACGGAGTTCGATCTGCAATGAGTGTGACTTCAAGAGCCCGACGACTCCTACACTGACTCCTGGGACTGATGCCTACCAACACCACCTCTCTGGAGCTCATTGCAAGGTCCACGATGCCCTGAATTTCCAAGGTACTGTTTGAAGGTCTTCCCGACACCCTAGCTGGCCCACGATGCCGCGGTCGGCCTGAACGCTTGGATTTGTTTGTTCACTACGCCAAGTTAGCCTCGGACAGAGCTATCGACTTCAAGAGACTGCATTTTAAGGTTATTCTTACAATATGTGTATTTTGATTACTGTATGTTGGATTTTCATCGTCTTGGTCTTGTTTTACACAGATAAATATTTCCCATTTTTCTAAAACTGGTGTGGTGTCCTTTTGTAGTGTTTTCACTGTATTACTGTGTGTTATGTGCAAATGCTTTACACATTGACTCTGAGATAAGCCTGGCTGCTCATGCCAAGCTACCAAGAGGGAAAGATGGGGTGATTTTCGAAGTGTAATCCCCCTTATCCTGACTAGAAGGAAGGGTCCCTACTTGGACAGGGTACAAACCTGCCAACCAGAGACCCCCATGTCTAACATATGCCAAGAACAAAAAGCTAGAAATTGTACAAACCTGGCTCAGTGACATGAAACTTGATGCCTTATGCCTTATAGCTCCAACTTTCACTGACTGCCAAGTCACGTGGATTCACCTTGGGCGCCAATCTCACCCTCCAGGAACACAATGCCAAAAAAACAAAGATATCTTGGTGTTGTTTCTTTTAGAAAGCAAATTCAGAACTACTGTTTAAACCTTTATCCTCTTGCATCAGGAGGTTGGCACAACCCTACTCAATGACTTCCTGAACCCCACACTGGCTCCCATTAGGGTATCCTACATATCACAGTACATCTCATCTAAGGCTGGGCAAACTATGATCACATCAGGCCAGCTTGATGGAACTCCACTGGCTATCCTTGTCAGGCCACAAAATCTTCAGAACCAGCTGCATCATTTACAAAACCCTCATGACTAGCACTCCTTCTTATCTTGCAGACAAGCTCTTGGCACACCTGCGGCATGCCCACCAACAGACTGTAGACTAAGAAATGGAAAAAATGGAAAAGTTTGGCAGCAGACCTTTTCCACCTAGGCAATCAGGATTCGGAACAACATCTCCATAGCCATAAATATTGCTCCAATTTAAGAAAGAGTTAAAGACACACCACTTTAAAAACACTACATGAAAGTGCATTAATAATCTAAGCTACCTCTCCCATCTCTCTAGTGTGTGCTTACCTTTGACTTTGTCCAGCGCTCCACTGCCTTTTTGGCTAGGTTCACACTATACAAATGCAACAAACATACATACATAGATTGTGTAGCAACCAGCCTTTCCCTTTGCGGTGTGAGATAAGCTCAAAGCCTTTGACTGGCAATGTTTTTTATTTTAAAAATCACAATTTGTCTGTACTGCATGGCATAATGCCAGTTGCAAACACAATGCACTTTTGCTCCAGGCAGAGGGGATGTATAAATTGGGCAGGCGGTCCTTGTGTAACTTTCAATGGGTGTAGGGCTCAAAAGAAGTGATTACAGGTGATTGTGGTTGGGTAAAAGTGATGGCTTGCAAAAGTGAACAATTTTTTCTTTGAAAGCATTTTGGAACAAAGGTCACAGTATTGGCTGTGTCTAACCAGACCTCTAAATAATTGGATATATTAATCCGTAGCCCCTTTTCAAGAGAGACATATTCACATCAACAGCAAGAGGTGAGATAAGGTGCCTTTTGGAGGTTAACGCATGAAACAAGGTTGCATGGTATTGACTCTCCCTTGTCAAAGTTGGTTCTTTCGTTACTGGTTTTCTGGAGATCACATAGGTTGCAGGGGGGAGAGGATCCATTTTCTGAGCCCAGTTTCATAAGCTTGAATCATGATTTTTTCGAATGGAAAAAGGCACTTGAAGGGGCAGGGCCTGTATGTTCTAGATCTGCTCTAGAACCTCAAGTCGATGGTACATTTTCTCAGAATGAAAGCGTGGAGGGGAGAGAAGTCGTTGACAAAGTCAATCAATTCATTTACAGTTTCTCTAGAACTATAGTAACCACTGACGACTAAGTAAGGTTAGTTGATTTATTACAAAGCTAAAAATAACTGGACATATAGACACCTCAAAATGAGGGTGTAGAAATACATCGGAACTAAGATAAAGCCAAATCTGCGAATAAGGTTGAGGCGGTGCAACATGCACAAGACAATTAATTCAAGAATTAGGATGCAGAAAATCAGAAAACATGAGTCTAAGTTCCCCTGCATCGAGTGTTGATGAAAGTCAAGCATTAATCTGTCCCTACACTAGCACTAGCGTGACATCCCTACTCGAGTAATTCTTCAGGGCAGGGTAGGTAAAGGTGTCAGCGTGTGGAGTCGTCCTTAGAGGTCTCTCCACTTCAATGGGTTAGGGAGCATGAAGCTACTGACACAGAGCTCGTTCTAAGATGCTCTCTCTCCAAAAGCAAGGAAGAAGTGGGGACTTCTCCCTAATTGCAACGTTCCAATGTCACAGGTGTCTTCCCAGGATTCCTTCCTAGTCACGCCATCGATCAGACCACTTTCTCATAGGTACTTTTCAACAGGACGGCGATGCTCCAGAACAGTAAAAAGATGACCTTGATTCCCAGGCTTTCTCCAGTGAGAAAATACAACACTTCTCCTTATCAGCATTAACTCCCAAAGTATCTTCTTCTCTCCTTGCCTAAAACAAAGACATTATTCTAACTAACAAGGGTGCTTCCTCCACCTGCAACACAAATGTGAGAAAGAGCAGATTCCAACGTGCACATGAAATTCAAACTATTAATTCTAATGCAAGAGTTTCGGGGGGAAATGTATTTTGGGCCTACTAGATTTATCTAACATAAGAGAAACGGAGCATGAGCTTTACGAAGTTGCATAGGAATCAAGGCACATTCGGTTAATATTCCTATCTACATCTAAAATGACACCATTAATAAACACATTCAATAATAAATGGTTGTCAGTTACACAACACAAGTGTTTTCGGTTATTTATTTCTGCTGGTTACATTCGATTTTCATCAAACTTACAAGTATCCCATCTCGTATCTCGGGTATGACCACTTATAAAGGGGGAAAAGAAAAAAAGGGGGGGGAGGTTACTTAAGGTATCCACCATGGCTCCACGCTATTCAGTGTGGGGAAGGAAAAAATTCCTTTTTTTATATAACCCTCACACACTCTAGTAGTGTCATGCTTCATCGTCGGGTTCATCCTGACTCCTAAAGGTCAGGGTAGGTTCAACCGTCTTCCAGAGAGCTCTTAAAGTGAAAAATGACCAGGGGGCTTATCTAAAAATCCCTCAGCTTCTCCAAGGTATCCCTTTATTGTCAGAGAAGATGGGGGAAGGATAAAAGTTATATATAGTTGTGTGTATTGAGAATTTATTAGTCCTATGACCCTGCGTTATATCGACCTGATTAGGCCTTAGAGTAGGGCTGAAACAACCTTTAGGAGTCAGGGTGAGCCCAATGATGAAGCATGACACTACTAGAGCGTGTGAGGGTTACATAAAAAAAGGAATTTTTTCCTTCCCCGCACTGAATAGCACAGAGCCAGGGTGGATACCTTATGTAACCACCCCCTTCCCCTTTTCTCTTTTCCCCATCTATAAGTGGTCACACCCGAGATACTAGGTGGGATACTTGTAAGTTTGATGCATATGTACTAGGGAGGACGTATCCCCCCAAAATCCCTTTCAACTGTGATCTTTGGATCTGAAAAGGTTCTCCCTGCTCAGGTCTAATTTGTAAACATACATTTGATTTTCCACATTAATTCTTCACGTATTCTACATATTGGCCTAAACACATCACATTGACGTTATTACACTACAAAATCCTAACATTTAGGTTAACATGTCAAATTTACACATGTGATTATAATGCCCCCTTACAAATGAAAATGAATTTTGCACTACATCACACGTCTCTAATAGGCAGTTGCATCGTTCTTGGATAGGTGCATCGGGGCCCTCTCTGGCTCTGATGGTTCACCCAGGAAAGTCAAAGGCCGTATTTAGATTTTGATGAATGGGATACACCATCAAAATGTGCCGGATATCCCAGCCATAAGCTGTGATGCACCTGTAATACAGCGAATTGTGATGGAGTATCCCCTCTTCCAAAATTCTACACAAGACCCAAAGGGATTACAAGTGGAGAAATCACTGCTTGGAAAACGTGGGCTTTAGTAGCTGTTTTACATAGATTATCTCCCCGGATTCCTCAGGACTGGTTAAACTAACTCAGTAAACGTTTACACAGACAATGAGGGATCTTCACTAAGGCCAAGACTCTTTTGTAGTCTTCAGACTCTTATGCTTCAAGAGGGACAGAGAAGTCTGAAGTGCACTTTGAACTTTATGGATGCCACTGCTTGTCATTCTGCTGACATGAGTTACAGACACATTGTGGACTTCAGTGTTAAAAGTGAATCTGAGATTGATAAGGACTATATTGACGAACTCGGATCATGTTGGTTTGCATTTCAGAAGTGATCGTTTTAATGAAACTCACGTTGTCACTTTAAAACGTTATTCATTTAGACATATAAACAACATTTAACAATTCCAACCTGTTGACCACCGAGTACAGGATACAGTGTGAAAATATCTTCAGCTTATCACTGTTTGCAGCATTTCTCTACCATGCTGTTATAATGTTATGCAAGTATTAACATTTATTTATGAATATTTAAATAAAACTTAAAATCAAACTATTAATCTACTAAAACATATTAACCAATCCGAATAATTAATAACAAACATATATTGTTGCAGCTAAAAGAAGAAAAGTTATCACTGTCTTTGCAGGTCTTATCCCGCCCCCACTAATTAATAATGGTCTTTTATATGTCTGACGCACTAGTCACAGGATAGGCAAAGAGGATGAGAGGGACGGTACTGACTTTCCACTTAGCAGAGTGGGAACAATCGATCTTTGACTTTCTGTCCCTCCCCCGATCCTCTGTCTTTAGCCAAAGGAAGACCCCTGATTTAAAATGTATATACAATTGCCTACGCTTTGCCTCTAGATTGACCTACAGATAAAACTGAGAAGAGTCCATTATTGCAGGTCTGACCGATGGACTGTAGTCTCTTAATACCAACAGGGTAGCGGGCATCGGGCATTTCCCCGGGAGGCTGAAAGGGTGGGGGCTGGTTTTAAAGATTTCGAGGGGCCGGTTTTGTAACTGTGGGCCAGTTTTGCAGAAGTGCTGCAATATCGACCCCAAAAGAAGCAAGCAAGCGTTTCTAGCCTCCCGTGGCCAGGTACTGCTTCCCCAGGGGCTGGTCTGAGAAAATTGCCATGGCTGGTTTGGGTTCCCAGTCTGGCCCTGAATACCGATACAGTGTGCCAGATCAGACATTTCTTCAGGTCAACTGAATACCATTAGCCTCGCAAGGATTCATTTCAACATTTATAGAGGTATGGTGGGTAAAATTAAAAGTTTCCCTCTGGTTCCCTTCCAGCTCCACAAATATCAAGTTGTGTGCAGTATCGATCGGGGACAACTGGTAAAAGGACCTCAAGGCAAATACCTTTAATAGACTTCACGTTGCATAATTAAAAAGTTCTTCCACAATTCCCCTGCAATTCATTTAAAATCAAACTCAGGAGATGGACTTTAGGCACAGGTGTAATTTTCAATTACGTCAGAGAAACTTAGGTAATTCTGCGTTACTCTTTGATGTGGAATTACCAGTAATTACGCCATTACTCCTGCTTGTGTAATTTGGGGGGAAAAAATCCTAGTGCACAGTACATTTTGCAAGCGTGAGGGGCCGCATGCTATTTGTGGTCTGCTCCATTCAGCACTATTACTTAGCGCAAAATGCATCCTTGCGTCCATTTTGAATGTAAGAGGGCATTTTGACCTAAGAAAATAGCACTAAATACCAGGAGCAAGTTCGGGGCAAATCCTACCCCAAATGCACATGTAGTAAGTGCTAGTGGCTGCTCATGCTTGCTAAATGTATTCAGTTGCATATAGCGCTATTTGTAAGTGCAAAAATGCCCCCTCACGTTCCAAATAAATGCAAGGGTGCAGTTTTGATATAGACCTAAATGCAGAATTACTTGTTGCAATATTAATTTATACGTGTTTGTCCCTGGCATGCTTTTGCTGCAGCGCAAGGTTGCTCACTCTTTACACGTCACAAACACAACATTTCTTGCAGGTAATCACATGCATTGTTAGTTTAGAACAGATACATTACTGTACTACACATAGGGGAAAGAGCCTGAGAAGAAGACCTTGACAAAGTACATGGAGAGCCAGCACGCTAACTGAATGGACTTGTTTAACAAATGTTACAACCTATGTATGTCTAGGAGAAAGATGTCGTTCCCATATCCAGTGTGGCACAATCCATCGATGTTGCAGTTTGCAACTCTGGGATTTGACAAGGACAATAGGCCCCTGTTGGTGTGATCAAGGGGAGTTACCCAAGTGGACTTTGCATGTTATAATATACTGCTCACCCTGGACTAATTTCGGGGATCCCTTCCTACCACCGGACCCTGCAGATCTCTCTAGTGGATTCCTTACAGACACCTTCCCTGATTCCCCATTAACTATCTTAATGCTTTCCCTTTGATTCTCGCTTAAGTGTGGCTTAGGCTAACACTTATTCCTGACCCTTAGAAGACTCTTGTCCGAGCCTCTGAGGTGCTAATGTTTCCCTGCTTGATTTCTTTTTGTTTTGTTCTGACTTGCTCAATGGAAATTCCCTGATTTCGAGTTCTCTAGTACCCAACAATACCTTTGACCTTAAAATTATAGATTACTAATGTATAAGCAAGAAAGGCTTAGATTATTTTCTGAGCATCGAATATTAATGCTACTATTCAGTTTTGCCATCACAGAATTGCTCATTTGTTTAATACTAGGTCTCCTCAATTTCCTCAGGCGTTTGGGAATTCCAGTTGTTATTCTGTATCTTTACAGCATGGTTTTGTGAGTTGCGTATTTGAACTTGATTATTAATTTGAAATAAACCTTTTGAACTTGGCTACCCATTCCTCATTGTGTAGCCAAATGGGTTGCACTATTAATTGAAATTTGATTGAATGCAAATGCTAACTCCTATCACCTCTCAGTCAGATCTAAAAGATCTATCGGAGGACCATTGGTAAGCAAGTGGGCCCAGAAAAGGCTGTATCACTTTGTTGATCTACTTTTTTCTGGAGGCCGAAAGGGGTGAGTACTAAGAGGCTAATATAGTAGGTGTGCATAAGGACAGGTACATCACAGCTTTCTAATTTGGGAATAAAGGACTGACATTTCCAGGATATCCTTAGCAGATCTGCAGTATGTAGGGAGGCCAATGGACAACCTTGTTTTAAACCATTTATCACTTGAAACTTTGGAATACTGATTATGGCATCCCAATTGAATATGAATCAACCTAGATTTTTGAAGTTCATTAATTAGTGCTAGCAGCGGTAAGAGAATGCCTGGCAGGAAAGATTTTAGCTATAAAAAAATCCTATTAACCCAGTCAAATGTGCTAATAAAATCAATAAAGACAGCATAAATACAGTGTCTCTTATATATGATGTTCTTATTCAAAATCATTCTTAACAACTGTGCATTATCAGCTGTGGAATAGTGGCCTCTAAATGCGCTTTGGTGAAGACTATGGACTTCTTCCCAGACTCTTATTTCCTGTTGTAAATACTTAGAAAACTATTTTCCACATACATCCAAGAGTGCAATATGTCGATACCTAGCTGGATCGTCTAGGGAATATTTCTTGTAAAAAGGATACTAACTTTCCCCCAACTGTATGCATGAAGATAAGTCTTACTCATTTAAACAACAATTCTTTACGTGGCCTTTATAAACTGCTAAAAGGACCCCATCTGATCCTGGCACCACTGTAACTTTGGCTTCCTTATTAGGTCTTTCACCAGCTTTTCTGAGGGTGTTCAAAGGTTGATTGAGCCAGAGTAGACATGGTTGCCTTTAAGAGTGCTGCTTCCATGTTTATCTTGTAATCTGTATATATTAAATCAAGATGCAGTTTCCATCTCTGTAATTTTATCAGAACAGACTTTAAGCTGTTTTCTTTGCCCACTATCGAAAGGTACATATATCAGAGCAAATGCTAGTAAACAATTTTTTAGAGAGCTAAATTTGGTATTTAGTCCATTCGAGATTTACTGATAGCTATATTGCTAAACTGCCCTAATTGTGTCCTTTAGTTGCTTTGAGGTCAGCATTATGACTCTCGGAGTCCACTTCTTTGTTCTGGGTATAAGAGCAAGAGCAGGTCCCGTTCTTTAGGGCTCTTCTCAGGTCTCCAACAGCTGGTTCAGTCCTCTTTTGATCTTCCACAGGTCCAGGAGGGTTCTGACTTGGGTGCCTGGAGATGCCATATTTATGCCTGACACGAGCTAGTGGGTGGGAATGACCCCTAGGTACATCCTAACCACTGGGGTAAAGAATCCCGGGATAACCCTACCCACTTTGGGCATTGTCAAGATGACTAAAGGGTTTGGAGACACAAAACATGGGCTCTAAGGGCTGTTTGTGTGTGTGGGGAGTGCACTATGGTGATCCTAGTGTCCTCTCACATCTAACACTAAGATCCAGTTTGAAGTAGGTCTTGTACCCACAGCAAACTCACTGACAGACGTCTGGTAGAACAAAAGCTGAGTTTTCAAGCTACCAAACAGTGGATATACAACAATTATTTTGGCATCCTATTCTCGCCTTTTGAAATGCAGCCCAAGTGTTATATATAAAGCCCCATTAGACCTGTCAAGTAGCTTTAGGCACTTCAGCTTGATTTAATATTGCAATGCCAAAAAGAAGGCCTCTATAATTGGAGCCTGTCATGCTTGAGGGGGAAATAAAGGAGGCAGGCCTGGTTGTTAGCTACATCTGCGTGTGACAGGTTAGGCTTCTTTGATGTTAATAACATTATTTGGCCCAACTCACAGGCCATACTGTCAAGGGCACAACAACACACACAAGGCCTTTGTCTCAACTCTGGGAGCAAGCTCGCACCTCATCAAGGGATGTTCAAATGCGAATTACTGGCGGGCAGAAGTGAGAAAGACAAATGCTGATTAACTTCCAGGAACTTCATTCAGGGGAAAGGTAATTTTCTAAAAGTTATTTTTCCTTACAATTTAGTCACACTCTAACTTCACCATTGAATTGGATTTTCAATAACTATTAAACATAGTTGTTTAATTACTTTTCTAGCTAGCCTCATTCCTTAGATACAGTATATGTATTTATTATTGCATCCTGGTGTTTGCCTATGCAGCACTCAGCCAAGCTACACTGAAAAAAGCCTTTGTTTCCTTTTCATTGTAAGGTCATGTGTAACATTAAATATTTATATGTCCTACTTTTAAATACGATGCACTTGGCTGTAGGGAGAATAAGTCCTAATTAGGGGTTGTTTATAAATACTTAAAAAGAAGGTTTAGACCTATCAAAAGGGATTTTTTGATTAGTCACGTTTGTGGTTTAAAACTGCAACAACCAAGCTACAAATGGTAGGCCTGCAGCCATGTTTGCTTGTCACTGTAGTGGAAGGCACAATGTGTGTGTCAGTCTACTAGTGGCATTTAGCTTACAGGCCCTGGGTACACTTTGTACATATACTGGGGACTCATAGGTAAGTTAAATATGCAATTAGGAATATTCCAATTTTACCCAGTTGAAAGGAGAAGCACCAGCACATATCACTGGTCAGCAGGGGTAACATGCATAGAGTTCTAAAACCAACAAACATATAGAGTCCAGCAAAGGCAGTTTCCTACAACTACTATATCTAAATTATTAAGCCATTTGAAGGAGACATTGTTTAGGTTTCCAGGAAACTAAGTCAAAATCCTTGCTGGAAGTGTTAGGAATGGCATCCAATTCAGCAAGAATAAATGTGAAACACATCTTGGCTCAGTATAAACATAATATTAGTGAAGAAACAAGGAATATATTAATATTAATTAATAAATCAGTCATGTTTATAGCTTGAACAAGACCCAAAGGGTGAAATAATGCTTCACTAAAGGATAGTTGAGTGCAAATAGTTAACATGAGATATGTTAGATAGTAAAAATTATAATGGTATAGAAAAAAAACACAAAGCACATACTAAAATAGAATATGATAGCACTGTAAATATGTGATACACATAAAGGCTACAGTTTCTTCAGGTCAGATTCAAGATGTAGAGTAAGCAAAATGTTGGTGTCAGAAAATTCTTCACAACATTTATCTCTGGAAATTAAAACAGACTTTGTTCTTTGCTGCTTGAAAGTAGCACTGAAATAACAGGTCTTTCAACGTTTTAGTAAGAGATTGTAAAATGTGATTGTTCTGATTGCTGGTGGAATACATTTCCATATAATAGGAGCACTTAGTGAGAATGACTGTGTCAGTGTATTTTCTTTTTTGAAACCTGGTATTTCCAGGAAGAGAGTATCCTTGCTTCAAATGATGAATTGACTGCCACATATTGTCATTTTTTCGTGCGAGGTTGTCAGGGATTCCAGTAAAAAAAGCTGTATGTGTGATGCATGCAAAAACAACAGTTGATGGACAGAATGCAGAACAATGTCATACATTCACCCCAGTACAGAGATCTGGGCCTAAATCCATCGTTTTTTGCTCACCATGCCATTCCAGTTTGAACCCAGCCATATGCAAATCAGTCTTGACCCTGTGCCTCATGGGAACAGTCCAGCCCGAACTGCCAAGCCAGGTCCTCCCTGGACTGGAAACAAGCATCCTAGGACCGGTTTCGGGGTTTCACCCTCTTCAGCCAGGATAGCTTGATTCCAGTGGCATGGAGAGCACGGGACCCACGTCTGGGCATACCCGTCCCACTCGGGGTGACAAATGCAAAAACAACAGTTGATGGACAGAATGCAGAACAATGTCATACATTCACCCCAGTACAGAGATCTGGGCCTAAATCCATCGTTTTTTGCTCACCATGCCATTCCAGTTTGAACCCAGCCATATGCAAATCAGTCTTGACCCTGTGCCTCATGGGAACAGTCCAGCCCGAACTGCCAAGCCAGGTCCTCCCTGGACTGGAAACAAGCATCCTAGGACCGGTTTCGGGGTTTCACCCCTCTTCAGCTAGGATAGCTTGATTCCAGTGGCATGGAGAGCACGGGACCCACGTCTGGGCATACCCGTCCCACTCGGGGTGACAAATGCAAAAACAACAGTTGATGGACAGAATGCAGAACAATGTCATACATTCACCCCAGTACAGAGATCTGGGCCTAAATCCATCGTTTTTTTGCTCACCATGCCATTCCAGTTTGAACCCAGCCATATGCAAATCAGTCTTGACCCTGTGCCTCATGGGAACAGTCCAGCCCGAACTGCCAAGCCAGGTCCTCCCTGGACTGGAAACAAGCATCCTAGGACCGGTTTCGGGGTTTCACCCCTCTTCAGCCAGGATAGCTTGATTCCAGTGGCATGGAGAGCACGGGACCCACGTCTGGGCATACCCGTCCCACTCGGGGTGACAAATGCAAAAACAACAGTTGATGGACAGAATGCAGAACAATGTCATACATTCACCCCAGTACAGAGATCTGGGCCTAAATCCATCGTTTTTTTGCTCACCATGCCATTCCAGTTTGAACCCAGCCATATGCAAATCAGTCTTGACCCTGTGCCTCATGGGAACAGTCCAGCCCGAACTGCCAAGCCAGGTCCTCCCTGGACTGGAAACAAGCATCCTAGGACCGGTTTCGGGGTTTCACCCCTCTTCAGCCAGGATAGCTTGATTCCAGTGGCATGGAGAGCACGGGACCCACGTCTGGGCATACCCGTCCCACTCGGGGTGACAAATGCAAAAACAACAGTTGATGGACAGAATGCAGAACAATGTCATACATTCACCCCAGTACAGAGATCTGGGCCTAAATCCATCGTTTTTTGCTCACCATGCCATTCCAGTTTGAACCCAGCCATATGCAAATCAGTCTTGACCCTGTGCCTCATGGGAACAGTCCAGCCCGAACTGCCAAGCCAGGTCCTCCCTGGACTGGAAACAAGCATCCTAGGACCGGTTTCGGGGTTTCACCCCTCTTCAGCCAGGATAGCTTGAATCCAGTGGCATGGAGAGCACGGGACCCACGTCTGGGCATACCCGTCCCACTCGGGTGACAAATGCAAAAACAACAGTTGATGGACAGAATGCAGAACAATGTCATACATTCACCCCAGTACAGAGATCTGGGCCTAAATCCATCGTTTTTTGCTCACCATGCCATTCCAGTTTGAACCCAGCCATATGCAAATCAGTCTTGACCCTGTGCCTCATGGGAACAGTCCAGCCCGAACTGCCAAGCCAGGTCCTCCCTGGACTGGAAACAAGCATCCTAGGACCGGTTTCGGGGTTTCACCCCTCTTCAGCCAGGATAGCTTGATTCCAGTGGCATGGAGAGCACGGGACCCACGTCTGGGCATACCCGTCCCACTCGGGGTGACAAATGCAAAAACAACAGTTGATGGACAGAATGCAGAACAATGTCATACATTCACCCCAGTACAGAGATCTGGGCCTAAATCCATCGTTTTTTGCTCACCATGCCATTCCAGTTTGAACCCAGCCATATGCAAATCAGTCTTGACCCTGTGCCTCATGGGAACAGTCCAGCCCGAACTGCCAAGCCAGGTCCTCCCTGGACTGGAAACAAGCATCCTAGGACCGGTTTCGGGGTTTCACCCCTCTTCAGCCAGGATAGCTTGATTCCAGTGGCATGGAGAGCACGGGACCCACGTCTGGGCATACCCGTCCCACTCGGGGTGACAAATGCAAAAACAACAGTTGATGGACAGAATGCAGAACAATGTCATACATTCACCCCAGTACAGAGATCTGGGACTAAATCCATCGTTTTTGCTCACCATGCCATTCCAGTTTGAACCCAGCCATATGCAAATCAGTCTTGACCCTGTGCCTCATGGGAACAGTCCAGCCCGAACTGCCAAGCCAGGTCCTCCCTGGACTGGAGACAAGCATCCTAGGACCGGTTTCGGGGTTTCACCCTCTTCAGCCAGGATAGCTTGATTCCAGTGGCATGGAGAGCACGGGACCCACTTCTGGGCATACCCGTCCCACTCGGGGTGACAAATGCAAAAACAACAGTTGATGGACAGAATGCAGAACAATGTCATACATTCACCCCAGTACAGAGATCTGGGCCTAAATCCATCGTTTTTTGCTCACCATGCCATTCCAGTTTGAACCCAGCCATATGCAAATCAGTCTTGACCCTGTGCCTCATGGGAACAGTCCAGCCCGAACTGCCAAGCCAGGTCCTCCCTGGACTGGAAACAAGCATCCTAGGACCGGTTTCGGGGTTTCACCCTCTTCAGCCAGGATAGCTTGATTCCAGTGGCATGGAGAGCACGGGACCCACGTCTGGGCATACCCGTCCCACTCGGGGTGACAAATGCAAAAACAACAGTTGATGGACAGAATGCAGAACAATGTCATACATTCACCCCAGTACAGAGATCTGGGCCTAAATCCATCGTTTTTGCTCACCATGCCATTCCAGTTTGAACCCAGCCATATGCAAATCTGTCTTGACCCTGTGCCTCATGGGAACAGTCCAGCCCGAACTGCCTAGCCAGGTCCTCCCTGGACTGGAAACAAGCATCCTAGGACCGGTTTCGGGGTTTCACCCCTCTTCATCCAGGATAGCTTGATTCCAGTGGCATGGAGAGCACGGGACCCACGTCTGGGCATACCCGTCCCACTCGGGGTGACAAATGCAAAAACAACAGTTGATGGACAGAATGCAGAACAATGTCATACAAGCATCCTAGGACCGGTTTCGGGGTTTCACCCCTCTTCAGCCAGGATAGCTTGATTCCAGTATGACATTGTTCTGCATTCTGTCCATCAACTGTTGTTTTTGCATTTGTCACCCCGAGTGGGACGGGTATGCCCAGACGTGGTCCCGTGTCTCCATGCCACTGGAATCAAGCTATCCTGGCTGAAGAGGGTGAAACCCCGAAACCGGTCCTAGGATGCTTGTTTCCAGTCCAGTGAGGACCTGGCTTGGCAGTTCGGGCTGGACTGTTCCCATGAGGCACAGGGTCAAGACTGATTTGCATATGGCTGGGTTCAAACTGGAATGGCATGGTGAGCAAAAACGATGGATTTAGGCCCAGATCTCTGTACTGGGGTGAATGTATGACATTGTTCTGCATTCTGTCCATCAACTGTTGTTTTTGCATTTGTCACCCGAGTGGGACGGGTATGCCCAGACGTGGGTCCGTGCTCTCCATGCCACTGGAATCAAGCTATCCTGGCTGAAGAGGGGTGAAACCCCGAAACCGGTCCTAGGATGCTTGTTTCCAGTCCAGTGAGGACCTGGCTTGGCAGTTCGGGCTGGACTGTTCCCATGAGGCACAGGGTCAAGACTGATTTGCATATGGCTGGGTTCAAACTGGAATGGCATGGTGAGCAAAAACGATGGATTTAGGCCCAGATCTCTGTACTGGGGTGAATGTATGACATTGTTCTGCATTCTGTCTATCAACTGTTGTTTTTGCATTTGTCACCCCGAGTGGGACGGGTATGCCCAGACGTGGGTCCCGTGCTCTCCATGCCACTGGTATCAAGCTATCCTGGCTGAAGAGGGGTGAAACCTCGAAACCGGTCCTAGGATGCTTGTTTCCAGTCAAGTGAGGACCTGGCTTGGCAGTTCGGGCTGGACTGTTCCCATGAGGCACAGGGTCAAGACTGATTTGCATATGGCTGGGTTCAAACTGGAATGGCATGGTGAGCAAAAACGATGGATTTAGGCCCAGATCTCTGTACTGGGGTGAATGTATGACATTGTTCTGCATTCTGTCCATCAACTGTTGTTTTTGCGTATGTGTGATGCAGGCAAGATTATAACTACTTCTCTTTTCTGTATCAAGGCATTTACGGGATACCAGAATAGGTGAGGTTTCAAATTTTCTTGTCCTTGGGGCCAGCCTCGCCGTAGTTTATAGGGGTGTCCTTAAGGGAAGATAAATACAATAACTTTATAAAGGGAGTTGATTTAGTTTAGTCTAGGTTAGACAGGATAAATGAGTGGATATTTACTTTAAAGTCAAAGCCCAGGACAAGTAATTTACACTACGCAGGAGTTTGAGTTATGATTGGGCTCCCTCTGTCGTAGTACTTATATGTGTTTGCAGAATAAGTTTTTTGCCATAGTAAAGTCAGGGTTTTGGCAGACTCCACAATTGTAGTTTTGCGGTTTAGTAACGAGACTGAGTTCACCCATGTTTGTATCGGGATAGAGTAACTGGTGGCGATATTAGGAGGATCTCTGATTTCAAAGTGTTAAACTTCAAGTG
Organism: Calotriton arnoldi; assembly: GCA_963921515.1. Lineage (NCBI taxonomy): Eukaryota > Metazoa > Chordata > Amphibia > Caudata > Salamandridae > Calotriton > Calotriton arnoldi. Next base: position 471,582 of record CAWUFW010006929.1, on the reverse strand, counting down.
GTGGAATGACATCCATTCTTGAGTTAGTTACTTCCATGGCTTTGGCCATGCAATTCAACATATTTGTGAATGAGATTTTCAGATAAGGTTGATAAGTGATATTAGTGAGGATGAGGGTGGAGGATAGTGGCTCCATGTGTAGTTTGAAGAAGGTGGGATAGAGAATAGAACTTTGGGATACCCTTTGTTGGATCATAAAAGATTTAGAAAGGTAAGACGTAACCCAATTGAGAGCTGGGCCATTCATTCCCACTCATCTTTCATTATTTTTAGTATTCATTGTTCGCCATAACAAAGTGGGCTGATAGGTCAAGCAGGTTTAGGAGTCACCATTTTCTTAGACAGAGAGATCATTGTCAAATAGTTTCAAAATAGCAGTTTTGTACTGCAATTTTACCTGAAGCCTGATTGCAGTTTGTTCACTAAATTGTTTTCCGCATTGAAATGTTTAAGTTGTGGCTATATGTATCGTCTAGACGTTTTGCCAGCAAAGAAAGTTTTGACTCTAGATGAAGAATTTTCAAGTCAGTGAGGCCTGTCTTTTCTTAGTGATGGCGAGGTCAGGCACTTTTAAACACTGTGACATTGTTCCTTGGCCCAAGAATATGTGTATCAGATTGCATCATTTTGGAGTAACAGAGGGGCTAATTTCCTTCAAACATGTTGTGGAAATTAGTTTATTGATGTGGGAGGAGTGTTTCATTTTATTAATTGCTGCCTGTTATTCTATTGGGCAAGTTTCTCTAAAAGACATCCAAGGGTCCGTAGAATTTTGTGAAAGGTTATCTGTGGTAAGGGAGAGTTCTGTCTTCTTCACCTTTTCATAAAAAAAGGTGGTGACCACATCACAATTCTCTTTGTAGAAGTTTAATACCCTCTCTAGTGTATTCTTTTATAATCTCAAATAGTTTATCAAACATTTTTTGCAGGGCTTCTGTTAGACCTGTCAGCCTTAGGGTGGTCTTCTCCCAAACCTTTTGCCTTCACCCCTCCTATTTTTGCTGAATTCGTTTTTATTGGCCTTAGGACTCTGTTCACTTTACCACTGCTAACCAATGCTAAAGTGCTTGTGCTCTCTCCTTTAAACATGGTAAAATTGGCTTACACGTTATTGGCATATTTCATTTACTTATAAGTTTCTTGTAGAGTGGTATACCATATATCCAGGGTTGGTAAATTAAATGCTACTAGTAGGCCTGCAGCACTTATTATGCCACCCACTTATGTACCCTCTTAAAACATGCCCCAGGCCTGCCATTGCAGCCTGAATGCAGTTTTAAGCTGTTAATTCGACTTGGCAATATAACCCCCTTGCCAAGCCTTAATCTCCCCTTTTATTGCATGTAAGTCACCTCTAAGATAGGCCCTAGGAAGGCTGTAGGACAGGGTGTATTGTAATCAAAAGCTTGGACATGTTCTCATAAGTTTTACATGTTCTAGTAAGTAAAAAAGTCATGAATTCCCTTCACTAGTGAGAGGCCTACTTGTCCCATGGGATATTATTAGGTTACCATATTAAATTTAATAAGTGCTTTTTTGGGGAACAGATAATGTTTGGTGCCTGAGAAATTGTAATTAAAAATCATCTTTAATGGCAAAGTTGGATTTTACGTCACAATTCTGAAAATGTCACTTTTAGAAAGTGGGCATTTTTCTGCCCTAATCTATTTGGTGCTGCAGCATATCCTGGGTCACATGACTGGGTGTAGTGGGTGGTTGGGCTTTGTTTATTCCTCCCAGGCAGCCACACAATAGAGGCAATAGTTGTGCCTGGATGGGGGCGGAGCTGGGCATAGCCCTACTTGCAACTAAATAGGCTGTGCTCTACGCTCACATAAAGGACTTGTCAACCCTGCATTGTTCATGCAGCCAGCTTGGAGCTAGGGCAGGGGAGTCAGGAAACTTCAAGCACTTCAAAGGGAATTCTCTAGAAACTTCTCCTACTTCGAAAAAAGCAATATGTATTAAAAGGGGACCCTTAGACCCAGTCTAGTTCACTATCCTGACCTGTGGAGGAAATCTCAGAGGACTGCCTGCTGCTGTGACCTGCTGTGTACACCACAAGATGGCTTTGCTGCACCTGGAAGGACTGATTTGCTGCCTGGAGCCTGCCTTGGATACTCAGAGGCCTGACCTGCCTCTTGAGCCATGTTTCATCACTTGAACCCAGGGCTACCAGAGTTACTCCAAGGGCCAGTTTGCTGGACTCCTGATCAGAGCTTCAGGGACAAAGCCTTTACCTGAGCCCTTCCTGAGTGAGTCCTGGACCCCCGAGTTGTGCCGCTCCAGTCCTGGACCCATGGTAGTGGTACTAACGGTTCCCAGATAGCCAAAATCCAAACCTGGGGACTGTTGGACTTGGCCCTGCTCGCACGGTCATCCCGGAACTTTTTGCCTTCCGCCTAGCCTTTTTGCTGCTGTGGTAGTGGTGGTTTATGTACTCTGAGCACTTTGGCATGGGAGTTTGGTGTAAAGTGCCTGTGCTCTCTGCCCTCCATAGGCTAGCATTGAGAACCCCCCCCCCCATGGATAACCCCTACATGAAACACAATAAATATGTTATGGTTGGTGGTTGAACTGAAAATGAGAAATGTTGCGCCATGGTGTACGCAGGGTTATTTTCACCATTGTAGAAATGTCACTTTTAAACCGTCACCCTGTCTGTGTGCTTGTGCCTGCCTGAGGTGGGTTGGCGGTGCAGTGCTCAAAGTGACCAAAGCTGGCTCCGCCCCCTGGGGTGTGTCCGTCTCACACACCCCCAGCTTTTGGAGGGAAGCCTGGCAAACAGGGTGCCCTACACCTCCCCCAAAACCAGTTGGGACCGGTTTCCCCAGGGAGCCTTCCAGAAGCTTCTGGCCTTTTCCAGTAGGTGGGGTGGGGGGTGTATATATAGAGGAGCTGAGACTCCATGTGGTGTGCTGTACTTGGACTTTGACTTGGAGGGGACACTCTGCCAGGAGGTACCGCCGCAAGGGCCTGCGCGCTGGCCCCTGTGCCCATCTGTACCCCTCCGCTGTCCACAGGGCCAGTGAGAGACCCTTACTGGAGTAAAGACTGCTGTGTCCGGAGGAGCGCCACATTATGGGGGTTGACTGTTCAAAGGAGCTGCTGTCCTGTGATGATGAGCTGCCCACGGCCTACTGATCTTGCCCAGCATTGTCGGGGCTCTCCTGCTTCCCTAAACCCAGCACCTGGTGAGCGCCATAACTTTACCCCAGCTCTGCCTGCTTTACAGCGCCCTGTGAGCGCTTGGTCCGCCCATGAGTGAGGAGCTGATGCCTGCAGCGCTGTGCTGCCAAGGCGCTACAACTGTGCCCAGGAGAAGAGGAGCTGACGCCTGCAGCGCTGTGATTCCAAAGCGCTACGAGGGAGTCCCGGTGTGGGGGATCCCCCCCGCCTGCTTGCTTGACAGCGGGAGCCCACCCCGCGTGCTGCCAGGGAGAGCTGCTGATTCAAAATTGCAGCGGGAGCCTACCACGCGTTGTGCACCTTGGTCAAGGGAGCCCACCCCGCATTTTTGCTGTATTAATTAGCGGAAGCCCACCCCGCGTTTTCGGCGTATTTCGCCTCCGGGAGCCTACCCCGCGTTGTGTGCATTCATGCGGGTGCCCACCCCGCAATAGGTTGTAATTGAAAGCGGGAGCCCACCCCGCGAATAACCGCCGCAGCCCGAGCCGCCCAAGAGTACCGGGAACGGGAGCCGGCGCCCGCACCTGGTTGTGGGCGGGGCCGGAAGGAGCATCGCAGGAAGCCAGGCGGATCAGGGGAAGGAAGGCGGGGCCCCCATGTGCAGGTGGGAGCCCCGCGTGTCACCACCCGGAGAGCCCGGGTGAAAGGAGGAGGAGGCGACCGGGAAGCCAGGAGGAGTGCTGCGAGGAAGGCGGGGCCCCCGTGTGTCGGTGGGAGCCCCACACGCCTGCCCGAGGGTCAAGAGGAGCCCCCGGGAGCGGGTCCGATCGAGGCACATTATCGGTGCCTGAGGACCCGTAGGAGGAGACCAGAGGAGGCGGAGGACACCCGAGAGAGCCCCAGTGAGTGGGGGCTGCCTTGCAGGCATTGGGAGTGCACCAGGAGATCCTCGCTTTGGGCACGGGTGGTGCCTGGGTTTTCTGAACGTCACAGCGGCGCCACAGTGGCGGGCCGCTGCCACGTTGTGGGGAATTCCGGTGACTGCAGCAAGGACTGCCGGTGAGTGGGGCTCTCCCAGGCGCAGTGGCACCAAAGGCTGATCTGCACCACGTGAGCATTGTTCCTTCCAGAGTCCCAGAGGGGGCTCCAATGGGACAGTACTGGTTTACTCTACTCAGCTGCCCCCATGGACAGTGGGCAGCTGCAACAAAGGGGCCATTTTGATGATTAGAGTCCCCGAGTAGGGAGCTCACAGGCGCAGTGGCGCCAGAAGCTAAATCTGTCACTTTGGGCAGTTATGTCAGGTGGAACTATGCGGGCACTACTAGATATGTTTTAGGCCCCATGCCCATATGACCCCGCCTAATGTGAGTTTTCCTAATGTCATGCACACAGGTATGTGGAGTGTGTTTCCCGCTCATGCGGTTGTGCCCACTGCCGGTGTTGTTTATGCCACGATGATGCCCCACGCTGATGGTCAGGTCTAATGTGTTTTCATGCCTAATGCTTTTGCCCTAATGATGATGCATTCGCACTGATGAGTTGGTGCAGGATAAGCCTCCCTCAGTAATACTTTGATGACGGCATAATGTATTCATGACTTACGCCTAATGCTTATACTGCTGGGTATGCCTAATGTTTATCTGCTTACTTATAACAATGCCTACATGCCCATGGGATTATGCCCGATGCTAATGTGATGAGGCCTTAAGTGTATGCCCAATGTGACCTATGCCTATTTTTATGCATAGTATGATGGTATGCCTAATGTTGCATTTTTATGCCAGTGCTAAGATGATTATGCATTTCGCATTTCTATGCCTAACCTGATGGTTTCATTCCAGGCCTACGGCAAAGGTGATTTATGCCTGTTTCCCAAGTTATGATGTTTTATGTTCCTGCCTGATTACGCTTTCAGGACCTATGCTAATGAGGATGCCTTATGTTTAGGCCTAATGGTTATTGCCAAGCGGCTAGGTCCCTGGACTTGCCAGTAGGTACTGGCTGTTACACATTTATTGATGCCCTTACACGTACCCCCTGTGCTCTATGATAGTTCTGGCGGCGGCCCGATTGGCCCTGCCCTGTAAATAAGTCCCCTGTAAAAGTGCTATCCGGTGCCAGTTGGCACGGTGTTATATGTGACTGTGATTACGAGTCTAATGTGTTTTCTTAATACAAAAAGCTACTTTTACGCAACCTGGTGTGGAGTCTCTTTTGTAGTGTGCCTAGTGTGTCGCCTGTGAGTGTGGACTGCGCAGATGCTTTACACAGTGCCTCCGGAGTTTAGCCTACCCGCTCCGCGCCAAGCTACCCCAGTCTAACAGGGACTGAGAAGTATTTTTGGCTAAAAACTGCTCTAAGAATCAAGGAAAGACTGGGACCAATCTACTTGTCTATCCAGCCAAGGTGCATCGCCAGGTGTTCTAACTTCACGGTAACTCCCACTACGTTCTTCTCTGAGGCAGCAAATCCTGTTCTGCAGTACTTCCCGCAAAGGGTATCTGGCCTCCTGGAACTCTTGTCAGTTACAGCCTCCTGCCTCGACCCGCAGGAGATTTTCGACTTCCAAAAAAGAGACTAAGTCCGAATGTAGAAACCTTCACCGTGACTTCGTCTAGCGGCTCCACGACTGCAACGCATCCTCCTCAGACACCACCTGAAGCCTTGTCCCGCTGAACTTTACCTTCTCAGAACATTTTCCTCAAAATTTCTTTTTAAGTTTCAAGGTAACGACCGACCGGGCCAAACCAATTTTTTTATCCGACCTGTGCTCCATCACGGTTGGCCATATTTTTTTACTTCAATCCAGTTGCCATTTTGATCTATAGGTGCTGGTTTTGATTTTAAACTACAGAAATTCATAACTCCGGTTCTACTGGTTGTATTATTGTCATATTGATGTCAAATAATGTATTAAATGTTTCTCTATTTTTCTGAATTGGTGTGTAATTATTTTTGTGTTGTGTTTTCACTTTAATACTGTTTGTGTACTGCATAAATATCAGTTAAGTCTGACAGCTTTTGTGCCAAGCTACCAGAGAGTTAAGCACAGGTTAATTTAGTGAAATTTGTGGTTAACCCTGACAGATATTTTGGATGTTGCTTGAACAGGGGTCACCCCTTCAACCAAACACCCAATTTCTTACAGCTCCTTTTGTATTTAGATAGCTTTGATTCTAAAGATAACATTCTCATATTTCATTCACTGCGAGGTTCTGTCAGGTTTTCCAGGGATGGGTATTGATGCCAGGTTTAATCTGATGTTAGGAAAGTGTTCCTATTATTGTTTTGTTCTTCCGTGAGCTTACTTTTGTTTGCTTTAGTTTTAGGAGCATTTGTGTCCATAATGCCTCTCACGTTACCATTGCACTGAACTGTTAGGCCACTTAATTCTTGCTTCTCATAGATGGTTTGTAATACATGACCTGTTTCCAAAGCAAGCACCTTTGTTGATGATACTAACATCCTCCAGCATAGATCTTCTGGGCTTGACAGTAGTTAGTATTTTCAATGGGTGCAGAAAAAAGGGAATGATGAAGTGGATAGACCAATCTACTGGGTTTGGAGTGCCAGTTGTGATTTTCCTTCTTTTGTTATAAGGAGATCTAGGCTGAAGCTTGTTATGTGCATGGGGGTATAGTTATTTGAGTAAGATTGTTATCAACTAAGGTGCTGATTACGATGTCATTCGGAAAGGCTCCGAATGAGATTCGGTATCTCCGAATCAGATTCAGAAGCCTTGTTTCCGACCGAATCGTACACATTTCCAAATGATCGATTACGATGCCCGGAAACTGTTCGGGCTGTCCAATTCAGTTCCGAAAGGCATTCGGACAGCCCGAGTCTTTCGGAGCCGAATTGTACAGCTCTATGGACATTGTTTCCGAACGAGCGATTACAATGACCTATTCGGACAGCCGTTCCGATTCGGTCTGACCGACACAAACGGCTGTCGGAATCTGTCTTTGGGGGCCTGTTGCAGGCCCCCCTTCACCCGGAGGCATCCCGTTGGGGCTCATGGGGGCACCCAAGGGACCCCTCTTTCCAACCATGTACAATGTGGCAGGCACCATAGGGTGCCCGCCACAGGGTGCAAGGTTTTCCCCAACCACCCCTTTTTTCAATGGGAGCCTGTGTTCTCGTTCGGAACACAGGCTCCCATTGAAGTCAATGCGAGTCCGACCGAACGATGTTGGAAGCATCGTAATCAGGGGTTCAGACTCGCAGAACCTGATTCAGTCGAAAATGATTCCAAGACCGATTTGGTCGGAACAGTTTCCAAACGATATCGTAATCGGCCCCTAAGAATGAAGGAAAGATGCTACAGTGTTTTTTGTCACCCCGTGTACACACATTAATAATGTTAGAGAATAATGTTCAGATTGTTTAAAGTAATAGTAAGCTAATGGTGAAACAATGATGTCTTACATACTCGCACATTCAAAAACTAAGGAGTTATAATTTTGGAAATTATGTGTAAGTACCAACATTTTATGTACGAGGTGAATATACAAAAAGATTTCTTTTCCATATAAATGCCTGGCTGACTCTTGTCTTACCCCGTTTTAAAGATGTATATCAATCTGGGTATAAAGGCCACACACAGAAAAGGCAAACATGTTATGCCACATCATAGTTTATTAAATAAACACTCCACACAAAGAATGACATGCAAAATTCGATCCTTTAGTCCATGTTTGCGTCTTCTACTTGTGTCTTACTTGCCCCTCTGTAGGAGGGGAATTGGCTGTTTGAAAGGTTTGTACACACACACACACACACTCTCTCTCTCTCTCTCTCTCTCTCTCTCTCTATGTCTTTATTAACTTTTAGACAGATTTGAAGTTCAGTTAAAAGAACTAAATAGCAATAATGTGAGTAAATTGCACATTTCCTAGAAACAGTAAGGGCACTATGTAAATGAAGACGAGACTCAACACTCATTTCCACTGAAGTCCCTGGGCTCACAATCATGTAAATGTGTCCTTTGTCTGATCTTTCAGTTTAAAAGTTGATCAAAGGAGGAACAAATGTGATTTTGTTTTGCTTATCCTGTTATGAGCCCCAATGTACCCCAATATAGGCCTAGGTAGTTGCACCTCCTTTTACCTACATTTGTCCTACCTTGCTCTACATAATGGCTCTGGTGCTCACCTTTTACCTAGTTGGGTGCCGAATAAATGTTGTGTGGTTTTCTTTGAAAACTAGCCTCAGTTATTATGCATGAGGATTCTTAGTATCACAGCAGGATTAACATCTTCTGCATAATAACTCTGTACAAAAGTCATCACTATCGTCATCCTTGGCCAACAACCCCACAGTACCATAACACATCTAGGTAGAACCCCTGAGGGTACCTTTCGGGTATATAAGTACCACATCTTCACTGGGCAAACTAGAGGAGAAGCTTCCATGCTTACAATAGACGCTGAAGTCCCTGCACGCAGACAATCCAGCACGCAGGGGTGTCCAACTCAAGACCAAGACGGGGTCCTTCATCCTCTCCCATCAGGTAATGGGGTTGGATCTTTCCTAGGGAGATTCTTAGCTATACACCTTCATACATGCTAGGTACACTTAGGTACATCTAGTTAGGGTTTGCATCTTGGGAGTACTCATGATTACTGCCATGAATCTATATGCCTGCATATATTCATTGTTTTAGCATCATGGTAGAATTCTACCTTTTATTTACTCTGTTGGTGCTTATAACCGTATACATCTGTTTCTGTCTAATGGTTGTTACAGCACATGTATTTTATACTAGAATGACGCTTGTTCAATAAATGCTTATTCAAAACGTCCCCACTGTTTATTCTGTATATCTCTCTGAGACCGAGTGAGCACGAGTGACTGAGCGAAAAGAACTGTACTGTTTCCACGATCCCTGAGGGGTCAGGGTTGTCATGTTCGATAGTTGCCAGAAACTATTCGCTCCTTGGTAAGGTTGTGGGGCTTATAGTGGCACTGTGAGCTAGCTGGTCTACAGGCTAACATATCCTTTGGGGTGACTGGAATCAGTCTGGACACCAATCCCTTAGTTTATGTTGTCTAAACGGGCAGATCCTATATAGATTTGTAGGAACTACATGACATGGCGCCACCAACTTTAGTTTGGTTGTTATTTAACGGTCAAATCTGAGTAGTTCAGTTGTGCTTTCTCAGAGACCCCTACTCACATTTATCCAGAGACATCTGGAGTGGGGAGAGAAAATCCGCCGCAGCTGAGTAGGTATTCCCTACGAATTGGCTGTAGGTTCATTCAAGCTTGAAGGATTATAGTTCCATACGTTGTGCATAAACCTAATCTCTATTTCCTTGAAACTCGTTTCGCAATGTTTGTCCAAGATGACGCTGCGGCCGCATTAAATGCAAACGCAGCTGAGGAAGGAGAGCAGGAAGGCGTTATAAAAACATCTGAAAATTGCAGAAATGTACTTACTTTAAAACTAGCAGATTTTGGAGTCCTAGCATTAGGTGGGACTGTTACCCTCGTGATTGAGGCACACGAGGCATACAGAACAGAGTTGTTTTATTATTGGGTCAAATTCCCACCTGCAGATGCTGGCACACATACATTCCATTTTTACACTCTGGATGAGATACCAGATGAATACTCTCCATACAAGGACATAGAAGTCCCTCTCACTTACCAAGAGCATATAAATTGGTTTAAAGGTGCCCACCCCATATCACAGATAAAGTGAGACACGGTCTACTCAGCAGAGACAGAGCGACTTGGCCGGTTCTGGCTGCTTACACACCGGATCCAGAGATAGACACACTGCCAGCAGCAGACTTACGTCCACTTCACAAAGAAATAATAAAACTTTACAGAAATCTTACACAGTTTGTTATGAGAACACTCACACTTCAACCTACAAGGGTCACTCCAGCAGATCAACTACAAGGGACCGCAACTAAAATCACCCCACATACGCTAAATGCGATTATAGGAAGAATGCCAAATAAACATGAGAAAATGCCATTCTGGATAGCACAGAAAATAGCACAGCTTAAGGCAGTGTTTCCACTCACAGGCCCACAAGAAAAACACAGAATACTGACAATCTGCTTGCCAATGGGGATAGCTCCCCCAATAGAGGATAGTACCACATGGGATACAGTCTTTGCTGCTTTATATACCAGAACACATGGTACCCCCTCAATAGCAGTCAGACCAGAAGTATTGAAACAAATACAGAATGAGTACGGGGCAGAACGTGCCCTGGACTTAGGGAGGACACTGATAGGCAATTTTGCCCAAGTATCTACAATTATGTTAGCAAACATAAAAGGGGAGGCAGCAGCAGTGGCTATACGCCAACACCTGAGGGAATGCACTCTTGCACAACAGCAGGGGCAGTTACCTAAAATTATCGAAGAGACCTATGCTTCGCTGGGAAGAGATAATTTGGGAGCTAGAACTGTGAAACCATAATTAATGGGTAATCCTGAAAAGGATAACTCCAAGCATGCACCCAACTCTTCTAAAAAGAAATGGGATAAAAAACAATCCAAAAACAAGCAGAATAAATCACAATCACGGGGTGGGTCTCCTCAACAGGAGCCCTCTGACAGGAAATATAACCTGAGAAATATTAAGAAACCTGACAGTTATCAGGATACTGATACATATTCTCTCGTTCCTTTCAGGGTTTATCAAAAAACTCCGAGAGGGAAGGATGGTCAGAACACAGATCTGAAGAGCGAACCAAGCAAAGAGACACACATCGCACTTCAGATTATATTATCAGAAAAGAAGATAAACCCAAAAGTAAACCTCAATTTAAGAAGAAGAAAGTAGCTGGCCTTAAAAAAGGAAATGCCCAGGCTACTGAGAACTCAACTTCTGAACGGGAAATGGGCTCTGACGATGCTAGATAAGCGCAGCAGAAGTAACAATAGCTCGCCAGATCCTGACGGAATTTCTGAGTGACAACAGCGTTGAATGAGCATATCAATGTGGAAACACCTGATACTAGGGTAAGTGTCCTGCACCAGTTATATGAAATAACACTCCAAATGGAGGGGGACATTTGCAGGAAAGTTAAGGGCCTCTTCTTTGAGAATCCTTCCTTTTGGATACGATATTCTATTGGCTGAAAAAGATTGGCCACCTGAGTTCGTTATGGACTTCCCAAAAGGAGAAGCCGTAATATTACCAGCCTTCTCCGACCTCGTTCCAGAATCACTAAAATATTAATATGCGCAGGGGTGAGCAGTAGCGCTGGCTCTGGTATTATACCACAATCGAGTAGGGTGGGATGCTGAGTCACCTCACCATGAAATCCCAGTTAAAACTACTCCTACACCACAAAGGTAGTACCCAACAAAACATGAAGCAAAAAAACAAGTCAGGGAGATCTTAGATCAACTTGAATACCAAGGTGTGATTGAGAATTGCACCTCGTCCATGAATAATCCTTTGTTTCCAGTGATGAAACCCAACAATTCATACTATCTAGTATTAGGATACAGGCATTTAAACACATGCACAAAAACATTTGCAGAACAGAATGCACACAGTGCCGCATTGATGAATAACATTGTGCGGAAGAAATATTAAACAACGCTACATATCTCAAATGGATTCTTTTGCTAAAATATAGCGCCTGAAAGCAGATATTTGATAGCATTTTCGGCCCTCGGCTCTTAACGCCAACTCTGTAGACTGCCCCAAGGATATAAGAATAGCCCCGGGTTGTTCTCAGCAAGGGTATCAGAGTTACTTCAAAATTTTGATGAGAAGGCATTGTCCTATGTAGATGATATTTATCTGACGGACGATGAATTATTGTATCATTTGAACAGGGTGAACAACATAATTCTGGGATTCGCCTCTGAGAGCTACAAATGTAACTTTAAAAAATCAAAAATTGCCCACCTCAATGTCAGTAGTGGTCGGTGGTGGGAGTGCCGCCGGGCGCTGACATGAGGCGGGGGAGGGCAGGGTGGGGGGTAGTAAACTCACGGATTATGACGGATTACAGGTAAGTAAACATATAAATAAATAAAACAAATTTTGTTTCTCGCGCTGCATCGCATTTGGCGATGCAGCGCAGAAACGAAATTCGTTTTATTTATTTATATGTTTACTTACCTGTAATCCGTCATAATCCGTAGTTTACTACCCCCCACCCTGCACCTCCCCCGCCCCACGTCAGCGCCCGGCGGCACTCCCACCACCGACCGCTACTGCTCAATGTCCTATTTTTAGGGTATGAGCTCTCAAGTGAAGGAAAAAGTCTAGCAGCTAATTATTTTTTGAAAAATGCGCGCTGATCCAATCTCTAAAGATTCTGAAAAATTTACAATCCATTTTAGGATTCCTAAATTTTGGCAGAACATACATTTTGGTTACGCAAGTAAATCCTTTCTACGATTTAATTAGACCTGATCTCTCAGTTCGACATTGGACACAGGAACACAAAGAAATTCTCCGTTCCTTACGAGCTGACATGATAGCTTCCAAACACTTACACACACATGTAAACACCATGAATTTGGTGATCCGTGTAATCGTGGGTCAATCCGGATATACTTACCTCACCTTTAATGAAGGTGAAACGGTACCCATTGCATACAAATCCCATTTGTATACAAACGCTGAAATGCATTTTGCATCAACAGAAAAAATACTAACAGCAGTATAGACTGCTGTAGTGAGAGAAAGAACACTGGCTCAGGGGAAGCGGATATGTCATGACTCTGCTACCAACCTCAGAGGCTGTTACCAAAGCAAGTGTTCCAAACGTGAAAGCACTGCATCCACGATGGATACAATGGTCTAATTCTCTCACTGCAACAGTTGTAGACTACAAATTTGATTCTACCTCTCCTGGATTAAATAATGCCTCTAGATGAGTATGAATACATAATTTACAAAGAGGGATGTGCTCAGCCTGCCATAGGAAGTAAACAGCAACATAGCGCTGAATGTGTGATTGTAAAAGGATGTATGCGGGACGGCAAGTTCCATCCTAGCAATAAGCAGATGCAGTCTCTTGGAGATTGCACAGCTGGCAGAACTAAAAGCACTAATACTGGCACTAAAAAAACACTGATAGGGAATTCCCCACACTGATTGTGTGCGATTCATTTTACTGTGTCCAGTCATACAATGAATTTCTCCACTATTGGGGCCAGAATGGGTTTAGAGATTCGAAAGGTTGCACAATAATGCACAAGTTGCTTTGGGAACAAGTGGCAGAGCTGAAAAAAGGCTTGCCACGGACTCATGTGATTCATATGCTGAGTCATCAGTGTGTTGGCATGCACGTTGAAGGGAATTCATCGGCTGATGAAGCCGCCAAGGCAACAGTGAGAACTGCTGCCGTTGCTGCAATCACCTGTTCTAGCATGAGGATAGACGGACAGATAATGGTAGCTGTCATAGCTACACGTAATAACAGCTCAGCCAGACCAAAATGCTTTCCACTCAAGTACTCGCACAAGTAAGATGTACAAATTATTCTGTATGCTCAAATTCCAGGAGTGGGGGATAGAGTAATACCAAACATGAATTGCAGATTAGGTTTAATTCTAGCTGCACACAAGGGTCTGGGTTCAGGACACGCAGGTATTACTGCAACAGTTTCTCTTCTGAAACAGCGTTATTGGTGTCCAGGTCTTACAAAGCAGACCAAGGGCTTTGTCCTTAAGTGCGACATCTGTCAACAGATGAAGGGTTCCACTGTAGTACGTCCGCCACAGACACCACTACTGATATCAGACAGATCTCTTGCATGTGTCTATTTGGACCATGCAATCTGACGGGGCTTGCAGGTACATCTTGGTGGCAGTGGATTCATGTTCTAGATTCCTCTGGGTTTGGCCCCAGCGCTCAGCTGACACTCAAACTGTTATAAAGGATTTGCTACTCTTTATAGGGACATACGCAATTCACACATTACATTTTGACCGTGGCCCTGCGTTTAGCTCTCGGGCTTACAAATAGGCTGTTGGAAGTTTGGGTGTGTTCTTGCAGTACTCCTTTTTGTATCATCCTGAGGGAAATTTGATTGTGGAAAGGAAAGACAGGGACTTAAAGCAATCCTTAAGAGCGAGGGTATTAGGTTCGGGTGGCAGTTGGGACAATCACCTATATGGGGTCCAGAGGGCACTTAATAACATGCCAAGAAGTTCCCTAGGAGGCCGCACTCCATATGAGATCCTGTTTGGGACTAGAATGTGGGTACCCGATCTCTATTGTGGCGGATGAAAAAGCATTTGGCATCAATGATCATTTCGCTGTTTTACAGGAACTCAACGAATTCCGGGCATTACAAAGCAACGTCCAAGTAAAACGCACTGCCACTGGGGAAGTGAAAGCTGTTCCGGCAAGACCTGCCTCGGTCCCGAAGATCGGGGACCTGGTCAGAGAAAAGATTGTGGACAAAAATGAATTTGAGACATCTTACAGAGGGCCTATACCCATCCTGACAGTCAAAGGAACAAGATCAGTACTTCTTCCGCCTCTTGCCGGCAAGAAAGAAAAGAGATTTGTCTCCATTGATCTGATTAAACCACACTATGTGGCCGATACTGAATAGCAGGCTGCATGGGCTCTTGGGTAGCCGTCGATCTCCTCTTGCTACCATACAGGAAGTTCCGACAGAAAGACTAATAACGTTTGACGATTCTACTATACAAAGTAATGAAGTTACCAACAATGAAATGGAACTCGTGCTTGTTGAAATTGAACAGCAACAAAACACAAATGAAACACAAATTTTAATTCAGCCTAATACCAATATCAATGTGAATATGTCTTGAAATGAGCGATCTGCCAGTTCTACAAAACCTGCTGAGCTACCAAAGAGAGATTGAACAGCGTCTGGCTACTTCATCGATTTTGACACCTTTTCTCTGAATCCCAGTGAACCGCCAGCTTCTGTTTCCCACAAAGAAAAAATATATAATCTCTACCTTTGGCTGAAAAAGACTTGCCTTGTTTCTCTCTGGCTACAGCTCTGGATTGCAATTGGTCTACTTTTCCTAGTCCTTTGGATTGCTGTAGTGACTGTCTTTTTCCTGCTCCTAAATGGACAGTATCTCCCAGAATGCTCCGCAGTACCACATGTGAACTTGGTCCTGAAACCATCATCTCATCGTCAACAAAGAGACCTGTCCTTTGTGAACATTACAGCAGTTCTAGTTCCTGAAGGAATCGTTTGGGATAGAGTTTCATATGATGTATTTGGTCCCACTGAACTTTTGAAAATATTACATTTGTTTAAATTTTTTTTGAATGATATCATCACCTCCAGTACTTTTATCTGATGATTGGGACTGTGATACTATAAATGATATGCTGTCTGATTTAGAATAATCTGCTGCATTCTCTAGTAATGAATTGTATGATGATACGTCTGATTTTGACACCATGTATTGCTACCAACACTATGGTCATCATTTCTTGCACAAAGCAAGTATCCCATGTAATATTTTCACTAATCATCAATGGGAACATTGCCCAACACCGCCGAAAGATAGTTCACAAACGTTTGCACAGAAGTTTGCTTATTTTTCTGGGTTCAACACTTCAGACCCAACATCTTATTATTACAAGGTTGCAGCTACACCTACAAAGAAAAATATGCTCACCAACACGAAACAGATATACTCTGCTTCCTTTATTTCCCAGCTCTCTTTACAGGGTTTTGACTTTTGGAAGGACACCATCGACACAAAATCAATCCGGGGGACTAAAGATTGGCAAGTTCAGGGAACCGAGGCATTATGTAGAGCATGTCTAATTCCACAGCAGATTATCTTCCTGAATAACACAGTGCAACACAGTGCAACAGACTTTTTGTCTTGACTAGCCAAGATTAAGGACTTGAACACACCTTGGATTCCCTCACTCTCACACTTTGAGGGGTGGCGTAACTATACACAACATAGTGAGGATTCACTAGATGACATTATACATGATGGTTCATACAATTCTTCAGACCCCAATTGGAAGGGATGGTTGGTTTGGCCTATTGACACAAATGGGTGTCAATCAAGACTCAGGAATACCACCGAAGGGTTTAGTATCCATAGGCCTGAGCGGCGCTACGTACAACGAGAACACTCGGGGGAGGTGACATCTTACAGTTTTGGGAGGTTATGCCTAGAGTGGCTAAAAACCTCAACACTGTGAACCAACAACCAAGCAGATGTCTTGAAAACAAAAAGCACATCTTATTGAACGATTCCTCCTAGGACCACCCCAAGCACAGTTATGGGCAAAAATACAATCCCAACCAAAGGCCCTGCAAAGCATTATGGGACGAGATTAGCAGTGGGCAGTGAATATTATAGTGTCCAATATCAAAATAATTCTACAAAGAGCTGCAGTTCAACTAGTCGTTACTAGGTGTCGTCCCTCAAGAGTGAAATGCAAAAGTATTGAAAACCTTTCATGAAGCTTTTGCATTTGACTCGTGAGGGACGACACCTAGTAACGACTAGTTGAACTGCAGCTCTTTGTAGAATTATTTTGATATTGGACACTATAATATTCACTGCCCACTGCTAATCTCGTCCCATAATGCTTTGCAGGGCCTTTGGTTGGGATTGTATTTTTGCCCATAACTGTGCTTGGGGTGGTCCTAGGAGGAAGGGACCACCATTGAATCGTTCACATGATATGCTTTTTGTGTTCAAGGCATCTGCTTGGTCCTCCCCCTAGGTTAGGGGGGACTCCAAAACCATCACCTCTCTCATTGCTTGATATTTTATTGTCAAAATTCATTTTTGTGAATTGGTTATATGCTTTTTAGCATAAAAAATTGCTTTATCAAAGCATTTGAAGGAGTTTATTATACTTCTGCTACGCTACGTTTATTAGCACAGTTATTCACTCTGCTACGTGCAATTTGCGTAGTGCGTAGTAGCACAAACTTTGCATGCTTCGTGAGCGTAGCAAAGTATTATGCCCAGGGTTACTATTCTTCAGAATGGGCAATCGCGGTTCTATTCTTAAGCTGGATGCTACACTCATTGCGCTCTGGTCACGTGCCCTGGCGGTATATCAACAGTACGTCTCTGTTTTCTGTAAATAATCTAACAGAAAGAAAGACAACAATGGCACGAAGAGATGCAAAATATACAATGGGGCACATTGAAAAATTCGACCAATTACCTTTCACTGGCGCTGAATCACCTTCCACAGAGTGGTTAATCCATGGCCTTATTACATTACCAGTCACGACATTCCAACTTCAATATTGTCTACAGTATCACCAAGTAGGCAGGTATGACGCATTGGGTAAGGAATACATACATGAATCCTGAGTATTGCCGTACAGATTTAGAAGCAGGAATGGGGACACTGAAGTCTTTCTCAGCGGTTTAGACTGTAAGAATTTGTTAAGTGTGTCCCTAATTTGAAAGGATATTATGCTTAATGGAGCTTGTAATGTTTGGTTGCAAACTTATCATGTCACTTGAAAGGATCCCCAGCTGCCGAGATTCATCCGGTGTTCAAACTGCTCTCGAATTAGAGATATTTGATGTTGAATGATCAAGGTTGTTGTGGGATGCTGCCAGGCATCGCATATCTGGTCCTAGTAAGCTTCAGGGTTACTTGTTGTATGCAAGTATTGTTTTCACCGTCCCACACAGTCAGGGAATCACCGCTATGGCCTTCATTGAATGTTTGACTTATACAGTTTGATTCTCTGAGCAGACTGAAAGCCATACTTTTACAGAAGGATGTGGCCTTAACCTCAGCCCGAGGGACTTTTGATCTCCAGGTTGTAAGGTCTTCAGCTGAGATACAGGCACTAGTCCAAACGAACTCCCCGCTCCATTTTGGAGAAATGCTACATCGTATCTTTAACATGTCTGATACGAGTTGGATAGTACACCTATTTAAGAGTATAAGTTCTGGACTGTTAAGCACCTTTCAGACGATCTTCGGAGTTATTCCATCATTTATACACTCCATATTGGGAAGTGTTTTTGGAGGGCTTCCGCTGGTCCTACTGCTTGTAGTGGGTATCCTGGTTTTATTTTCCAGTGAACGCTTGGTACTCCATCTGGGCACACCTCGGCTTCGGGAGCTAAGCGAGCATTGGTTCCTATCGTTCAGATCAGTATGGGTTGACTGCGTCTTGCCTGTGCTCTGCTGCCTATTCTGCGGATACACATGCGTTTTGGACATCTGTCTAACATCGGTTGCACCTCCGGACGTGGACGTTTTACTCATATTTTAGCTTCATGAGAGAGCCCCTTCTGCTGCTTTCTGCCCTGCCCTTCTGCCCTGCTGGAATCCTACGGACGGGGGGACTACTGCCCCCATCAGACATCGCGCCAGGAAGGCACCGGCGAGTGTTCTTCGTGCCTGGAGGCGCTCAAATTCACACGGAGCTCCCGCTGCACGAGAGTCCCTTCTGCTGCTTTCTACCCTGCCCTTCTGCCCTGCTGGAATCCTGCGGACGGAGGACTACTGCCCCCAGCAGGCATCACGCCAGGAAGGCGCTGGCGAGTGTTCTTCGCACCCAGAGGCGCATAAATTCACATGGAGCTCTCACTGCGCGGGAGCCCCTTCTGCTGCTTTCTGCCCTGCTGGAATCCTACGGACGGGGGGACTACTGTCCCCAGCAGGCATTGCGCCAGGAAGGCGCCGGCGAGTGTTCTTCGCGCCCAGAGGTGCTTACATTCACACGGACCTCCCGCTGTGCAGGACGTGCACGGGCCGCACCCAGGCAAAGCCCAGGCCAAGGGCAGGCCCGTCCTTGCCCGTCATTGCCCGGAGGAGGCTGGGCTGGGCCCCCCCCTCGTGGAGCTGCAAGAGGAAATCGGAAGGTTGGGCCCCCAGGGTGAGTTTCCCACTCATTGTTGTTACTTGTTTAAATCCTGCTCTGGCTCTTTGGGCAAGTTGGACCTGAATTCGAACTTTGAACATAGTTAAACCTCATGGTAATCGCCTCTTAATAAGTAGACAACCACAGACAACCACAGGACCATAATGGGAAAGCGTAACGTGCCGGGCCCTCATGAGCCTAGCATTTAACTATTTAACAGCACTACTTTTGACTCTTTTCTGGCAAGAGCGGTAGTGGTCATTACTACGGAAATTGACTTGGCCGAGCGCAGGCTATCACTGGAGGCGGGGGGGGCCTAGTCCTTCTCTTGGGGGACCGGTAATGCAGCCCTCGCAGCCTGCCACACAGGATTGTGCAACACTCCAGCCTGACAAGAGTCCTTTTTGTTCACTCTCGGCGGCTCTACCCCATGACAACACCGTCTTGGAAATTCCAAATACTAGCCTAAGCTCCCCCCAGCCTAAAAGGAAGAGGCAAACCAAGCAACCACCGAAGCCGAGGGGGCCCAAGAGACCTTTGAATGCGTCTACCCGCCATCTTGCTAATAGTTCAATCCCCCTGAGTCTTACTGCCTTAGAATGGACAGATTTGTTTGGCAAACTTAAAGATGCGATCCAGCTAAGTATTGCCCCTCTACTTGAAAGAATATCCGTATTAGAGTCAGCTCTAACAAAGCTAGCTGCTGGGCTTGATCCACTCAAGGATGTCATGATCTCAGTTTGCTCCTCGGGTGGGAGGGGCGCAGGGGCTGATTCGCGACCCTTACCTGGTCAGGACACTATACGAGACTCTTTACCTAGCGGTCAAGCCACAGACGGAGTGGCTATTTCCACTCTCAACCTCCGTCTGCATCCCCCTCAGTCTCTGGCTCGCCCAGTCATACCAGCTGCAGGAAAACCTGCCACGGTGGACAGACATCAAGGGACTCATGTGGGCCAATCAGTTCCTGGGCAGCCGGTGGGCAGGCCTGTTAAGCCAGGCGCGCAACTCCCACGTCTAAATCTGCCGCCAGACTGTAGTCATTACACTGTCATCTTGGCTGGGGTCCCAAGCCTATATGATACTGACTCACAAAATTTTAGCCAACTGAAAAACAAAGTATGCTATTGGCTGGCTGACAATGTTGATTTTAACTATACTGATTATGATTATATATTGTTTGTCAGGAGGGTAGGGTGGGTGGGACCAATGCATATGTCCTTACACGGGGATTGTGTTATAATCAACTGCTGGTCGCCTGGCTTGGCTAAGCGCTTACTCCACAGTTCTGTATCATCAAACATTAGGGAAGCCTGTATTAACATTCTCCTGTTGGGTTTCTTCTATCGAAGTTTGTAGGCCCACCCCCCCCCATGGATAGTTTGATCCACCGCTCCTTTGGGCTTACAGCCTTCTCCCCTTCACAAATGGTGATCCCTGTGAGTAATAGATTCAACCCTCTAAGGGCCATGGATGAAAACGATTGACTCCAGGTTCTATCCTCTCCCGGGATCAACCGTCCAAGCTTAGAGATGGGTCTCCCTAATTCACTATCTGTAGAGCCAACACCGTCAAGTGCTTCAGGGCGCCCATTAAAAATCCTAAACTGGAATATAGCAGGTATTAGGGATAAGCAAGCGGATGCTAATTGGCTTAGTTTTACTTCTGAGTTCGATATCACTATGTTACAGGAGACCTGGGCTCTTGACCCGGTTGGCCGAGATGGCTATGAAAGTGTTTGTGTGGTAGCAACCCATTCCCTTGGCTGACAGCCACGCGGGGCCTTAATCATCTTAATAAAATGTGCTGCTAATCTGAGAGTTTACCCAATCCCCGTCAAACATAGTGGCATTCAGATCCTCTGGGTCTGTATTTCCAAAGCTTTTAACTCTTTCCTTGTGAATTTTTATACCTCAATTGGGGACCCTGGGTGCCAGATCGAGGAGCTTTTCAAAGTAGTATCGTGCCTTGAGTTTAGATCATATGCTCATCTCAAATCCTTTAGCATAATTATAGGCAGGGATTTTAATGCTAAGCTGTGCCATTCACGTGCTAGAAGACCTCAAGATCAGTGACTCTAACTCTGAACGAAGGGGACGGAAGCTGTTGGAGGCTCTCGGTCAAGCTGGGTTAAGAAATGTGATGCCTGGGGGCTCTACTCTGTCCAGGGAACTACCCACTTTTGTGGGCTGGGCAAGGGGACCATTATAGACTATATTTTTATTTCACGTCCTCTGGATAGTTTGGTTGGCCCCGGAGTGGTTCATGAAACCACCCTCAGTGATCATAACCCCTTAGAAATAGCGCTAAAAGTTGATGTCGGCTTGGGTGTAACCCCCGACTCTGGCCTGACTGTCCTAACCACCAAGGACCAGGGTTTGAGGGTAAAGTGGCGTAATCTCCCAATGGCCAAAGTGAACAAACATGTGGTGTCACAGAACATTGCTATCATCCTGGAGCCCCTGTTAGCCTTGGATACATCACCCTCCCTAGTGGTGGCAGCCTTCGACCAGCTAAACAAATCCACTATTACTACCATAAGAGATTTGGCGAGTAAACCTAGGGGCGCCAAGCCGGGCTGATTCAACAAAACATGTAGGTCTGCGGGAAATTATTTGCGGGAGGTCCTAAATACTGTGCCCCGTAACAAAGAGAAAATCCAGGAGGCCAGTATGGCGTATAAATTTGCCCTGGGGAAGAGGAAGGCGGAGCTCAAAGAAGCTTCTTGGGACCGGCTGGTGTCTGCATGCTACTCCAGAAACTCCAGGCGTTTCTGGGCTGTGGTCAATGGAAGGCAACCTAATTTGGCCGCTCAAGATGACATAGGCTCTTCCATCCCTCCAACTGTATGGGTTATACATTACCAAAAGGTGTATGTGCTGGATAAATACCCCGCTCTTATCCAGGGTGATGGGGATAACTTGTACCCCTTGGAGATTAGGTTTAAGTTTGATGAGGTATTTAAGGCCCTTGTAACAAAGCCCCGGGACCTGATGGTATACCTATGGACCTCTATAAGGACGAACCCCATCTCTGGGCTACAGTCCTGGTTAACGTCCTTAATGCTGTATCCCAACTAGGTCTCCCGCCGATCTGGAAATCTGCCATCATAGTGCCCTTTTTCAAGAAGGGGAACCGGCCGGACTCTGCCTGTTACAGACCAATCTCTCTACTATGTTCAGTAGCAAAATGGTAGGGCGTATTGTCCTCCAGCGCATCGAAGTCTGGGCTCGGGAAAAATACATCATCTGCCCCGTCCAATATGGTTTCAGGGAAGTGATGGGCACTGTTGAACAGTGCCTGAACCTAAATCTCATTATTGGGAAGTACGTCGTGGTGAAGCAGGGATCCATCTTCCTTGCATTTATGAGCAGCGCTTTCGACAGGGTGAACAGGTCCAAGCTCTGGGAGAGATGGGTCTGTCCGCCGACTTGATTAACTTCCTTAGAGCTCTGCATATGGACGTAAATGCACGGGTTAGATACGGCACAGAGGGGGAAACTTCCGAATCCTTTAGCCTACCGCGCAGGGTCAGGCAGTGATGCGTGCTGGCCCAATTGTTGTTTTTATTGTATATTAACAGCCTGAACACTTGCTTGAGTGAAATTGGAGCAGATCTGCCGAGGGTTAAGACTAGTAGGGTCCCGTCTTTGCTATACGCCGACGATGCCGTTTTGATGGCTTGAACGGCCAACGGCATGAAACTCCTGGTTGACCGGTTCATGGACGACTTGGACTTGGAAACTAACATCTCCAAGACACACTACATGGTCTGTGGGAGGAGGTTAGCTAAGACGAGGCCCATCGACATTAAAGGGCAACACATCACCAGGGTCTCCACTTTTCCCTATCTGGGTATCTTATTTGACCACCAGAGCAACTGACTCCCCTGTATATCTAGCCGTTGTTCCAAAATTAGCCAAGCCTGTGGCGCCCTATTTAGATTCTCACTGTCAGTAGGTAACAAGCCAATTCTGCCCCTGTTACAAATATACAAAATGAAGTGCCTTCCAGTTCTGACATACGGAGCGGCGATTTGGGGGTGTCGAAAGCCCAAGGGAATCCAGATGAAAGAGGACCGTTTCTGTAGGAAACTCCTGGGGGTGGGTACAAGCAGCCCCTCATTTATTACCCATGAGGAATTGGGGTTACATTTTGTGGAGGATCAGGTCAAATTGGCTCCAATGTTATTATGGATCTCTGTCTGGGCGAATGAGAGCCTGTGGCTTAATAGGAGTGTGATTGAAGATTGAATGGAATGCACATATGGCCAGAAGAGTCCTTGGATACACTACATAAAATCGGTTGCTCGTACCCCCGACCGTATGGATATCTTCGATAGGCCAAACTCCCTCAAAAAAGGCGACCCCAAGCTCATTATGGAAACTTTTTTAAACAAGGCCAAAGAGGAAAAGGAAGTACGGGCACTTACGAAAAATTAATTTCGATCTTTCCTGTTGTTGAAAACGGTTAGTGGCCCCGAAAATTATCTCACTGCAGTTAAGCACCCTACAGACAGATCCTTACTCTCTAAATTTCAACTGGGTACTATTTGTTCGATGATTTGCTTCCCTTCGGGCCAGTTTGATCCCCTTGCCCTTTTAACCTGTCCTTGTGATGACTGTTCCCCCCAGACTCTAATTCACCTGGTTCTATTTTGTAAATATTATGAATTCCTTCGTAGAAGATACCTTTTACCACTTGTTAAAGAGAGGGGCTTTACTCAATTCCGTCCTGCCTTTTTATTTTTACAGTTATTGCAGGATCAGGCGGTGATGACGGCAGTCATCGGCTACTTAAAAGGTGCTTTACACTGGAACAAAATAATGTGTGCCTAGTAATAACGATGTATTCAATTATCAAGGAGAGAGAGAGGACTAGGTAGCTAGTCCGTATCCCCAGGTTTATTATATGTGATCAAAAAGAGGATTAGCCTATTTGTGAGTGATACAGGACTCAGGACTGTATGAGGAAGGGGGAAACTATTAAGTTTCTTTATGAAGCCCTCACCCACCAACCTAGTTGGTGGCATGCTTCATCATCGGGCCCACCCAGTGACACCAAATGTGTCCCGGGTGTGCTTCTACGCCTGTGTTATAGCGGAGCTGGTGTTTTGCTGAGTGTGCAGTGTTGGTGACGTGAAAGTGAAATTTTAAAAGCTATACAGTGGTCCCAGTTCCCGAGGGGGTTAATTTTAATGTCTGGGCCTCTGTTAGCGTTAAAAACAAGGCAATGGATGTTAGTGGAGTGAATATTAAAACTCTCCAAGCATTAGCTAGCGTTTTGCTGCAAATGCCCCTATAGAGATATCCGGCAGAGGTCCATCGGAGATCCGCGACAGCACAACAGGTTTCTAAAGGGTCCTGACCAACAAAGTCGGTCAACACCTCTGCCGGATATCTCTATAGGGGCATTTGCAGCAAAACGCTAGCTAATGCTTGGAGAGGGAATCCCCCTCCCACACGTATAGCACCTTAGCGAGTGCGACACATTTCTGATCACATACTCACTTAAAGTGTAGATCGCACCTTCACATAACTTTCGGTCCTGAGGAAAGCCAGTTTTAAATAAAGGCCTGGCTGAAACATGTAGACCACACATCGGATGCTGGAGTTCCTAATATTCACTCCACTAACATCCATTGCCTTGTTTTTAACGCTAACAGAGGCCCAGACATTAAAATTAACCCCCTCGGGTACTGGGACCACTGTATAGCTTTTAAAATTTCACTTTCACGTCACCAACACTGCACACTCAGCAAAACACCAGCTCCGCTGTAACACAGCCGTAGAAGCACACCCGGGACACATTTGGTGTCACTGGTGGGCCCGATGATGAAGCATGCCACCAACTAGGTTGGTGGGTGAGGGCTTCATAAAGAAACTAAATAGTTTCCCCCTTCCTCATACAGTCCTGAGTCCTGTATCACTCACAAATAGGCTAGTCCTCTTTTTGATTACATATAGTAATAACGATTAACATGATAGGCCGGGGACTGGATCTTAAATGGATTTTAAATGTTCATGATCTTTTTTGCTGGTCAAATCGATCTGGTTAGTGTTTAAAAATGTTTTTTTAACATTCTATGTGCTTCTTTTTAACGTGTGTTTTTATCTTTTCTGATTATCATGTATAATCGAATAAAGATCAATACCAATCAATCATTCAATCTCATATTTTAGCAATGTCTTTTATGTTTCAAAACAGGCATATTTTAGCTTTTGTTAATTTTGTCGTCCAGTCGGATGAGGAGTGGGTGTTATGAGCCTCAATGTACCCCAATATATGCCTAGGTAGTTGCACGACCTTTTACCTACATTTGTCCTACCTTGCTCTACATAACGGCTCTGGTGCTGACCTTTCACCTAGTTCGGTGCCGAATAAATGACTTGTGGTTTTCTTTGAAAACTAGCCTCATTTATTATGCATGAGGATTCTTAATATCACAGCAGGATTACCATCTTCTGCATAATAACTCTCTACAAAAGTCAGCACTATTGTCATCCTTGGCCGACAAGCCCACAGTACCATGACACATTAGGTAGAACCCCTGAGGGTACCTTTCAGGTATATAAGTACCACATCTTTGCTGGGCAAACTAGAGGAAAAGCTTCCATGCTTACAAGAGACGCTGAAGTCCCAGCACGCAGACACTCCAGCACTCAGTGGTCTGACATTCCTCGCGGGGTGTCCAACTCGAGACCAAGGCGGGGTCCTTCATTCTCTCCCATCAGGTAACGGGGTAGGCTCTTTCCTAGGGAGATTCTTGGCTATACACCTTCATACATGCTAGGTACACTTAGGTACATCTAGTTAAGGTTTGCATCTTAGGATTACTGCCATGAATCTATATGCCTGCATATATTCATTGTTTAAGGCCCAAGGTAGAATTCTACCTTTTCTTTACTCTGTTCGTGCTTATAACCGCATACATTCATTTTTGTCTAATGGTTGTTACAGCACATGTATTTTATACTAGAATGACGCTTGTTCAATAAATGCTTATTGAAAACGTCCCCACTGTTTATTCTGTATATCTCTGAGACCAAGTGAGCACGAGTGACTGAGAGAAAAGTACTGTACTGTTTTCACAATCCCTGAGGGGTCAGGGTTGTCATGTTCGATAGTTGCCAGAAACTATTCGCTCCTTGGTAAGGTTGTGGGGCTTATAGTGGCACTGTGAGCTAGCTGGTCTATAGGCTAACATATCCTTTGGGGGTAACTGGAATCACTCTGGACACCAATCCCTTAGATTATGTTGTCTAAATGCGCAAATCCTATATAGATTTGTAGGAACTACACGACAATCCTGTCTCTCACCTCAGGTAAAAACAAAAACGCTGTCACTCTATTAGATCAACCTTTTCAAAATAAATGAACTTTTAATCAAAGAAGGAGACAGAGTAGGCTTGGGAACAAAAAGCCATCAACTATGCTCTTAGTCATCAAGAGGGGAAAACAGGGAGTACCACTAATGACCTTGTTACAAGCGGGCCAAAAAACAACCCAGTATCCCCTGACGCAGGGATACAGATACTGCAGGTATCGGTATATATGGGGGTGGGTTGTGCTCCTATTTACATGATTTGGGAGCATTCCCTAACAATTCCGACAATTTCTGCATGCTTTTCATCATGTTGCTCCAGAGTTTCACACAGCCCCTCCATCTTTTTCAGCAGGCAAAGTGTCGGAGGTAAAACAGTGTACAGTGTTCCTGCAAATCTTGTAATCCTGATATGGCCAGTAACTCCCCTTATTGACCCGGTGAGAAATATTAGGAAACTCATGCTTAGGCCATAATTGGGTAGTGATTCTTCACAACTGAGGTATTTACTGCATTAGCAAAAAAAAATTTAAACTTTTTATGACAAAGTTTCAGAATACAACACTTTTTCTCTACTGTTTGGTATTGCAGAAGTCTATGGAACCCTTCTTAGTCCTGAATAAATGTGCACTTCTCTGGCATCTAACCCTTAACTTATCCCTTTTGCTATCCTACCACATACCTGTATTATTATACACACTAACTCTGATACCAATTTTAAATCTGACCATTTACAAAACACGTATCACATGTATCCCAACCCTTACAGTAAACCTGAACTTATGAGTAACTCTTATAAAAAACGTTTTTACGACCCTAACTTATGCCCTTACCTGCGCACACAAACATCTTTTTATTTAGGCACAAAGACAAAACACAGAGTGGCTGTACAGCACATGAAGAAAAGCATTTCAGTAGACGGGGGTCTAACAAAATATCTATAGAGGTTACAGTTTCCATGCGAAGGGGAACGGTCTTGCTACTCTCTACATATGCTAGCTCGCCCTAATAGTCCTTTATGGTATAAATCAGGAGGCCTAGAACTATGAATCCCCCCTCCCAGCCCCCCTCCCGCCCACAACATACTAATAACCATGGGGGCGGTCCTTGGATGAAGCCTGCACTGGACTCTAAGGGGCCTATTAGGATGGCGGGCTGACTTTCGTCCGCCCGCCACCCTAGCGGTGCTGGGACCGGCCGCCAGTGGTGCGGCGGTCCCGCACTGGTGATTAGGATGCCACCGTGGTGGTGGCATCCTCCATTCTCATCATTGTAGCGGGCGGAGCTCACAGCACCGCCCGCCACAATGCTGGGAATGCACTGTGTGCATTGTCATGCACAAGGTGACAGGCACCGCGAGGTGCCTGCCACCATGTCCATGACAATGCAGGGGGGTACCATAGGTACCCCCCATGTGCACCCCCCACCCCCCCAACATCTTGGGGGCCCGCAACGGGCCCCTGACAGTGGAATCCGCCTGGCTTTCCATGGCGGAGTCACCGCCATGGAAAGCCCTGCACCGCCGCCCATCGTAATATGGATGGCGGTGCCTGCAAGGCACCTCCACCATATTATAGGCCTTCTCCATCCGGTAGGCAATCGTGGCGATTGCCTACCGGCGGAAAACCGGCGGACGGTCTTTCCATCCGCCTGGGTCCCCACCGCCATCGTAATATGGCGGTGGGGAAATGTTAAGCGGGCGGTGTAAAATAGCGGGTGGATCACCACCGCCATACAGGCGGTGGCGATCCGCCCGCTATCATAATGACCCCCTAAGTCAGGAAAAATCTAAGTCCGTTGACATTCTGTGACCTTCCGAAGGCTGGTCGGCTATTCAAGATGGCCAGGTGTTCCTCACCTAAAACTGGAATAGGTGCATATCCCATAAAGAGGGAGGGCATACCGCCAAGGGGAGTCCACTTGTGAGAAAGGCGACGAGGGGGCCCCATTTATATTCAAAAATGTTATAGTCGTCTCTGAAAATATCGGTCAACCTCTCCATAGACAATATCTTCCAGAGACTTGAGTGCCATTGTGATAGCACTGGCGCTGCCTTTTTTTTCCATGCCATTGCAATTGCTGTTTTGGCAGCTCCTAAACATGCCCACATTATGGCCCTATCGGCTTTTGTTTGGTGTTCTAACTCCGGGTCCCTCAATCCCAATAAGGCTCCCTCCTTGGTGCTTGGTATAGGGTATCCAAGCATGTCCTTCATGTGGGATAGGATCTCCTCCCAAAATGGTCGTATCGAAGGGCAGTCCCACCAAATATGGCTAAAGTCCCCTAAAAGGCCACAACCTCTCCAACATAGGTCTGAGGTACTAGGGAAGATCTTTTTAAGTTTCGTTGGATACAAATACCAATCAAAAAGGATCTTATAATGTGCTTCCCTGAGTTCTAGGGAATGGTTATCCTTAGCAATATCCCTCCACAGATGTTTCCATTCCGAATCTGAGATCTCTCTCCCTGCCCACTGCTCCCACACATGCATGTATCGGGGTCTCGGAGTGTGTGAGGTAGAGAGAAGAAGGCTATAGAGTAAGGAGATCACCCCCCTCATGGACCCCACCCGCTGCACAAATTTTTCTATTGACGTCTTCTCTCGCGTTGCTGCTTCTCTGACCTGAGGTTGGAGGGCCCAGTGTTTGAGTTGAAGGTAGTGGAAGTGTTCGCTAGGCGGGACCTTGAAGTCTCTTTCACAGCTGGCAAATGTGAGAATGTCGTAGTTATGAAATAAATCTGACAGCATCAGGCAGCCCCCTTCCCTCCAGAGATCGAATGGACCCTCGCGTAACGCCAGAGGAAATTCAGGGTAAAAGTGGATTGGTGTGTAAGGCGAGGGGAATATAGACCACTCCAGCCCTCTGGACACCTCATCCCATACTTTAAGTGTGGTGCGTGTGGGAGTGCTAATGTAAGCGTTTAATGACCTATCTTTCTTAGGTTTCCATATCACATCCCATATTGTTCTCCCCACTATCGCTCTGTCCATATGCAGCCAGTGTTTTTCAGATTCTCTCTTGGACCACTCTGTCAAAATACGTAGCTGGGCTGCTTTAAAATATAAATAAAGGTCCGCCAGTGCCACCCCTCCCTCGCCTCTACCACGACGTAGAGTGTGGAAGGGGAGCCATGCTCTACTGTTCTGCCAGATGTAACGAGTGAGGAGAGACCGCAGTTTGGGCAAGAAATCCCTGTCCAACTCTATTGGGAGAGCCTGAAACAAATATAAAATTGCGTGTATGCGCCCCAGCCAAGAGATAAAGAGAGGCTTCCAGCGTTTGAGATCCTGATGTACTTGAAGCAGCAGCGGGGGGTAATTAGCACTAAACAAGCCCTCCAGAGTGGGGGTTAAGTTAATACCCAGATATTTGAGTGTGTGCTTGGCCCATTGAAGCGAGGTATATTCTCGCAACCTACCGGTAGCTTCCTTTGACAGTGTAAGGTTCAGGATGAAGGATTTCGCTAAATTTACTTTAAAACCTGCCACTTTCTCAAATTCCCGTAGTTCCACTTGCATCGCCTGCAGTGACTGGTCGGAGGAAGTGAGCGATAATAGCACATCATCAGCGAAAAGTGATATTTTGTGCTCCTCCCCTCCAAAAGGGATGCCCCGGATTTCTGCCGTCTCTCTGATCCATAGGGCCAGCGGCTCTATGCTTAGAGCAAAGAGTAGAGGCGAGAGCGGGCAGCCCTGCCTTGTCCCCCTCTCCAGGGACAAAAGAGCCAAACTAAGGGGCCTATTACGATGGTGGTCGTGAAACCTCCCCAACCGCCATGGTAACGGGAAAAGTCCGCCCGCAAGGCCCGCGACATAACCGCCGGTCGTATTACGATGTTCCTTGCTCGAAATCCGACTGCTGCGGTCGGATCGCGGGCTATAACATTGCGGCGGTTGCTGATGCACGCAGCACCGCCGCAATGTCAAAAGGAGCATGTCCTGCATTTCCCTGCACTGCGTGGCAGGCACTGGACAGTGCCTGTCACCTGGTAAAGGGAAATGTAGGGGGGGATGGTCCCCCCCCAGTGCACCAACCCCCCCCAAAACATTGGGGGCCCGCAACTGGCCCCCGGAAGACAAGGTTGGCTACCGCTGGCATCATAATCCTGCCGGTGTAGCCTGCTCTGCACCACCACCATTATCCCAGTCCTGCTCCGTCCACCAGGCAGGAGTGCGGATGACAACCAGGCGCAAAAGCGGCGGTCAGATTTTCCCACCTCCGCGGTCACCACCGCCATCCTAATTTGACCGGCGGATTTCTGGCTTGCGATCGCGGGCGGATGTCCACCGCCGGTACGGCGGGCACCAGCGCCGGCGCGGCGGTGGAGATCCGACCGCCATCGTAATAGACCCCTAACCCCGTTAACCTGAACTCTAGAGCGCGGATGAGCATACTTGGCTTTAACCATATCTATAAACGGCTTGTCAAACCCAAAGTGTTCCAGTGTGAGAAAGAGAAACGACCAATCTACCCTGTCAAATGCCTTCTCAGCGTCCAGGCCCACCAAAACTGCCGGTATCTTAAATTTGGAAGCCTTTTCAATCCAATGGAGGATTCTGTGAATATTATTGTGAGTCTGTCTGCCTTTTATGAAGCCCGATTGATCAGGGTGGATTAAGCTTGACATCAGGTCCTCCAGTCTCAATGCCAGAATTGAAGAATATAGTTTGGCATCCAAATTCATGAGCGCGATAGGCCTATAAGTCGCACAATTGTGTGGGTTTTTACCGGGTTTGTGAATGACCGTGATAACGGCCTCCACCATTGAGTGTGAGACAGCTGGGCCCTCCGCTATTGCATTAAAGAGGCGTGTTAAATGCGGGATGATATCTGGGGCAAAAGTTTTATAAAAATGGGCCGTCAGGCCATCGGGTCCTGGGGACTTGTTAGGTTTGAGAGCCGCGAAGCCCTTCCCCTCCTTTTCCTCTGTGATAGGAGTGTTTAATCTCTCGTTCCAGGCCGGAGAGACCTGTGGGAGTTCCAGCGATTGTAAATATTGGTGTCAAGCTGCAGGATCAAGGTGGTCCCCAGTATATAGATCTGAGTAAAATGCCCCGAATGTATTTGCCTTTTCGGTGTCTGCATGAAAAATGGTCCCCGTTGCATCCGCTATACCCCCGAAGAATTCCTTCTCCCTCTTTTCCCGCAATTGTCTCGCTAAGTGTGATCCAATCTTATTCCCCTGTGCATAGGAGATATGGCGCAGTCGCAAGAGGGTATGTTCTGCCCTATTGGAATATATCGCTGTGAGTTTCCCCTTGACCGCCCTTAACTGATGTAATACCATTCGTGAGGGATTCTTTTTAAGTTCCTGTTCGAGAGACTCAAGTGCCATCTCTAGTGCTTCTCTCGCTTGGGCCCTCTGCTTATTTAAGGCAGAGTTCCATACACTTTCCCCTTATAACCGCCTTAAAGGTGGATCACTGATGAAATATCGACTACAAAAACACCGAACTACAAACATATTGCGGCAAATATATCGTACACACAAATATTGACACCCTATACTTAAACAAGAAATTACACAAATATCGATAAAAAAATATCACCTAAATAAATATCGAGTACAAAAATATCGCCAACAAAAATATAGCCAACTAAAATATCGATAACATTAAGTTATAATGAAACACAACAAAAATATCGAGAATACCAATATCGACTACACAAATATCGCTAAAATACATATAAATAATATCGAAAATACCACTTAACATTGAATAAACACAATTTACAAATATTTAATTAAGTAACATATCCCAAATAATTATAATAGATTATGACACATATATAAAAAATAGTAAATGATTAAAAAAATATAATATAATTATACTAACCCAAATAAATGAATACATTCACAATATAACATTAAATTAATTTCCAACAATGTGAAAATTACATATATATAATATACAACAAATATAAATATTATAAATTACATTTATTTACAAATATATTTAAATAACATAAATATAAACATTAAATAAACATTACATATATTTACCTAATTAAAAGTTAACTAAACTAAAAACACACAAACCAATAGAAAATGTTAACTAATTAGCTAAACACTACAAAAACAAACAATCAATTAACATAAATTTACCGTTTATCGGCCAAACACGGAGGGAGAGCGTTACATTGCGAGAGAGAGACCAGAGAAGAAAGAAAATCTACACAAACTACTATATCAAATTATACTATAACACAGGTAAGAATAAAAAAAAAATTCTAAATATAAATGCCTCGACATCCTTACCATAAATCACTAAAATAATGAAATGTTCCCGTTTTTTTAAATAAAACTAAATTGCAATACAACCAAAATGATAAAAAACAGCACAAATATATTATTAGGTACCTTATTCAACTCAACATAATAAATAGTATAAATAATAAATGTAAAACTAAACCTAAAAAGAAAGTAAATTGCTCTGCTTTTTTACAAATATCTAAAGTACAAAACATAATTAATAAACACATTTTTCTACACAGCTTTTACAAGCTGCACCTACAAAAATCATCAAAGAAATCAAAATCATCAAATACAAAAAGTAAGTATTATTTGCTTCAGTGCTAAATAAAAAACAATACCAATAAATTACAAACATATCTCTCATGTAACTAACATAAACATTTTTCTTTCACACCAACAGAAAATAAAACAGTGAAAAACCAACAAGCAGCAAATTATCCCATCAAAAAAAGTCAAAGAACACTAATGTAAGTATGTTTTCTATATTTTTAATAATACTAGCACTATTATAATTCACAATAGCATATTAACTAAATACATATTTATATATCTTCACAGATATACCCCGAAAATGGCAGAAGGTACAAAGCGTGTCAAATCTCAAAAGGGGAAACTAATGCTTTGCTACATGGGTTACACTTACACCAAAGAAAAAGTGATAGAAACTAAAACTCATTGGAAATGTAGCAAATATTATGCCAATGCCTGTTATAGAAGAGCTACTACAGTAGATTTAAATGTTGTGAATGTTAGAGAGCACAACCATCCCCCCAATGTGACTGAAGTAGAAGTAAGAGATGCCCTAGAGACAATAAGGGAAGTAAGCAAAAGTTCCCAGCAGACAAGTACTCAAATTCTAAAAAATGTTTTAACAACAGTACCAGAACATGTCACAGGACAACTTCCTTCCATACCCAACTTAATAAGATTAATAGCAAAAACTAAAAGAACTTCAGATCCAACTCCACCCACCCCCCAAACATTTGGAGAAATCCAAATACTCCCAGAATACACCATCACCCACAAAGAAGAAAAATTCTTACTCTGACAATAAAAGTCACGAGAAAATAATTATTATCTTTGCAACTAACACTAATTTGCAAAAACGTAAAAACTGCGAAACGTGGATGATGGGCTGAACCTTTAAAGTTTGTCCCAAACCATTTTATCAACTGTATACAATTCATGGTGAATTTGAAGAGACAAATATCCGATTCATTTACGCATTACTCCCTAATAAAAATAACACCACCTATATGGAAGTACTAACTACAATAAAACAATTCACAGAATTGATTCAGGCAATACTCAAACTTTACCCACACACTGCAATACAAGGGTGCTACTACCATTTTAACCAAAGGATATGGAGGCACCTACAAAAATCTACTTTAAGCATAGAATATTCAACTAACAGCAACTTTGTCTACCAAATTAAAAAATGAATCACCCTGGCCTACGTACCTACTACTGAAGTAGCCAATCACTACAACTTACTAATAGAAAGTCCTTTCTATCAAACCGATGAAACAAAATTAAGTCCCCTGCTTGACTACTTCGAAGACACCTGGGTGGGAAGGTTACATAGATCAGGACATCGTAGACAACCTAAATTTCAAATACCCTGGTGGAATGTGTATGCCAGTACTTCGGCACAAAAAGCCAAAACAAACAACGCAGTGGAAGGATGGCATAATGCCTTCCAAGCCACAATTGGAAGAGGACAGCCAACATTACATAAACTTATTGAAGCTATTAGAAAGGAACAAAGCTACCAAGAACTCAGACTAGAGCAATCTCTAAGCAAAATAGGACCTAAACTAAGCAAACAAACCAAAACCATGTACGAATACCTCCAACATAAAACTAGGATGTACCCAAATACCCAAGGTCTAGAATATCTAGACATAATTGCAAAATCAATTCTCTAAATTAAACCAAAAAGCAAACTTTTGAAACATAGAAAACATAAAAACAAAGATTTTCTCTTTTTTACAATAAATAAATATACTTATGTCATAAAATTTTAACTATAACTGAAAATTATATGACATAATATAAATATTAAAAAAGAAGAGAGAAAAATAAACATTTCTCACCCACAACAAAAAAAAAAAATTACTTACAGTTATGTAGCTGTAGAATGTCCTCACAAACGAAAAAATACACACCAATCCAAGGAAAAATGAATCCATTAAAAAAGGAAACCCCCAAAAAAATGTAAAAATACAACCGTAGAAAAGGGAAATCCAACGCCGCAATCCTCTGAATAACGAAACCCTTAAAAACCCGAAAATAGTTTTTGAAAAAACGCTCCAACAACCCGAAAAAAAGGAAATGTATAGTAACTTGTAATAAAACAAGAAACAACATTGTCCTTTTTAAAAAAAAAAAGAACGCGTGAACAACTCCATCCATGCACCAAACCGAGGACCTGTAAATAAAAATTAAACAAAACCCACCCACAACAAAAATACAAACCCACAACAACAAATATCAACATAAAAGACACCAAAACACATATAATAAACACATAACTAAAACTACATAACATTCTAATTACATCCAACACTAAGTCAAACACATAAAACACTAAGGGGGTCATTACAATGACCGGCAGATGCACCTCCGCGATGCTGGCACCCGTCCGCCATATTACAAGGGTCAAACTCAGCCCATTGCCCGTCCGCCGCGGTGCTACGTGCACCGCCATCAATACGCGCCCGCCACCGCGGCGGAGACAACCAATTCAGAGCCACCGCCGTGCGGAATGACGTCCCTCCCTCCGTACAAATTAGGATGCGCGAAAGAGCCATGCCCACCGCCGCGGAGAAACCGGCCATTCTGAGCATACGGAAGCACCACAGCGGAGCGCCCAATCGATACCCGGAGCCGACCGCCAGGGACCCGGCACTACATGTCTTCCCGGCGCTGTACATGATACACCTCCAGCAAGCCATGGACCGTGGCGGACGCCACCGCAGGTACGCGATCACACAACTCTGCACACAAACACAACCCACAACTCCATGGCTGATGTAAGGTTCCTGTCCCCACCAGACACCAGACACCCTGGTGGGGACAGGAACACAACCACAGGTGTAGCCACACATGTCCCACCTGCCACAAGGCCACCCCTCCACAACCAGGCCACCATGTCCGCGACCCTGAAATAATGCCCAGTACACGTGACCGCAGCAGTGAATCTGCAAGAAAAAATGCACACAATGTAGCAGGCTGGGCCAGCACTAGGCAGGGGCAGTGCCCAAAGTACACAGGGCAACACCTCAACACTCCACACACTAGGCCCACCCACACCATGAAGGGACATGCCACTTGATCTCCCTGTGCCCCCACATGCCCAAAAAGTAGCCAGGTGAACACACACACTGCACCACACAACAAACAACTAGGGAGACAGCCTCATGAGGTGTGGCTGCAGAGTAACACACAGCGCACAAGCACTGGGCCAGGGGAACACACACATCACAACAACACCACACTCATGGCAAGTAAACTGAGTACAAGCACAAATTAAACACACACAGACAATGAAGAAACACACCAATGTACACACAGCCTGCCAAGTCACACAGACATACCCCACACTGACACACAGCAACAAACACAGACCACATGCCAACAGCAATGTAGGACAATAAATAGGCAACTCAAAGTGAGGTGCACACAAATGGAATGGCAAGGAGCTGAACACCACAAATGTGTACATCACATGCAAGGGAAGGAACACATCACATCCACCCCAGCCCAAAAATCCACACATGGCAGTCACAGTGAGTGAAGTCAAACCACAGTCACCTCACTGCAACAACTCAGGGAGACAGCAAGGCAACCCATGAATAGGCACAGGGATGAAAGGAAGGGTATGAAGTCCAACCCTGAGCAGCCACACATCTGAATCCAAATACATCACAGGAGTATGTCAGCAGCACAACACACAGGGGCCATTGCAACACTCCATGACAGTCAAACACAAGTATGAACCTTCACACAACCCTCACACCCATCACACCAGCAGCACACAACACCACTGACAAACACACAGAAGCTTGCCAATAATATCCAGTCAAGACACTGACAATCAAACACACCCCCTGGGTGGTATCCACAAACATCACACACATGGCAGTACCACTGTACGCACAAAAACAACAGTCAAACACAGAACACAATCAAAACACACACACAGAACTACTACAACAACAGACAAGACCTGTGCAGCTAAACAGTGCAAATCCAATGGGAGCACAGACACAACAGAGTACACAACCACATCACGAAAAACGCACAGACAACATACCACAACACATATAAGAAGAGCATCCACTAAAAACAATAATGGAGAACAAAAGGCAGAACTGGGCCTACAATGACACAGAGACAGACATTCCACAACACACATCCACTCAAAATGGTGTCACAGTGTACCACATGTCTGCACATGCACAACCATGACCATAGACACATCAAATGTGAGAGGAGAAAACACCAAGGATGCACATGAAACAAGCACTGCTACCACAATAGACCGCAGTCCATGTGACAGACACACAAGTAAGGCACACCACAATGGCAACACACCTGAATCAAACACAACCACAACACACACACACTGACAGGAAAATAGAACACCACACAGCGCAACAGTCAACTGCATGACACAACACAACACAAACACTGCACACAGCCACATCAGTCACAACACATGCACAGGCAAAGATATCAACATGCTACAACAGCCAAACATCAGGGGGTGCACAACAGGCAAGGACAAGGCAACATCAACTCACAGCACTGCATGCACACCAAGCCTGTGTGTGCACAACACACATACCAGTTACAAACAGAGATGAGTGACACACCTTGAACACACACAACAACAATCTAAACATCACATACACACCAACACACCCAGGAAGCCAATCAGTCCCCAGCAAACACACATACTACCAAGCCACAGATGCAGAAGTCTGGGACACAAAAGTTGAAACAACATGATCAGAGGAAACAAGACATTGGCATTGTTGAAGTGGAGAATAGAGCATGTGTCACAGTAAACAATACCCACACAGTAACCCTTTATTTAGCAAGGACATTGACAAGGCAGATAACAGGAGTAAATATCTTCTTTTTATTTACATTTCACACAGTCATGCAGCAAAAGTCAGACAAGAGCAAGGCCAGTGGCCAGTCCAAAGTGCAGGTGAGGTACATGAGAAGCTGCACAGGCAAGGGGCAAACATCAGTGAACAGCAAGGCCAGTGGCCACTTCAAAGTGCAGGTGAGGTACATGAGAAGCTGCACAGGCAAGGGGCAAACAGCAGTGAACAGCAAGGCCAGTGGCCACTTCAAAGTGCAGGTGAGGTACATGAGAAGCTGCACAGGCAAGGGGCAAACAGCAGTGAACAGCAAGGCCAGTGACCAGTCCAAAGTGCAGGTGAGGTACATGAGAAGCTGCACAGGAAAGGGGCAAACAGCAGTGAATAGCAAGGCCAGTGACCAGTCCAAAGTGCAAGTGAGGTACATGAGAAGCTGCACAGGCAAGCGGCAAACAGCAGTGAACAGCTAGGCCAGTGGCCAGTCCAAAGTGCAGGTGAGGTACATGAGAAGCTGCACAGGCAAGGGGCAAACAGCAGTGGACAGCAAGGCCAGTGGCCACTTCAAAGTGCAGGTGAGGTACATGAGAAGCTGCACAGGCAAGGGGCAAACAGCAGTGAACAGCAAGGCCAGTGGCCAGTCCAATGTGCAGGTGAGGTACATGAGAAGCTGCACAGGCAAGGGGCAAACAGCAGTGAACAGCAAGGCCAGTGACCAGTCCAAAGTGCAGGTGAGGTACATGAGAAGCTGCACAGGCAAGGGGAAAACAGCAGTGAACAGCAAGGCCAGTGGCCAGTCCAAAGTGCAGGTGAGGTACATGAGAAGCTGCACAGGCAAGGGGCAAACAGCAGTGAACAGCAAGGCCAGTGGCCACTTCAAAGTGCAGGTGAGGTACATGAGATGCTGCACAGGCAAGGGGCAAACAGCAGTGAACAGCAAGGCCAGTGACCAGTCCAAAGTGCAGGTGAGGTACATGACATCCAGCACTGGGAATGTGTGGTACAGTACCCTGCCATGGTCAGCAACACACTCAGGGCGTCAAAAATGGGCAGTCCATGGTACCACTGTGGCAGAGACATGTGTGTGAGGGTGACCAACACTCAGGGGTCGATTCCGATTCGGGCCGGAAATTTCTCCGACCGAGCCGGACCCGGTGAGATTTCCGACCGAATCGGACCCGTGCAGTCCGACCGAACGAGTACGATGCGTCCGTATGTTATCGGACACGAGTCGGTCGGACTCCCATTGAACTCAATGGGAGCCGGTCGTACCAGGCAAGGGGCAAGCAGCAGTGAACAAGGCCAGTGGCCAGTCCAAAGTGCAGGTGAGGACATGAGAAGCTGCACAGGCAAGGGGCAAACAGCAGTGAACAGCAAGGCCAGTGACCAGTCCAAAGTGCAGGTGAGGTACATGACATCCAGCACTGGGAATGTGTGGTACAGTACCCTGCCATGGTCAGCAACACACTCAGGGCGTCAAAAATGGGCAGTCCATGGTACCACTGTGGGAGAGACATGTGTGAGGGTGACCAACACTCAGACTTGGCTGGCAGTATGACTGGGAAGTGGCTGTCTGTCGGGGCCAGTTGGGGTACTGGCTCGGGGAGAGAGAGGCCCAGCTGGGGTAGAGCCATCAGTGTTCTGGGAAGCTTGAGGGCTGCTAGGTCCAGGTGTGGTAGAGCCAGCAGTGGTTTGGGAAGCCGGAGGGCTGCTAGGACCAGGTGGGGTGGTGGCACGTGGAGGTGGACTCATGCTTGCACGAGACCCAGAGTGTGTGGGAGAAGTTGGAGGGGTGCCCTTCCGCTTCTTGGGGATCTGATATGGCTTCCCTGTCCTGGGATTAATGCCAAGTGGGGTGTATACAACAGGCTCACTCATCACAAAAGCTGGCTCATGTGCAGATGCTGGACCCCCCTCTGGGGACGTGCTGGATTCTTTGGGACGCTTGGCCCCGGATTGCCTCTGCCCCTGCATCACCTGTTTACCAGGTGTCCCCCCTACAGTGGCCTCCTTTCTCTGCTTCACAGGGCTCTGGATGGGAATAGATGTTGTGGGTGAACTTGCCTTGGAGCTCTTCTTACGTGTACCCTTAGCAGGCACCTGTTTGTCACTGGCAACGGAAACTGTGTGCTTGTCTCTGCGAGACACTTTTGGGACAGGTGAGTCCTTGGCTGGGGATGCCTCTGAGGCATGTGACCCTGAGGCCTGCTAATTGCCATCCTTGCCCTGGGTGTGGCCTGAAGTGCTTTTGCCTCTGCGCTCTGGTGTGGGTTTACCTTTCTGTGGGGATGGTGTCTGCGGTCTAGACTGCTTGGGCTGCCTCTGCCGTGTGCTGCGTGTGCTGTATCTGTCCCTTGATGTCTGGGGTGTGTGGTCACTAT
Source organism: Calotriton arnoldi (assembly GCA_963921515.1). NCBI lineage: Eukaryota > Metazoa > Chordata > Amphibia > Caudata > Salamandridae > Calotriton > Calotriton arnoldi. The sequence goes on along the minus strand of CAWUFW010006929.1, from coordinate 431,567 downwards.
CATCAGATGCGGCCACTGGCAGGGTGGTGGGCCTAGGGACTGGAGCTGGACTATGGGATTGGGCAAGTTGAATGGCTGCTGTCACTGCAGAGGACAGAGACTGTACAGTCCGGTGTAGCCCACCCACATCGGAATGAACGCCCTCCATGTAAGCCACCACCTGTGCCAATTTTTTGTCATGGTCCAGGAAGGCGTTGAGGAGAGCTGTCTGACCCACACACAGCTGGCGCAAAAGCTCCACAGACTCAGCACTGATGGCAGCAGGGGGGACAGGGGCAGGGGCAGTGGTGCCTGGGGAGAAGGACACTCCTCCCTTTTTTGTGGTGCGAACACGGGCAGCAACAGTGGGAGTAGCAGGGAGGGTGGGCACTGAACGCTGTGTGGTGGACGTGGAGGCAGAGTCCCCGTTTCCCTCGGCAGAAAACATAGAAGCGTCACCGCCGTCGTCAGATGACGTAGAGGTCTGCGTCTCTGGCTGTAAGTCCTCTAGAAGACTACGGTCCCCCTCTGATGCGCTGGTGACATCCGTGTCACTATGCTGGTGTGCAGTAATTGTGCTTGATGCCTCACCACTGGTGTCCATCCCCTGTCCTTCCGTGCCCATGTGAGATGTTGCATGAGAGAGAGATAGAGGTCGGATCAGTACATTTGCATCAAGTTTACAAATATCAGCAAGGGAAGCATCACTAATGATGAACAATCATCCATGTTGGACAACACCATGGGCAGTAACACTGTGCAACCTCAATCCAAACATCGAAATTACCGTGGCATAATGCAAACTTGGCATAATTCACCCATGTGATGGACACACTGCCAATTAGCCTGTTGGTGGCTTCAGCTAACCAGACACACATATCCCTCTGTGCACACCTAGGGCCCTGAGGGGGTAAAAGATTCTACTCACAACATGTTGCCACTGTCACATCTTGAGCCAGCAGAAGTGTCCTACACAGAGACAGACTCCAACATATCCGCACACAATGGCGATGAGCACATGCCATCCACCATGTCGTAACTTGGGGCACAACTACAGTTGCACATTGTTGTTAGATGTGTAGTCAGCACAAATCTGACGTCAGGCAATGCAAACATTGATGATGGCACACTCAGATCATGCACTCTGCTTGACCCTGACATGGGATGTCCGTGACGACACCAATGAAGATGATACCAGAAGGCCACAACTACAAATATGAACTCAAGGGCCGTTACACCAATGACATGGGAAGGTACATGTAGGGGGAATGCTTAACAACTGCACCCAACACCGCGGCCACTTACATGCCATTGCATCACACTAGCAACATCACAGCCCTGCACTGGCCCAGGCTTGGAGCACATGCAGCCAAACAACACCCAAAGTCACACTCACAGAATACTCACCACCAGCTTGCTGCTGATGCCCCTTCAGATGTGCATCCAGTTCAGGCTGTGTCACAGCTAAAATGCGTGCCATTAGTGGTGTCATGCTGCGTCGCGCCAACCTGCCGGACCGAGGGATCAGCCCCAGTGTCATCTCGGCCACGTTCCTGCTCAGCCGGCAGATGTCATCCCACCTCTTGTGACAGTGGGAGCGCCGTCGGTTGGAGACACCCAGTGCACGCACCTTGCATGCAATGGCCCTCCACACGGCCTTGCGCTGGTTGACTTTGAGCTGCAGACATGGGAGACAAAAGGGTGCAATAATCAGTGTAACCTACCACCATTTCACAGTGCAGGAGCATGACACAGACTCATACCAACTTCAGCCATAACTTCAGCAGAGACAACAAATCTGCGACATTCAAACATCATCATGTGTGAAAAACACATTAATGCATGCAGGTATGAGGGTGGACGCAGTACATGCCTATCTCAAAGCCATGCAGGATGCCAGCAGAGAGCAAAATGTGTATGCTGACCACATCTACTGCAAGTTTCTGGGAATACCAAGACATGCAGGACATCACTACATATGTCACTGTGAATACTCACTGTGCCCAACACTGCACAGCCCTCAAAGCACTTGCCCTTAAACTGCCACACTGTGTCATGGATGTCACATTGAGGAACATGACCTCACAAACGCAAACCCTCATCACAAGGCCTGTCTTGTGCAATCTACATCTCTGTAATGGCTCATTGACGGAGAGTCAAGAGGAAAAGCACAGATTTGACACTCTGTACATTCAGTGTTGTGTCACTGTCTGATTGGGCAGTGAATGTGCAGGCCAGTTGAGGTCACACAGAGGTCCAACATGGGGCATCTCATCTTTTACATGGAGGGACTATTTGGAAACACAAACAGTGCCAACACATGCGAGTATGTGCACATGCCGGTGGTGATGGAAGGGTCTGGGCACAAGAATGTTGGAATGTACAGTGTCATAGGTGAATGACCAACAAGAGTGTCACCCTGGGGGACTGAGGTCCTGAGCATAGTGCAGAACTAGAGATGAGGCACATATTGAGTCAGAAACAATGCCCTCACTACCCTCTGGACAACTACACTAACTAAGGCCACAGATGGGCCTGTGAAGGACATCAGGGACACACAAAGACATTCAGACTGAAAATCACTGTCCTGACTCCTGAATTGAAAAGGTGCAGCCACACTGTATGTCTGACAAGACATCACATTTCCCTCACATCTGGATGTGCAGGCAGGCAAACGTGTGGAATAGGCTGAACACACCTTCCCCCTGGAAACAGCATGCTAGGCAGTGCATGACCCAACCCCACACTCTCACGCACATACTGTAGCAGATCAACTTCGTGTGTGCCCCCCCTATACTCTCACTCACACCCTGAGATACTTACCACGACATTAGTCGCACCATATAGCCTTGGATACTGGGTGAGCACCTCGTCCACCAGGACCTCCAGTTCCTCGGGGGTGAAGGGAGTGGCACAGATCTTCTCAGTCCTCGCCATCACTGTGGGCATGAGACAGCAGCAGTGGCAGTTGGTGGTGACGGGTGTCAGGCAGCAGTCCCTGGAGGCAGCAGCAGGTGAGGGGTGTCAGGCAGCAGTCCCTGGAGGCAGCAGCAGGTGAGGGGTCTCAGGCAGCAGTCCCTGGAGGCAGCAGCAGGTGAGCGGTCTCAGGCAGCAGTCCCTGGAGGCAGCAGCAGGTGAGGGGTGTCAGGCAGCAGCAGGTGAGGGGTGTAAGGCAGCAGTCCCTGGAGGCAGCAGCAGGTGAGCGGTCTCAGGCAGCAGTCCCTGGAGGCAGCAGCAGGTGAGGGGTGTCAGGCAGCAGTCCCTGGAGGCAGCAGCAGGTGAGGGGTCTCAGGCAGCAGTCCCTGGAGGCAGCAGCAGGTGAGGGGTCTCAGGCAGCAGTCCCTGGCGGCAGCAGCAGGTGAGGGGTCTCAGGCAGCAGTCCCTGGAGGCAGCAGCAGGTGAGGGCTCTCAGGCAGCAGGCACAGTGAGCTGTAGCAATGTGTGGCTCCCTCACACACATATATAGCCCCCAGGGCTCGTGTCTGTGGTTCTAATCTGCTGCAATTGGTGTTCCAGGTCTGCCTCATTCAAATCCATCCAATGACCGGCCCGCGGTGGCGGAGCACGGCTACCGCGATTTTTAAACTTGCAGCAGGCAACCGCGATTGCGCTTCCCATTGGCTGGCAGGGCCTGGTCCATGGCGGTGACACACCGCAGGGGACAGGTGTGCGGTACCGCGGTAGTGCATCTTTCAAGTGCATCCAATGACCGGCCCCGCGGTGGCGGAGCACGCCTACCTCGATTTTCAAACTTGCATCAGGCAACCGCGATTGCGCTTCCCATTGGCTGGAAGGGCATGGTTCATGGCGGTGATACACCGCTGGTGGCATGCGGTAGCTACCGCGATTCCGGGAACATGCATTGCTATGAGTGACCGGGATCTGGGTGTCGGAGCATGGCAACCGCCATTAGACATGTGCATATGCCTATCAATCCCGCTATAGTGTCTTGGGCCATGGCAGTGGCACACCGCTGGTGGCATGCGGTAGCTACCGCGAGTCCGGGAACATGCATTGCTATGAGTGACCGGGAGCTGGGTGTCGGAGCATGGCAACCGCCATTAGACATGTGCATATGCCTATCAATCCTGCTATGGTGTCTTGGGCCATGGCGGTGACACACCGCTGGTGGCATGCGGTAGCTACCGCGATTCCAGGAACATGCATTGCTATGAGTGACCGGGATCTGGGTGTCGGAGCATGGCAACCACCATTAGACATGTGCATATGCCTATCAATCCGGCTATGGTGTCTTGGGCCATGGCGGTGACACACCGCTGGTGGCATGCGGTAGCTACCGCGATTCTGGGAACATGCATTGCTATGAGTGACCGGGATCTGGGTGTCGGAGCATGGCAACCGCCATTAGACATGTGCATATGCCTATCAATCCCGCTATGGTGTCTTGGGCCTTTGCGGTGACACACCGCTGGTGCCAGGCGGTAGCTACGGCGAGGGTGCAGCATGACATTGTTGACTATGGGCGTGACAGTGTTGTCTGAGCACGTTTACGGCACCAATGGACACATCGTGCTGTGTCAATGTTATGGGTCATATCTGTACTTCGAACAGTGGTCACTTACAAAATATCATGGCACTTGATGGAAATCAAATGGGCTATAGTAAGTAATGACAGCCTAAATTTCATACCTAACACCAAATGCCACACTAAAAGTACTAATGGGGCACATTACTCCTACACGATTTCATATGTGAGCCCACATTGACACACATCTTCATATCTGACCCCCAAATTTGGCCCCCAATTTCATATCTGACCCCCAAATTTGGCCCCCAATTTCATATCTGACCCCCAAATTTGGCCCCAATTTCATATATGTCACCACATTTTAGCCTCAAATTCATATCTGACCCCCAAATTTGGCCCCAATTTCATATATGACCCCCAAATTTGGCCCCAATTTCATATCTGACCCCCAAATTTGGCCCCAATTTCATATATGTCACCACATTTTAGCCCCAAATTCATATCTGACCCCCAAAGTTGGCCCCAATTTCATATCTGATCCCAATATTTACACACTTGTCCATGTCTCACACAATATGTCACTATACAGTACATGATTGTACAAACATCTCAGCATTATTTTCATGACTCACCACATGTGTCACACTGTTGTCTGTTTGGTATCACCTGTTACTGCCTTCATGTAATGTAATTGTTCGCAGTAGCAAATCCTACAGTATATGTCCACATGGACATGTGTGTGCTCTACATACTCAAGGATGTTAATTACATCACCGGCACACTTGGCATTCTGTACATCCTTATCATTTTTCACTTGTATCCCTGCCTTTGGGTATGTTTTGTCTCCGTATCTGCCAAATGTCATCACCATTACTTGTGACATTGTTCTGGTATGTGCTCATGTTGTTCGGCCTGTCATATGTGATTTTGTTACATGTATATTTCCACAGTTGTGAGTGTGTTGCTAGTGGATTTGATGTGTGTGGTGTGTTACGTTGGTACCCACCAAGGACAGGTGCATTGATCTTGTCCACATGAAGAATGTTGGCTTGGTGAGGGACTGTAGCCAAATGTGGGGCTGGTGCTCACTGACTGTTAAGTTTGACATGGCATCTGTGACCAGTGGAAGGTGACCCACAATTGGCCTGGACAGTTCAGCATTGCGTGTGCTTTCATGTACAGTAAGTGTTTGCAGTTTTTGCAGGGCGCACAATTAGGACACGTGTGCAGTGATATTGAACTGACACGTGTGGATAAGACTGCTATGGTGTGGTAGCCTTTCGGGGGCACCAGCTGGTCCTGCGCTGTGTGGGTGAACTGATGGTGCTGTTGACTCAAGCTAATGATGGCATCCAAGACAGGTGAGATATACCTTGATAGGGCTGGCTGTGGCACCCATCTAACTCAGACTTTTGTTGTTCTAATGGTATCAGAGGCCAACAAGTGATGAACAGCCAGCATCTTTGTCTGCAGAGGAATGTTGCGAGTCCGCTTTGTTGTTCCTGACAGGCTGTGTGGCATGTGGCTCAGGATGCTTTTGATAGTAGTCCTTTGGTACCTGTGTCGTGCGATGACATCCCCTGTTGTTATGTGCATGAGGCTGTTGTGTCTTCGGTATTTACTCAGTATGTCCATGCGCTGACTTTTAGGTGTAGTGGTGTGGCTTTGTCCGGGTGGTGGTGTAGGTTGTTTCTGTGTCACTGTTGTGTGTCCAAGCAGCTGGAGTATTAGCTCCATGGCAAATGTTGTACTTCAGTTGTGTCTGGGCAGTGCTAGCTTCATTCTGCATGTCATAGTGCAACTTTAGTGCAGATTGTCGTTTGTCTACACTCCTTTTGGATCACGTACCTTATCCACTTTTTGTGTGCCACATTGACAATCTGTGTGCCTGCTGATGATATTGTGCAGTTGTGTTGTTGTGTCTTGATTCACGTCAAGAGTGCATATGCTGTTCATTATTAGTCATTGACTGACTTAGAATTGTGTGTAACAGCATGTATGGCATGTCTACTGATGACAGTGGATATTGGCACAGGCTTGTGAATATGTCTGTGAGTGTCTCTAGACTTGTGTGGATTAGCATTGGCTCACATTCCATGCTGAGTCCTTCAGAACTGGATAAATTGTGTAGTTCATGTGTCCCCTGTCATGTCTGCACAAGAATGTGTGACACATACAGCAGACATTTTGAAGCCAGCAGTGTTTCTGTTTCACACATGTCCTGTATCATTTACTGTCCGTGCTGTTTGCACCAGATTCTGGAATGTGACTATCACCATTCACAGACACAGTTTCCATGTTTGTTGTTCTCACAGTGGTAATACTGAAGAACTGTAGTACAATGTGATCTCTATGTGTCACGACTATTGACTTGCACTGTATGGTGCATTGTGATGCCAGTCAATGTTTGCGCTGTGTGAATCAGAAGCTACAGAGTTGTGCACATCTCATGGTCTGTTGCAATGACGTGTCCCCTTTCATCTCACCTAGGAGGCGACCTAATGTGTATCGTCCTGTCACCCTGCTGGCTAACATTGAGGATGATGACGTGATACGCAGGTTCTGTCTGGACCGCAGGAACATCCAAGACCTGTGTGCCATGTTGGATCCTCACCTGCGGGCTGGCAGGACATACCCAACAGCATTGACAACCGAAACAAAGGTGATGGCGGCACTGCATTTCCTGGCTAGTGGGTCATTCCAGGAGACAGTGGGCATTGCAGGGGGTATGTCTCAGCCCACCTTCAGCATGGTGCTAAGGGATTTCCTGTTGGCCATGATGCGATACAAGGACCAATACATCAGTTTTCCAAGGTGTGCGTCTTTGGCGGATGTAAGGGCGGATTTTTATGCCCTTGGCCACATCCCGAATGTTGCAGGTGCTATTGACTGCACACATGTTGGCCTGGTTCCACCACAGGCATGGGAACACATCTATCGGAATCGTAAACATTCCCATTCCATCAATGTGCAGGTGGTGTGCCAGGCCGATATGATCATATCGCATGTATGTGCCAAGTTTCCGGGCTCTGCACATGATTCATACATCCTGCACAACAGCATTGTGCCCCAGCTGATGGCCAATCTACTTCCGGAGCGGGCATGGATTGTGGGTGAGTAGGCAGAGTCAAGTTGTGTGCTGTGTGTGCCATGCTGTCCTCTGCCACAGTTGTATTACTGAATCATTATGTTTATTTCACACCTAGGTGATTCTGCATATCCAAACAGACCGTGGTTGCTGAGCCCACTACGCAATCCTAGGACACCGTCTGACGTCCGCTACAACAATGCCCATGGTAGAACACGTTGGGTGGTGGAGCGAACCTTTGGTCTCCTAAAATCGAGATTTCGCTGCCTGGACCGGACCGGAGGGGCACTCATGTACTCACCCAAATAGGTGTGTCAGATAGTGATTGCATGCTGCATGTTGCACAACCTGGCCTTACGGAAATAAATCCCCCTGATCCTGGACGATGATGACCAGCCGAGGCCCCCACCTGCGAACCCACAAATGTCCAGTGACAAGGATAGTGGTGAGGAGGAAGGTGTCGACCAGCGTCAGCAGCTCATCAACCGCTACTTCACTTGAAGGTGGGTGACGATGTACAACTGGTCCATTGTCTGTTGATGTAGTTGTTTGGGTGGAGGTCTACGTGATCTTTGTGAGTGCATCCTGTTGTTGACTCAGTGCTGGCTGCCTATGTGTTGGATACAGGGTAGTTTGGCACAGCTACAGGATGTCTATGTTGGTACAGTTGCACATTGTAATGTGTGCATGTTGTTGCACGTTGAGGACATGTGTTGTGTGATGGCTGTGATGCCACAACCTGACTAGTGCCTTTTGTTCTGTTGTGTTTTGCTAGGTCCCTTCTGCCTCTCCTTGCCTACAGAGGTTCCATGCTACTGTGACATTGTAACCATGGTAAACATTGCACATACAGTGATAAAGATGGAGCAGACTCAAATGCATTGGTGCGTTATTGTTGTTTATTGTCAATGGGTATATGTGAGAGGGAAGTGGATATTTACATAAGTGTGAATGGTGAATCTAGGAGTTGGCAGTGATGGTAGATGAGACAATCAGGTAGGCACCACATTGATGTGGCGACACAGTCCAACAGACGGATGCCATTTCCATGGCAGTGTGGGTAAGGACAGTGTTCAAAGTCAATGGCAGGGTGAAGAGTGTTGCCATCATGGCTGGCTTCTCGACTGGTGTTTGGCAGGTGCTTTACCACGGGTGAGTCCCAAGTTTTTCTTTGGACGGCCCCTCCTTCTTTTGGCAGGGGGGGCATCATCTGTTGGGCCGTTGGGGTCTGAGGAATCACCCCTCTCCGTGCCCGCAGGCGTGGATGATGAACTGTCATCCTGCGGGACAACGGGGGGAGGTGGAGGTGTGTGATGTGGCACTGGCCTATCCCTCAGTACCGCCACTAACTGGCCCATGAGGTCCACAATTTGTCCCATACGGTTGTCCATGGACCTCAGCAGACGTTGGAGCTCCAGGGCATCTTCGTGGGCCTGGCCCATTTGTGCCTGTGTTCGTTCATAGGCACCCACGACTCTGGTGATGTTAGCCAGGGCTTTGGTCACAGTGTCCGGTGTTGTTGGAGTCCCACTTGTCCTCCCACCTGCCCTGCTATCACTGGCCTGTTGCCTCACCACTCTGGCCACACACCTGCCCTCCACAGTTGTTGGTGTGGGCTGGGCATCCTCTCTGGCTGGGCGAATGTTGCAGGCAAAGGTGGTAGTGGTGGTGGTGGTGGTGGCGGCACAGGTCGTTCCAGCAGGGGTCAGCGTTGTTGTTGTTGCTGATGGTGGGGGTGCAGTGGGGTCATATGACCGGTTGCGCCCTGGCACACCAGATGGGCCGGCTTGGAGCTCCTCGTCCAAAGAATCCAGGGACTCCACATCCGAGTGTCCATGTTCCGGGGGAGGAGACTGACTCTGCAAGTTGAGGTTGTTGTCGTCTGGAGTCAGTTGTTGGTCACCTATGGAACAGAGGGTACATGGTCATTGACTTACAGCCATATGGCTTGCTGTGTTTGATGTCTCTTATTTACATGTTATGCAACACACAGTTACGTATTTCATGAGTTGAAAGTCTGCACAGTGGTGTTCGTCATAACATGATGTGGAGGTACATACATCTTGTTCCATGGTGTGACAAGTCATGGGATGCCAGGGCCAACTTGACACTCTTTGTATGGGACTGATGAGTTGTCATCTGACAACTGGCTGCCATGCAACTTGATGTGATGCATCGAAGATGATTACTCTTCCCGACAGATGTTACATATGCACATGTACTAGACATTGTCACATTGTTATCTCATGCATACCTTTGTGATGTTCTGTGCTTCTATTTATTTGCTCGACAGACCATGCCTTTTTATTGTTACTAGAGTCCTTCATGCTCAGCAGCCATGGAATTTGCACATGTCATTCTGTGCAGGGCATATTTGGTCCCTGATTTGCTTACACATGGGTTTATTTGAGTCACAGTTCTGTTTCTGTCACAGTTACATACGCATCGCTGTCTGCTTTCTATCAAATGGTATGTAATTGGGGTGTGTTTTGTTGTGAGGTGTGGCATTGTGTTTGCATTAGCTCAATGCTTTCGTTGAAGAATGGTGGGGTGCATGCACTGGCTGCTTACCTGTACAGTTAGCATCTTATGGGTGGACTTCCTACCACATGCTTCTGGGTGGTAGAGAGTGCTCCTTCATGCTGAGGGATGGGGCAGGGTGTGCCTGGTGGGAGTTGTGGTGCAGGCCTCCCTATTCCAAAGACACCTCCCTGTGAAGATGGCTACCTACCTGTTAGGTGAGGGTGAAGCACACAATGACTGCCACAAGGTTGTGGGTGGGGGGAGTAGTCCATCCTGCTCAGCTGTGGGCCAAGGGGGCCTGGTGGGAGTTGTAGTGCTGGCCTCCCTATTCCAAAGACACCTCCCTGTTAAGATGGCTACCTACCTGTTAGGTGAGGGTGAAGCACACAATGACTGCCACATGGTTGTGGGGGGGAGTAGTCCATCCTGCTCAGCTGTGGGCCAAGGGGGCCTGGTGGGAGTTGTAGTGCTGGCCTCCCTATTCCAAAGACACCTCCTGTAAAGATGGCTACCTACCTGTTAGGTGAGGGTGAAGCACACAATGACTGCCACATGGTTGTGGGTGGGGGAGTAGTCCATCCTGCTCAGCTGTGGGCCAAGGGGGCCTGGTGGGAGTTGTAGTGCTGGCCTCCCTATTCCAAAGACACCTCCCTGTAAAGATGGCTACCTACCTGTTAGGTGAGGGTGAGGCACACAATGACTGCCACATTGTTGTGGGTGGGGGGAGTAGTCCATCCTGCTCAGCTGTGGGCCAAGGGGGCCTGGTAAGAGTTGTAGTGCTGGCCTCCCTATTCCAAAGACACCTCCCTGTGAAGATGGCTACCTACCTGTTAGGTGAGGGTGAAGCACACAATGGCTGAGGCATGCTTCTGGGTGGGAGGGAGTGCTCCTTCATGCTGAGGGATGGGGCAGGGTATGCCTGGTGGGAGTTGTGGTGCAGGCCTCCCTATTCCAAGGACACCTCCCTGTAAAGATGGCTACCTACCTGTTAGGTGAGGGTGAGGCACACAATGACTGCCACATGGTTTTGGGTGGGGGGAGTAGTCCATCCTGCTCAGCTGTGGGCCAAGGGGGCCTGGTGGGAGTTGTAGTGCTGGCCTCTCTATTCCAAAGACACCTCCCTGTAAAGATGGCTACCTACCTGTTAGGTGAGGGTGTAGCACACAGTGACTGCCACATGGTTGTGGGTGGGGGAGTAGTCTATCCTGCTCAGCTGTGGGACAGGGGGCCTGGTGGGAGTTATAGTGCTGTTTGCCTGGACACATACAACACAGTAGATGTGGTCTACCTTTGTGATGTTTGAGGTGGTGTGGATGTAAAATCAGTGTGACCTGTGTGTGTTTTTGGGGTGCAGATGTGTGTACTTGTGCCTCAGGGATATATCTTTGTAGTTGTGCAAGACAGTACATGGCAGTTTCATGGTATACATTAGTTGGTACTTACCAGCCTCCACTCCCCCGGGTATTCCTTCAAGACTCTCTGGATGTAGTATGGCAAGCACCTTCTCCTCCCACGCAGTGAACGGTTTTGGTGGGATGGGAGGGCCTCCACCAGTCGCCTCAGCCAGCTCACGGTTCTTGGCCCTCCTCTTCTTGACAACACTCTTCAGGTCATGCCACGCCTCATGATTTCATTCTTGTTGCGGGGCACATTCCCTACTTCAATGACCTTGCCCACTATCCTTGCCTACATGGTTGTCCTTGTGGCTAATGGTGTCTGTTGGATCATGTTGCTAAAGAGTTGTGGTTCTACTCTGATTATCTCATCTACCATTACTGTCAACTCAGTGTCAGTGAATTTTGGCATTTTGTGATGTGCCATGGTGTGTGCTGTGCTGATATTTTGGGGTGCAGTTGTGAGGGTGGTGTAGGTGGTGTGTGTGTGTGTGTTGTTGTGCTGGTGAGATGTGTGGTGTTTTGCCTATCCAATGTGCTGCAGGGTTGTGTTCCTTCAGGGTTGGAGTTGTGCAAAGGATTGTGGTCAGGGAAGGGGCTGGTTTTATGCTCAGCTATGTGGGTGTGTCAAGATGGTGTAATGCAGTCAGGTGTGCTGTGTGGGTTGTCCTGTGATTTGTATATTTAAATTTGCCATGGGGGTGTGTCATTGGGATGCTTCAGGTTATTGGGGGGGCAGGGCTAGTTGCTTGTGTGCATTTGCTGGCCTTATTGTTGTTTTTTTTACTTGGCCGCCATTTTTTTTGCGGAGCATCCGCAGCGATGGCTGTGCTGCAGGGCTTCCGCCGTATCTCACATTCATTACTGTTGGCGACCGCGGCGGACGGACATAGCGGAACGTACCGCTGTGACATCGGGGATATCATAATTTCATTGGCGGTCACTCCGCGTGTCTGGCGGCGGGTTGATGTGTTTCCGCTATGTTACCGCCTGTCGCGGTTGCATTTTCACTTTCTCTGCTCTCTTCGGGCGGTTTTTAGATGCCTCCTACCGCCGTGACGGAATATTTTAGCGGTTGATCCTAATAGGGTCGGCGGGGTCAGTTGTTTTTCCGTCCGCCATCGTAATGACCCTCTAAACTACCAAAACAACACCTAACTCTCCCGAAAACGATCAAATAACACCCTAACAAACACATATACACTACTACTAACTTACCCCTACCTTAAAACTAACTTAAAAATATATAAAACTAAACTTACCCGCTCGGACGAAAAGCAGCTCCCAACCGCGAGGTTCCGTCTTCCAAAATGACCTAAAAACGAAACAGATAGATACAAAAGTTAGAAAAAGAAAACAAAATGGCTGCATAATTAAAATGAAAATTGGACTAACTCCCCATAGACAACAATGGAAAATATTGAAAAAAATGTTTAAAAATATATGTATAATTTTACCTATAACAATATTTTTTCACAATGTTTAAAATAAACATAGAAAATTATAAAATATACATTAAATATTATATTATTCCTCAAAAATATAAAATAATATTTAATGTATATTAAAATATATGTTTATTCCATACACACTTAACCTAAAAATATGATACAAAATTTGTTAAAAATATATGTACTATTCAAAAAAATTATGTAAAAATATTGTAAATTATTTAACATATTAAATATTATTTTATAAAAAATAATATTCAATATACTAAATAATAAAATATAATCTTCTAAAATGTAAACTGTATATGTTTTCAAACTAATTAAATGTATATAAAGAATATTGTTAAAATATAAACGCAAATGTATACAATTTTTTTCTTTTTCTACAAAAAAATGAACAATACAAATGAAAATGTTTATTAATAAAATAATTTAAATGTTTTACTTTAGCATTACATAACTATGCTACAAAAAATGTACAATTGTTGAACACAGTACCCAAAGAAAATTATATGTAATAATATATTATTTTTTACATTTTTGTATATTAAATAAATATTACAATTATGTTAATTACTTTAATAAAATATGAATAACATGAATGTGTCTGGTTTATATTTTTAAATGTAAAAATACATTTTCTAACCAAAACATATATTAAAAATATAATTGTGAATGAAAATAAAAATATATTTACTTGTAAAAATATTAAAAATAAAACTAACATACATCTATTAATGTATTACAATTTACAAATAAACTTACAAAATACTAAATACTAAACAACAATAATTTACAACTACAAACCCAAATCCATGTAAAATCATTGAAAGCGCTGCATAGTAAACCAAAATAATTTACTATTCTAACTCCAAATCCAACTAAACTCAGGGAAAGCTCTGGATAATAAACCATAATAATTTACTATTCCAACTCCAAATCCAACTAAACTCAAAGAAAGCGCTGGATAGTAAACCATAATAATTTACTATTCTAATTCCAAACCCAAAAAAACTCATGGAAAGCGCTGGATAGTAAACCATAATAATTTACTATTCTAACTCCAAATCCAACTAAACTCAGGGAAAGCACTGGATAGTAAACCATAATAATTTACTATTCTAACTCCAAACCCAAATAAACTCAGAGAAAGCACTGGATAGTAAACCATAATAATTTACTATTCTAACTCCAAATCCAACTAAACTCAGGGAAAGTGCAAGATAGTAAACCATAATAATTTACTATTCTAACTCCAAATCCAACTAAACTCATGGAAAACGCTGGATAGTTAACCATAATAAAATCATATTCTAACTCCAAATCCAATTTAACTCAGGGAAAACGCTGGATAGTAAACCATAATAATTTACTATTCTAACTCCAAATCCAACAAAACTCAGGGAAAGCGCTGTATACTAAACCATAATTACTTAGTATTCCAAATCAAAATGAAAATAAACTGTAAATAAATAATAATCAATAGCCCACCTTTAAAAATGTATTAAATAAAATTAATTTAATAACATATACATTATTAAAATTAATATTTCTTTCCAAAATTCTAATAAATTTTATAAAATTTTAACAAATACTATTGAATTATAATTAATAATCATTCATACAATTTTCCCAAAAATATTAATACATTATTAGACAATTACATTTTGTAATAAATTTCATTATAAAATTTTAAGTCTATTTTGTTTTAATTTTTATAAAATTTTAATGTTATTAATAATAATGTTAAATTAACTACATTTACAATTATAATTTCGCATACATTTTAATTTCGAATTTTTTAAAATTTTAATTTTTCTTAAATATATAAAATTTAATTTTTTAATTTAAACAAACATTCTTCAATTAAAAAAATTACTAAATACCATAAAACCTCTATTTACCTCATCAAAAAATAATTTCATATTACTAAATATCAATAATACCCACACATTTTTTAAATTACTACTCACCCTTATCCCCTATAAACTCAACATCCCGCTCCTAAAAAATAGACAAATTATTATAATATTTTAAAAAATCAACATTTTGAAATTACTACCCACCTTTATCCCCTATAAACCCAACATCCCGCTCCTAAAATATATACAAATAATTAACATACAGTACATTTTGAAACATCATTTTTAAATTACTACCCACCCTTATCCCTTATAAACCCAACATCCCGCTCCTAAAAAAATTATGAAAATCAATCAAAATAACTTATTTAAACAAAATATTAATATTAAATCATTATAAATTTGCAAAAAATAACATTAAAATAATTGCACAGTAAACAAATAACATAAAAAAATATTAACATATACAATATAATATTACTAACTTCGATATATTTTACATCTATATTTTCTACATCAATATTTAAAAAATCGATATAAATACAAAAAAAAAATCGATATTTTTAACATCGATATTACTTACCTCAATATTTAACACCAACGATATTCTTATCTCGAATTCAGTCTTCTCGATATTTGCACATCGATATTCTGTCTCTGCACCCTTAAAAGCATCCCAATTAATCAGGGTTGAGGTATCCTGAGGCTGGTTTAGACGGAAGAATTCTCTGATGGCCCCTCGAAGTTCTTCTCTCAGTAGCTTAGGAGCGCCCCCCTCCCAGGAGAGACAAATTGTGACTAGGCTATGGTCAGAAATAGAGATCAGGAGGATTTTTGTCTCCTGGAGTGATCCCAGGAGCCCTTGTCTTATAAAAATGTAATCGAGTCTCGAATATGTTTGGTGGACATGGGAGAAAAATGTATAATCCTTGGTGTCGGGGTATAGCTGTCGCCATGCATCCTTAAGCCCCAGCGTTTGTATTGACTGCTTAAAGCTCTTGGGAAAACTGCCTGTGTGCGACCTGGGTGGGTGGGTGCTATCTATATCTGCCTGCCACGTAAGGTTAAAGTACCCCATCAATATCACCAGGCCTTTCGCAAATCCGCCTATCATAGTGAGCAGGGCAGATAAGAATGCAGGTTGCCCTGTGTTGGGGGCGTATGCTGATATAAATGTGCAAAGCCGCCCTTCACCATGATGACTCTACCTTCTTTATCGGACTTTATAGCTTCAGGGTGGAATTTCAGAGAATTGTGGAACATTCGAGCTACCCCTCTGTGTTTGGAGCTTTCTGTGGACCTATAAATTAAAGCATAGCTTTTGTGGCGCAGCCGAGGTTCCTCCCCCGCTTCAGATGTGTTTCCTGTAGAGCCACCACTTCAAAGGCGTGGTCCACCAGATATTTCCAAACTTTATGCCTTTTAAGGGGTGAGTTCAACCCCTTTACATTCCAGGAAGCTATAGAATTCGGCATAGTTTTGTTACCACCCTCGCCCACAAAAGCTGGGCCTGAATTGAGCTCACCTCTCCCCTGTTAGGCTCATCTACTGGAGGGAAGCACCTAGCCTGAGCAACAATCGGAAGAGAACCTTGAGCCAGTGACATTACGTAACCATAGCTTCTAAGTGACCAATCTCCACCCCCTTTAAACCCCCCCAACATTGAAAAAAACAATACAAACATAACCTACACCAAGGCGCTCCTGCGCCCCCGGCCATAACGGTGTGGAAGATGGAGTTCGTAGTATAGGGCACTCGGCTCAGGTCCGAGGCCCTGGCTGTCTTTCTCAAAAAATTGTCAGACGCTAAAACGTCTTATGGTGCAACCTGCTGCAGGACTGGGTGCCGATGAGCAAAGCTCTGTGCACTAAGAAAGTCACAGTTCCCTCGGGTGCGATTCCTCTCCCTGGGGAATCTCTTCGGATGGATGGGGCTCCCGCTGGGATCCCTTTGGCCGCGAGGCACAGTTTGGGGGGGTCTCTAGTCCTTCGAATGACGGCCCCTAGAACTTGCGTTCTAACGTGTGGGATTGCTGCTCTCTTTTCCTCTGGAGGCAGACCCTGTGTGATCTTCTGCACTGGGGGGGAGGCCCAAGAGATTTAAACGCTCCTTCAGGTCCGTAATATGTTTCATTTTATTATTCAGCTCAAAGGCCAGCCCGTAGGGATATGTCCATCTGTATCTGACGTTTTCTGCCTTAATTTCTGTGTGATGGGCCTAAACTGCTGCCGCCTTTACAGAGTCGCTGGTGCCACATCCTGGAAGAGGCTGCAGCGTACGCCCTGAAAGGATATTTCATCTTTTTTTCTGGCAGCTTGCAGAATGGCCTCCTTTACTTTGAAGGAGTGCAGTTTAACAAGAATATCACGTGTGCGTCGTCGGTCTTCTCCCTCCTGGGTCCCCACTCGGTGCGCTCTCTCAATCTTGGTTTTCATCTGGCTTGATCCCAGAATCTCCGCAAAGAGCCCCTCGATGAACGCTTCCAGATCCGGCCCTACGGCTCCCTCCTCCAGGTCCTTAATTCTAATGTTATCTCCTCTGGATCTGTTTTCCAAGTCCTCTGTTTTTAATAGAGCTGCATGTAGCTGAGCGTGGAGATCCTGTATACTGTCATGGGTGGCCGCTGTTCTTTTCTCCAATTCCTGGGCCTGGGATTCCACTTTGAGCACCCACGTACCCACCGAATCCACGTCTTGCTGAAGCGCTGTCATCCACTCAGAAAGGTCCGCCTTCAATTGGTCCAGTGAGGACTTGCTGTCCCCTTTTATCTCTGCGCAGAGCTCTGATTTGAACTCCCTGAGGGAAGCCATTAGATCATCTTTAGTCAGGGACATGGTGGCGGTGTCCCACTCCTGCTCCTGTGATTGCTTCTTCTCAGCAGTAGTAAAGTAATTGGAAAGCTTAGCTGGCCCCTTTTTTGGTGGCATAGGTGCTGCCCAGCCGCCCCCTCCCTCCGTGGGTGGACCACACCAGCTCAGAGTTATGCAGTGCCCCCAGGTGGGGTTTCTCCCAAACATGACAGTCCAAAGTTAACTGAAGCTACGCGTGCGCCCCCACTAGGTGCACACTCTAGGCCATATCAAAGTTGGGACACCCGACCACCTCTCCGTCCCCAGCCAGGCCTGGTGGGTAGGATCGCTTTACACAACGGGTGTTGACCTCCTGGGTAACTGGACACTAAATGCAGGGTCCTCCCAATCTCTTTAGGAAGGAGTTTGCCAGTACTGCCCTCCACTGTGTCGCCTCTGTCTCCCAGGTCGCAAACTTCATAGCGCTGTGGCGGTGGCCGCCATATTACGGTCAGGCGCCAGGCTTACTGATCTTCTCCGCGCTGTATGCCTGATTGCGAGTCAAGCCTTGGGAGACCCAGAAGACAGCACAAGAGGACTCGCGGCACCAGCGATGACACCCGGCAGCAGTGGACGGGAGCTTCCTACGGGCAGCCTCTTCGATGTGCTTGGCAGGTGCGGCCTCCGGTCCCGGGTCCATGCAGCTCGTCGCTTCTCTTGTTGTTCCCCACTCTGCTGTTACCCGCTGGTCGCCTCCGCCGCATCGGGGCTTCGCCTCCGTACTCCGCTGATCGTCACTGCACGCTATGCGAAACCCCCGCCGTACGCCCGGGTCCGATCGGATTCTTCGAGTGCCGCAGCCATTTTGAGGACGCGCTGCTCCGGCATCCTTTTCCGATTTCGAGCACTTTCCCCGTTCTCCATGCAGGCTGCTTTACAGCTTCGATGCATTGCAGCGTTGTGATTGGCAAGCTAGGTCAGTGGAGCCTGGCTGTTCTTCCTGGCTTCCTGTTCCTCAAGTCCCAAGAGGAGAGCAGGAGAGCAGGAGAGCAGGAGCAGGGAGCAGAGATGCGGGACCCGGCGGCAAGGTAAGTGTATATATATATAATTTTTCATTGCTAAACCCCACGCCCCCTGTGCCTCCCCTCACCCTCACCCTGTGCCTGACCCTGCCTCACCATCAGCGAGTCATGCCAGCCACCACTGCACTTATGAGCTGTGATGACAGAGTGTAGTTCTCATGTAGCATATTTTTTAGGTCGAGCCTAGCGTCGCAGCGCATGCGCTGTTCGCTTTGCGAGGCATGCAGTATTCAGTATAGCGTGGAAGCTTCGTGGAAGCTCCGCTCACTCTCCGCCCATATTTTTCATTAGCTTAGGTCCTAAATGCTGCCTTCCGATTGGTTTTAGGCTTGTTAGTCCCTCCCCATGACGGCCATGTCTTCATTTGTATCCTTCCATGGCTACTGGCCCCTTAACTCTTAACACTATTTTCTTCCCGTCCCCCCACCCCTCCCGCAGTCCGTGACTTCTTGGGGGCCCCCGCCCCCTCCCGCGCACTCCAGTTCATGCCTTCTTGCGCCCGCCCGCACTCCCGTTTCCAATGCAATAGGTCTCGCGTAAATGCGAGTCCTATTGCAATGCAAATGCTTGTTTACACGCATTTGCGCTCCTTAATTGTCTGATTTAAGATGAAATCTTTCCTTTCCAGAAAAATTCGGAGTGACATTAAAGTGGTCCCAATGTTAAGTGAAAACGCTTGTGTTTTGCAGTAATTGCCAGTCCTAGGAAAGGAGCTGGCCACACCACTGGCCTTCAGACACATAAGGTAATGATTGCGTTCTTTGTGTCTGAAGTGGAAGAATGCCACGCACCAACCAGTGACGTCGCAAATGCGTGTGTGGCAGGGGCGACTGCTCGTGCAAAATGTCGAACACACTTTCACTGCGCAAATGGAGAAGACAGACAGAGGCGGGAGGGAGTGGCCTCCCAGATGCCATTACAATGCTGGAAGGTCTGTTGTGGAATGACCAGGGCCGTGAGACAGACGCCGAAGATATTTTACATTCTGCGCCCCTGGCGGATTGTGTAAACGAGGCAAGAGGTTTTCTCACCTCCTCGAGTTAAATTATGCTTTTGGTGCCGGTGGTCCGTACACTGAAGCATTCTGTCTTTTAGACCACCTCTAAATGGCAGACGGATACATGAATAAGTTCTCACTAATATAATGGGCCTGATTCACAGAACTTACTTACGTCAAAATCCTAAACTTACAACAATTTTGGTATTCACAGAATGAACTTACACATTTGGGTATTCACAGAATGAACTTACACATTTGGGTATTCACAGAATGAACTTACAACAATTTTGGTATCCACAGAACGAACTTACACATTTGGGTATTCACAGAATGAACTTACAACAATTTTGGTATTCACAGAATTAACTTACTCATTTTGTTATTCACAGAAGGCACTTACTCATCAATGAGTAAGTGCCTTCTGTGAATACCAAAATGTGTAAGTTACACAAAATGTGTAAGTTACACAAAATGTGTAAGTTACACAAAATGTGTAAGTTACACAAAATGTGTAAGTGTCTTCTGTGAATACCAAAATGAGTAAGTTTATTCTGTGAATACCAAAATGAGTAAGTTTATTCTGTGAATACCAAAATGAGTAAGTTCATTCTGTGAATACCAAAATGTTAGTAAGTTTAGGATTTTGTCGTAAGTTAGTTCTGTGAATCGGGCCCGCTGTGTTTTAGGTGTCCCTGATCGTCGGCACTGCGGGAAGGACGCTCACCTGGGCCCAAATACTTGAAGAGGAGCGTCTGAATAGTAAAGAATCGTTTGCCTGTATTTCTCTGACTTCACTCAAATTTTCAGACTATATGGTAACTTGTGTGTGGCCCTAAAACGCTGCTATAGCTGTGGCAGAGTTAGGCGTCAGACTGGTGGCCCCAGCCCTGCCAGCCTTTTAGAACAAGCTTGCCAGTCTCGATTTCTGAATGGCTGACACCCTGCTGCTCAGGGCAGTTCACAGCTTCACTCATCTTAATGAGTGTGATTAACACTGATACGTTTTTTCTAAGGAGGCGGGGGGTTTGCTCCTCACATCCTCTACTGGAGGGTGCAGACTGGCTCATTTCTCTGTGAGGTTGCAGAGCAGCATGAATACTTTCCGTAAGGAGGGTTGGACGGGCCCATTTCTGTATGGAGGGTGTAAAATGATCCATTTACTTGTGGAGAATGTGGAATGGTCTATTTCTCGAAGGAATGTGCGAAAATAGGCCATGGCTGTATGGAAGGGGTGACAACTCGCTTCTCTATAGCTGGGGTACCGAATGATGCAATGATGTCAGCCAAAGCCATGATCTAATTCTCTATGGAAGGGGCATGGATCGTTTCTTTCTCTATGGCAGGGGGGAAGGAGAGTCTGTTTCTCTATGGCAGTGGGATGGATAGTCCATTGTCATGTGGAAGCGACCATGATGGCTTCTCTATGGGCGGGATATGGAATGGTCCATTGTTGAACAGAGGGGTTAAAGACTGATCCTTATTGTTTGTTGTCAAATGAGCTTTCTGAGCACCTGTCAGTGTGGTCATGTACCTGGGACTTCTATTCACCCTTCTCCTTGGAGCACATTCCTTTACTCTCCAGTGTTAACAGATTAGGCTGAAAGACAGGCTGCTGAAAGGTCACACGACTACACCACCCCTCTGTCAAGTGCCCCTGATTACCACTCACCACGCTTGACTTCCAAAGCACTTCAGCGTCTGTCAGGGACCGCAGCCGCTCTCAGTTACCTGGAGCAAAGGGGGCGGCTTAGCTTGCTGAACCATCCCAACAAAGTTCAAGGATGGAGAGGAATGTGTCTGCTTGTCTGTCAACTGGATGATCAGATGTGGGCCATGAGCCGAGTCATTTGTTTACACGTGGGCCCCCCTGGAGTCAAAGTCACCATTTCATGAGAACCCCTACCTGAGGTTCAACTTAGAGCAGCAGGCACAAGCACAACCGGGGAAGCAACACACCGGAAGGGAGGTGAGGTTCAAGGTGATGTTCATGTTAAAAAATCGTAAAAATCCATGGTCCTTTACATGCATCTGCTTTTTGGGTACCAGCGGATCAGTGAACTTGTCAACATTGATTCTTCATGAGGGAAAAGTTCCATGGCTGCCTGAACACTGATCCTTCCACTGATGCACCTCCCTATTTCATATACTCCCCTTGTGTTCCATTTCTTTCCCTCTACTCACCCCTTTAGTTTCCTTGTCCTGCCAGTCCAAACTCATGTTATCCTAGTTCTTCTCCTGTCATTGTTTCCTATTATCTCTTGACCATATTTGTGTCAGATGCTGTTGCCTATTATTTTCTTGCCAATGCCATTGTCTTAAAAACAATTAATTCCCTGCAGGGTCGGTGGCTCACACTTCACCTCATTCAAAGTCACTCGCCATCAACTTTTCCTGATTTTGCAGGTGAACTTTAAAGCTTTGCCTGCTCATATTTTTTTAGTACTAATGCAAGACTTTCTTACTTTGCCAGAAGGTACCTGGACAAAATAATCCTATGGATTTCTTTGGGAAATCCAAAATCCTTTAGAAAACCTGAGGCTATATAATAGAGTGAAATGTTGTATTGGGATTTCCTAGATATTTTTCAGGGGTTTGGTGGGGGGTGTTCTTACTTTAGAGGCCTCACAAACAGAGCTAGAATATAACAAGCATTCGCAATGCAATAGGTCTCGCATTCACACGAGTTTAAGTTATGGCATTGTAAATGGCAATGCCTTTTTTTATTTGTATTTTAAAAACCAAAACATAATTCAAAGGCATTGTCATTTACAATGCCATTAGCTCAAACTCGCGTAAATGCGAGACCTATTGCATTGTAAATGCTTCTTTTTTCTTATAGTTCACTCATATCAGTTCCTTAGGAAGTCCAAGACTATAATTCAATGGTTAGTTTTATAGCTATTCGATGCGCAAGGAGGGCATTCTGTCACACATGTTTCTTTTCCGTTCTAATTGTCATTTTACTGAATTTCAGAAGAGCTCATAAATCTCAGATTGGCTACGGCTTCAGTTTGCCGAATCCACCTTAGAGTTGTGTTCAGGAAGAGGAATTCCCTTTCTCAGTCCCTTGCTAGAAGGGCTACAGCAGATGCAGGAGATCCAGGAGAGGGCTTCCCTGTGCTGCAAGCGGATGTCAAAGACTGAGAATCTGAGGATGTTATTGTGTCAGTTGATAGGACTCAGTCTGCTCTCTTGCATTAACATGCTGAGCAGCTTTGCCACTGCTGAGTGTCATCAGTGGAAATGATTACTGAAAGAGGACTTTTAATCGTTCATAAAAAGTGCATTTTGAACTTCTTCAGAGTTAAAATGTGATGTTGTTACAGAATCTTTGTGTTTCCGGGAGAGATTATGTAAGTTGTCCAAAAGCGAATTTTGCATGATAGCTGCGTAGAATTCTGCAGTGAAGACATGCATGTGCAATTTGTAGATGCACATGCTGCAAAAAGTATTGAAGGCTGGAAAAAAAGCGTTTATATCTGATGCCCAAAGAAAGAGAACCTGTTAGGCACAGCTCACACCTGGGCTGAATCGACAAAACATGCATTGCTCTGTTATATAGTTTTTATCACTAGTCATACATAAAAGTGGAAAAATGATAGAGGCTGACCTAACACAGTGGGGTCGATTCCGATCTGGGTCGGAAAGCCCTCCGACTGAGCCGGATCCGCAGTGTTTTCCGACCGAGCCGTTCCCCTGAAGTCCGACCGAGCGAGTACGATGCTGCCGCATGCTGACGGACTCGTCTCGGTCGGATTCCCATTGAAGGCAATGGGAGCCGGTTGTACGACGCGTGCATGGCCTCGCATCAGCTGAATAGGTACGTCTCGCACAAGGGCGCCCCCTGCAGTGGGTACGCATTGGTGCCATCCGCACCGTACATGCATGTGAAGGGGGGACCCTTGGGTCCCCCCTGTGTTCGACTCATTCGGCTATGGGTGAAGCGGGTCCGGCACGGACCCCGAAGTCCGCTTCCCGGAGCTTTTTCATCCCAGAGACTCCGACTCGATCCGGCTGTCCGAATCGTGCATCGTACTGGCCCGGTCGGAAATCGACTCCATTGCGCAGTACCGTCCGTCTGCGACCGAGTCGTACGGAGCGTTTCGGACCCGGAAACGAGTCGGTCGGCGATTTCGCGTTCGTTCGCATCGTACTTGGGCGTCCGGACCTCTGTACGACTCGGTCGGAAACAAAGCCTCCGACTCGTATCCGGTAAAGCCGAATCCGATTCGGAGGCCTTCCGACCGAGATCGGAATCGATCCCAGTGTGTTTCAAGTTCAAGGCTTAATTTTAATAGGAAAAGAAGTGGTGTGCTAGAAAAAACATAAAACACTTGAAATCAACTCTTGATTTAAAGAATGTAATTAAAAAATAAAGACAGTATCTAATTATGAATGTGATAGTTAACACTGCGCTGTAGAGTACAAAACAAGGCAATTATACAAGGGGTCACATATATTGAAGTGCCATTGCAGATGTAGGGCCTGAGCCTTCAAATACATATTTATCCCAAGGTTTCAACAAAGTAATTGGACAGTGGAAATATTATTTGAACACATTACAGAACCAAATGAGCAAATAATAAAAAATAATAACAATGGAGTCGGCATGTTCTATGTTGTAATGAAAATCTCTTTATGGAGCAATGGAAAGCAATGTGCATGTCGAGCAAAAGGCGATGAGGGAGTAATTATGCCTTCTACACTAAAACTTAAATCAGACGAAGTTCCACGATTACCAATGAATGTCTATGACCACATCCACCTAAAAACCGATCACTGTATCTTAGAAAAATTGGCAGAAAGTTCTCAGTGCAGACGCTGGTGCAGAAATGAATCTCCCTAGACAGTTGTGTTCGCATTGACATGCAACATCAACCTAATGATTCTCGAAATTCCAAACACAAAAAGCTAGCTTTCTCCTCTTGCATCACCATTCTCTGGAACAACCTCCCTCCCTCATCCCTGGATGGCAATTTGTCTTCGCTTCACACTTAGAAGGTAGCTTCTTAGCAGGACTAACCTGGTGTCTGTATCTGACCCACCCTTCATCGCAGCCGGCCTGAACCTATGACTTTCGCCTGGTTTAGCATGAGCAGATGACTGTGAGTGGTGGTTTGTGCTTTTTAGGCGCTATTTTCACTAAAAACTTTAAAAATGAATTTTCAAGGTTCTACTGATTGCATTTTTATCATGTTGGTATCATTTTATTTATTTAAACTTACTGTAATCTTCTAAATTGGTTTCAGATTTTTATTGTTTGTGTTTGATTTTTATTACTTTTTGCATGCTGCAGTAATACTTTACTCATTGCCTCTAACTGAAGCCTGAATTTTTTTGTGCCAGGCTACCAGAGAGTTAAGCATAGGTTAATTTAGTGACTTTTGTGGTTCACTCTGACAAGGATTGCAGTTGTGATTGCTGCTTTCACCCAGCTCAGCCAATAACCCAATTTCTTCTAGCACGCAAGGGGAGGGGAAACTCAAGGTAAGTGTAGCATCCTCTTCCCTTGTGACTGTAGGAGACAGGCTGAGACCTTTTGTTTAACAGTCAGGCTTAATATCAAAAGACCCATGAGTATTACAGATGGTGAGAGGGTTTCAAACAGAATTCTATGCACCCCCAATACAAACTGGGTGGCCTTTACCAATACATTTTTCTCTAGAAGGTTGGGATCTGGATAACTCAGAGGTACAGTATTTGTTGCAGAAGGGTGCTACAGAACCATGTTGCTCACATCCCAAGGGCATTCTCAGCAACATCTTCCTAGTCCAGAAGAAGAATAAAAATATAAGCCAGTAATACATTTGAGGGTGCTCAACCAATTTGTCCTGTATCTCCATTTCAAAATGGAAACTCTCATATGCCTGAGAGACATCTTTTTTCCAGGGAACTGAATGGTGCACGAGGATTTAAAAGACACCTACCTTACAGTGCTAATATCACAAGAATATAGGAAGTACCTGCAGTTTTTATGGCAAAGACAAGTGCCCAGATTCAAGTCCCTTCCATAAAGTCTATCCTCCGCTCCTTGGTGCATCACCAAGTTGATGAGGCCTCTGGCAGTGACGTTCAGAGCATTGGAACTTAGGATAGTGGTGTTGTTGGATGACATCATATTCCTTGGGCAGGAGAGAGTGAGTTGGTGAAGCATGTTCAGAGGGCAACTGAGTAGATTTAGTCAATGGGTTTCATAATCAATGTGGAAAAATCAGAGTTGGTGCCCTCAAGGAGGTTTGAATTCTTGAGGTTTTTAGTGGATTCTGAAAAGGAGTTTCTGTTGTTACAAGAAGCAAAGTTAAAGGGAATAAAGAAGGAGTTGAGAGTGATGTTGTCACAAGATCAGATTTCTCTCTCCCAGTTGGTGAGGCTGGTGGGTTGACTCTTGTCCTCAATTCAGGTGATTTTTCCCGGACCCCATTATTACAGGGATCTATAGTCCCTGAAGATAAGAACCCTTCATAGAGGTCTACAATACTTCCAAATAGTCCCTTTAGATCAGGAGGTAAAAGAGGAGATAACTTTGGTGACTAAGTCTTGGAATGGGCGAGTCATCTTCACTAGGCCTCCAGATCTTGTCTTAGAACCAAAAACAAGTCTAGGGGGTTGGGGTGCAAGATGTGGCATTTACTCAGATGGATGACGATGGTCCAGGGCAGAAACCTTAATACATATAAATTGTTTTGAGCTTCTTGCAGGCTCCTTTGCAATCCAAAGCTTTCCAAAACACAGTCAAATGTGTGGTCCTCCTTTGCATACACAACTGGCAAGCGTCAAGTACATAAACAGACTGAGAGGAACAAGGTCAAGGCTATTGGCGGGTTTAGCCAGGTCCATTTGGGTATTTCGTCTACAACAGAAAATATATCTGGTGACAGAATACCTTCTGGCACCAAACATTGCAGTTGCAGATTGGTATTGACCTGTGGACCTCCTGTTTATTACAGAGACATAGCTAGATTCCATGTCCGATCCCATTGTTGCCCAGGCTATGCCCGAGGGTTATAAGATCTCTAGAGCGGACCGCCCAGGTGGGAGAGGGGGTGGAGTAGCGATTATCCACAATAAGAAGTGGGACTTTCGTAGGGGTGAGGCCACATCATGGGGGGACTGTGAAGCCCTTGACTTCAGCATCCGCTTCTCGGCCCATTTCACTCTGGGTGGCTCTTTGATTTATAGGCCTCCTGGCCCTGCCGGGTCCTTTCTGCAGTCTTTTAGTGACGCTGTGGTCCCTCGGGGTCTTCAATTCTCCCACTATGTTGTTTTAGGCGACCTTAATATTCACCTCGACCAGGCGGAGGCAAGGGATTTCCTTGACTTTCTGGATTCTCTACACCTTGCCCAACTTTCCCAGTGGATTAGCAGTCCCACTCACCAAGCGGGACACATTCTGGATCCTATATGCACCAATTTCCCCATTTTAGTAGAAGATCCGTGTCCGGTCCCCTGGTCAGACCACTTTCTATCCTATTTCTCGTGGACTATCACTAATGCCGACCCCCTTGTCCGTAGCTACCGTAAACCAGCATTTAGCAAAATTGATCCGCGTGCGTTCAATCAGGTCTTGGTTGCCTCTAGGCCCGCCCTCCCTGGGGGTCTTGAGGGCGTCCTTGCGGGTTTTTCAGACTGGATGTTGAGTGCTGTGGATACGTTAGCTTCTTCTTCTCTGCCCAGGCTCTCTAGAGAGTCATCCTCCAAACCCTGGTTCACCCCGGAACTTAAAGGGCTCAAACACGAATACAAAGTGCTTGAGCGGAGGTGGCGCCACAGCAATTTCTGTCTAGCGGCTAAACTGGAACTTAGGCAGAAACGAAAAATCTACTATGAAGCCATAATTCAGCCCAAAAGGTGTTTGTACTCAGTTCGTATGGACTCGGCCAACAACAATGCAAAGGAAATATTCGCTATTGTTCAGAGCTTTACGTCCCCTACCGCCCAAGCAAATACATCTCCTTCCACTGACTCCTGGTGCAACAATCTTTCCTGCTTCTTCAGAGATAAGATCTCTACCATACAGGCATCATTCTCTTCCTGCAACAATGCCTTAGGGGCCCCGTCGATGTTACCATCGGCTTCCCCTAATCACTCCTTTCAGGCCTTTAGCCCAGTCGACCTCTCTGACTCTCTTAAGCTCCTAAAGAGCCTGAAGTCGGGCTCCCCTTCGGACCCCTGCTCTGCCAGACTGTTGGCTGCTGTTGCAGACACCATCAATGCCGAAGTAAACAGTCTCATCAACCTATTCCTGCAAATGGCTCTTGTTCCGGATGCTTGTATGCAGGCCAAGATCCTTCCCCTCCTAAAAAAGCCTTCTTTGGACCCTCTTAGCCCAGGGAATTACCGCCCCATCTCCCTCTTGCCAAGTTTAGCTAAGGTCTGCGAGAAAGTGGTGACTAAACAGCTCACTGAGTTTGTGGAATGTGCGGGCCTCCTGCACCCAGCTCAGTCAGGTTTTAGGGCCTCCCACAGTACTGAATCTGCCCTGGTAGAGGTCTCGGAAGCCATTCGTGAGTGCTTGAACGCCGGTGGGAGGGCTGCATTGATTTTGCTCGACCTATCTGCGGCGTTTGACACGGTCCCGCACTCATGGCTCCTCACACGTCTTGCAGAGATGGGAGTCTCTTGCACTGCTTGGGACTGGCTCAGGTCCTTCTTGGATGGACGGGTCCGCAGGTTTGGCTTCCGCCGTCCTCTTCCGTTCCCCAGACAGTGACCACTGGGGTCTCCCTGGGGTCTTCCCTTAGTCGCCTCCTTTTTAGTGTTTACGTCACACCATTGGTGTACCTGGCAGAAGATCTGGGGGCGAAAATTATTGCCTACGCTGACGATACGCAGCTTTTTTTTACACGGTCTCAGTCTCGTCTGCGAAGCACTGTCTGTCGTCCGTTTTTAAATGGCTTGCATCTGCACAGCTTAAATGCAACGAAGAAAAGTCTGAGATCCTTCTCTTCGGGAATTTTCCTCCTAAGTTTAGGGACACTCTCTGGCCATCAGAGTCCCCCCTCCCTGCCTCTTTGGGGACACCCGTCAAGAATTTGGGGGTGTGGTTTGAAGAGAATCTTTCCTTCAACACCCAGATCAAGAAGCTTGCCGGCACTTGCTTCGGTCTACTTAAAACACTAAGGAAGTTTCTCCCCATTCTGCCTAGAGCTGCGAAGGAGACTGTCATCCGCGCCCTCATTCTATCTAGGCTGGACTACGCCAACGCTCTCTATGTGGGCATACCAGGCTACTTGCTGAAGAAGCTTCAGGTGGTTCAGAATGCGGCGGACAGACTTCTCCTTGACTTGCCCTCCAGAAGCAGCGTTAGCCACCACCTGCACTCATTACACTGGCTGCCTGTGGCCGCAAGGGTTAAGTTTAAATCATTGGTCATCACCCAACGTGCTCCTTATGGCCTTGGCCCTTAGTATCTGCAAAAACGCTTCTCTTTCTATGCACCACCGAGACAACTGCGCTCCTCGTCTCAACTTCTGGCCCTGGTCCCCCGTTTTAAACGCCAGAGGTTTGGTGGCAGCTCTCTTGCCCGGAATGCTGCCCTGGCATGGAACGCCCTTCCCTTTGCTCTTCGGAACATCAAGGATCCATTGGCTTTCAAAAAGCTTTTGAAAACACATATCTTTGTGTAGTTTCAGCTGCCTCCCTTCTTTTGGCTACGCGCCGGAACACTCCTGAGTATCTGTGCGCGCTACAAAATTAAATAACATAACATAACGTATTCAAGGATCACTTATGACAGCAGCGAGTGGTGTCTGGATCTCCAACTATTTCAGACTCAAAATTAGACATGGAGTTCGTACAGTGTAGACCTCTTTGAGCCTTGCTTGACAAATCTGGACTCCGGACCAGAAGATCTAACAATGCATGTTTTTCTCCAGGACTGAGCCAGGGGAAATCTTCATGCTTTCCCACCATTTTATCATCATTTCAAGATGTTTTTACCTGATCAGCAGACAGTTACCAAGGGTCACATTGGTAACTCTATTGTGGAGAGCACAACATTGGTTTCATTCACTTCTAGAATTGTCAGTCAATTGCTCAATTCTTATTCCAACCTTTCCTCAGTTGTTAAGGGATCCGTTGTGGTAGGTTTTGCAACCTGGTTTTGGAGGCAAAGCTCAGTCTGGTGGCATGGAGCCTTTAAGGGTACTCACAGACATTTTGGGCCTTTCAGAATCAGCTTCTTCCTATATCAGAGTGTCCTGGTCAAGAGGTACAACAAAAGGACTATAAGTCAGAATCAGATATCTGTAGTACCTGGTGTGTGAGAAGAGGTACCCATTGTCTTTTTCTGATGTTCAAAATGTTCTAGTGTTCTTAGCAGTGGGACAGAAGTTTTATAGACCTATTACAGTTAAATCATTTGGGAAGCACCTGCTTGTTTCTAAATTATTGAAAGGTAGAAGCTAAACGCATCAACCGAAGCCTAGGTATTCTACTTTATGGGATGTAGAGGTGGTTCTACAGCTTTTTCTAACATGGAAGGACAATGACAGGTTATCCTTGAATATGTTATCAAAAAAAGTTGTAATGTTGCCCTTTTTGAAGGGTATCGGATGTTAGAAACCTAGATATTTCCACCCTGCATTTTCTCCGGGGAAGATTCATTTTACAATTTCAAAGCATATCAAAAATGCCTCTAGTTCCAGAGTTCCCTTAGTTTCCCCACCACCCAAGTTGTCTATGGTCAGATGTCTCAAGCAGTATGCCCATGTGTTGGACCTGATACTTGTCAGGTAGCAGTTTCCCTGAACTTTTTTCGCTTTTCGACCTGGGTTTTGATGATTCTCTTATGTGGCCTCCAGGCTTTGGGTACTTTCCCACTGTAAATATGGTGTGAAAGTGTGTACGCCCTTCCTATCCGTGTTGGGAAGTGGTGCTGATTCATTGTTCTGAAACACGGGCCAAACTGTTATTGCAGACCAGTGGGTGCGCCCTGGCATATATCGTGAGAAAACACATGGGCAGCCTGCCATTGTAGGCCGCTGTGAGTGCGCACCCGCACCTATGGTGCCAGTGATTGCATGTGCCGCCTGCCAATGCAGGCTTGTGCATGCGCACAGACATACATAATAGTGAATCCTGTGTCCAGTCTGCTGTCCAGACTTAGGCGGGTGCACTGGCACCACTGTTGCTGGGAACCATGTGTCACTCCTGCCATCGCAGGTCGTTGTGCGCAATAGCGCACATGCACCCAGTTAGTGAGGAATCCCAATGTGTATTTTCACTACCTATGAGGCCAGCTCTTCCCATAGGTTAACATGGGGAAGTGGTTGACATTACTTCAGACTGCAATAGTGGATTGCAGTAGAGCAGCCTCATGATGTTTCAAATCAATGGGTTTGAGTGCCAAACCCTTTCCAATGGAGAGAGGGGGTTTTGGCAAAACTCACTTAGAAATGCCACTTATTGTATATGGACATTTCTATGCTCCAAGAGTCTTGAGGACCCTGGTGTCTGGCTCCAGTGGACACCAGGGATAAGGGGGAGCACATCCGCGCAATCCCCAATCGACTGCCATAAACCATGGCCATCCCACTGGAACAGCAGACCTCTGCCATTTGAGGGCTGAATGGGATAGATTGAAGATAAAGGTTCTGACACTTGGCCTCTCTGTTCAGATCATGGCCCTACTAAAGATTAAAATCTGCATTCCAAGGCCCCATGGCACAATTTAGGGGAGACATCTGTGGTTTAAAGGGAAAGTCCCCTAAACCACCCCAACTTCAAAGACACACAACAGTATAACTATGGGTGCCATCCTTCTGCAAAGGGTGAGGTACGTTTGTAGGGACATGGGACCGTAGAACCCAGATTGCATGTTGCACATTGTTAGAGGACTCAGTTGTGCATATGGAGGATAACTGTCCGAACAGAGGCTGGCCTGGGCCGGTGACCTGCTGTAGTGTGGCACCCTGAATTGTGCTCACCAAGGGCCGGACCCGGAGATCTCAGGGACATTAAAGATCTCCTCTGAGAGACCTACAACATCTACCTGTGAAATCTGGAGAGCGGTGCCCTCTCGAGAGCTAACCTCGGCTACTTCATCCAAACTGTAGCGTGGTGTGAGCGTGTACCTAAGACTTGTGTCTTCAGAGTGGATTGCCTAGTGCAGAGCCCCAGAAACCTTGCCTGCATCTAAGGTGTGTGTTTTCCATACTGCGGGGACCTCGACACTCATAAGCGTCTAGTGGTGGTGAGTGGATTCACCATTTGCGGGACCCCGCTTGGCCTGTTTCACTGATTGTGCCGCATTTCTCTCATGTGAAACGCCAGCTGTATGCTCATTGCGTGCAGTGTCCAATTCACAGGGTGCGACCCTCAGAGGTGGGGGTGTACCTGGAGTAGTGCCTCATTCTACCTCATGTGGCTCTGCTGAACTTGTGCCTGCGTGTGCAGCCGGACTGGTCTGGTGCAACCTGTATGATCGTGCACCGGATGTTGTGCCTCCTTTCAAGGGAGGTATAGAATTACAACTCTTTGCTGTGTGTGGCTGGAATTGCCTGTTGCAACCCAACTCGACATCCACCAGTCCTTGTGCCTACTTTCCAGGGAGGTGCGGTATTTGCAACTCATCATGTCTGAAATCTGAAGTGCCAGGTGTGACTCATCCCTACCAGCACCAGACGCTGTGCCCGGATCGCCTGTTGTTATGTTAAGTTAATTGAATTTATAAGACGCACGAATCACCCCAGAGGGGGTATCTCGGCGCAACCCAGATAATAAATAGATATTCAAAAAGTTAGGCCACAAACTGCTCTGTCTTACGAAGTATTCTAAATTTCTTAAGAAAGAGCTGATGTGGCCTAATATTTTTATTTTATGGCATGACACGGAGGCTAACATTATGCAAATCTCCTTTATTGCCAGCTCACAGCAGCATCAATTGAAGAATCTAGAATTTCAATTACATTCTAATAACTTATAAAGTCCTTGAACACACAGCATTCCCCCATCTTTGTTGCTGCTGCTCACAGATAAGTACATCTCCTATCAACTATTTTGTTGTTAGCACTGCATGCCAATTAAGCTACTTAAGCATACAGATACCACCCCACCCTACCCCCTAACTATAATACCCTTCCTCGTGCACCTCTAATGTATTGCAAATTAATGTTTATCTTACTTTTGTTTATTGTAATGTGGAGGAAGGAGGGTGGTGCCTTTTGAGATCAGCAACCTTAATTTCATGGGCTCGGGCCAGAGGTCTTCCCAACCCTGCACCCCAGCCCACGCAAGGTCTCTTTTGGCCTTTTAAGGCTGTAAATGAGCTTTATCCAGCGCGTTGGTCTCCCCATCGAAACTGATCTTCTGCTTCGCTTAGGCCTTTAAAAATAAATAAAGGTTGCGCCCGTTGCTATGGCAATGGGACTTCATTGGCAAACAACCCTCGAGCTGGACACAGCAACCTGAGACCGACTCGCCGAAATTAATACCTCAAGGCCAACGAGCGTGAGAGCAGCGAACGTCAAACAACGTGTTGCGCGCCTCCCTGCCTCGAAAATAATAATTAACAATACCCAGAGGCCAACCAGCAACAGCAGCGAATGTCAAACAACGTGTCGCAAGCCTTGCTGGCCTCAAAAATAACAATTAAAGAGTAATTAAACAACAAGCCTTACCAGTGAGTCGAGAGACGACTAATCAATGGATCTCCCTTACCCGTGCGACGCGTAACCACTGCAGGCTAAACAGCCCTAAATAAAAACAAAACAAAAAAAATGGGAGATAGATCCCAGCTTTAAAATAAAGAAAGGGGGCGTGTCCATGATGGCGGCGTGAGTGGACGTGCCTGCCTGGAGCTCCATCCCTGCCGCTAAATTAGCTCCTCTGCCCGGTCCCCACTGTGCTCGAAGGGGGCTCAGCTGCTCCGGTAGGCTGGAGGTGCGGGCAGTGAAGCCATCCAGGGCACGGCTACTGATTTACGGAGGGGCTAGCGAGGAGCGGATGCTGGGGCCTACCTCGCGGGCTTGGAGTGCCCCTTCTATGGACTCGGCGGCCTTCCGGTCAGCTCTGCCGGGCGGCTCTGGCGGTGTACACAGCAGGGTAAAGAGCCGGCACCCATCTGATATCCACAGACGGGCGGAAAGGCGAGGGAGGTGGAGAGGGGAAGCTCCACCCACTAACTGAAGATTTTCCGGCAGCGGCCCGACCCGGGCGCGGGGTCATCGGGGTGATGGCGGTAGAGGCCTGGCGAATTGAGGGGGCCTCATAGACGCCGGCCCAACCTGGGGTGAATGCGCGACTCTTCCGCTGCTGCCCCAAGTCCGCACTACTCCTTCTATGACCGTGACCGGGACTCTGATGCCCCTGGTGCTATACAGGGGTGTAGCTAACTTAGAGCTGCGGGCCCTCAGCCCGCAGGGAGGGGTGAGGTCAGACCAGCCCTGCTGTTTTCCAGCGCCGAGGCGGATGGCCTATGCGGTGGAGCCTGCCCCAGAGGCCCTCCGAATCCCCCAGCATCTGGGCTTACCCGTCCTTGGGTCGCTGACTGACAGCGCGTGGCCCCCGAGTGGGCTCCTGGGACATTTTTTGTGCATTGTTGGGCCTTGCCACCTCCAAGCGAGCCTCCTGGAGTCTCTTCAGTGCACCAGGGGCCTATATGGACAACACGGGCAGCGGGCCCAAACCTGGCTTGCGGCCTACATCGGACCTCCCTGGATGGGTCCGGTCCACCCTCCCTCAGTAGCTATCCTTGCTGGCTTATGGTGCCCCCCTACCGTCTAATAGCCCCTGGTATGGGGACAAGTGATGCCTTCCTGAACTACCGCGGACTGTCCTCCTGCTGAGCTGCGGAGACCCCTCTCCAGGCCCTGCGTCCTGCCCTGATTGGCCTACCTCATTCACCGGGGCGCCAGCCAAATAGAGTGCGGAGTTTGCTACGGCATTCACTCTCAGCGCCCTCGTCCAATTGCTACGTACCTCGCTGCCCCAGCATGAAGCTATGGCGACCGCCAAGGCCAAGAAAGAACAAACAGTTAAAGAAATGCTGCTTAGAGGTCAGACGGACGCTCCTCCAGAGAAATCCACGGCGGAGGAGCCCAAGTTATCTGGAGGCGAAGAAGGAGGGGAGGGTGAGGTGACCAGCGAATTTATAGAAGCACTGTTTGCATCCCTTCGTGAAGACCTCCAGACCGTTAAAAAAGATCTTGCATCGGAGATCAGAGAAGCCGGGACATCGATGAGGTGGGGGAGAGAGTGGTGGCTTTGGAGGAATGCTCGCTAACCAGGGACATGGAAATCAAAGCTTTACAAGAAGAAATCATACGCCTGCAGGTCCAGCAGCTCGATCTACAAGCTCACGCCGAGGACCTGGAAAACAGGTCTCGGAGAAACAATATACGCATTAGGGGGGCCCCAAATGGCGACGAGGGCAATGACCTGGAGGGCTATGTGCAGGAGATGTTCAGGGCTCGTCTTGGGGTAAAATTCTTCTGGATCCATCAAGTTGGACAGATGTCATAGAGTTGGCCCTCCCAAGGCGCTGCCCCATCCACTGGCGAATATCTTGGTCTGTGTCCACAACTTCACGGTAAAGGAGGCGATCCTTAGGGCAGCCCGCGCAGATCAGAAGCTTCAATTTCATGGGCACTCCCTCCATCTTTTCCAGGACTTTGCAGCATCAACACTGTTAAAAAGAAAGGATTTCTGCCCGATAACGAGCCACCTCCGCTCTCGGGGAATATCCTATTCCTGGGACCACCCGTTTTGACTAATTTTTCAACTAAATGGCAAGGTAATGCAGTTGCGCTCCCTCTCCGAAGCCTACAAGACCCTCGGGATCTCGCCCCCGGACTCTCCCACCCAGCGCCCAACCACGAAGGAGAGGTCACTCCAAGGGAACAGCTGCAGTCCTAGGCGTGGCCCAAGATCCACCTCTCACCATCCAGACCCAGCAGCCATGGCAAGGGAGCGCTCGGAGGTGCTGCACTCCATTTCCGGAGGTGAGCCTCAACTCACGGAACCCCCCCTGGAGGTGATGCACATTCCTAGAAGGGTGGCTGTCTCAAGGTTAGGGGCGGGGGCTCTGCTCAACCCTGTGCGGAAATGCCTGCCATAGTAGTGTACCCTTCTGGATCCAGACTTCACATCACGAAAAACTCTATGACCTGTTGGTTTGTTATAATTTTCTGTATTTGGTTTAGGGTAATGTTATGGGGCTCTCCTTCCGAGTTAATATGTATAGGGATAAGATGGTGCATGTGTTCGCTGGTGTATTCCCCTCAACTTTTGGGCCCCCAGGGACCATCCAGCTAACTTCATGGCTAGTCTCCTTACTACAGCGTTGCTCCCCGGATAACTTACTCTATGGGGTAAAACTACTTTGCATAAATGTAAAAGGCCTGAATAACACCACCAAACAAGTGGCGAAACTCTCCCTCCTCGAATACTCTCAGAGCGACATTTGCCTGCTTCAGGAATCGCACCTTTTAGCGCAAGACACTCATAGAATGTACTCCAAGACATTCTCAAGGCAGTACTGGTCATCTGAGAGGGGGAAGAAGGGCGGGGTGGCAGTTCTCCTTTCTCACCGCTTCCGGGGATCCGTTCTAGATCCTTGCTTTGAAATAAAGGGCCGTGTTCTGGCTATACGGGTGCAGTTGGGAACGCTCCTTTTTACCGTTGCTTCGCTTTATGCCTCCAACAAACAACAAGAACACTTCATAACAGAGGCGCTGGCGGGGGTCCTCCAGTACCCTGACCGTGCTCTTTTCGTGGGAGGACACTTTAATTTAGTTATGGATGGGGGACTGGATCGCTCTGCACAGCGGGTGGGACAGACAGGGGCATTCACACCAGAGGGACTGGCTTGGCTGGCTGACTGTGATTTACATGATGTTTGGCGACTCCAGCACCCAGAGGAACGGGACTATACGTTCTTTTCCGCAGCGCATAAGTCCTATGCACAACTAGATCACTTCCTTGACTCCCCAGTGACATGGGAGGTCATGACAGATTCTTCCATCGAACCCCGCTCCCTCTCTGACCACGCCGCCATCACGCTCACTTTCTCGGTCCCCACAGGCACCCGCCAACGACCTACCTGGTGCCTCCGCGAAACCCTGTTGCACTCTGCTGACAGTGTCCGCAATTAGACAAGTGATCACTGACTACCTGGCAGTAAACGATTCTGGGGAGGTCCCTCTGTCTTCAGTCTGGGAAGCTCTTAAGTTAGTTACCAGAGGGGCTCTTATAGCGCAATCAGCACATGAAAACAAAATCAGAAAGGACAAACGAGAGGAATTGGGGAACAACGTGCGAGAGCTTGAATCCATACACAAGTGTACCGGTGCCCCCCGAGTTTGGCGCGAACTACAGCAGGTTTGGCTCCAACTTAAACGCCTCGACCTCGACAGGGCCGAGTATGCCATGCTTCGTCTTAAGCACAAATTCCACATGGGCTCTAATAGAGCGGGTTGGATGCTAGCTCACTGCCTTCGCAGCACCCAACATGCCAACACAGTCAAAGCTATTCAGACATGCACGGGCCGGTTGGTGCACGACGCCACAGGTGTAGCAGCAGAATTTCAGGCATTTTATATAGACTTATATGTGAACGATCACTCCGTGGCCCCGATCCTCTTTTCTACCTCTGGGCCGCTCTGGTCCCCCCACTACTTTCGCAGGAATCAGATGCGCTAGACCAACCCATCAGAATTGAGGAGGTGATTGCTGCTATTGCCAGATTAAAGCCTCTGAAAGCCCCGGGCCCGGATGGCTTCAGTGCGCTCTTTTACAAGACCTGCTGCGCGGAGCTTGCTCCCTTGTTGACCCGCCTTTTGAACTCTTTTGCCGAAACCGGATCACTTACTGACTCCATGCTGCTGGCGTCCATCTCAGTGATCCCGAAACCGGGGAAATACCCGGAGCAGTGTAGCTCCTACCGCTCAATTTCTCTGCTTAACGTCGGAGCGAAACTGTTCACCAGCATTTTGGCACACCGCCTTAACCCACTGATGCCGGGCTTGATAGACCCCGATCCCAGGAAGAGGCCCTCTTGTTGGCAGTGGACGCGGAGAAGGCGTTTGACAGGGTGCACTGGCCCTATCTGTTCGCAGCCCTTGGGATGGGAGACCGGTTCTTGAATTGGGTTTATAGCATAAATTACGCTCCCAGGGCATCGGTCCATGGGAATTCAGAGGGGTTGCGAGTGGAGCAGGGCACCCGACAGGGCTGTCCGCTCTCCCCGCTTCTGTTTGCCATATACATGGAACCCTTGGCACAAAGGTTACGGGATAACCCCAAGGCTCTGGGCATCAAGTTTGGGGCGGATCAACATCTTATCAGCCTTTGTGCAGATGACATTATTTTCTCCATCGCCCAGCCCCTTCCTTCGCTTGACACGATCATCTCCGACCTGGAGGCGTTTGGGGCGGTGTCTGGTTTTAAAATTAACTTGTCCAAATCGCAGATACTGAACCTCAATGTCCAGCCGGAGGCAGAACAAGTTCTTCGGGCTCGGTACGGGTTCCAATAGGTGGATGCAGCGCTCCCCTATCTGGGCATCACGCTCGACAGGAGCCTTCATAAAATGGCCCGGACTAACTTCTCCAACCTTGGAGCCACAATTCGTAAAGACTTAGAACGCTGGAGACGATTGCCACTGTCTTGGCTGGGCAGAATTGCCACAGTTAAAATTAATATACTCCCGAGGGCCCTGTACATCTTCCAAGCGCTCCCGCTCTCCCCCCGCCCGGAGAGCTAAGGCAGCTCCAGCAGTGTATAGATCGCTTCATCTGGGGTGGGGCGAAGCCAAGACTGCAGAAACAACTACTGCAGTGCACAAAATTGGAGGGTGGTCTTGCGGTCCCCAATGTCCTACGGTATTTCCAGGCTCCACAACTTAGATTCCTGGTGGAATGGAATCGTCCCATGACCGAAAAACATTGGGTTTTCATGGACCAAACCATTGCAGACGCACATATTTGGAGGGAAGCCTGGCTTCCACGAGCCTACCGATCCTGGGGTCTATGCTCATCCCTGGTAACGAGCACTACGTAAGAAGGTATGGGATAAAGTGGTGCATTCAGCAAGCCTTTCATCCTTCCCCTCACCGTTGACCCCAGTGTTTGCCAACCCGGACTTTCTTACGGGCCTTTTGCCTAAGGTAGCCAGCGGTGGGTGGCGTGCGGGTGTAAGAGTGTGGCCTGTCTCTTCGATAATACTGGCTTCATTCCCTTCGACTAGCTCAAATCCCAATACTCTTTGTTGGAACAAGACAGGTTCACACACACTCAGCTCGCCCACTGGGTACTTGGCCCCAATGTGCACCCCAATACAGGTAGGCCCATGACTCCTTCCGAGAAATGGTTGTTTTTAAAATATGACGACAAGAAGCTCATCTCAGAACTATACCGCTTTTTATCGAAATCACCACATACATAGAGGACGCTGGGTCAAAAATGATGGCAAGCAGAACTGGGACAAGACCTCTCGGATAAAGAGTGGAGGGACATATTTTACAAGGCTCATCACACTACATTCAGCATAGGCCACACCGAGACAGCTTACAAAATTACCTCCTATTGGTACTATACCCCAACACGCTCTCTGTGATGGCCAGTGCTAAAGGGGCTGTGGAAACCCTGGATCACTATTACACCTACTATGGAACTGCCCCAAGCTCACGAGGTTCTGGGAGCAGGTGTTGAATGACATGGATGAGGCCTTTCAGACGCCTCCCTGCGTACATACTCCTGGGTCTCCCCAACGCCCTCACCTACCCGCTACAGTCCATTAGGGGCCGACAGATGGCCATGGCCCTTAACGCTGCCCACAGGATCCTCCTGGCACACTGGGGATCAAATAAAATCCCAGACATCCGGCAATGGCTCCGCCACCTATGGACAATGTTGGGCATGGAACAATTGTCTCTGCCAGCCTGTGTTGACCCCTCAACCTACGCGAAAATATGGTCCCCTTTCATTACTTTCCTGTCTAAGGAATTCAGAGAACTATCTTGCCCGACATACTTGCGTATCCTCAAACTGGTTCCACCGGCTTAGTGTCTAACCATCCCACCTAGGGGCGGTCCCCTGTAATGTTATGGTTTCCCTGTCTGCCGCTTACTTCTGCATGGATATCCTCGGAAGGAGAGAGGGTGGGGAGAGGGCTAGGGTGGGATCCTTGTTTATTTTTGTATGTTCACTGGTGTTTATTTGTGTTCAAATTTGAGAGCTAGGCTATGTTTTTCTTTAATTAGCGTTCAGCACGATGTAGTCATTAGAGATGTCATTCCTCACTGGGTATATTGAATCTTTGCACATGGTTTGTCCCCTTGGAGTGCCCCCTGATGCAGCCGGCCCTCAATGGGTTGTAGGCGCACCGCTGTGTATTTTACCTTCTCCCAAAGTGCTCCTAGTCAATACTCCAAAGTCTATCTGTTATTATGCTTCTGTATTCACATGTTTTCACATGGCGTCGGAACAGGAGTGCTCTCTATGAGCTCCTGAGGGTGGGGATCACTATCAGTGAAAATCCCTGAGTTACCCTGCCATCCAACCCCCTAAATTGACCACACCGAAGTACCTTCTTTAAAGCCGACGCAGGGTCTGGAGAGCAGTCGCTGCCGAGCCTGCCACCGCAGCTCTGACGGAGTGAAGAATTCATCGCGACCTGGTTAGGGTTATGGGAAGATTCTTCAGCCTGGACAGTCCGACTGCCGGCTCGGGCTGAGCGCGAAGCGTCGTGACTGGTGGCGAGGGTCCCCTGCCCACCGGCACCGTAGCCTCTCCCCTGAGAAGAGACGGGCAGCAGAGGGTCAGAGCAGAGCTTCAGCCCGCCATCTTGACACCGGAGGAGAAGGGTTCGTCAGAGGACCCGGACGTGCACAGCCTAGGGATGACCTGCAGCCACGAACGTGCGATGACAGCATGGCCTGCCGAGCCCGGCCTCTGCTGGCAGCAATCGATGAGTCACTGAAGCCGCCTGCTTCCACGGCTAAAAACGGCTCCCTGCGGCGGCACCATGATTCATTGAACATGGGTAAGTGACCTGTCCTGACTCACTCACACAGGAGTCTCTCGCTTTTAAGGCTGGAGAACGCTCCGCAGGGCGTCTCCACGAACCTCGAAGCTTTGGCTGAATCACATCACACCCTGACTATGTCCACACATCCCCCTCGGAACAGCGGAGACAGCCATTTTGACGACCGAAGTTAGGGTCGTTAATCCTTTCTGACCTGCCCCTTTTGACGACTGAACAGCTGACAGCTTGGTGCCTGAGGACCATCAGCCTTAACACCTCTGCGCACCTTGGACAGTTATTGAGACAATTCAATATCTGAATCTCTAGTTAGGCACCATTTTCTCCAATTTGTTCCTAGTCAGCCATCTTAAAGCTTCCGGTATTGTAAGAACCATTGAAATAGAAGAGGTCCTCACCAGTCCTTCCTCATAGCAATAGAAAGAGGACGGATCGAACCTGAGCAGCGGCCATCTTGGCATGGGCACACTCTCACCAGTCCTGAAACCTAACTGCTGAATGATAATTGGAAATTTTCACTGAGCAATGGCTTGTTTAAATTTGAGCAATCCCTTAACAATTAAAACATCAGGATTGCGGTACATTTGAGTTGGATCAATACATCATCAACTGCAACCCCTGCTTATAAATCTCTGTGTAATTTGAGCAATCCCTTAACAATTAAAACCTCACGATTGCGGTACATTTGAGTTGGATCAATACATCATCAACTGCGGCTCTGACCTCTTCCGGACCGAGGGCGATTCCGTTCTGCTCCGGGCGCTTTTTGCGGCTTCCAGGCCCTCTGGAGCCATTGGTCTCGCATCTGAAAGCGCCAGGATCTGGCCCTCCAGGCCCTTGCTCCTAATCCTGAGGTGGGTGCCTGCTGGCCTGGCCCGCGGTGTTTGCAGACCGGACCCCCAGACTCGAGGTGGGCTTTGGCTGGCCAGACCTGCGTCGTTTGTTGACCTGGCCCTCTACGTGCCGGGGCCGCGAGCTCCCTCTTAACTTTCAAGCCACTGCAGGGACTCAGACCCCCACCGTAGCCTGTTGGATAACCCTGGGCCTAGTTTGCGTAGTAGCACTTCACGTAGCTACGCAAAGTACATTTTGAACTTCAC
Source organism: Calotriton arnoldi (assembly GCA_963921515.1). Lineage (NCBI taxonomy): Eukaryota > Metazoa > Chordata > Amphibia > Caudata > Salamandridae > Calotriton > Calotriton arnoldi. Next base: position 389,828 of record CAWUFW010006929.1, on the reverse strand, counting down.
GTAGCTACGCAAATTGCGTAGTGCGTAGCTGTGTGCTTGACTGCACTGTACAATAATTGCCAAAGGCATCTTGCACAGTGCAAGTTAAGATAAAATAAATATCTCTGTCTTTATATGCTAAAAATGCATATAGTTTTTTCACAAAAGTGAAAACGATAAATTAATAAGCAGTGAGAGAGGTGATGATTTTGGGATCCTCCCTAACCTAGGGAGAGAACCAAGCAGATGCCTTGAAAACAAAAGGCACATCTTTTGAACGATTCGGTGGTGGTCCCATCCTCTTAGGACCACCCCAAGATCAGTTATTGGCAAAAATACAATCCCAACCAAAGGCCCTGCAAAGCATTATGGGACGAGATTAGCAGTGGGCAGTGAATATTATAGTATCCAATATCAAAATAATTCTACAAAGAGCTGCAGTTCCACTAGTCGTTACTAGAGGGCCTTTGGTTGGGATTGTATTTTTGCCCATAACTGTGCTTGGGGTGGTCCTAGGAGGAAGGGACCACCACTTAATCGTTCACATGATATGCTTTTTGTGTTCAAGGCATCTGCTTGGTCCTCCCCCTAGGTTAGGGGGGACCCCAAAATCATCACCTCTCTCATTGCTTGATATTTTATTGTCAAAGTTCACTTTTGTGAATTGGTTATAAGCTTTTTAGCATAGAAAATTGCTTTATCAAAGCATTTGAAGGTGTTTATTATACTGCTGCTACGCTATGTCAATTAGCACAGTTTTTCACTCTGCTACGTGCAATTTGCGTAGTAGCACAAACTTTGCATGCTCCGTGAGCGTAGCGAAGTATTATGCCCAGTGTTACTCTTGGACCTGCAGCTGTCTCGCCCGCCCCTGCCCTCCAGGTCGTTCGTTAGCGACACAAAAATCTACTGCCGTCTCCAGGTCGCCTCCCCCGGTCCACCGCTGCATACAGTCCCTCGAAATTGCCAAAACTGGGAAGTGGCCATTGTTGCGTCCGAGTCTTCACCTCAGCAATGGTGTTGGGCTACAGGACGATGATGAAATGAATGGGATGGCTGTTTAAGATGGCGGGCGATGGTGCTCCTCTAAAAAACGATCGTGGGTGCTAGCTTCGGCCATCTCATACCCGGTGATTGCCTCCGTGTCGCATGACAGGGAAGACACACTCCACAAACTGATGTCTGACGTTCAACGCTACCTTATAATCTTTTATGAGTCGCCCGCCCCCTGCTAGGCTCACTCGGAACGCTTAGCTCACACTAATGTTTATGCAATGTTTCTACATTATCTCCTCTAGGTCCTGATCTTAGGTTTGTAAATTGTTCAAGACTCGCTCTAATGTTTATGCAATATCTCCTCCAGGTCCCGATCTTAGGTTTGCTAATTGTTCAAGACTCACTCTCACAAATTGCGCCTCACTTCCCTACCCACCCCCCTGACTTTCACCGGTAACATATGGTTTACTTTACTCCTTTACGACCCTACAACCTCTAACCTCCTTGAGATCCCTCCCCCTCCTTCACAATTTTCTTCATCGCAGCTTGCAGCACTCCTTCGTAGCCGTGGCTAGCACCACGATTTTCCAACTACGCATGACCCCTTATCTAGCGTTGTCACCTAACGTCATTCTCCCTCATGATCTCCCAAATTGACAAATTGTTGTCTGTCCATCCTGCTACCTAACCCCTCCTCACCATTATTAGCAAGTCCTAACTGACCTCATCCCCCCTTTCACTCCTCTGACATTTATCACCCCCTCTTTCTCTTCCGTTTACACCCTCATCACGAAATATCTCTCCACCCCGACATTATTCTCCCCGTTCTTTTTCCTCAACCTCCTTCTCCTCTCTCCTTGTTTCTTTTTCCCTTTAACATCTCCATTCCGCTCCTCCCCCCCTTTTCTTTCCCTCCCCCCCCTCTCCACCAACCAGTTTGTCCATCATGTCCCCCCTTAGTCCCTCCCCCGCGTTCCGAACCAGCCCCACTACATCACCCCTCAACACCCTCCTCACCAGGCATGGCCCAAACTCCTGGTCCATTCCCTACCCTCCCAATCTCTCTAAAAACGCCAAGAAAATTTTTAAACATAGTGGGGCATATTAGCAAGACCGGCGATAAAATTATCGCCGTTTTAGCTACGAGGCCTCAGGGTAGTAACGCGCTATATAAATTCAATTTCATTCATTCATTCATTCATTAGCGGCAGGAAACTGCCGCTAAAACGGCGATAATGGGCTTGCTAATATGCGTTATAGAATTCCAATAGAAGCCCAGGTTAGATGTCCTGCACATCTAACCTGGGCTTCTAATGGAATTCTATAACGCATATTAGTAAGCCCATTATCGCCGCTTTAGCGGCAGTTTCCTGCCGCTAAAACGGCGATAATTTTATCGCCGGTCTTGCTAATATGCCCCAAAGTTCTTATCCGGCATCCCGAAACCCTAATTGTAGACAACTACCACAGCCTCACGTCCCCCATAAAAACTAACTACATTTTCTACTCTAAACGCCCCTCCAAATGGAAGAGCACTTTCCTTCGCCATCTCCCAATCGCTACATCTAAAAATATTCCCTACGGTTTCAAACTCTCTACTACTCCATCCTACACCTTTCACGGTGAAATTGACATCTCCATCTTCAAAACTGGAAATATCCTCATCCAAGCCTCTGAACACCACCTTAATATCTTTGAACAGCATTTTAGCACTCTGTCCCACCAAATGTCCTTACCTACTCCTCTCCCCTCTCCCCCCAAATAACTCCTAACCCTTCTCCTTCCCCCAAACCTCCCCCCAGCACGTCCCATCACTCCCCTTTCCGACCCTACCCCCCCTACCTGAACTCACCCCATGACCCTAATGCCAATGCTGCCTCTCCGCTAACCCCATACACCCACTCTGCTCCCCTTATCATGTCCTCTACCCCTTTAACTAACCCATCTCTCTCCACGCCCGTCCCTCCCACACACAGCCATATTTCCCCTCTCTCCACCCGCCAGGAGCAACTCACCCCCACCGCCGCAATACCCCACTTGTCACCCTCTAGACCTCTCACCCTCTCTGGACAACTGACCTCCACCCCTAACCAACCCCGATCTACCCCACCCACGCCCCCTGCTCCAAATACCCCCACTAATATCCAGTCCACCCCCACACCCCTCCCTCCAATGTCTGCCGGTACAGGCCATCCCACAGGCTCCCCTCCCTCTCAGAACAACAGACCTCCACCCCCGATCAACTCCGAAACCTCCCACCCTCCCCCTGCCCAAACTACCTCCAGTACGGCCCAGTCCTCCTCCACCCCCCATACCCCTCGGACGACCGAAACCCCCCTTTCTCCCCCCCACAGTCCTCCCTCTCGCCCACTGCTACAAGACCTCACTTGCACCCCTCCTGACTTATTACCCTCTACAAACGCTAGACCTCCTTCTCCAACCAACTTAGCACATACCTCACCCCCCGCCGCACCCAATACGCCCCAACTCTCTCTTTTAGCCCAAACACTTGGCAGTATTGATCGCAACATTGCCTCCCTCCTATCCGAATTAGTCCGTCTTAGAGAGGATCTCAATAACCCCAAATACCCCAAACCGATAACCCGCCCGCTTGGCCCTCTTCGTCACGCACTGGCCCCCCAAAGCTCATTAATCCCAAACTCAGTAAAACCATACCACTTCAAAATTGCTCTCAGAGACCCTGTCGCACCTTGAATGACTACTCCACCTCTAACCTCTCCGACCTTTGCAATTCCTACTCTCCTAAGGCCCCCCGCAAGGAGGCGGCCCTTCCGCATTCCAACATCCCTGTTATTATCGGGACCAGCAGAACTCTCCCCTCTCCTTGCTCACCCAGAACCCCACCGCAACTTACCGCGATCCTCTCGTGCACCCCCCCATAACTAACCCTAAGCCCCTGACATGCATGCTTGTGAACTGCCGCTCGGCCGTTCGTCATGCCTCAGAAATCTCCGAAACCATCCTTGATGAAGATATAGACCTAGCCTTCCTCACGGAAACTTGGCTCAACGATCACTCCACACCCATCCTAGAATTAATCTCTCCCCCCGGTTATTCTATCCTCAGAAAAGACAGACCTAAAAGAATAGGAGGAGGTTTAGCAATAATCTTTAAAAATGAACTCCAACTATCCCTAGCCAAAAACACTGACTTCAAAACTTTTGAATACCTTGGAGTAGAACTCAAAATGCAAGGCGCCCCCCCAATGCGACTACACAACATCTATAATCCCCCCAGGTGAACCTCTTCCCTTTGCTGAGGAAATATCTGAACTTCTGTCACAATCGTCCCTTTCGAACTCTAAAAATCTCTTCCTAGGAGACTTTAACCTTCACTGGAATTTACCAGACGACCCAGCCATCAAACTTCTCAATAACCTCCTTGAGATAAATGACCTCAAGCAACTCTGCCTTACCCCAACCCATTCTAAAGGGGCTACTCTTGACGCCATCATTGCTAACAGTAATCTGGCATCTCTTTCCAACATTATCCCTATAGACTGGTCTGATCACCACCTCATACTGTTCTCGATCTCACCCTTAGTCCAGCCTGCCCCTTCTAAAATCAACAAAACCACAATATTATCCAGAAACCTTAAACGTATCCCCCCAGGTTTAGTGGAGGCTAAACTCCAAGATCAACTCAGTCGCACTCCTCCCTCTCTCAATACAAACGATCTCACTGAGCATTACAACAAAGCTGTCTCTGAGGTTCTAGATCAACTTGCACCACCCAAATCAAAAACTCTTAAAAATATCCCTTCCAAAACTTGGTATAATTCGGACCTCAATAATGAAAGACGAGCACTTAGGCTGGCAGAATGAACCTGGAGACAACACCCTTCCCCCTCCAATCTGGTCCTCCTTCGAACCGCTAGATCCGTGTACAAGAATCACATCTTCGCCGAAAAGGCTTCCTTCTTCCGATCACAGCTCTCTCGGGCAAAAAACAGACCCAGAGAACTGTTCAACATTATTAGAAATCAAACCTCCCCTGCCCCACCCAGCATGACGGCCACCACAAGCAAATGCGAAGAAATAGCTAACTTTTTTTCTGAAAAAATTGCCAAAATTGACCAATCTTTCACCCTAACCCAAACCCCCCAACCCCCTTGGTGCTCCTGACACCCCTTCAACTCCTTCCCTCTGCTCACACCCCCTCTGTCCTCCCCACCCCTACCTTCTTTAACCCCGTCTGAACTTCCCCCGACAACACTCAACTCAAAAACAACGCCTCCTGGATGAATTTCCACCCCGTCTCCGAACTTGAAGTCTGTAACATCCTGTCCAAACTAAAACCATCCTCCCACACTAAAGACCCTCTCCCATCTTCCCTCGTCCAAGAACTTAAGCACGTCATTGTCCCGTACTGGACCAATATCATCAACTCCTCCCTTTCCTCGGGGTGCGTACCGGTCTCCCTCCAACTCGGACAAATCACACCCATCCCAAAAAACCCTAAGGCCGACACAAATAACCCGAACAACCTCCGCCCCATCTCAAACCTCCCCTTTCTCTCTAAAGCCCTTAAAAATGTGCCCTTCAGCAACTGGATAAACACATTGACACCTACAACTTACTTGACCCCCTACAATCCGGCTTCCGTAAGGGCTGCAGCACTGAAACTGCATTGCTAAACATAGTTGATGACATCCACCTTGCCCTGAACAATGACGAGACCTGCCTACTCATTCTCCTTGACCTCTCAGCGGCATTTGATACAGTTAACCATTCAACCTTACTCTCTACACTTAAATCTCGATTTGGTCTTAATGGCACCGTCCTCAATTGGTTCAAATCCTATTTCCAACACAGAACCCAACAAGTAAAAATCCACAACTGCCTATCCAGCCCCAGTCCAGTCTCCCTTGGTGTCCTCCAAGGATGCATCCTCTCTCCTGCCCTTTTCAACCTTTTCATGGAACCCCTTACTCTCATTCTCAAACAAGCAGGCATTAACTATCACCTATATGCTGATGACACCCAACTCTACTATAAAATTAAATCCCACTCTGATATTCTGCACCTTAACACCGCCCTTACTAACATCCAAAACTGGTTCCATTCCAATCATCTCAAACTTAACCCTAACAAAACTGAAATCATTTTCTTCTCTCCTAAAAACAACCCTCTCCCCATCCATACATGGATCACTGACCTTACTGCCCTTAACTGTACACTCTCCCTCTCCGAATCAGTTAAATCCTCGGCATCACCCTCGACAGTAAGTTTACACTCAACTCCCATGTAAAAAACTCGGCCAAAGGCGCACTTTGTACGCTCCAACTTCTCAAAAAAATCAAACCCTTCATTCTAGCGGAAGATTTCAAATCAGTGGTACAATCCCTAGTCCTCTCGAAAATCGACTATGGTAATGCCCTTCTCACCGGCTCTCCCAAAACTCACTTGGCCCCCCTCAAATCTGTTCTAAACCTAGCGGCTAGGATTATAACTGGTGGCAAACGCTCTGACCACATCTCGCCAGCCCTAAAGACCCTTAAATGGCTCCCTATTGAAGGCAGATCCTCCTTTAAATTAGCCTGCATTACCCACAAAGCCCTCCACCAAAATACCCCACTCTACCTTTCAAACAAACTCAAAAAAGCGGGCAGTGCCCGTTCGATGAGAAGCACTAACTCTCTCCTCCTCGTCCCCCCTTTGCTAAAAAAGAAAGCCGCAAAATCCCGCTCCTTCTCTGGTAAGGCCCCCAGCATCTGGAATACCCTCCCAAAAGACCTACGACTGAATCCTTCATACGTCAGTTTAAAAAAAGACCTCAAATTGCACCTGCTCAACAAATATTGGGGTCCATAATCATCTTATGCCCATACTTGCTGTTCAGTCTCTTCCTTCTTAAATCCCCAACCTTCCCCCCTTTCTCCCACCTCTCCTGCACCCCACCAACGCCAAATAGCCCCCCACCTTACCCATCCACACCTCTTGCATCCCTTCGGTTCACCCCTCTCCTTAAATTTAGCCACCCCTCCCTCCTCCCTCGTCCAAACCTTCCGTTTCATTCAAAATATGAATCTAGTTCCTTTTTTACTACTTAATAATTTGTAACTATGTTATCCATATACTGCCTAGTAAATAGCTCCATCCTTTCACTTTGCATCGACAATAACGAGATTAGTTCCTTTTACTGTTTAATAATTTGTAATTTTTTATTTTATTTTTATTTCTAGGTTGCTTAGTAAATAGCTTCATTCTTTCACTTTGTATCATAATCAAGATATGTTTTTTACTTTGTTGCTTAGGCCTATCATATCTCTATGCTTCTTTTCGTTTGCCATTTGTTTTTGTAAACCATGTGCTATCGTCTTCCCAATGTAAAGCGCTCTGATACCTAAGGGTTAAGCTAGCGCTATATAAAACCTCTTAAATAAATAAATAAATAAGTATTCGCTATTGGCCCAGATGAGGTTATAAGCAAATTGCTGTTTGCTCCACTTTTTGGTAATAATAAAAAGTTAATCCATAAAATAAAGAAAGGACTTTAGAGGAAAAGCCCTGAGAGACACACAGTGGCCATTTTAAGAGTTTGGGACATAACACTAAAAATACTACTGCTGCCATTTGGATAGCTTGGGAAACCAACTGAATTTTGGCAGTTGTAGTTAAACCAACTGACATCAGCTTCTTCCTCCCACAGAGCCTGACAACACTGATACCTATTAACCTGTCACCATGTCCCTTGACCCCTCAGTAAGTAGAATGGAGGATAGGATGGAAGGGCAGATAAATAATGCTATAAATTAAGTAATTGGGTCTTTAGACAACACAATCAATAAAAAAAACTGGAGGATCTCGACCAAAAAGGCTGGCCAACTGCTAGCACAAGACACCCTGAAGGGGCAGACGGGGCGAATAAGGCCCAGAGAAAAAGAAGTGCAGGGGATAACATAACAAAAGGGGTAAAAAATCAAAACCATCTAACCAAGTGACATCACAAATTGGCAGTGAATCAGACGGTGCCTTGGGGACTACAGACGGGCAAGAAAAAGGCCCAGCCACTATCCCCATCAACAGCGATGATGATTTGGAGGACAAAATTAACCTCTCCTACTCCTCCGACTTGGATGCAGATATTGTGGAAATTGGACAAGGGAATATTGAAACAAGCGATGAGGCACCAAAGGCCTCTTGGTAAAAAATGGGCATTGTAGACCTATTTAGGGAGAGTATGTTCGACCCACTCCTCATTAAACACCCCCTATCCCCAGAGTGGACCCCTGCTCAACATATTGCGGAGGACCTGTTGGTTCCTCTGTGATGGCCAAAGCTCTTCATGACCATATATGGGACCTGGACAAAGATTTACGTACCCAAGCTTTGGTTCCCACTCCACTGTCTACCCACAGAAACAAAGAACTTGTGGTAGAGGATTCAGAGGAGAAAAGAAACAAAGAGGCTTCTCGACAGGTAAGAAATACCAGAGACCTTTCACGTACCCCTATAAAGGTGGGAGGGAGACTGGCCCAATTATCTGGGAACTGGAATATGGTAACTCAAGACCCTTGGATCTTAGAAACTGTAAGGGGATACAAAATCGAATTTATTGCTACACCACTGCAAAGAAAAATTCCACTGTGAATGGTTTTCTCACAAGAAGATACACTTCTAGTATCACGAGAAGTAGAGGACTTACTGAGCAAAGGGGCAATTCGAGAGGGGGCAGAATCTGGGTTCATCAGCAATATCTTTCTGGTGGAAATGAAGGACAAATGCTTAACGCCAGTGATAAATCTGAAAGAGCTGAACAAATGGGTGGCTTACCACATTTAAAAATGGAAGGAGTACACCTCTTAAGAGACGTATTAAGGAAAGGGGACTGGCTAACCCTTCAAGACCTCAAAGATGCATGCCTGACCATCCCAATTTGGCCACCACATCAAAAATGTCTCCAATTCACCTGGGGGAGGGGGGGACTTTGGCAGTTCTGCAGCCTCCCCTTCGGTCTCTCCTCAGCCCCTTGGTGCTTCACCAAAGTTCTTCGCCCCGTAGCAGGATGGCTCAGAGCAAGAGGAATAAGACTAATACTCTAATACTCTACTTAGATAATATCCTAATAATGGCCCAATCCAGGGAAGTGGTGTCACACCACAAAGACCTCACCATCAACCTATTAGAACACTTGGGGTTTATCATAAACAAGAAAAAGTCTTGCGCTGTCCCAAGCCAGGAAACACAATTCCTGGGCTTTGTCATAAACACAGAACAGTCAGAATTAAAAAAATTACCTGGAGAAAAGTTAAGGAAACTCCACAAAGACCTGAGGAAAATATTAGGGAAGAAGGAATTTCATCTAAGAGCCCTAGCAAGGATTCTAGGTCTCCTATCCTCAACGATCCAAGCTATATACCCAGGGCCCTTATACTATAGAGCTCTCCAAAGACTCAAAACCAAAGCACTGAGATTAAGTCAATCCTATTCCCAAATAATATCTGTGGAACCATACTCCAGGAAGGAAATACTCTGGTGGGTAAAGACTGCAGAAGCATGGAATGGCAGAGCCATCTTTGGGGAAAAACCAGACATAGTGATAGAATCAGATGCGAGCCTAGAAGGATGGGGTGCAAGATGTGGCAACTCAGCAGCAAGGGGCCCCTGGATGGAACAAGAGAAGGAGTTGTACATCAACTGCTTGGAGTTACTGGCAGGCTCCTTTGCAATTCACTGCTTCACCAAAGACTTAAAGAAATGTTCTGTGATGCTATGGATGGACAACGTACCTCCAGTCAGATATGTCAACAAAAGGGGGGTCCCTTACTCTAAGGGTCTGGCGGATTTAGCAAAGTTCTTCTGGGGTTACTGCCTGAACAAAGGCATTTCAGTAGTAGAAGAACATATCCAAGGCCTGAGCAACGGGGTCTCAGATTGGTTCTCAAGGAATTTCAGAGATTCCAGCAATTGGAGGTTAGACAAGGGAATCTTCTGCAGTATCCTGTCGTTATGGGGACCCTTCGGGGTGGATCTCTTTGCAGACAGACTGAACACTCAATTGTTGAAATTCTTCAGCTGGAGGCCAGATCTTCAGGCCTTGGGGGTGGATGCCTTTCTTCAGAATTGGAAGGGACTAGCACCTAATGCTTTCCCTCCATTTGTCATGCTACCAAGAATATTGCTACACGTCTGCAGGCACAAAGAAATCACAATGGTAATAAAACCCACTTTGGAGATCCCAGGCATGGTTCTCAATCTTACTAGAAATGAGCATAGACCTACCAATCTTAATACCAAGATTCAGGGAAATAATCACAGGTACAGAAGGAGAAGTACACCCTCTTGCAGAGCAAGGTCTTCTGACAGTGAGGGCCTGGAGGATTTCAGGAAGCAGTGGTAGATCCCAGGCCTTTCGGTAGATGCTTTCAAACTCATATTGGAGTCATGAGCACCTGGCACAAGGAAAGCATATAGACTGGCTTGGGAGAACTGGGTTCATTGGTGTCTTTGACGGAATTTCAATCCCGTTTCAACTGATACAGTACATGTAGTCAACTATTTGTCCGAAATATTCACATCAAGACTCTCTTATTGAACAGTCAATGTTTACAGGTCGGCTATTGCAGCTGATCACTGTTTTGTAGACGGAGTTTCTGTGGGACAAAACTTACTAACCAAAACAATTATGTGAAGCATGCGGGTACTAAACCCACCTTGTGCAAAATGAGCTGCCTTATGGGACGTAAGAGATGTTCTACAGGTCCTAGTAAGTTGGGGTGAAAATTCTAGCTTATCCCAAAAACATATATCCTACAAACTCACAGTTTTACTCTGCCTGGTATCTTTTAGATGGACCTCAGATGTAAAGGCCTTAGACATCAGCAGCAGGGCCTACAAACCTGAAAGGGTTTGCTTCTACTTACTTCACTCAGAATTAAATGCTTTGCGTGGTGAAATGCTTGCTGGAGTATGAGAGAAAGACTGCGAGTCTGAGAGGAAATACAGAACAAATGCTATTATCCTATAGACCACCTCATAAAGCAGTATCTTCTCCCACCTTAGCGAGATGGGTCAAGGAGTTAATGAAAGCAGTGGGTATAGTTCTGCTATGTTTGGCGCACATTCCTTTAGGGGCGCCTCAGCCTCCAAAGCTTTCTTCCTAGGGGGAGGTCTACAAGAAATCTTAGAGCTGTGGATTGGTCCAATGAAACTATGTTTAAAAGCTGTTATTTTAGACCTGTTACAAGCGCTATTGATACTGTGTTAAATGCACTTTAAACTTGCATAATGTTAGCCTCCATGTCATGCCATAAAATTTAGATTTTTCACAGCCTGAGAGCCAGAAAATCTGCATTTTATTAAAGACACAGAGGCTAAGATTATCCCTCCACAAAATAACCTCCCTGGTGGAGTAAATGTTACTGACTGTATTTCAATTTTTCAGAATAGAAAAATTTTACTGAGGAAAACCCTCTCATTTGGAAATTAAAAATATTAGAAGTTATCCTGTTCACAACACCAACAAAGAACGGAGAATGCTGCGTGTTGGAGGATTTTATACGTTATTAGAATGTAATTGAATTTCTAGATTCTTCAATTGATGCTGCTGTGAGCTAGCACTAAAGGAGATTTGCATAATCTTAGCCTCCGTGTCTTTAATAAAATCCAGATAATGCCCATCAGGCAGTGAAAAATCTAAATTATCTGTTTATTATCTGGGCTGAGCCAAGACAGCCCCTCTGGGGTGATTTGTGCACTTTATAAATTAAATTAACAGAACATAACAACAGGCGATCAGGGCACAGCGTCGGGTGGTGTAGGCATGAGCCTGAGCAAGACCCAGATCATCGTGTACCGATTGGGTGCCTCATCCTATCGAGAGGCTCCCCTGTGTTACTCCCCAATTATCAGTTGTTCCTTGTTGACCCAATCGTGGCGGCCCGACTGCCCTCTCCACACCTGGCTCCTGCCGAAGACTTCTTGGCGCTGGGTAGTAGCGAACAAGATTGACCAGCTTGAAGAAACACATACGAGACAGTTCGGAAGCGGGTCAACAGACTTCATGAATCCTGTGTGTTTTGAGACCTGTGGGTGACCTTTCCGAGTGTCTGCTAACCTCTCCCTTGTTTATGTCTACCTCCTATTTAAAACTGCTGCATATTCACACCTGTGTCCCAAGGACCCAGCCTAAGTGTGACTTCGGCCTTGTGCGGCCCAGTGTCCGAGAGGCAGAGTTGGTTATCTTCCATCTGGGGTATAGGACAATCAGGGTGAACTAGAGGTAGGAGGGAGGCTTGGGTGATGGAGTCTGCAGAGGGTGAACCATTGATCTGCTGGGCACCAGTGACACCGCACTAGGGTTCTGAGTATGTATGTGAGTGATAGAGCTTCCAGTACAGACGGCTGATACCTGTTGCACCGCGTAGCGGTGTGGAGTGGGGGTGTGTGAATGGAAGTGACCGTGTGGGAACCACGTGTGATTTACGACACTGGCCGGTGGTGCCGCATTATACGTTGATTGTTGCCAAAAGCAAAATACCTTTTGACATTGGGTTTTTCTGCATGGCTCTGGCCTGCGGTGCTGCTAAAAAGTGTTCTATTTTTGTGTATGTGCATAATTGTGATATCGTGCAGCGCATAAGGGTGCTCTCTCTCAATTGGGGTGAGGTTATATTAGGAATTGTCCACAGTGTGCATAATATTGGTGTCATACCAATACGAGTGGGCCTAATACTGCTAGTAATATTTCCGAATGAGTTTTATTGCAAAAAGTATATAATGTTCATGTTATAATGATTTGATATGTGTGTTGAATATAAAAAAAAATCATACATCCTGTGTGAAGTCTCTTTTGTGCTGCTCAGTGTGTATTATGCGTTTGGCTGCTGTGCCTTTGCTTTACACATTATCTCTGTAGTAAGCCTGACTGCTCAGTGGCAAGCTACACGAGGATGAGCACGGGTTATACAGCAAGTAAAATCACCTGCCCTTGATGGGAGCGGTAGTTCTGTATGGCTGGGGGCATTCCTTCAGCCAACCAGACATTGCTGGTTCCAACACCACGTAACAGAGAGTTTGAGGAAATCTGATCCACAACTTTTGATAGCTTTTAAGCCTGTGTCTTCTACTACCCTTAGTTGGTGGGTTAAAAGTATAATGGTCATGGCAGGTGTAGACACACAGGGGAAAATCTACAAGGAAGTGCCGCAGCGTGGCACCGCAAGCCCTTAGGCTGCGCCACGCTGCGGCACTTCTGAAGCACAGGGATGCGACATATTTACAAGAATATGCCGCATCTCTGTGCTTCCCCCTGCGCTGGCGCACAAACTGCAGCCATGCGCTGGCGCAGGCACCCTTGCACCATGGTGCAAGGATGCCTGCGTCGTGGGGAGATTGTTTTTGTGCACGAAGGGGCACCTTCCTGCACAAAAACAATCACTACAGGCATTTTCCTCTTTCAATGCGTGCTGCAGAATGCAGCACGCATTGAAAGAGGAAAAAACGAGGAGAAATGAAAACATTTCTGCTCGTTGCGCCTCGCTACGCCACCTCTAGGGTGGCGTAGCATTCAGACACATCTCCAGATTTACGATTTCTCGTAAATCTGGAGATGTGTCTTGTTCCATGGGTGTTGCGTGGGAACACCCACATCAACACCCATGGAACGCCCCTTCAACGCAGAGTGCTGCGTGTGAAGGGGCCGTATTTACAAGGAGAGGAAAAGTCACGCAGGGTGGCTTTTCCTGTCCTTGTAAATATGGAGGAGCCCCTGCGCCACCAGTACGTCACGAAAAGTGACGTACTGGTGGCGCAGGGGGCTTGTAAATCTGCCCCATATTGTTTTGTGGCTCAGTTGGCAAGGGGAGCAAGGGCTTCTAAGGCTTTTTGGTCCAGGCAATGTAAGAAGATATTTTGAGAACTGCAGATTAGTCATTGAAGACTTTCTATTGCAAACCTACAGAGCATGAGCGTTAGCAGTTGTGTAAAGTGTTTAAACCTGTATAACGTCCAGCCTTGTAATAAAATTGCAGATTCTTCTAGATAATTGTATGAAATTGGCTTATTAGTTGCAAAGGATGGGAATCTTGCTTCAAGTGATAAAACCACAATTGTGGTTTTACTGGGTAGACCCCATTGTATCACTTGACTCGCTCAGTGCAACGAAGAATAGCATTCCAAGGCCTACTCTTGGAAGGTAATGTGGGCTATCAATCTCAATTTACTGGCACAGAAAAATACTCAATAAATTACTCCCCAGTCAGTGCTTTTTCTTTTAAAAAGAAAAAATACATTTATTACACACACTACTAAATACTACATACATCAGGTAGATGGAAAGATCTTTGGTGATACCTTCATATCACATTTCACTACTAGTGGGTGCTGAACCACATACTCCCAATGCTCCCCACCTATACCAGATGTAACATCACAATATAGCTGGTTTCATTATTTATAAGACAGCACTGGATCCTTTATCAAGGCATCGTCACATCAATATATATAAATTAGGCCTACTGACTTTTGTTATGTTATGTTAAGGAAATTTATAAAGCTCGCGAATACCCTTGGGTGTCTTGGTGCTGACTGAAAGCTGAGCATGCTAGAACAACGCTTTTAATTGTTAAAAAGCCAGGTTTTAATCTCCTCCTTTTCGCCAACAATGAAGGAATGGCTCTAATTCGGGCTGCAAGGCCATTCCATAACTTTGCTGTGCAAAATATGATACTCCTACCTCCCCAGTTTGCCTTCCTGATTTTAGGAATTACTAAGGTTCTGGAGTTTATGGATCGTAAAGATCTATTAGGGATGTACCATCGGAAAGCATTCCTAAGAAATACTGGGCCTGTATTGCAGAGTCCTTTATGCGCAAGGCATAGGAATTAAAATTTTGCCCGGCTGCGAATCGGAAGCTAATGTAGCTTTCGGAGTCCCTGGGAAATGGGATGAAATTTAGGCAAATTCAGGATCATTCTGGCTGCAGCTGTTACAGTTGTCAGAGTTCCATTTCAATATACAAGGCAGGCCCATTGGCTTTGTCAAGGGATAATAGCATTCAGATATATATATATATATATATATATATATATATATATATATATATATATATATATATATATATATAATCAGCAAGATACTAACGTTGTAAGCAGTGAGAAAAAATATTCTAACACTTTACTTGCTTCAAGCCACATAAGGCAGCCAAAGGACCAACCAAAAGAGGCTCCCAACTCAAAAGCTCCAGCTCAAGGGAGTGCTTAAAAATAAGATAAACCGTTACAGGGGTCATTGTTGCAAGGCCCCAGGAGGCTTAGGGTTATTTTCTTAAAAGCTTCTGGGGGGATGATTTCCTGCAGCCCCCAAAACAGTTGTTAATGCTGTTGGGGATAGCATGAGACATGAAGTATGCAAATTAGGCCCACTTGTGGGACATTATGGAGTGCTTCTTTTAGCAGCAGTGAACATTTTATTAGCAGGATTGCTCCTTTTGTTTTAGTTTAATAGAGCCTTTTGCTGCATTACATTTTTGTTTTTGGGTTCCTCAGTCCTACTTAGGGCACCCACAGCCTTTATTCTTTTATTTCTTGAAAAGGGCATAACGGGGAGCCCACTTCCACAATGCCTTGCCAGTCTCTCTTTCACCCTCGCTCCTGCTTCAAGGGGCGGGGAGAACAAGCTCTCCTTCATGGAGGTGGGCACAGCTTGCTTATGGCCCTCTTCCACCCCAGGTATAGGCACAGGGGGTGAAGAGGGCCCACAGCATCGCTCCCGGGGCACTAGGCTCCCTGGGAGCGGAATGAAGAATGTGATGCTGCTCCAATGTATACCTTCTTTGTCCCAGGGGTTACGGTCCCCGGAACAGAAATGTTTGCACTGAGCTTCATGGGATGGGTTCCCAGGCCCAAAAGTTGACCTGCAGAGTGGGGGTAGGGACTCCACACATGTCCCTCTATCCATAAGTTAAAAAAGTAACTCCACGCCGATGCCCTGGCCCAAGCTGATGTGAATTCATAAAATTGCAGTGGGGAGCCACACCCTTGTTTTATTTATTAATGTTTTATTTGGTAAATCTTTAACAATGCATACCTTGGCTTTCCTCATGTTGAGCTCGTTTTGCTCCTGGTAACCATGCCTACCCTCTGCAGGAGCTGGATTTGCAGACTCTCTGCACCAGCCTTCTGCTCTGTCTGGATCATAAGATATGAATGTAGTGTATTAAGAACTGCAAAATCAAACTTGGTGTGCATGTTTCACTCCACTTTGACACCTTGCTGGACTCTGACAGCCTAATTGGAGTGAAACTGCTCTTTAGGACAGATTTCAATTATGTGTATAATATTTTGTAAAAGCCCTACAGATTTTCCATAAGCCCTACAGACTTATTTATGTATGCCTAGTAATATTATAATGCAAAAACAACAAGGTGATGGATGGAAAGCTTGAATGAATCTCAGCCACTGGCAATCACTCAGGGGCCGATTCACAGAACTAATCTGAGAGAAACTTACTACTTCTGATATTCACAGAAGGCACTTACCATTTTTGGTATTCACAGAAATGACTTACGACTCCTAACTTTACGTCCACAGTGGGGCCGGAATCTCTGCACCTTGACCATACTCTCCGCACCCGGACCGTACTCTCCGGCTAGGGCCGAAATCTCCGGCTCGGGCCGGATAAAGTGTAATCAATGGGCTAGAATGCAATTTTTACAAAAAGGAACATTAGGAATGTATGATAAATGGTAGAGGAGGTCATGAAAAATAGTCTGGGCAGAGAAAAGGGTATGGCCAGACACTACATCATAACCCTTTTCATTACTCAAGTCCTACCATCTCCATCTCCATGGCACTTTCACCACAACCCTTGGTTGGTCCATTGGTGCTTATAATTTGAAAGGTAAGGCCTTGGCTTGTGCTTGTGGCTGTGCTAGGGGTAAAGGGGAGGGGCCCTCAGTAGAGAAAGGGAAGAAAGACTTTCGATTGCATGGGAATGCAAAAACTGCCTTCTTCTCACTAACGGATAATAGAGTTAGCTCTCTGTTAGACCTGGCATCCTTGGCGTGGTTTTACCCTGCATTTTTGCCTCCTGTATTTTTGCTGTGGGTTGAATTTCGTTTTTGCTGGTCTAGATGCTTTGGGCACTTTGCCACTGCTGATCAGTGCCAAAGTGCAAGTGCTCCCTCTGTAAATTCTTTTATATGGATTGGTGTTTCCATGATTAGCTTATTAGACTTACCACTAAGTCCCTAGTGCAGTGCACTGTGTGTGCCCAGGGCCTGTAAGACAAATGGTGCTAGTGGGCCTGCAGAACTGATTGTGCCACCCACACAAGCAGCCTTTCAAAGGGGTCTCAGACCGGCCACTGCAGTGTCTGCGTGCAGTCTATACTGCCATGTCAACCTGGCAAGCGAACCCACTTGCCAGGCCCTAACCTTCCCTTTTCTTACATGTGAGTCAACCCTAAGGTAGGCCCAAGGTTCCCCTGTGGGTAGGTTGAAATGTCTGTGAAAGGTAGGACATGTTGTGATGTGTGTAACATGTCCTGATAGTGAACTACAGTGAATTTCTTTTTTCACTATTAAAAGGCTATCTGTCCCATAGGATAGAATGAGAGTTTATTTATAACATCTTATAAAATTAACTTTCCATTGGGACAAGATAGGAAGGTAAGGTTTAGTATGCCTGAACTCAGAATATAAAGATGCATCTTTTAGTAAGGATACTTTTTACATTCTGTGTTTGAAAATACCACTTTTAGAAAGTAGGTATTTTCTTGCCTAGCCATCCTGTGTGCCTCTGCTGGTTTGTAGATTGACCTTTCTGGCTTTGGAGTGACAGGGGCTGGGGATGTGCATTCACTGTAGACAGTCACTGGGGGGTTGAGGTGTGTCCTGCCTTTCCTGGATGAGTCAGGGCTGGGCTGAATAGACCTGGGGTGCACTTAGAGTAGGGGGAGGAGATTTCCTTTCACCTGAATGGGCCTGGTCTGCCTTACACAATGCAGTCTCCACCTCCTGCCGGGAAGCTGGACCATAGAGGACAGAACTGGTTTTGACTGAGCACAGAGCCTCTCTGCCACCAGAGAACAAAGAGAATTGCTGTATAAACATTGGGGCCCAGGTCCCAGAACTTTAGATCATTTCTGGAGTTCAAGAGGAGCCTTTGGCAAGGAGAAGAGCTGGAGAAACTGAAAGGAGAAGTACTGCACCTTTGCTGTGTGCTGTCTGGGGTTGGCCTGCAGTGGCTGTTTCTGCCAAGAAAAGGACAAGGACTTTGCTGTGTGCTGTGTCCCCTGCTTGTCTACTGTTCTGAAGCCTCAGGAACACAAAGACTTCACCCCCAGCTTCCCTGAACTTCCTTGCTGGGAGTTCTGACCTGCCAAGAGGTGCCTGCTGCTGTTCTGGGCCTCTGGAGGTTGTTCCTGCTGCTGGGAGCTGGAAAAGCAACGCAACTAAGAGAAGCGCGATGCATCCGCACCTGTTTCTGACACATCGCCGCCGTGCGGGAAGAATTTCCACGTATTGTCATCGTGCCGCTGACGAAGCCGACGCTTCGCCTGCCTGCGGCTGGAGAAATCGCTGCACGCAGCATCAACTGCACCGATCTACGGAGTCCGAGATCACCGCACCGATTCCGATGCGGGTCCTGCTGTGCGGTTGCAAGAACCCACGCATCGTGGGACCGCGGCTGGAGAAACCAACACAGTGCCGTTGCCGCTTCCGCATTGAGAACCAACACCCCTCCGATCTCCACGCATCGCACTGGGGCGCCAAGTCCACAAGGACACCGGGGCCGCAGTAAGAAACCAACACATCACCTCCCCGCGCAGTAAGAAACCGATGCATCACCTCCCCTTTAGTAAGGAACCAACGCATCACCTCCTCTGCGTGGCAGTAAGGAACCAGCGCATCACCTCCCCTGGAGTAAGGAACCGACGCATCACCTTCCCTGGGCGTAAGGAAGCGACACATCATCTTCCCTGCAGCTGTTTTTGTTTATGAGTGTGATGCATCCAAAGTACTTTGTGTTGAAAGTGTTGCATCTATAGTTTGCTATGGACAGAACTGTTTTTACCTTTTAAAAATCTTATTTTGATTAGTGTATGTTGGACTTTTGTTGTTTTGGTATTGTTTGGTTTAGATAAAGATTACTTATTTTTCTAAACTGATGTGGTGTCCATTTGTAGTGTTTTCACTGTATTACTGTATGTGTGCACAAATGCTTTACACACTGCCTCTGAGATAAGCCTGTCTGCTCGTGCCAAGCTACCAAGGGGTTGAGCAGGGATCATTTTAGAAGTGTATCCCCCTTACCCTGACTAGGAGAAGAAGGGTCCCTACTTGGACAATGGTGCAAACCATTGCCAACTAGAGACCCCCATTTCTAACACTCTCTCTATGTGAGGACTCACCTTACGTTTATTAGGACTGGGAAGTGGAAGATTTGAATTGATGATCTAGATGTTAAAGTCTATGCAAGCTTATGCCAATTTTTTAAGCCATTGAGTTTTAAATTTTTCTGTAAAGAATAGCGAAAATCGAAATAATGCTGACTCATATGCCACATTCAGAAGGAGTACATCACACTTGCTTGCAGAAACAAAATCTTTGTGAATTGGATCCAAAGACAGAAAACAGAGTGCTAGCACTCAGAGTGATGAAAAGTGTATATACCGTATCTTTAGGTTTCTTAACCTTACATTTGTTCAAAAAATTATGATATAGTCAACATTAAAGTTATTTTGCAACATATCATTTGTTTCCAGTCTTTTGTTTCTTCCGATATGCCTGTCTTCCGAGGATTGCTGTACAGGACAATCATGGAAGGATCTCTAGTGAAATCTGCATGTCATGAACCGGAACAGTAACATGAGCACACACAGAGGTGCTGTGGCTTGAAACCGTGTCTTTGTTCCTTTGTGATTGCCAGTACTTAATTTGAGCTGTGGTTGTAGGTGGTGCCAAAAGGCACAAATTGTGAACTGGGGACATATTTTTCATCAGATGGCTGATGAGGGGTGAAACCCCGAAACGGGTCCTAGGATGCTTCTTTCCAGTCCAGGGAGGACCTGGCCTGGCAGTTCGGGCTGGACTGTTCCCATTGGGCACAGGGTCAGGACTGATTTGCATATGGCTGGGTTCAAACTGGAGCAAAAAAACGATGGATTTAGGCCCAGATCTCTGTACTGGGGTGAATGTATGACATTGTTCTGCATTCTGTCCATCAATTGTTCTTTTTGCTTTTGTCACCCCGAGTGGGACGGGTATGCCCAGACGTGGGCCCCGTGCTCTCAATGCCACTGCAGTCAAGCTGTCCTGGCTGATGAGTGGTGAAACCCCGAAACCGGTCCTAGGATGCTTGTTTCCAGTCCAGGGAGGACCTGGCCTGGCAGTTCGGGCTGGACTGTTCCCATTTGGCGCAGGGTCAAGACTGATTTGAATATGGCTGGGTTCAAACTGGAATGGCATGGTGAGCAAAAAAACAATGGATTTAGGCCCAGATCTCTGTACTGGGGTGAATGTATGACATTGTTCTGCATTCTGTCCATCAATTGTTTTTCTTGTAGTGTAAATGCGGCGCATCTATGGTGCTGCAAGGAGGGCGCACTTAGAAGTGTTGCATCGCTGCTTTGTTGCAGCGATGCAACACTTCTCAGAAATAAGGCCCAGAATGAGCAAAACAACCCATTGCTGTGCCACTGACTGGAGGATCAGTTCAAGCCATCCCACAGATCTGAAGTGTGTTATCTCCGGAAAGTAAATCCCTCACGAGCCAAGCGAATGTGACTGGAAGTGAGGGATGAAATCCAAAAGTGAAAGTGAAGACCGTCACCTGAGCTTTCTAAAGAGGAGCAGGTGAGCGATCGGAAATATCCAGGAAAGAACATCATTTTTTAATATAGAAAGCAAATATCTCATGAAACACAAAGAGGGAAAAGTCCAGTGAAATTCTTGTAAGTGGTCAAAAGAAAATAAACATTGTTTGTGCAAATTAGCATAACCTTGCATTTATAATGTTCATACACAATTAAGGCAAGAATCATGTTCAAATCCCTCTGTATTGCTCATAGGGCCATAAATATCAAGGGTCCAGTAAGGATCAGAAATTTGGTATCTATGTATGTCCCAACTAGGCTCTTACGATTCTCTCAAATGTATCTCCTCAGCACGACCAGAGTCAAAAGGAGAAGATGGGGAGGAAGATCATGTTCTCATTTGGTACCAAAGCTGTGGAATGTGCCCCCACTTGGCCTCAGATTACTGCAACATGAACTCTCCTTTAGGAAAAAACTTAAGATATGGCTGTTTCCCCTTTAAACGCACCAGTCGGCATAGTCACTTTGTCAGCCCTCACCTGCGCGGGGAAGCCCTCGGGCCGCCATGAGCTCTATAAAACCAATAAACAAACATAAACATAAACACAATGAGATACTGAGGGTTGATCGCAAGGAAGGTGGGTCATAGAGTGCTCTGTGTGGGAAGGGTTTTAGTGGTGTATGTTATGACCAGATCTGTGCTTTTATTCTGCTATTTGTGTCGCTACTCCTCGGCAATTGAATAGATGAGACACAAGCTAAAAAGGCAATTTTGTTTTTGGTTGAAAGGTGGAGGTATTGCAGTATGTTATGTTAATTAATTTATAGATGCACATAGTCATCGACGTAAGAATATCCTTGTGCAGTTTGAAACAGCAATATGAGAAGACAACAAGCAGCAGGGGCATACAGTGTTAATGCCGGAAGGACCAGGTTGTGAGAGCCTTCCTGAATGGAAGAAGCTTCGGGATTAGCAGTGTTTAATTTGTAAAAAAATAAGTGCCAGGGCTCTCGTCCGGACGCGACTGCAGTTTGCACCACACATTGCCCCTGCTATGCTGCCAATGATAGTAACAACACAACTAATAACCATCGTACTCCTACAAGTGTGACAATTCGGACTATTTCAGGCCCCTAAAGTTATAAGAATGGCTTGGACGGCAGGTAATAGTCTTTTTTAATGTATATTGAATGAATAATTAACCATTGTTGTGGTCGTCTCTAAATTAGCTAGACAGCACCATTATGTGGCAGACTGTCACAAGCGCCGATGTTAACAATTAAGTATGGGTGCCGAACACCGGGAACCACCTGCTCAAATTAAGCACTGGGGATAAGTTCCAGATGCAGTGGTACAGTGTAACAGTCTTTTGCTGCGAGATGGCTAAATGAGTGACTCCCAGTTTTAGCTCACTGGAATCGATCTGTCATGATGAGGGCCAGATTAGCTGATAATATTGCCCTCACCTGCTGATACCGGAAGATTCTCTTTGTATGGAGGCTGGGCAAATGCATAGAGAGCACGCTGGAAGTGGCAAAACAACTTGAAAATTACCGTCATGTATACCGACAGCCAATGCAGTGATCTTAACACTTAAGAGGATGGTGATCTGTTAGATAGATTACACATCAGCCTCACAACAGTATTTTGAGTGAGTTGTAGGCATGAGAACAGGAAATCCGCCTTGCCCGCATGCAAGGCATTGCTGTTGTCTAGGTGACTAATAATTCATGCATGTGCAATGGTAAAGCAGCAGTGCATTGGCTGCCATCTGAAAAAACAACCTTAGAATGGAATAGTAGCTTTCCTAAACCAATGAAAAGTGGTCTTTCATTGACAATTCTTCATCTATAAATGATACCTAGGCTCCTGGTTGAGGTCTTAAGAGGAGGAGCAGGATGGTGTAAGGCGCCTAAGAGTTGGGCCCAGTGGAAACTGCCTTCCCAAATAGAATCACCTCAGTCTTATAACCATTCAGTTTCAGACAGTGATCCCACATCTTAATTGACACACCTGTAGGACAGTCAATGAGATTGTGTCACTGCCAATAGGTTGAAAACAATGATAACCGCAAATTTCACTTCATCCAATGTGAGCCTGATATTGTCCATTACAGCCAATAAAGTTGTTTCTGTACTATGGTCTGCACTAAACCCTGATTGAGTAATATCTAGCATATTGTTCTCCTCTAGATAATGTGAACGTTGGAAATTTAAAAGTTTGGCCAAGTAGGGCAATAATGAAGTAGGTCGATAATTTGTCATGCTTAGTGGATTTGATCTGGGGGGTTCTTAACAATTTAATTTGTTAAAAAGATATGACCAAACTGGTAAGTGCCAACAACTCCTTTATTCGTCCTTTCACCACCACAGGTTCCAGTCAGCTGGAGTCAGCTGTGGAACCTTCAGACAACAATGCCTGGTACAATCCAAAGGGGACCGGACAGGAGGGGAGGAGGAATGTACCAAGGCCAATTATAACACACCTCCTTATGCAGGGAGAAATTAAACACGGTACAGATTCTAACACGACATAGCATAGTATGGTTGGAGGAAAATATTACCATATACATTAAGTGCATGTATGAGAATAGGATGTGGGTAAGAGGATCTACAGGGGGGATAAACAATAGGGGATGAAAACCTCATTTGATGTTATAATCCTTGTGCCAAGTAGGGGAAAATGTTGCCCTCTGAGGTCTGCCAGAAATACTTGGTCTTTCATTCTCTTGCACATATTTTGAGGCAGGGTTCCCACAGGATTCTCTGATGGGTTGGTGTAGAACTATTTTGTCCATACCCCATGTTTGACCATTTTCAAGATGTACAACGTTTCTTTCCACCTTGGTTATCTTAAAAGGATCAAAATATCTTGAGCCTCCTTTTCTGCATGGTTTAGGAAGGTCTACACCAGGGGTCTCCAACCAGTCAATCGCAAGCTACTGGTAGCTCGCCAATAGCCTTTGAGTAGCTCACGATCAAACATCTCCTTTTAACCCTGTTTTATCCCATCTTTATTGTTTTGCTTAATTTAAGGCATCTTTTCAGTGCTTGTCTGTCCTCGCCCAAACCAGCTGCTGAGATTGGCTGAACTGAAGTTAGGAGGGGTGAAGCAGGTGACGTCATTGCCAAAAGCCCAGCACAAGCAGTATTAGACTTCCACCGGAAACCAAGCTCTCTGCCTCTTGCAGCTAGGCACGGATCTTCCATCCTTCACGACCTGTGTGGTTGGAGCAGCAGAAAGGAAGAGTGGCAGCTTTGACACCGTAGCCTTATTATAAAGCCTAGGACTCTGGTTTGCATAGCATGCATGTGGTGTGGTTCTCGGCACAAGAGCACAACCAGTGTAAACCTGGCAATGC
Organism: Calotriton arnoldi; assembly: GCA_963921515.1. Taxonomy (NCBI): domain Eukaryota; kingdom Metazoa; phylum Chordata; class Amphibia; order Caudata; family Salamandridae; genus Calotriton; species Calotriton arnoldi. The sequence continues at coordinate 365,710 of CAWUFW010006929.1, read as the reverse complement.
CATGACTTCCAACACGTGAGAGGTACTTCATTATAAAAAAAATATTTGTGTAAAACGCTGGGAGAAATTTCAAATGGGAGAGGATTTTTATTCATTTGAAAAAAGTAAAACGCTGCTTTCATTTAATCATTGTGGTTACTACGGCCAAGTCGCAATGATTAAATTAAAGCAGTGTGACTAGGCCCTTCACTCAAATCGTTATCTTGCTCGTGTATTTGCTCCTCACTAATTGTTGAGTTGCCTTTGTTTTAATACATTATATCGGAATGAACCCCCAGTGCCACGTCGGAGCTTTCCATTCAATTTATGGTTTTAGTTGTACCAGCTGTATAGGCGTATTGAACAGCCTGACTTTTCTTTGTTTCTTCAGCTTTTTTCACACTGGTAGTGTACATTGTTTTGTGCTGATTTCCGTTTTATGTGTTAATTCTTGCCCTGGAAATAGAGAGAGGAGTGAGTTTGAAAAGTGGATGCGGCCTTCTAGTCAGAGCTGCTGAATTTGGAACTGGGGAGCCAGGTTTGAATCTCAAAGGTGGCCCAAATCTGGTGATTCCTGTGCCTGAAAAATTAATGCAAGCTTGTCAGATGTAGGGCGGCGGCAGGTTAGAGGGGAACATGGCGGAGGCGGCAGGTTAGGCGCTAGCTGCGAACTCCTCTCAACCCCCCGGCACCTTTTGAAATTTCTTGAGTTTTAAACTTACCGTACTGTTGGCGTTGCTGGTGGAGGATGTTTTTTGTTTCTTTTGGTTGTTCTGTGTCGGCGGTGTGCCGTTGTCCGTTTGATTGGGGCGTTTTGCTGATCCGCTGCTCCGGGCTCGGAGCTCCGCGTTTGGGGAAGCTTCTGCTGTTTGCTTCCTGCTGACTCGGCGTTCTGCTGACTGGCGTGGTTTCGCGTTGCTGCCCCCCCCCGCAGGATTGGAGTGGAGGTGAGGCGGATTTCTGTGGTGGCTTCCGGAGCAAGTCTGGCGAGGTGGAGCAGTGGACTTGGAGGAGCTTGTGAGAGGGTGTGCGCTGGCGGAAGGGGGCTGCTTGGGGCAGCGTTTGGGATTGCCTCGGACAGGCGTGTGGTAGCAAGGATTTCCCTGCGTGGAGTTCCAGGTAGGATTTCCTACCCTTATTTGAAAGTGCCTTGCAGTAGACTTTGTGCACAAATACCCCCTACCTCCATTAAATCTCAGATTGACTGCGTTGGACTACAGAGTCCACAGGACTGTTTCAGCTTGAGCCAACTGATGCCCCCTAGACGGAATAAAAGACCAGACAAGGGGGATAGTAAAGGGAGCTTCCTTTTAGACCGGTCAGTTGAGAAAGATAAGAAGCCTGAAACCGCACTATTATTCCCGACACTCTCATTAGCTCCGAGTGTAGAGGGTATAAATAAGGGGGTTTGCTCTGCAGATTTAAATTTTCCCATTATTTCTGATCCTCACCAATCATCAGAAAACCAGTCTTCGCAAGTGGTAATAGAAAGGCGTTCAGTAGCCTTGGGACAACTTAGTCGATATACCTTACGTAATAGGATATATAAAAAGGAGGAATATCTGGAAGATGCCTCAATATCAGGAAAGTCTGGCTTAAAAAAATCAGGAAAAAAAACAACCAAAAATTCAAAAAAACAGCAAATTGTCTCGTCTCAGTCTTCGCGACAATTAAAGGAAACTTCTACACTTAAAGTTACCCCCTCTTTAAGATCCTTTTTAAAGTACATGAGAAAACACAAGTATCTCTGGTTCCGTCTTTGAAGGAGCCCTGCTCGGCCTTAAGTAAAGGTAGTGTAAGGGCCTTACCAATAGCACCGGAGGCCATAATGGATACAGGGGATATAGTGCCGGGGTCTGGGTTGGCCAATATTGCAACATCTAATATGTTCGAGGTATTAGGTGAGGTCGGGCCAGGATCTTCTACTAGCGGTGATTCTTCGAACGCTAGATCAACTTCCTCGGCAATAGTTGCAATATCATCTGTCCCCGATCAACCAAATTTGGCACAAATGTTAGATGCCCTTGCATTAGAGATTCGGAGTAAGTTCTCCATCTCCGAGATAAATCAAGCTAAGATACAAGAATCTTGTGAGTCCCTAGAAGCTAAAATGTCTGCAATTACTGAAAGAACTTGCGCGTTGGAGGCATCAATAGAAATATTAAATAAACAAGTCGAGGCAAATTGTACTGAGATCCAGGTCTTGAAAAAAGGAGAAAAAGTCTTGCTTGACAAATTGGAGACGTTAGAAAATAATGCAAGACAGAATAATATCAAAATTCTAAATATTCCGGAGGGTGAAGAGGGGGACGACATCAAGACCTATATTATAAACTTATTAAAAGATTTCATTCCTGTGGTTGATGTTAAGGAATTGGAAATTGATATTCAGAGAATTCACAGAGACCCTTTTTCTAAGAACCCAAATAGGAAAAACCCCAGGCGAATCCTGGTTAATTTCAGGACATACACTTTAAAGGAGCGGATATTATCAGAAGCCTTAAAAGTTGGAACCTTTACGAAGGGGGATTGGACTTTTAGGATAAGGTCAGATCTCTCACGGATTACACAGGACAGACAATGGGAGCTGGGTAAATTTATCCCAATTTTAAGATCTGTGGGCGCCACTGTACAACTGAGATTTCCTGCCGTACTCAGGGTGATGTGGAAAAATAAAATGTTGAATTTTCGGGACCCTAAGGAGGTAGGGCTCTTTGTTGATCAAATTAAAACTCAGGAATAATTAGGAGCAAGAAGAAACACTATGAATAGTATAGGTGCCGGGTAGGTGGGAGATGGGTTTATAGGGGTTAAGGTACATCAAACCCCATGTGGTATAGGAGGGTTCCCGTGGGAGGGGGGTGTGAAGTTTCACAAGAAGAATTTTATTTTAAGTTTTCACCGGGTGGGGAGCAAGTAGGGAAAAAAAAAAAGTCCTCTTATGTTTAATATGGTTGGTTAAAGAAGTTGTTAATTGGTTAGGAACATCTGGTATCCAGAGTGTACTCTCGAGACCCAGGGAAAGAATAGGATGGTCTGATATAAATGATGGAAACTAGAATTTGTACTTGGAATGTCAATGGCTTAAGGGTTTCAGATAGACGCAGGAGGATATTCCAATATTTAAGACAGGCGGACTTTGATATTATGATTTTACAAGAGACTCACTTGACATCTGAGGAATGGGAGCTGGCTGTCGTAAAACAAAGATGGATTGATAGCTCTCTACATACCACTCAACCTTTTTGTACTAAAGGAGTTGCTATAATTATTAAAAAATCTGCAAAAGCTATTCTAGGTATTCCCAAGTTAGATAGTAAGGGGAGGTGGATCATAACCGATATAAAGATACGAAATAAGTGGGTGACTTTGGTGGGTTATTATGGCCCAAATATAGATGATGAGTCATTTCTTAAAACGATATATAATCATTTGCTAGACTCAAGTTTCCCCATTATTATGGGTGGTGATTTTAATGTCCTCCTGAATCCCGCCTCTGATAAGTCCAGAGGGGGAAGAGTAATGCCTACGAAAATGGGATCACTGATAAAAACTATTATGGGGGATTTAAATTTGGTAGATATCTGGAGAATTAAAAACAAGGATGTAACGGATTCTCAAAATTTTACTTTTCATAATAAAAAGTATAAACACCATTCGAGAATAGACTATTTCTGATAGATTCTAGGTTGATAGAATTGGTCAAGCTGGTTTCGCATATTCCAGAACATCTGTCAGATCATTCGGCGGTCCAGATAATCTTACAATTTCCCATAGAGATAGAAACTAATAGATGGACATTTGATAAAGTCATCCTTAAAGATGAGTCAGTGATCGAACAATTAAAGGTGGACACCTTGTTCTTTTTTTAAGTAAATGATCACTCGGCCTCTGTAGAGGTTATATGGGATGCCTATAAGGCATATATTAGAGGCAGAGTTATTGGTTTTTCGGCAAAAATTTATAAGGAAAAAAAGAAAAAATTAAGTTACTGGAAGCAGAAATTCGTAGAGCTGCGCTTAATTCAATCTCCGGTCAAAGAAGTGTAGAGCAGAAGGGGGAAAGTCTAGAGTTACTTTCTAAATGACAAGACTTGGCTGATTATCTTGATAACATCACTAGGAGGCATTGGGAAGTTAGTAGATTGGCTAATTATGAATTTGGAGAAGCCAGTGGGAAGATATTGGCATGGAAATCTCGAGTCGATCTAACTAGAAATTTGATCAAAGAAATATACAATCTCGAAACGGGATAGCTATGTTCAGAAAGGGCCGGGGTTGAAAAGCAGTTTGAATCATTTTTTAAAGATTTGTATTCTAAAGATCTAGAAGTTACTGACTCACAAATTAAAAATTACCTAGCTAAAGTCTCCCTACATTCATTATCGGAAGATCAGACACAACAGCTTAATAAGAAGTTTTCACTATCTGAAATTAGAATCGCAATGGAAAACTTGAAAAAAGGTAGTGCAGCTGGTCTAGATGCTATCCCCAATGAGTTTTATTCCGCCCTTAGTGAGACACTTGCCCCGTGCTTAGAGAAATTATTCAATAGTATTTTTTTAACTAATTCTGCAATTCCCAGCTCATGGAATGAGGCTGCGGTATCTCTGATTCTAAAACCTAATAAAGACAAAAAAAATGTGAGTCGTATAGACCTATTTCCCTGCTTAATTGCGACTATAAAATTTTTATGCAAATAATAGCTGGAAGACTGAATAATATAATGGGGAAATTAATTCATTCGGATCAAAAGGGATTTAATAGAGGGCGTCAACTGCACGATCTAACCCATGAGCTGGTAGGTGCTATTGATATTGCTTCAGCAAATGGCTTACCACTTACCATCTTTGCATTCGACGCGGCCAAAGCCTTTGACCGTGTCAATTGGTTATGTTTACATCATATAGCTGAAGCATTTGGTTTAGGAGAGAATATCTTACAAACTATTAAGAACATATATAGAACTCCTACAGCCAGGATCATAGTTAATGGGAATCTAACCAAATCAATTACTTTAGAGCGGGGCACTAGGCAGGGTTGCCCCCTCTCCCCTCTCCTTTTGATCTGTATTTAGAACCGTTAGCCCAATTCATTAGGTCCAGCGATGTGTTTGCTCCATTTGAATACAGGGGTTGGTCAAAGAAATTAGCCCTGTATGCAGACGATTTGATGATTTTTACAAAAGAATCGCCAGAGATTTTGCAAAAATTGGAACAGCTCCTAATAGAATTTGGGAAGATATCAGGGTATCAAATTAATCCCCAAAAAACCGAGATTATGACATGGAATTGGCAATCTAGCTCGCATTTAGTTCGCCATCAAATAAGATATTTGGGTATTCAAATCACCCAGAATATTAATGATTTGGTCCATGTTAATTTGGAGGTTAAAAGGAAAGAGATTGGAGCTTTGTTGAAATCTTGGAGTAATCTCCCATTGTCAATTCTGGGTCGCTCCAATCTTGTTAAAATGTCGATTCTCCCTAAAGTGACATTTATCTTTGATGCTATCCCCTTATTATTCAGTTCTACTTCTTTAAAAAAGCTGCAATCAGATATCAACAGCTTCCTCTGGGCGGACAAAGGGGTGAGGATTGCATGGAAGAAACTGAGATGTGAGAAAGCAGCCGGGGAATAGCTAGCCCGGATTTTGGGGCTTATAGCTGGGCTTTTCTTTTTAAGAATATAAGCTCTCTTCTTCTTGACTCGATTTATTTTACGCCCTACCTTCTAGCCATGTCCAATAGTATACCGCAGGGGGGCGACGGGTTGCTCTTTAAATTTGGCCATCCCAAATTCTTTAAAAAAATTAAACTGAAGGTGATACGATCAGCCTGCGATTTATGGTTTCAGATAAGGAAACGGTTTAAAATGTCATATTACTGTGCTACTGCCCCCATATGGAACTCTCCAGGAACACCACTATGTTTAAATGATGGATTATCTGCCCCTTTGTGGGAAAGTGGATTTCAGAAGTGGGGACAATTATTGCCGGATAAAAACCTTCTGTCATGGGATGAGCTTAATTCTCAAACAAATCAAAGGCTATCAAGATTTAAATGTTATCAGCTATCCCGTTGGGTTACTAATCAGGAAGGTAATGAAGTTAGTGATGAAGAATTGGAGAGTAGGTTTTTAGTACCGATTGGTCAGAGTAAAGAAGTGGCGAACTGGTACTGGCTTTTGATTAAAGGAGACCCGCATCCTTTGCCTATGGAGGAGCCCTGGAGAAGAGAACTACCTCACAGCAACATTGCATCCTTATGGCAAGTATCTATAGCTACCTTGTGGAGAGTGATTAAAGCTGCATCATTAAGGAGAAATCATCTGTTCACACTCCACAGAGCCTATTGGACCCCGAAGAGGCTTTCTAAGATGGGAGGTGGAGAAAAGGCTTGTGTGAAATGTAACCTGAGAAGTGCAGATGATGTGCATATGTTTATGCAATGTCCTCGGATCCAGGGCTTCTGGGGCCAAGTTGGTAAGATTATCTCTGAAGTGATGGGCCAAGAAATTCAGGTAAGCTTGGTGCTAATTATTTTTGGAGTCTTACCTGAGGACAGTAGTATCATTAAATTGTCAAAACTTCAATCGTCATTACTATTTGTTTTAATTCTTATTGGCAAGAAGAGAGATCTGTCTGAATTGGATAGAACCTAATGCTCCAAATATGTTAAATTGGGTGTCTTCGGTTAAAAGAATTCGTAAATTGGATATGGGCTGTGAAGTAAAGAGGAGAACTAGATTTTGGGGAGTTTGGGATAATTGGACTGATATTTCGGATGCCACAACTTCTTAATTTGTAGAATAAGTCCTATGATTATGAAGCAAGTGAGGTTTTGGGATAATGGTTTAGGCATAAACCATGGGCTGGATACTATCTTTGACATCCCTAAGTGTTGTGCGGCCGGTGTCTCTATAATCCTTGGAGGTGGAAGGAATATGGGAGCGTCATACTGCCCCTTCAGTGGGTTTAGGAGAGTGCCTTGGTTCCGCGTTACGACTACTCACTTTATTTCTTTAATTAGGACAAAAAAAAAAAAAAAAAAGCTTGTCAGATGTAATTAGTGCTCGTGTAAAGCGGCCCAATACCTTCTGGTGGAGACGGCAAATAAATGCTTCAATTTTTAAATCACTTTAAGATAATGAGATGGAACCATTTGTATTTACTATCTTCAAATGTCCACTTGAAGCTTCCTTTGTCTTCACTATACATGTTTCAGACTGGGTTCCCCTTCTTACTAGATTAGAGGCTGCGTTTGGCAGAAGCTCCACTGCTGGACACCTGTGAACCCTCAGCATTCACCATTTGAAGAGTCTGACGGTGGCTAGAATATGTCCAAAGACAAGAGATGCTGCCACAGTTTGGTCTCTCAGAAACATTCCCAAATGTTTGTGATAAGGTCTAGTTAACAGCCATAGCACACAAATCTCAATGTGACTCATACTAATCATGGTGATATTTTCAGAGGGATTTATTGTAATGAACTGTACCTATGGAAATTAGGCTTCAAGTCAATAAAGCTGACTGTGCGGGCTCTCTGGAAGCAATGCGGGATATGCTTGGCCTTTAGCAGCTCACAATGATTTTCACTGATCAGAAGTAGCTTTCATAAAAGAAAAGGTTGGAGACACACCCACTCCCCTGCCTGAAATTCAGGAGTTTTTCCATGTTCAGTGACTTCATACCTGTTTTTGTACTTCATTTGCTGTTGGGAAATTATTTTAGAAACATCTCTTCTATCCACCATGCACGTATTCTTACTCTTTAACCATGTGGGAGACAACTTAGTTTTGGGAGTTCTACCTTAAAATGAAGAAAAAGGAGTGACACCCATGATAGAATTAGGTGTAGTACGATAAGGTGTCTCGTAGGGTGGTTTTAGCAGGAGTACACAATACTTCTGCTCTCTGCAAGCATTCTTTAAACATGCGATTCATCCTTTCAACCAAGCCATTCGCACAAGGACAATATAAGGCAGTTTTATGATGTTGAATCTGGAGTTCTATTATAAATTCTTCCGATCAAATCAGAAGTAAATTGTACCCCGCTGTCCGTCACTAAAATGTCCTAAATGCACCTTCAAAAAATACCTCTTCAAGGAATTGAATAAGATAATTGGCATTAATTTGTTTAACACATTTCGCGACAACCCAGCGTGTGTGATAATCAACAAGCACTAGGATGAAACGCTATTTCAATATTCTAAGATTTAGAGGGCCAATTCTGTTGAGAGCTAATTTGGTCCAAGGAGTACACGGGACCTCCACAGGAGACAAAGGAGGCTTCCTGGGTTGATGTGTTTTGTCCCTTTTTCTACAGTCTATGCGATCTCTCACCTTAGCCTCAACCATAGTGTCCATGCCTGACCACTAATAGTCCAAATGTATTTTTATCTTAGTGAGGCTGCTCCCTAAATGTCCCACATGAGCCAGGTTTATAACTTTCTCTCTTAAAATCTCTGGGGGCACAATTTTCTCTCCTCTGTACACTCTGTGATCTTGTGTGCTGAGTTCTAGCCTAACTTTCAAGTCCCTATTCAAAGGCGCGGGAACTACACATTTGGTAGCCGGCTAACCATTACGTATGTACCCCTTCAGGGAATTCATCTCACTGTCAGATCTTAAACATTCCTCCCACTCCTCTATATTCATACTCGTTATCTTAAGCACCATTTTCATGTCAACATCGACATCGGTATCCTCTTCAACATTAGTAGGAGTGTGAGCCAGATAATCCGCAACCATATTCTGTACCCCAGGCAAATGTTGCACTTTGAAGTTGTACCCTTCCAATCCTAACATCCACCTAGATATTCTAGGTGTGGTCCTGGCAGACCCTTTAATTGTAAAAGCATACATCTGAAAGAGACACGTTAGTGACAGATTCCTTACCTTAGAATATCCCCAGGCGTCAGGCTGGATCCGGAAAGTTTTTTGCGTAGCAGTACCCTTGCGCGTCGGTAGGCGGCGTCGTGCGGCTCCGCGTCCGTCGTCGGCGTCGTGATCGCCGGGATGACGTCGCGGGCAGTACTTAGGCGCCGCCCCTGCGCGCTGACGTCAGTTCTTTTCCGCGCCAGTAAGCGCAGATCCGGGAAGAGCAGTGCCCTAGTCACTTTTTGACTATCTTTTTGTGAAATTTTTCACTGTTCTCTTCAACGAGTCTTCACGACTCCTAAGGTGTCGTAGGGATGCCCGGCTTTAAGCCCTGCGAGGAATGTGGTCGTATGATGTCCATCACGGACCCCCACCTCGAGTGTCTCTTCTGCCTCGGCCGAGGCCACGACACGAAGTCGTGCCCTGACTGCCGGAAACTTCATCCGAAGGCTTTGCGAGAGCGGTCTCGAAAGCTCCTTGAAGTCCGGCAGTCGGCTCCGCGCCGCAGCAAGCCCCGGTCCCGGGAGAGGTCGAGGGGCCGGACGCGGAGTCCCCGCCGTTCGTCGGAATCCAAGTCTTCGCGCTCCTCCGGTAAGTCGAAGCACAAGAAGTCTAAGCGGCGTCATCGCTCTAAGACTTCGCCTCGCCGGTCGCGCGACTCGGCTGAGGTCCCTGTTGGCACCGTCCCCGCCCCGCGGCCCCGGACGTGCCTGTCGAGTTGCCCCCGCATTACCCGTCCTTCCCGGGTTCGGGGGCGACTCCGGCCGAAGTACAGAAATTCCTGTCGGCCATGGCCCGCCTCTTCGGGCCTCAAGGTCCCTCCGGTGCGCCTTCGGGCCCCGCGGGCCCAGATGGGGTTGCTCCGGCGTCGCCGTCGACTCCGGTCCCGGCGTCGCCTGTCCCACCAGCCTTCGTCCCGGCCTCGGCTCCGGCCCCGGCCTCGACCCCGGTTCCGGTGGTGCCGCAACCCCCATCGACGCCGGTTGACCTAACCACGCCTCCGCCGACGCCGATGTTCCCGGTGCCGTTTCCGACGCCGTCCGGGGCTCCGGGCGGCGTCGTTCCCCGGTTCTCCCCGGGTCCGGATATGGAGCCGGACCGGCGTCGCCCGACGCCGGTTCCGGCGCCGATGAGGCCTTGGGTCCCTTATGTCCCTCCTCCTCCATCTTTTCAACCTGAGGAGGACCAGGAGAGCTGGGAGGGGTCTGACGACCCTCTCACACAACAGTGCGAGTTTGACCCGGACTGGGTTGAGGAACTTGGGGATGCCAGTGGGCTGGATACCTCCCCGACTCTGGCATGCTGTCTCCTCCCGTGGCAACGGAGGAGGGGGCTAATTTTGCAACGGTGTTGCGTGAGAGCTGCTGGAGCCTTAAATCTCCAGTTGCCTACAGTGGCCGTCAGGACTAACCTCCTGACTGAAGTGCTTCAGCCGGCGGCCTCCTCTTCGGAGCCTGTGCTGCCGTTTAACGATGCACTCACTGACGTTCTTTTGGGTGCCTGGTCCAAACCCACCACAGGGGCTCCTGTGGATAGGAACGTGGCCCGACGCCATCGCCCGGCTCCGGGCGACCCCCTGTTTCTCTCCCAACACCCCACCCCTGAGAGCTTGGTTGTCCAAGCCTCTGCCTCCCAAACAGCCTTCCCTACCGCCCCTCCGGATAGGGAATCCAAGCGCCTGGATCACTTTGGGAAGAAGGCTTTCTCTTCCTCCAGTGCTGGCTTGCGGTCTGTTAATACCGCTTGCCTCTTGGGCCGATACACCCACTCCCTGTGGGATTCGGTGGCTGATGTTTTGCCGCAGTGTTCTGAGGAGGTCCAGACACTGCTTACCCGCGCTATTGCGGAAGGGCGTGATGCGGCTAAGTATACCATCCGCTGTGGCCTTGATACCGCCGACTCGCTGGGCAGATCGCTTGCAACGACGGTGGCGCTGCGTCGCCACGCCTGGCTGAGAACCACTGGTTTTTCAGGGGATGTCCAGAATACTCTCATGGACATGCCCTTTGATGGAGTCGGTCTTTTTGGTTCAAAGGCAGACCATGCGCTGGAGCGTTTCAAGGACTCACGGGCTACTGCTAAGTCCCTGGGCCTTGCTGTTGTGCGCCCTCCGCAAACGTCTGCTTTTCGCCCCTTTCGTGGCCACGGAAGGGGCGCCCAGTCACGTCCACAGCCCGGCCAACGGCCCGCGCAGCAAGCGCCTTCGCGTGGCCGAGGACGTGGATACCGCCGTGGCGGTTCGGGCAACCAGCGTGCGGGTCAGGCCACCACCTCCAACCCGTCCGCGGCCTCCAAGCCCTCCTAGTCCCTCCTTTCAGGTGCACAGCACGCCAGTCGAGGCAGGGTCCGCCATCACCTTCACCACTGGCGTCCCATCACCTCGGACAAGTGGGTCTTGGACATTGTCCGAAGGGGCTACTCCTCCCCTTCGAGACCACCCCCCAGCCATGCCACCTCAATTCCACCGCATGTCAGGGGATCACTTGGTGCTTCTACAGAAGGAAGTCACGGCCCTCTTGGCCAAGAGGGCCATCGAGCATGTTCCGACCCCAGAAGTAGGGCGTGGTTGCTACTCCCACTACTTTCTGGTGCCCAAAAGGACAAGGAGGACATGCGTCCTATCTTGGACCTCCGGAACGTCAATCGCTTCCTCCGGAAGGAGAAGTTCAAGATGCTCACCCTAGCTCAGGTCTTGACTGCCCTCGACCCCGGAGACTGGTTGGTAGCGTTGGACTTGAGGGACGCCTATTTCCACATCCCCGTCCTGCCGGCCCACCGGCGTTACCTTCGGTTCACGGTAGGCCTCGAGCATTTTCAGTTCACCGTGCTCCCCTTTGGCCTTACCAGTGCCCCTCGGGTGTTCACGAAAGTGATGGCGGTGGTCGCAGCTCATCTGCGCCGGGCAGGGGTTTCAGTCTTCCCCTACCTCGACGACTGGCTGCTGAAGGCGGGCTCGTCCCAGGCAGTTGTCTCCCACCTCCAGACTACGGCCGAACTCCTGCACTCGCTGGGGTTCTCCATCAATGTGCCAAAGTCGCATCTGATTCCTTCTCCACAGCTCCTTTTCATCGGAGCAGTTCTGGACACAACGCAGTTTCGGGCCTATCCTCCCGAACGGCGAGTCCGGGATATTCAGGCTATGATTCCGATCTTTCAGCCCTTATCCTGGGTTTCGGTACGGATGACCCTGAGGCTGCTGGGCCTCATGGCCTCCTGCATCCTGCTGGTCACTCATGCCAGATGGCATATGCGGGCTCTGCAGTGGGACCTGAAGTTCCAGTGGGCGCAGCACCAGGGCGACCTGTCCGATCACGTCCAGATCTCGGAGGGGACTGCAAAACAGTTGCAGTGGTGGCTCTCGAACCGGCAATGGGTCATGGGCAGATCCCTCTCCCTTCCCCAGCCAGAGCACACAGTTGTGACGGACGCGTCCCTTCTGGGATGGGGCGGTCACATGGGAGAGGCGGAGATCAGAGGCCTCTGGTCTCCGGCGGAGTCCCGGCTCCATATCAACCTTCTGGAGCTCCGGGCGATCCGACTTGCACTCAAGGCATTCCTTCCCTCTGTCAAAGGGAAGGTAGTGCAGGTGTTCACAGACAACACCACCGCCATGTGGTACTGCAACAAACAAGGCGGGGTGGGGTCGTGGACCCTTTGTCAGGAGGCTCTGCGCCTCTGGACATGGCTGGAACATCAGGGCATGTTCCTGGTGGTTCAACACCTGCAGGTTCCCTGAACGCCAGGGCGGACGAACTCAGCCGCAGGTGCATGATGGATCACGAATGGCGTCTTCACTCGGAAGTGGCGCAAGGACTCTTTCTACAGTGGGGAGAGCCTTGGTTAGATCTATTCGCCACCGAAGAGAACGCGCAATGTCATCAGTTCTGCGCGTTGGAATTTCCAAGGCGGCACTCGCTCGGCGACGCTTTTCGTCACGAGTGGAGTTGCGGTCTATTGTACGCCTTTCCGCCTATACCACTTCTACCCAGAGTGTTGAAGAAGATTCGGCACGACCGGGCCCAAGTCATTCTTGTGGCTCCGGACTGGGCTCGAAGAGTTTGGTATCCCGAGCTACTCAATATGAGCGTAGATCCCCGATCCGTCTGCCTCTTCGGGAGGATCTTCTGTCGCAGCAGCAGGGGACGGTCCTCCACCCGAACCTGTCCAGTCTACACCTGCTTGCGTGGAGATTGAGCGGCGGCAGTTGATTCCTTTCGACTTGCCTCCCGAAGTTTGTGATGTGATTCTGGCAGCCAGGCGTCCCTCCACTAAGGTGGTATACGCCTGCAGGTGGAACAAATTTGTGGCATGGTGCACAGCAAAGGCTGTGAATCCCCTTTCTGCCCCTCTTTCTGAGGTCCTTCTGTTCCTTCTCTCTTTGGCCCAACAGGGTTCTGCCCTGGGTACCATCAAGGGTTATCTTTGTGCTATCTCGGCCTTCCTCAGGCTCCCTGATCAGCCCTCCCTTTTCAAGTCCCCTGTTGTTAACAGGTTCTTAAAAGGCATTACTCACCTCTTCCCTCCTGTTCCGTTTGTGATGCCTCAGTGGGACTTGAACTTGGTTCTTACCTTTTAATGTGCGCTCCCTTTGAGCCTCTACATAACTGTCCTCTTCGTCTTCTGACTCTGAAGACAGCCTTTCTGGTGGCCATCACCTCCGCTCGGCGGGTGAGTGAGCTCCAGGCTCTATCTTGCAAACCTCCCTTTCTGTCTGTTCATCCAGACAAGGTTGTTCTTCGGACGCGTCCGTCCTTCTTGCCAAAGGTGGTTACTGCTTTCCACATTGGGCAGACCATCACTTTGCCCACCTTCTTTCCGCCTCCGCATCCTTCCAGAGAGGAAGAGAGGCTCCACCGTCTGGACCCAAAACGTGCGCTCTCTTTCTATATTGACCGCACAAAACACTTCCGGGTGGATGACCAGCTCTTTGTTGGCTACGTGGGCGCCAAAAAGGTCGGGCGGTGCACAAGAGGACCATCTCCCGCTGGGTTACCTTGTGCATCAAGACCTGCTATTCTTTGGCTAAAAGGAACCTCCTGTTGGGCTGCGTGCCCATTCCACCAGGGCAACGGCTGCTACCACGGCCTTGGGCCGCGGTGTTCCGCTGCCGGTTATCTGTCAGGCAGCTACGTGGGCCTCGCTGCACACGTTTACAAAGCATTACTGCCTTGACAGTCAGGTCCGGAGGGACGGCTTCTTTGGCCGTTCTGTCCTCCAGGACTTCCTTGTCTGATCTTTGTTCGCAGACCCACCACCGGGGTTGGTATTGCTGGGGTATCTATTCTAAGGTAAGGAATCTGTCACTAACGTGTCTCTTTCAGATGCACAAGTTACTAACTTGTGTAACGATATATCTGTAAGAGACAGTAGTTAGTGACAGATTCCTACCGCCCCACCCATCCTCCCCGTTCTGCGAACTGATTTCTAGGGTTAAGGACATCCCTTTCAGGGCCCTAGTATTTTTCAGACACCTATGTCAGCTTCTTGCATGGCTCTGCGTTCCTGGCGCGGAAAGTCGTGTACAGAACTGACGTCAGCGCGCAGGGGCGGCGCCTAAGTACTGCCCGCGACGTCATCCCGGCGATCACGACGCCGACGACGGACGCGGAGCCGCACGACGCCGCCTACCGACGCGCAAGGGTACTGCTACGCAAAAAACTTTCCGGATCCAGCCTGACGCCTGGGGATATTCTAAGGTAAGGAATCTGTCACTAACTACTGTCTCTTACAGATATATCGTTACACAAGTTAGTAACTTGTGCATTAATGGTGTGTGGTCAGTTTTGATTGTGAATTGTATGCCTCACAAGAAAAATCTAAAATGTATGACTGCCCAAAAGCACGCTAAAGCCTCCTTTTCCACAGCAGAGTAATTCTTTTCTGCCACTTTCAATGCCCTGGAGGCAAAAGCCACAACTTGCTCCGAACCATCCACCCATTGTGTCAAGCTTGCACCTAAACCCTTATGGTTGGCATCCATGCTTAGGATCGTGGGTTTAGTCGGATCAAACCTACATAGGGAAGGAGCTGTAGTAATACTAGCTTTTATATTTGAGAACGTACTCTGACACTTTTCACACCATATGAAAGGAACCTTAGTCTTCAACAATTTATGTAAATGTTCCACAATACTGGAATAATTTTGTCCAAACTTAGAATTATTTTCTGGGAGTCCCAGGAATGAAAAGAGTTCATCAGTATTGGTGGGAGCTACTGTATTTTGAATGGCCTCCAATAAATTCAACTTGGGTTTTATACCATTCTGAGACATAGTGTGACCTAGGAATTCCACGTAACCCACACTAATACGACATTTCTCTTTCTTCAAAGTGTCATGTCCTTTAGGATAGCCCTGTCATGTATAATCCATTTTACATACAACATTCCATCCACACGACTATAACGATTCTAAACGATGCTCCTGTCTCTTCGATACCAGGCTCTCAATCTTCTATCTGAATCCCTGTACCTGACGTACATAAACATGTCCCCAGGCACGGCAGAATTATTCTGTATAAGGGTCACCACTTTTTTTTCATCCTTGGCCAACAGCCAGCTGTGCATGATCGCACTTGTTTTGAAAAGCATTGGTGATTGTTTTCAAAACATTTATGATTGTTTTCAAAACATCCATGGTTGTTTTAACAACATATCGATTCTAGAAAAAACCCTGGAGTGACCACTTTAGTATAAAAGACCCTCACTTCCCCTACAAATTAGAGGAGAATTCCTTCCAAGCTGAGACGGGGGTGCTGCATGCCGAATCTTTGACATATGGTGGTCCGACATCCCTTGCGGGTTGTCATCCTCGACGCAGAGACGGGATCCTTCATTCTGAACCATCAGGTGAGCGGCTGGTTCTTCCCTGGGGGTTTCTTGGCTACAGATACACATAGCTATACGCATATACACCTGCACATCTAGGTTAGGCTAGGTACATTTTAGCATTTTACTTAGGGCCACGCATTTTAGGAATAATCAAGTGCTACTGTTTTTATCTGAACTGTTTCTGTTCATCTTATTAGCACTATGGTAGAAATGTATCTACTATTCACCATATTGGTACTAGAAATCTCTTTTGTATGCTCAGTCTCCTGATTGTCGCAGCACATATGTTTTACACCAGGCTGTCGCTAAACCAATACATTCTTATTGAAAAGTCCTAATTGCCATCCTGTGTGTTTTCTGAGAGAAAGCAAGCACGAGTGTCTGAGCGAAAAGTACTGTACTGTTTTCCACGATCCCTGAGGAATCAGGGTTGTCATGTTGGTGGTTGCCAGAGACTACCTACACCACTGTAGAATACAGGGGGGTGGTAGTGGCACTGTAGAGCTAGCTGGTCTAATGGCTGACATATCCTGTGGGGGTGTCTGAAGGCGGTTGGGACACCAGGCCCTCAGTTTAGGTCATCCAAAATGCGCAGGTCCTGGGGGACTCATAGGAACTACACGACACGACATGGCGCCACCAACGTTGGTTTAGTTCTTATATAAACAGTAAAATCTGAGTAGTTCAGTGGTGCTATCTCAGAAAGCCCTACTCACACCTTTTCATAGACGTCTGAAGTGGGAAGGGGAACCGGCCTCAGCTGAGCAGATATACTCTGCACGTTGTGTTTCCAGGACGACATTCTCATCCATGGCAGGAATTTGAAGGAGCATGATGCAATGATTAGGAATGTATTAAACAAACTATCCAAAGCAGGACTTATTTTTGTCGTGTAGTTCCTAGGAGTCCCCCAGGACCTGCGTGTTTTTGTTGGTGTCCCAACTGCTTTGGATGGTTTAGTTAATACATTCCTAAGCATTGCATCATGCTCCTCCAAATTCCTGTCGTGGATGAGAATGTCGTTCTGGAAACACAACGTGCCAGGGACATCTTTAAGTACGTGCTGCATGATCCTTTGGAACGCGGCCGCAGCAGACCCTAATCCAAAAGGCATGGGTAAGTACTGGAAAGCACCCAGGGGAGTTATAAACAAGGTGAGGTGGCGAGAGTCAGGATGTACCTCCACCTGGTGATATGCAGAGGACAAGTCCAGTACACTAAAACAGCTTGCACCTTTAATCAAGGAGAGTACTTCATGAATCCTTGGCAAGGGATGTCTGTCTACCCAAATGTTATTGTTGAGATCCCTAAGATCTATGCATAATCTTATATCCTTGCTGGATGGTTGAGTGGTTAGAACATTTGGGGCCGACCATTGAGAACTCTCTACGGGCTAAATTATTCCCTCTTCTAACAGCCTGTCCCATTCTTTCTTCAATGGAGCATGCGTCATGTGTGGAATAGGTCTGATGGAGCGGAAAAGTTAAATAGCGTTTGCCTCTATCAATTCTCACCATCAAAAGAAATTTACGATAATACATTCTTGATAACAACATATAAAATGTTTGAAACGAAAAACGTGAGACTTCATACTGCATCGTAAAAGCATGCAGAAGTGTTTAAAACATGAAAATGTGAAAAGTGTCAACAAAGAGAGAAACAGATATTATTTACTTATGCATGTAATCACGGGGTTTGAGAAACCAAACTTAAATAACATTGAAAATGTGCTGATGATAACTTTCAAAAGTGTCAAAATGAAATAATTTCTACAGGATAAGGTACCTGAAATTATTAAAATGCTTAAATCAGCAATAATAGATAATATGAAAGCTTGCAGCTTATTTCAGTATTGAGAGATGAAAACATGTACTTTAGAATGGCAACGTAAATGTTTTGCTTTGAAAATTATAAACATGCGAATACATTTTGGTGGTGCCTAATATTTACATGTGTCTTCTAGAAGTAGAAGAATGATTAAATTAACTAAGAAAATTGAAATGCTTATATTAATGTGTGTTTTACATAAATCATAATGTGGTAATGATTTAAAAAAATTTCATGTAGGCCTCAGATGCTTTTCTTCCCTTGTTCGAAAAACAGAATCTAGCTGAAGTAATAACTTTAAATGCTGTGAGAACTTTTCATGAAGTTTCCTTTGTATTAAAGGCCAAAGAACTTTCATATGATTCAGCAACACTTTTGACAGAAAGGTATCAATAAATGTGCAAACCCAGAGAGAGAGCGCCTAGGAACGGACAGACAGTGAATAAAGTGAATCTTCTTACTTCTGAGGAAAGGATGGAAATATAAAATAAGTGAATTTAATAATTTTGCAAAAGGATTACTTAATGCTTCTGGATTTTTTTGTGAGGTATTGATTACACCATGAACAGCCCACTGTGGATGACCAATGGAAATCGGGGTTGGTTGTCATTTATCATTTTTTTGCCTAGCATGCTGTCGGACTGAACTCTGATTTATCTTTTATGCCAATACCATTTGAACTGAACTTTCCTGAACTGACTCGAACCTGCACTTACCGGCTGGTAAAGTGTGCAGGAGATAACCTTTTGGCTGAAGGGTTTACTGACTTTTTCCGTGGCAGGTTGAACTACGACTCTGCATTATTTGGTTTGTATGATCTAAACGCTGAATCATGATTTATTCTATGTTTCTCTCATACTTCCTTCCTAGGCAACCAGCAAATGTTACTCTTATTTGAATCTGTATGACATTGTGTGGCTAATTGACAATTTAATTGTATTAAACCTAATTACAAAATGCGATTTCATGTTTCACGACCATTCAAATTAAGGTTTTAGATAAACGATTTACATGAGCAAACCTTATCATATTCGAGTTATTCTTGGAGTGAACTTCTTTGTTTATGGGTATGTCTAATGCAAATTGATAAATGGGAAATTAGCGTGTTATTTGGCATTTCTTATTCCTGGAGACATAAGGAAATGCCTCACGTTCTCTGAATATCCAAGTCCCTGTTAGCTCACGTAAAAGATCCATTGGAGGACTGGTGATTGAAGTAGGTTATGTTATGGGCCCAGTGAATGAAAATGATCAGATTAGTAATTTTGTGGTGATGAGAAAAAGTTGCACAGTTTTACGCTGCATCAGTTTTCTGGTAGCTTGTCGGATGGTTAGTTTGACTAATTAAACTAGGATATGAGGAGTCGTGATTAAAGGGTGTTGATGGTAAAATTTTGACATTGACAAAAATTGAAATGGATGTTTATGTTGTATTGGATCAGGACCTCGAGGCCTAAGAGAGTACGGGTCCGTCGATGCCTAAGCTCCCGGGATAAGCCTACGGGCAGTCGTAGTGTGGCATACACTAAGTGTGTTTGTCTGCTGTGTTGTGAGTACTGTGCATGAGACATTGTTGCCAGTACTGAGAAAGGGAACATGAAGCGTGACAAGTTGGAATTGTTGAGATTTCTCAGGTAGTGCCCAAGGAGAGATCTTAAGGATTTTTACCTAAAGGGAGTGAAATCTCGCTGGTCGCGGTTTTCACTGGAAGTGAATGAAATCTTCTGAATGGGTTGGTATCTATAATTCTTTTAGTGGAGCAGACAAAGTTGTTTTATGTTATGTTTGCTTTTTCGTGAAAGTTTTGATTTAAAAGGACAAAAGAAAAACGACGACGAACAGATTGTGAAGGGAGGGTCAGTCACAGTGAGGAATTAGACTGACGTCATTAAAGTGCTGCGTTGGTATTGGTGTTTCATGTGAAACCGCGCTGGTATTGGTGGATGAGAATAAAAAGTGATTGAAGGTAGAAACAATAATACGGAAGAGAGTTTAGAGGTTCAAAACATATCTAATTGAAGAAGGAAATCATGAAATTATGTCAATTGTTAAAAGCTTTAATGCATAAGGATGAGCCTATACCAACTAGGGAAGGAGTTCCCGTGGCTCCGGAAGGTACACCTACTCTTCATATGTCATTAGAGAGAGGATATCATACTTATACTTGGTTAGAGAATTGGGTGAAATATACTGAAATCGATGGTCCCTTAGCGTTTCCACAGTATGGGACGTTTAATGCAAGAATTCTCGAAAATTTGAGAAGACAGATGAATGATTTGAAACCTAGTCCTAGACCCATACAGTATAAAGCCCTTGAGGAATGGCAACACGAAGCACAACAGAGAGAGAAAGAAAAATGTAAAGGGAGATATATAAATGCACGGAATTGATATGCAGAGGCAAAATGGGATTCCCAGAAAAGGATATGGAGACAAGATATTGCTTTGGGAGCCCAAATGTACGCAGTAATGGTAGCTGATCAGAAGGAAGGAGAAAAATGTAAAGAGAAAAAGAAACATACTGAAGAGCCAAATGTTCAAATACTTTCTGTAACAGATGAGGGTACAGAGGATATAGATGCCTTATTATTGAAAAAGCTTTTATTGAATAGACTATCACCTTATAAAGAAGAACAGAATGATTCAGGGACAAATCCGTTTGTGGGTTTAAGGCCAGAAGCTCCACCTGCGGATTTGAATCCAGCTTATAAAAGGATTTTCCTGGATGAAATTCAGACTCCAGAAAGAGAAGGATTTTCAAATTTAGTCATGACAAACAGTCCTGATGCATTATCAGTTCCTCTGACTATTGGTCCGGTTGTTCCTCTTTATCAGACAGGGCGAGAAGTTTCACAGATCCATGCAATAACAGTTCCAACTGAAACAGTACGAGAAATTCATTCATTACAGAAAACGAGAGAAGTTGTGAAGAATCAGGGAACATTATGTACACCAGAAAGATCTGAAACTCATGAGAATAGTATAGAAATGTGAAGTAGAATAACTTCCACTATGGAAGGGGGAATAGAGCCACTAATTAACATTTCAGAAAAGAATCTTGAAATGCCAAGCAGAGGACAGCAAATGATTTCGGGAAGGATTTTGCAAATAGGAAATCAGAGAGTAGAGTCACAAGTAGTGCAGAAATTGGGAGAAGTTAGTGGAGAAACTCAGGGCGCAGAAATGAGTACTTCGATAGGGCCATCCCCAGAAGAACTTGATTATTGGATTAGAGTCATAGCCCCTACTAGTAGTGTATCAAATAATGGAAATCGAGGCATGCATATAGATGTGAGCAAATTAAAAGTGAAATTAGAAGAAATAATATTGAGAACGCATAGGGGCCGATTCCGATCTCGGTCGGAAGCTCTCCGAACGGGATCCGGCCGGAAAAAGTAGGAGCCGTACGCGTTTTTTCCGACCGACTCGTACAGCTGTCCGACCGAGCAAGTACGATGCGAATGTACGCGTGTGTTCCGACCAAACTGTTTCCGGATCCGAACCGCTCCGACCGACTCGTACGGAAACGAATCGCACCACGCAATGGAGACGTTATCCGACCGAGCGAGTACGATGTGCGCGTTGGACAGCCGGATTGAGTCGGAGCGTCCGGCTCGAAAAAGCTCCCGGAGCCGGACTTGGGGGGTCCGTGCCGGACCCCCCTTCACCCGTAGGCTTACGAGTCGAACACAGGGGGGACCCAAGGGCCCCCCCTAAACATGCATGTACTGTGCGGGTTGCACCGATGCGTACACACTGTAGGGGGCGCACTTGTTTGCGACGTACCCATTCAGTCAAAGGGAGCCCATGTACGCGTCGTACGACCGGCTCCCATTGACTTCAATGGGAGTCCGACCGAATCGAGTCCGGCAGTATGCAGCCGCATCATTCTCGCTCGATCGGACTGCAGGAGTCCGGCTCGGTCGGAAATCTCTCCGGATCCGGCTCGGTCGGAGAGTTTTCCGACCCAGATCGGAATCGGCCCCATAGTCCGGAGAGATTATCAAAGTATCATGATGAGGAATTATTATTTATGTGTAAGGACATAACACGGAAAGCAAGAAATACTCATGAGAAATTTGCTGAGGTAGCACAGAAATATGGGGTGGGTGCGGAAAAGTCCACAGCCCTACAGAAAACATATTGATTGGATTTTAGTGACAAAGATTTGGAGAGTTTGAATCCCTCTGGAAAAAGGCTACAGATTAAAGAGTTAATAATGACCCTGAAGCGATGGGGAGAAATAGAAAGATGGGAAGGCAGATGGGCTAAAAAGAAAGAAGATACCATGATGGTTCTGCCTCTATACCCAATGATGGAAAAGGAAAATAGTGAGGCAGATGCAATGGTATATCCTATGAGAGAGGTACCAGGAGAAGGGTATGTACATGTCCCCTGGAATAGACAAGACATACTGTCCTTTACAAATGATGTCCCGAGGTTGAGGGAGAAACCAGCCGAGTGGTAAAAACAAGTGTAGGTTTCAAAGGTTTTGTTGAAATATTTAGATGCTTTGTTTGATATCGTGGTTCCTATAGACTTATGGGTGGAATGTAAGATTGCTTTGGATTGGCCAGAAACAGAACATGATAGAGATCCAAAAACAGGTGCGCCATCAGCAGAGGTGATGAAAAAATACAATCAGGTCATTACGTATTTGAAAGGAAAGATTTTGTCGAAAGAAACAGATTGGGTCAAAAAAATAGATAGGACTACCCAAAAGTTAAAATAATTAGTACATGCATATTACAAGAGACTTTTGCAGGCACTCAAACAGTATAGTGGGATTGAAAATGTGTTGGAGAAGGATATGGGACACTTTGTACATCGATTTGTCTATGGTTTGAGGCCTGAGATTAGTGCTATAGTTCAGCAGCATTGGATTTGCTGGCAGAGCGTCAATTGATGAAATACTTTGTTATGCAAAGTATTGTGGAGATGATATTTATATGCGACA
The DNA here is from genome assembly GCA_963921515.1 of Calotriton arnoldi. Taxonomy (NCBI): domain Eukaryota; kingdom Metazoa; phylum Chordata; class Amphibia; order Caudata; family Salamandridae; genus Calotriton; species Calotriton arnoldi. The sequence continues at coordinate 343,242 of CAWUFW010006929.1, read as the reverse complement.
CAAAAAGTTGAAAGAGAAATTGATGTTGGCACAGCAAGAAAGGATATGTGAGTTTTGATTCAGATTTTACAGGCATGATCCAGGGAAATGGACAGACTACCACTGGAATGAAAGGTGTAATGGTTATCAACTTCAAAAATGCCAATACTGTTACAAATTTATTGAAATCTACCACCAATTGCCATAATGTTCCAACAGGAATGAGTCTCCGTTCCTTGGATTTTTTCTACCCTCAACATCAAACGATCACAAGAGGTGGTGTATTATCTTCAATTCCAACTAAGGGTCCGGGGCCCTAGGCGAGAGAAGTTGGGGTGCCTACAACAGGCGTCCCCTATTTAATATCCCGGTGAATAATAGATATGAGAGCCTGGAGGAGGTAGATTGACTGGGGGAGGGGCCGTCCAAAGGAGGGAACCCAGAAATATTATGGCAGGACCATAAGGGCGAAGAAGGGTGTAGCTGGAGGCGACCAACCAGGGGTAGTAGTTTAGGTACCCCCCAGTGGATTGGCCCATTAGGAGCTAGGATACAACCGAGAGGGGTCCCTGATGTCACATCCTCTGTTCCACTGAGTGACGCAAACAGAGAAGGTGAACCTAGTGGAGTACCCGACACACACCGTGGGGCTCACCCAGGTGATCTTCCTTCCCCCAGCGCCACTGCTTCTGAGGCACTGAGAGGGGTAAGAGGACAGGGTGGTGGAATGCGGATCTTATCCTGGAACTTGGCAGGACTCAAAAACAAACTGCCTTGCCCAGAATGGGGGCATTTTGTGGACAAACAGGACATTTGTATATTCCAGGAGACCTGGGCGAGGGAAGATTTTCAGCGGGTGGATTTTGCGTCATTTAACATCTTGGCCACCATGGGGGGGAGGGGGAGACCCTCTGGTGGCCTATCCATTTGGGTGGGTACACACCTTGGTTGTAGAGCAGAGCAGATGACATCACCCACAAATGATATTCAATGTGTTCTGCTGTCGTTTCCCACAAAGATAAAAATTGCCCTAATTAATGTGTACTCTAGACCCGTGAAAAACAGCCAAGAATCAGTTGTCATAGACCACTTGGGGCGTTTTATTCCAACCTTGGATCCAGCGACGTGGCTGATCAAAGGGGGTGACTTTAACTGCCAATTCGAACCCCTTACTGATCCAAACCACTCTGTGCCCACGGAAGAAGATCTATATTGGTCGATACCTGACCCTCAGATTACTCCCATTAAAGTATGGTCACCACTGGCAATGCAGCTCCACTCACTTACTTTAGCTCTCTTATTGAGGGCATGTAATGGGAGGACTAAATCTGACCATCCGGGTCAGCTTACATTTAATAGAGTAGGGCAGGCCTCCTTACTTGATTATATCCTGGTGGAAACTAGACTCTGGGAAAAGGTCTCTGACTTCTACGTCCTGCAGAGGCAGGATAGTGATCACAATGCCCTGATATTGATCTTAAAAATAGGGGACCTTGGTATTTCTAACTTTCCACCTCCTCCTGTAAATGCGACTAACGCACTAACGCTAACCAACAACAGAAGGAAAGTCAGATGGAGTCACATTCAACACTCTCCCCTAAAGTTGGCCAAAGTCTACCAGTTACAATACCAATGATAACCAAAATGTGGGAGGTAGCACAAGTGGAGGTTCTTACCCGGGATCTAGACAAGGCAGGTAAAATTCATGAGGAGCTAACCACAAAATTGATAGATGTATTCTTCCCGGTGCTGCAGATGTGGGAAAATAAACGACCCAAATGCTCCTGGTTTAATGATAATTGTCGCAAAGCCAAACAGGACCTACTGGATGCGGTGAAGGCGAAGGATAGGCCACAAATCAAACTCGCAAGGGGCCGGTATAAAGGGACCTTCCAGCAGGAAAAAAAAAACTGGGAACTAGACAGGTGGGAATCCCTCTGGATAGCTCTGAATGATAAAGATCTGAAAAGCTTCTGGGCAATAGTAAGCTCGGGCAATAGGGAAGGGAGATTGGCCATAGAGCCCAACATAGCGCCCGAAGCCTGGGAGACACACTTTGGGTCACTGTACGCCATTGAGGATGGCGACAGTGATATCACTGTTACTCCCAGTTTAGCCCTGGAGTTCCAACAGGAAGGGGGTAGGGAGATTACTATGACCGAAGTGGGAAATGCTATCAACAAACTTCATCGTAACAAAGCGCCAGGTTTAGACAAACTATCGGGGGACCTCTTCCGGGAGGAACCCAAAATCTGGGTACCATACTTGTGTGCCCTATTTAATGCCATCTTGAAGGGTATAGATCCCCCCGATACCTGGCGTGGACAGAGATAGTCCCCATATTTAAAAAAGGGTGCCCTCTTCTACCCTCAAATTATAGACCGATCAGTTTAATTGACATCACTCAAAAACTGTTGGGCCGGGTCCTTTTGGACCGCCTACAGGGTTGGATGGAGGAAGAGGAGATCCTAAGTCCCTACCAGGCCTGCTTCAGAACAAATATGTCAACCGTAGACCAGATATTTAGATTACAACTACTTTTCTGGAAAACGGTGACTATAGAGGGTGGCATCCTCTACCTAATATTTGTCGATCTGAAGTCGGCTTTCGACCTTGTACCCAGGGAGAAACTCTGGAAAGTGCTCAGTGACCTCAGGATTCCACTCTACCTTCTCAATGTGATAGTGAGGCTTCACGCAGAAAATTATGCACAAGTAAGATGTGGAAAACATGGGGAACTCTCCACTCGTTTCCCTGTTAAACAGGGGGTACGTCAGGGATGTGTTTTAGCCCCTACTTTATTCTGTCTCTATATCAATGGGCTTATTGATCATCTTAAAAACATCAAGGATAACGATGCCCCTAAGCTAGTCTCGGGGAAGGTTCCCGCGCTAATGTTCGCGGATGATAACCTTTTATTGTCAAAATCGCCAACGGGTATACAGCGTATCCTTGATGGTTTTGCTAACTTTTGCAAGTTGCGGGGTTTGGAGATCAATTTATTAAAGACCAAATATATGGTCTTCAATCCCCCCAATACGACCCGCCCAAATCCCTCTCTATATGGCACACTCTTGGAAAGGGTGAAGATATTTGATTATCTGGGTGTTATCCTATCAGAGCACTTTGAGTGGGGGTCCCAGATGGCCAAAGCAAGACTCAGGACAGTGGGTGGTATTATGAAATTGCACAGAACCTCTGTATTCTAGCCAGCCGCCCCCGTTGTGGAAATATATAAAGCCCAAGCAAGGGGGGCCACATTATATGGGGCGGAACTGTGGGGGCATTGCTCTACCTCTAATCTTATGAAGGTGGAGAACAATTTTATGAGGCAGTTATTAGGCCTTCCCCGTAGTACCCCCCTTGTACCCCTCCGCATGGACTTGGGCATTAGGCCTATTGATGAAGAGATTGCCCTTAGACCCATCACATGCTGGCGCCGGGTATGGGTGACCCCGGAGCTTTCCATCTATAGAGCTGAGCTTAAGGAGATTTTGTCCATTTGTGCCACTAAGAAAATACTGTGGCTTTCCCACATAAGGGATCTCTCCTCAAGGCTAGGTAGGTTGGACCTCTGGAGAACACCTGAGACATCATGCGCAATGATTTCTAGGTTGGAACTAGTTCAACATTATAGACAATCCAACTTATTGTCCATACAGGAAAGTCCCACTGGCGGTCGGTTGACAGCAGAGTTCCTTCAAGTAAAAGATGTATATAGTAAGGAACACTTCCTGGATGTGATTTATCCCCCAATGGCCAGGAAAACTGTATGTGCAGTTTAGACTAGGGACCCTTCCATTATTTGCACATATTAGTAAATGGGCCATAGAGCACACGGGTGAATGTCCTGCTTGCAATCACAGGGTAGAGTCTGAAATACATGTACTGTTCTTTTGCCCTGCATACCTACTGCTGCGCAAACGCTGGTTAATCCAATTATGCAAAAACTTAGGCTTTGTGCATTGCGTAGAGGCCTATAGAGTTGTAAAATATGATACGCACCCTCCAATTATTTTTGCCATATCACGTTTTTTAAACTTTATGTGGCACATACTGCGGGGTTTGTTAAAGTAGTACCGCTGGGAAGAATAAAGTGTCGAAATTGCATAGGTCCATATTAGTGTATACACGATCAGGGTACATTGTCCCAGCCTATATATTTTTTTAATTTTGTAAAATTTTTAGCTCGTGTTTTTAACAGATGGTTGTTTTTACTGTATTTTAAAATTGTTTGAGGACCCTATCACTTACAAATTTACATCTCTGCAGAGTTTGGATAATCTCTGCTCAAAGAGCTAATTTTGAGATATGTAGTATACAATTACAAGTGTATATATTTTTATGTGTTTTATTGCTTGTTTTGTTTTTCTATAAATGTACTTTTATGGCCCTAGAGGCCGAAATAAAGTTATTGCATGGTAAAGGTAAACCCCATGTCAAATCCAATGCCTCTAGGAAGGGGACGTGGATCAAATATAGAGACATTGAAAATGACATTCCCGTGTCACAGTTGCGGCAAGTTCAGGCATTGGAAGCGATTGTGTAAGTCTAATTTGGCTAATCAGGTGAATGGACAGGTAAATGGGACAAGTGCAGATGGAATGGTACAATCGCAGGTGACTGTTGATATGTTAAATTAGACAATGTTGAATGTAAGGGGTCAGAATCAGAATATGCCTCAAGCTCCTATGCAAAATCTGAATGGACGGGTACAGAAATACAATGTGAATATGGGTTTCCATACTAATGAAAAAGTGAATCCGAATTTACAAGTGGCCTCACAATATTTATTACATGTGAATGGCAGTGACTCAGATACTTCCCAATGATGGTGCCTGAGAGGGGAGGAGGGATGCATGCTTGGCGCATCCTTAGAGGTAGATCAGAATGGTCTGTATGTGGACGACAAGGTAAATAGAACGCCTATTTCATTTCTTGTAGATATTGGTGCTACCTGATCCACTGTGGAAACTGTGGGGATTCTCAACCTACCCCTCTCAGGAGAAATGATCCAAGTAGTAGGAGTATCAAATAAACTGATTCCAGCCCCAGTGACAGAACCTGTGCAAGTACAGATTGGAAAATTTGAGGATATGCATACATTTGTGGTGTGCAACTGTAGTCCGGCAAATCTGTTAGGACGAGATTTGTTGTGCAAAATGAATTGTTCCATTTATTGTACTCCAGAAGGAATAGAATTTGATACCAAAGATGAAGATGTAGGGCCTGATTCACAGAACTAATCTGAGACAAAATCCTAAACTTACTACTTTTGGTATTCACAGAAGGCATTTAGTAGTAGAGAAGTTAGGATTTTGTCTTAAGTTTGACTTAAGACAGACTTAAGACAGACTCAAGACAGACTTAAGACAGACTTAAGACAGACTCAAGACAAACTTAAGACAAAATCCTAACTTTACTACTACTAAATGCCTTCTGTGAATACCAAAAGTAGTAAGTTTAGGATTTTGTCTCAGATTAGTTCTGTGAATCGGGCCCGTAGTGTTTAAAATGACTAGTCAAAAGACAGAAGTAAAAAGTTTGTATCTCTTTCTTACTGAAAAGACACAGTCTTACCTGAAGTATGGGATTTTTCAGGGAAAGACATGGATTGATTAAAGGAGTAGCTCCAATTCGAATCACAGTAAAGCCAAATGCAGAATACCTAAGAACTCCAGCATATAATTCAAGTCCCGAAACTATTGCTTGAATAACTCCATTGATTGAAACTCTGATAAAACACGGAATTTTGAGAGAAATTTTGGGCAGTCCATGTAATTCACCTATCATGGGCATAGGAAAATTGAATGGAAAATATAGAATTGTTCAGGATTTGAGTAAAAGATACCTTGTTGTCCAATAGTACCAAATCCTGCTGTAATTCTATATCAGATTCCATGTGAAGTTGAATGGTTTTCGGTCATTGACTTGTGTCAAGAGTTTTTCTCCATTCCCTTGCATCTGGTTCGCCAATATTTGTTTGCGTTCCTTTTCGGAAACCGTGTTTTGGCATGGTGCCGTTTTCCACTAGGGTATATGGAAAGCCCTCAATTTTTAATCAAATACTGAAAAGGAATTTGAAATGCTAAATCACTCTGTGCTGGTGCAGTACATTGATGATTCACTAGTTGCATCTGGAACTAAAGAAGCTTGCGTTTCTGTTACTGTTTCCTTACTGAATCATCTGGCAGTGAGTGGACATAAGGTGTCACCAGCAAAACTCCAGTTTTGTAAGAGAGAAGTTCTCTATTTTGAACACCATATTGAAAAATGAGTCACGAAAGTGTCACAAGATCGAATCGCTGCTATATTGCAGATGAATCCACCAAGTACACAAAAGGAAGTTTGTATGTTTTTGGGAATGGTTGGCTATTGCAGGCAGTGGATTCCAAATTTGTCTCTGATTGCCAAGCCACTTCAGAGACTGGCACACAAAGATGTGTCAGATCCTGTTCGATGGGATGAAGAATGCGTGCAATCTTTCCTTGAACTGCGAGACAGTTTGTGTTGAGCTCCAGCATTGGAAATACCCGACTTTAACAAGAGCTTTACTCTGTTTTGCAGCGAGCGTGAAGGTTGTGCACTATCAGTTCTAACACAAATGCATGGAACTGCTCGCAGACCTGTTGCCTATTATTCTGCTACGTTGGATCCTGTAGCTGCTGCTTTACATGGATGTTTGAAATCCGTTGTTGCAACGTGTATGAGTTTGGAACAATGTGAAAACATTGTGATGGGTCAGCCGTTGAAAGTGTATGTGCCACATTCAGTTGAAATTTTGTTAACACGAACTCGAGCACAGCATCTCACAAGTAGTCGGTTAGCAAAATATGAGCAGGTGATTTTGGGTGCAGAGAATGTGACTGTGACGAGATGCACGAGTTTGAGTCCAGCTACCTTGATGCCCTTGCCAGGACATGAAGTTGTGATGGAAGATTGTCAGGATGTGACTGAGTTGTGTACCAAACCGAGTCCTGACATCCAGGATACTCAATTTCCTTAGTCAGAAAATGTTCTGTTTGTGGATAGGTCATGCTTGAGAGATTCTGGAGGTACCTTGTGAGCTGCGTATGCGATCTGCACTGTGGTTGATGTAGTTGAAGCGTCGTGGTTGAAAGGAGCATATTCAGCACAAGTGGCTGAATTGATTGCATTTACCAGGGCTTGAAGCATTACAGAACAAATGAGAGTGACCATATTCAGGGATAGTCAATATGGTTTAGGGGTGGTGCATGATTTTGGGCAGTTGTGGTCTCAACGTGGGTTTATGACCTCATCAGGTTCACCTATACGAAATGGAGAGTGTGTAAAATACCTGTTGATGGCACTACAACTGCTGGCACAGATTGCGGTGGTGAAGTGTTCTGTCCACCAAACTGGACACTATTATGTTACAGTTGGCATTCGTTATGCAGATGAGACTGCGCTTTATTGTGCCCTAAATTCTTATGCATTCAATGGGGAATCTTTGAAGGAACAGTCTGATGACACAGAATGCAGGTTGATGTTTTCAGTTGTTTAAACCTGGGAAGAAATCAGAGAATTACAAGATTCAGTACCACAAGCAGAGAGAGAAGAGTGGATTAAAGCAGGATGTGACCGTAGACAGGAAGATGAGGTGTGGATGTACACAGATGGGAGGCCTGTATTGCCAGATAGCCTATTGTCTCCAATGGCAAGGATTTGCATTGGACCTGCACATGTAGGTAGAGATGCTATGCTATGTCTCTTTCGCCAGACTTGGTACAACCAGTGATTTAGAGCCATTGCAGAGAGTCTGTGTCAAAGATGAGTGATTTTTCAACAACAAAATCCAGGAAGAAAAACAGTGGTCAGTACGAGTCACATTGGGAAATCGGGAGGTCATTTTACCAGCTTGCAATTATACTTCATAGAGATGCCCCCTTGTAATAGATTGAAATATGTCCTTGTGATTGTGTACTTGTTCTCTCGCTGGGTGGAAGCTTACCCCACAAGGTGCAATGACAGCTTAAAAGTAGCTAAACTGCTTCTTAGAGAGTTAATTCCGAGATTCGGTTTTCCAGTCTTGTTGGAATTGGATAGAGGTACTCATTTTAATAATGAAGTGATACAAATGCTTTGTGGTGCTTTGCAAATTGGGCAAAGGCTACACTTTGCTTATCGACCCGAGGCATCAGGGGTCGTTGAGCAAGTGAATGGAACGATTAAGTCCAGACTAGCAAAGGTGTGTGCGTCCACATCACTGAAATGGCCTGATGCATTACCTATGGTGTTGATGAGTTTGCGAAGCATCCCAGACAGAAGAACTGGATTATCCCCTCACAAGATAATAATGGGGAGGGCTATGAGGCAGTCTACAGTCCCAGCAAATCAGCTTGTGAATATTTCTGATGACTTGGTACTCGATTATTGCAAAGGATTAGCTGATGTGGTACGTTCTGTGTCTCACCAGGTTGGAGAAGTCGCAATTACCGTTCAACAGTAGCAGTGCCCTGGTGACTGGGTACTTGTAAAGAAGCACGTGCAAAAGTCCTGTTTGGAACCTCTTTGGCGTGGGCCTTATCAGGTGATTCTTGTAACCACAACTGCTGTTAAATGTGGTGGTCTACCTAATTGGGTGCCTGCAGCCCACACTCGTCGAGTCCCATGTCCTGTTGAAAGTGCGGGTCTGTGGTGGATGAACCGGTGGTAACAGAGAGACGTCCCGTTCACACGGAGCACAGAGTAGAGAGAGCGCCAGCTACTGGGTCTCGAGACACTATTATAAACAAGAGTCAAAGAGAGTTGATCCCGGTTGGTATCAAGGGTGTAAGTGGAGAGGATCCAACTAAGAAAAGTGTTGACTCAAATGATGTGAACAGTGTACCAGAAAAATGAGTGCGAAGAGGAGACCGTTGGCACAGAAAATCTGAAAGATTGAGACACATACTGACTGCTGGAAGAATACCTTCCACTGTTATTGAAGTCTCTAGTCAATCTCAGCAAAGTGACACTGACAGAGAAGAGTCTACAGTTTGCAGAATAAAAAGAGCACGAAAACTAAGTCAAAGATAGGCAGCTCCAGAGTGGACATATTTAGCTGCTGCAAATGACTGGGAGAAAGAGTTCTACGCATTTTCTTCTAACAAATTGCAGCTCATACAAACCACCTTGAAAGAACTGTTGTGAAGGAGAACTGAGAATAATAACGGCCATAAAAGAAGCAAAAGGATAAAGGTGTGACCAGACGCAGCCCTAAACCTATCGCACAAAGCCTATTGCTATAGACTAGTTTGATTAAAAAAAAGTTTTAAAAAAATGAATGCCTCTAATCCCGAGATGGAAAATAGAAATCTAGTGTCATTAAGACGTAGGTGTATATGTGCTTGCTTTTTAACTGCTTTTGTTCTAATCCTTGTCTTGTTGAAAATACTAAATCTACCTCATCAAGTTTATGTAAGTAAAAATACTAATTTACATGTGACCACAACTACTGTAGTGACTAATGTACAAGAAGGAGCGGTACTAACTAAAGATTTAACAAGTGATGATTTACATCATGATCATTCAATTAACGATTTTTCACTAAATGTGTTTACTAAATTACTGTATGAATATGTTAACACAATGGATGTGAGAGATTGTTATGTGTGCATGCAATTACCTACTTCTGTGTCTGAAGGGGTGACATACCATCACCATATGGTATATCTTGTAGTGTACTAACAAGTTTGTGTTATGGCAAAGGACAATTTCAATATTACTACTCAAATCATGATTTGATTTTCTCAGAAGTTCCAGTAAAGAAAAATGTGAATATAGTGCCAGATGCACGAGATGCTGAGGTAATGGGAGAAATATTTCATCCTACATCACCTATAGATACTGTATATGCGCATAGACATATTTTAACTTGTACTTTGCATAGTATAGAGAAATAATTTATTAATTCAGAAGAAGACCGTAGGGAGTAAATAAAGAAGAAATCCAAGAAACAATTGAAAACACCCCCATGGGCACATAGAGAGGGTGATTATAAAAGGGAGAGACATACGCTGCAATGACTCTAGATTGGCAACACAAGGGACAACTTTGCATATTAAGATGCAAGACGAAACATAATAATAAATTCATTGGTTCCAGTTAGTGTGAACATACCTTCCTACTTTGGAAGTTGGGGATTATATTTGGCAGGATTGGATCCCGTATTTCCAGGAGTATACTTTTTGTGTGGGAAAAATGCCTACTATCAATTGCCCAAACATTAGTATGGAGGTTGTTACATGGGAATAGTTTTTCAAAAAATGTAAAAATGTTGATGAACACAATGGAATCAATGAAAGAAAACCTGCAAGCTTTAGAAGAGGAATAAGTGCTGCTGAAAATATTGGGGATATTTTTGGAGCAAAAATACCCTCAGTTGGGGTAATATTGAATTCTCACAAAATTTGAAAACTATCAACAGTAGTAGATCCATTATCGACAGATACTGCTGGTGGATTTTTAGTAATTGACATGGAAATGGTTGCTATTAGATCTATGGTTTTACAAAACAGACTTGCTTTAGATGTACGCTTCGATACCAAAGGGGATGATGGACGGAGCGCTTGAGCAAATCAAACACTCACCCCCAGTCAACTGATCTGGGTTTAATCCATCATCATTCTTTAGCTCACTCCACCACCCCAGTTCAGACATGGCCATATGCAAATCAGTCTGACCCTGTGCCTCATGGGAACAGTCCAGCCCGAACTGCCAAGCCATGTCTTCCCTGGACCAGAAACAAGCATCCTGGGTCCGGTTTCTAGCTAATCAGCCGTCATCAGCCAGGCTAGCTTGAATCCAGTGGCAGAGTGAGCAAGGGACCCACGTCTGGGCATACCCTGCCAAATTAGGGCAAACAAAGCGATACCAAACGGGATGATGGACAGAGCGCTTGAGCAAATCAAACACTCACCCCCAGTCAACTGATCTGGGTTTAATCCATCATCATTCTTTAGCTCACTCCACTACCCCAGTTCAGACATGGCCATATGCAAATCAGTCTGACCCTGTGCCTCATGGGAACAGTCCAGCCCGAACTGCCGAGCCATGTCTTCCCTGGACCAGAAACAAGCATCCTGGGACCGGTTTCTGGCTAATCAGCCGTCATCAGCCAGGCTAGCTTGAATCCAGTGGCAGAGTGAGCAAGGGACCCACGTCTGGGCATACCCTGCCAACTTAGGGCGAATAAAGCGATACCAAAGGGGATGATGGACGGAGCGCTTGAGCAAATCAAACACTCACCCCCAGTCAACTGATCTGGGTTTAATCCATCATCATTCTTTAGCTCACTTCACCACCCCAGTTCAGACATGGCCATATGCAAATCAGTCTGACCCTGTGCCTCATGGGAACAGTCCAGCCCGAACTGCCAAGCCATGTCTTCCCTGGACCAGAAACAAGCATCCTGGGACCGGCTGAAATGCCAGAAACCGGTCCTAGGATGCTTGTTTCCGGTCCAGGAAGACATGGCTTGGCAGTTCGGGCTGGACTGTTCCCATGAGGCACAGGGTCAGACTGATTTGCATATGGCCATGTCTGAACTGGGGTGGTGGAGTGAGCTAAAGAATGATGATGGATTAAACCCAGATCAGTTGACTGAGGGTGAGTGTTTGATTGGCTCAAACGTTCCGTCCATCATCCCCTTTGTATCGCTTTGGTCGCCCTAAGTTGGTGGGGGTATGCCCAGACGTGGGTCCCTTGCTCACTTTGCCACTGGATTCAAACAAGCCTGGCTGATGACGGCTGAAATGCCAGAAACCGGTCCTAGGATGCTTGTTTCCGGTCCAGGGAAGACATGGCTTGGCAGTCCGGCTGGACTGTTCCCATGAGGCACAGTGTCAGACTGATTTGCATATGGCCATGTCTGAACTGGGGTGGTGGAGTGAGCTAAAGAATGATGATGGATTAAACCCAGATCAGTTGACTGGGGGTGAGTGTTTGATTGGCTCAAACGTTCCGTCCATCATCCCCTTTGTATCGCTTTGGTCGCCCTAAGTTGGCGGGGGTATGCCCAGACGTGGGTCCCTTGCTCACTTTGCCACTGGATTCAAGCAAGCCTGGTTGATGACGGCTGAAATGCCAGAAACCGGTCCTAGGATGCTTGTTTCCGGTCCAGGGAAGACATGGCTTGGCAGTTCGGGCTGGACTGTTTCCATGAGGCACAGGGTCAGACTGATTTGCATATGGCCATGTCTGAACTGGGGTGGTGGAGTGAGCTAAAGAATGATGATGGATTAAACCCAGATCAGTTGACTGGGGGTGAGTGTTTGATTGGCTCAAACGTTCCGTCCATCATCCCCTTTGTATCGCTTTGGTCGCCCTAAGTTGGCGGGGGTATGCCCAGACGTGGGTCCCTTGCTCACTTTGCCACTGGATTCAAGCAAGCCTGGCTGATGACGGCTGAAATGCCAGAAACCGGTCCTAGGATGCTTGTTTCCGGTCCAGGGAAGACATGGCTTGGCAGTTCGGGCTGGACTGTTCCCATGAGGCACAGGGTCAGACTGATTTGCATATGGCCATGTCTGAACTGGGGTGGTGGAGTGAGCTAAAGAATGATGATGGATTAAACCCAGATCAGTTGACTGGGGGTGAGTGTTTGATTGGCTCAAACGTTCCGTCCATCATCCCCTTTTGTATCGCTTTGGTCGCCTTAAGTTGGCGGGGTATGCCCAGACGTGGGTCCCTTGCTCACTTTGCCACTGGATTCAAGCAAGCCTGGCTGATGACGGCTGAAATGCCAGAAACCGGTCCTAGGATGCTTGTTTCCGGTCCAGGGAAGACATGGCTTGGCAGTTCGGGCTGGACTGTTCCCATGAGGCACAGGGTCAGACTGATTTGCATATGGCCATGTCTGAACTGGGGTGGTGGAGTGAGCTAAAGAATGATGATGGATTAAACCCAGATCAGTTGACTGGGGGTGAGTGTTTGATTGGCTCAAACATTCCGTCCATCATCCCCTTTTGTATCGCTTTGGTCGCCCTAAGTTGGCGGGGGTATGCCCAGACGTGGGTCCCTTGCTCACTTTGCCACTGGATTCAAGCAAGCCTGGCTGATGACGGCTGAAATGCCAGAAACCGGTCCTAGGATGCTTGTTTCCGGTCCAGGGAAGACATGGCTTGGCAGTTCGGGCTGGACTGTTCCCATGAGGCACAGGGTCAGACTGATTTGCATATGGCCATGTCTGAACTGGGGTGGTGGAGTGAGCTAAAGAATGATGATGGATTAAACCCAGATCAGTTGACTGGGGGTGAGTGTTTGATTGGCTCAAACGTTCCGTCCATCATCCCCTTTTGTATCGCTTTGGTCACCCTAAGTTGGCGGGGGTATGCCCAGACGTGGGTCCCTTGCTCACTTTGCCACTGGATTCAAGCCAGCCTGGCTGATGACGGCTGAAATGCCAAAAACCGGTCCTAGGATGCTTGTTTCCGGTCCAGGGAAGACATGGCTTGGCAGTTCGGGCTGGACTGTTCCCATGAGGCACAGGGTCAGACTGATTTGCATATGGCCATGTCTGAACTGGGGTGGTGGAGTGAGCTAAAGAATGATGATGGATTAAACCCAGATCAGTTGACTGGGGGTGAGTGTTTGATTGGCTCAAACGTTCCGTCCATCATCCCTTTTGTATCGCTTTGGTCGCCCTAAGTTGGCGGGGGTATGCCCAGACGTGGGTCCCTTGCTCACTTTGCCACTGGATTCAAGCAAGCCTGGCTGATGACGGCTGAAATGCCAGAAACCGGTCCTAGGATGCTTGTTTCCGGTCCAGGGAAGACATGGCTTGGCAGTTCGGGCTGGACTGTTCCCATGAGGCACAGGGTCAGACTGATTTGCATATGGCCATGTCTGAACTGGGGTGGTGGAGTGAGCTAAAGAATGATGATGGATTAAACCCAGATCAGTTGACTGGGGGTGAGTGTTTGATTGGCTCAAACGTTCCGTCCATCATCCCCTTTTGTATCGCTTTGGTCGCCCTAAGTTGGCGGGGGTATGCCCAGACGTGGGTCCCTTGCTCACTTTGCCACTGGATTCAAGCAAGCCTGGCTGATGACGGCTGAAATGCCAGAAACCGGTCCTAGGATGCTTGTTTCCGGTCCAGGGAAGACATGGCTTGGCAGTTCGGGCTGGACTGTTCCCATGAGGCACAGGGTCAGACTGATTTGCATATGGCCATGTCTGAACTGGGGTGGTGGAGTGAGCTAAAGAATGATGATGGATTAAACCCAGATCAGTTGACTGGGGGTGAGTGTTTGATTGGCTCAAACGTTCCGTCCATCATCCCCTTTTGTATCGCTTAGATGTACGCTTAGCAAAAGAAGGCAGAGTCTGTCGCATGCTAAAAATTCAACAATGTTGCACTTATATCCCAGACAAAAGTAAATGTTTGAAGGGATATATTAGCAATATTACTAATTTAGGAAAAGAACTAACTGAACTAAAAGTAGATGGTGCTTGGGAGAAAATTGGGAAAGGATTTTCTTCTGTGGGAAATTGGTTTGCAGCACTGGGAAAAAGCTTAGTAGGGAAAATACTAACACCGATAATAACAACTGCTGTTGGCCTATTAGTAATAATACTAATGTATCAATACTGTAAAAATAAAGAAAATTTCAAATAAACTAGAGGGCAAAAAAGGAATAGAGCAGAAATTGAATTAAAAGACAGAAAAAGTGGCTTCTCTGATGATATGAAAAATTTAGAACAGGTGAGACTGAAACAAATGAAGACAACTGCATTCTAATGTGACATCAGAATATGATCAAATGATAAGATAAGATTGTGAGATGGCTTGATTCGCCATCAAAGGGGGAATTGATGGAACGTAAAAGTTACATTGCGTTTGCCTCTATCAATTCTCACCGTCAAAAGAGATTTACAATAATAAATTCTTAATGAAAAAGTGTAAAATGCTTGAAACAAAAAACGTGAGAATTCATACTGCATCGTAAAAGCATGCAGAAGTGTTTTAAACATGGAAATGTGAAAACGTAAACAAAGAGAGAAGCAGATATTATTTACTTATGCATGTAATCACGTGGTTTGAGAAACCAAACTTAATTAACATTGAAAATGTGCTGACAATAACTTTCAAAAGTGTCAAAATGAAATAATGTTTACAGGATAAGGTACCTGAAATGATTAAAATGATTAATTCAGCAATTATAGATAATATGAAAGCTTGCAGCTTATTTCAGTATTGAGAGATAAAAACATGTACTTTAGAATGGCAACGTAAATGCTTTGTTTTGAAAATTATAAACATGCGAATTCATTTTGGTGGTGCCTAATATTTACATGTATCTTCTAGAAGAAGAATGATTAAATTAACTAAGAAAATTGAAATACTTATATTAATGTGTATTTAACAAATCTTCATGTAGGCCCCAGATGCTTTTCTTTACTTGTTCGAAAAACAGAATCAAGCTGTAGTAATCACTATAACTGCTATGAGAACTTTTTGTGAAGTTTCCTTTTTGTGTTACAGGACAAAAAACGTTTGTATGATTCAGCAACACTTTTGACAGAAAGGTAGCAATAAAATTGCAAACCCAGAGAGAGAGCATCTGGGAACAGACAGACAGTGAATATAGTGAATCTTCTTACTTCCAAGGAAAGGATGGAAATATAAAATAATTGAATTTGATGATTTTGCAAAATGATTACTTAATGCTTCTGAATTTTTAAGTGAGGTATTGATCAGGCCATGAACAGCCCACTGTGGATGGCCAATGGAAATCATATGGGATGTTAAGAACTTTTTGGGCATAAACTAAAACTTTTGGAAGTATAATTGCCCCTTGGAGGAGGAGTCGGGCTGGCTGTCATTTATCATTTTCGTGTCTGGCATGCTGTCGGACTGAACTCTGATTTCTCTTTTATGCCAATCCCATTTGAATTGAACTTTCCTGAACTGACTCAAAACTACACTTACCGGCTGATAAAGTGAGCAGGAGATAACCTTTCGGCTGAAGGGTTTACTGACTTTTTCCATGGCACGTTGAACTACAACTCTGCATTATTTGGTTTGTGTGATCTAAACGCTGAATCCTGATTTATTATATGTTTCTCTCATAGTTCCTTCCTAGGCAACCAGCAAATGTTACTCTTGAATCTGTATGACATTGTGTGGCTAATTGACAATTTAATTGTGTTAAACCTAATTACGAAATGCGATTTCATGTTTCCTGACCATTCAAATTAAGGCTTTAGATAAATGATTTACATGAGCAAATCTTATCGTATTTGAGTTATTCTTGGAGTGAACTTCTTTGTTTATGGGTATGTCTAATGCAAATTGATAAATGGGAAATTAGCGTGTTATTTGGCATTTCTCATTCCAGGTCCTCATAAGGAAATGCCTCATGTTCCCTGAATATCCAAGTCCCTGTTAGCTCGCATAAAAGATCCATTGGAGAACCGGTGATTAAAGTAGGTTATGTTAGGGCCCAGTGAATGAAAATGATAAGATGAGTAATTTTGTAGTGAAGAGAAAAATTTGCACAGTCTAATGCTGCATCAGGTCTAACCAAATGTGTTACAGGTTTAGCTTTTGACTTAAGTTTAATGGAATGTTGAACACCTTTCAACAAACCTAACTTCTCTGTGAATACTTCTGGAAATTCGCTGCAGACATCATTACCACATAATGAGGGATCTACCAAGAGCACCTGGTCACGGATGTTAGGGTCTAATTTGATCCCTAGTTTTTTTTTATGTCTCCTTGCTTGTAAATTGGACCCTTTTTCAGTAACATAAATTCTTCCTACAATGTGTCTTCCCTTAAAACCAATTTCCATTGCGGTCATTCCTAACAACGGTATGGGGTCCCCCCTGTAATCACCCGGTTTGATGTCTGGGACTTCTAAATTTGCCTGCATGTCTGGGAACAATTTTGAAAACATTTCTTTATCCACCAAGGTGAAAGGTGAGCAAGAATCTGCCAATACTGTAATGGGCTTTTTGTCAAGAGCAATTGTGTAAGATGGAAAACTGGTTACCTCAGAACCGCACTGTAATTGGAATACTAGTTTTGTTTCCATCAATTTTTCTTGTTCCACAACCAACACTGGTTTGGGACATGGGTCTTTACATACCCTTGTCAAGTGTCCCTTTTTACCGCATTTGTGGGATATCACTGATCTGGCCTGACAGGATACATTATTGGTAAGATAATTTGGACTCCCAAATCTATAACATTTTAATTTGCTTTCATTGTGTACTTGGTTTTGGCTTTTGTGTTTCAATTCGTTGGTGGCGTCTTGTTTGTTTATCACATTTACCTCCGCCATGTTGCCATTTCCTTCTTTCATTTCTTTAATGCAGTTGGCAGTATGTTCTGTGCTTACTGCAATGTCAATGGCTTCTTTAAGGTCCGGGTTGAGGACTAACAATTTCTCTTGAATTTTGGAATTATTGGTGCATCTGACCAATTGATCTCTAATTAAGGATTCAATTAAATGTTCAAACTCACAAGTATTGGATAATCCCTTCAGTACAGCAATGTACGATTTCACTTTTTCACCCTCACCTTGCACTCTAGAAAAAAACTTATGCCTCTCCAATCCTACATTAATCTTTTTGCCAAAGTGTTTCTCTAATTTTTCCTTAATAATTTGGAATACATTCTCATCATCATCCCTCTCTCCCTCATGCTGGGAGGACAGTGTAATGTTATCATGTGTTTTATGACCCTCCACCCCTACATTGGGAAGCAAAATATGTTGTTTGCTCAGTGAGGTGAATTTTTCTCCCCAATAGCTACAGGATAAGATTCAAATTGACCTATCCATTGCTTCCAAGGAGGGTAAGGCTCCCCTAATTCATTTAAGAACGGGGTGGTTGAGACATATTAGACGCAGCCATGGTGTACAGTTCCAAAATTATGAATAGATGTAAAAGGAAACAATGATACAAATAGGCCAAGAAGCAGGGACTCAGAGGATTAGTTCAATTAAATCAATCAGTATCCTCCGCACATACAGAGGATCAAAACGACTCCCCTTGTACACAAACTGCAGAGTGATCAAATAAAGAAAACCCTTAATGTACAGCAATGTCTTATAATACGAGGATGTGGCAACGTTCCATGAAAATGAAATGGAACAGAGATATACAGACAGGCTGACTAACAGAAAACAACAGTGCCTGTTTCACAAATAGGTGAAGTAAATGAACCTTGACCAAATGTCAATGGCAGAAGCAATTACCATTGCTGAAACCAATTATGCCTTTTAGCTCCTAATAATTATGACAGGACGAACAAGGACAGTGCCTGTCAGCGTAACGCTAATTCACTTTCAGAATGCCGCCGCAAGACTGATCCTCAACCTGCCAAAACACTGCCACATCTCCCAGCACCTGTGCACACTCCACTGGCTCCCCGTCGAGGCGAGAATCACCTTTAAGATGCCCACCCACGCACACAAGGCCCTCCACGGCACCGGACCAGCATACCTGAACAGCCGACTCAAATTCCACGCACCCCAAAGGACCCTACGATCAGCCCAGCTCTCCTACGCCGTGGTCCCCCGCACCAGAAAGACCAAATCGGGAGGCCGCTCCTTCTCCTTCCTCGCGGCCAAAGCATGGAACGCCCTTCCGCTCCACCTCCGACAGATAACATCGCTCCCCATCTTCGCAAGAAACCTCAAAACCTGGCTCTTCGACAGACCCCCTCCTTGATGGAATGGAACCTGCACCTCCCCCCCACCCTTAGCGCCTTGAGACCCTTACGGGTGAGTAGTCGCGCTTTAACAAACCCCTGATTGATTGATTGACTTTAATATGGAGATAGCACCTCAATATGATGAGAGAATTGCTGTGCCCATCAGCGTGATAGAGATGACAGGCTTAGGAAAGACAAGACAGAGCCATTGCTGGAATGCACTCTGACCAAAATATGCCAGAAGGATTCCTTCCGGCACGATGCAGACCAGAACAACAGTCTTTATGCTGGGGATTTCCTCCGCCCCCACCCAGATGACAGAGGTAGAGCAGTTGCGGGGAGGAGACTCGACTCCTGAGAAGAGTAACGCCCTTCCTTCCAGGAATTTTAAGGAAAATGAAGAAAGCGGTCACAGGAAGAAGGCTTCGATCCAACGAGGAGTGCAGGGAGGCAGAAAAACTATAATAACGAGCCTCCGCTAAAAAATATGGAACGGTCTCGTTGACAGGAATCTGAAAAAAAGCTACCACAAGAAGTCTCGAATATGAAGAGTCTGCTGGATATGACAGCTTCAGTTTAAAAAGCAAGAGTCTCACCGTTGTAAATATGAAATGAAGCACCACTGACAATGGAGAACTGGTTGGGGGTGATGGAGCAGGATTTTTCATAAAATAAAACCTGCTCGGATTGAAACCCCCAGTAACATTTTCTAATTTTTCTAACAGTGTGCAGTGAAAAACACGTGGTTTTAAAAACTAACATGAGGGAAAATAATACTGCGCAAGCGCGTACTAAAGCATTAAACTAGGCCGCAAATGCTTGACTAATGAAAATAAAGAGACTAATGCTGTTTTTGTGCATGTTATTAACGGTTGCTAGGAAAAATAATAATATGGGTTGCGCATGGTTAGATGCAGCATTGGGAGGGTGCGTAAAGAAAAGCTTTACAAAATTAGTAATAATGCTTGTTTTATTCTCCGTAGAAGCATGGGTTAAGGAGAATGATTTTTTACAAACTAAGGTGAAAAAGCAAAGAGAATGTGGAGGTAAGGCAAAGGCGAGCAAACTTCAAATTTACGTGTGCCTGCCAAAAGTTAAACGTGGAGACAAAAAAACAATCAGCAAGTGAGGAACATTTCCTCTGGAAGCACACGAGTGGCACAAGAAGTAACAGATTTCGAAACATTAGCGGAGAGAAGGAAGCTGAAGCCTGATATTTGTTTACTTGTATTTCCTGGGAAGATTCTGTCATGAAGTTGAAAAAACAAAACAATAGAACATTGAGTGAGATGGACATGTCGAGTGTGGTGTGACAGTACACCCCCTTCCTTAACCAATCAAATGTAGAATAGCTCCTTATTTTGAAACAAGTGTGGGTTGGACATTTGGGTTTTAGGGTATAATTGAGGTGCCTGGTGGGAGGGGTGTGCTGGAGGCGTTTAGGCTGATCCTTGGGAGATGGTCGCTGTCGTCGGTTTGCTGTAGAGGCCTACCTGTTTTCTTCCTGTTACTGATTCCTGACTTAATCTTTGCCCTTTCAAATCTTCTTGAGGGGCCTTGCTACTCTCGTGGCCAGAGAGTAGATTTCCTGTTCCTACTGGGTTAGTATAGATAGAAACCTGAATTTGCATAATCATTTGCAAATGTATTTTGTTTCTGAACCTTTTCTCTCTTCGCCTTTCCACTCCTTCAATGCACTGTCAATATGATGTGAATTTTGTCATTTTCTTTGCTAATAATTTACTCAGTGATATTTCATGATTTGTACTGTGTATTGGTACTTGATGAGCATTTATTTCACATTATTTAGATAAACATTATAAATATACACATTGAGTCCGTCTTTATTTAGAGTGAGTTTATAGATTATTGCCTATAACTAATCAACTATAAAAAGATGTAATCGCCACATTATTTTTTATGAGAAATGCAGGTTCTGTTGGAGTTTGGTAAGTTAGGAACGAACTTTGCATTCCACTGAACCCAGCGAGAAGGGACTTGTTGGATAACGTAATTGGGCCTTGTTTATTTGCAAGTTTATTGATCCCTGATCGCTGGATCAGTTTTGGTAGCAGAGGATGGTTACTATTGATTAGTTTGGCAATAATTATTGATTATTGATTTTTGGTTATTAATATGAAAAGTTAGTGTTTTGTTTTATGTAGTCTGGAAATACGGGTACGGAGTTGCCTAAGATCCCAGGATGATCATAATGATGTTATTTTAGCCACAGTGGCAGAGGAATAGTGTGGAAAAGTATCACACTGCAGAAGTACTTTGTCTGTTGTTGTAATATCAAACAGTGAGATGCTGTTGATGTTATTTAGGGATTTATTCTGTTGAGAAAAGATTGTGTAAAATAGTGAAAGTCTGCTTTCGAAATTTTGGCTTTACATCCCCAAAGGAGTACCAAGACTTTTCCACTTGAAAATTCTCTTCCAAAACTTTGGCTAGTATCCCGAAAAGAGTACCAAGACCTCTTTTCACTTGATTGGGAGTAGAGTAGCGCTGGTCGTTATTTTACTATAAGTAAAAGAATCTCTTTGAATATTTGAACTATCTCTTTAATTAGTGGAGCAGACAGAGTAGCATTGTTTTGTGCTGTTTCTAACAAGAATGTAGTTAAGAAAACCCTGTAGTACATTGCCGTATTATTTTGTAAAGGGAGGGTCAGTAGCAGGATATATACTGACATCACAAAAAGTCGCACTGGAGGGGCGTGGCCGAGCCGAGCTGCAAGATGGCCGCTAGTTAGTGTGGCTCTGCCGGCCGGGCTCAATATCCGACATAAATCCGGAACATTTTCATGCATCCGTAGCCCAAAAACAGCCTGATCTATGCAAAAACAACAGCTGGACAGATAGCGCGAATTTCAAGCGTGGAGAACACAGAGGTGCGGAGAAAAAGGCAACGAGGTTGGAGAGCGAGGCCCTGGCTGGGACAGACAAAATGGCGCAGACCGTGTGAAAGCGAGAAGGAGGCGCACTCACCGAGACTGTGGGGTGGCCGGTCATCGCTGCTTCAGGAGCGTCCTCTGCACGCCTATGAGGGCTGGCGTGGCGGCCCGGCGGATCAGACGAAGATCGCGGCTGTCGGCAGACTCTGTAAACTGTACCCGGGTGAGTGCGTGGCTGCTGCGGGGCCTGCCCGGCGTTCCTGGCACTCCCTGGGATGACTGCGCTGACCCGCGGTGGAGCAGGAGTGAGGGCTCCGGCGGAGACAGCGCGAGAGACCCCCCCCTCTACTCCGGGAGTTTGCTTGACAGCTGCAAGGCAGATAAGGCGCCGGGTGACTGTCGGTGGCCTCCGTAAGGTGACTGTAAGGGAGGAGCGGGGTCGCTCCGAGAACACGCCTGCATCCGCGCAACACACCAGGGGGGGACCGAAGGCCGGATCGCTTGTAGCGGAAGCCCAGGCAGACACGAGCGGAGCAGTTCAAGGGCCCGTAGAAGATGTGTAGGAAGATAGGGGCCCAGGACAGACCCGCTAGCAAGTGAGCACAACTACAGGCCGGGCTAATAAGAGGCACCCGCGGGACGGCACGGTCGCCGCTGGTGTGTGCCCCCCCACGGTGTGAGTAACACTGCTGCCACAAGCAGAAGGACTAGTGGGGGAGGACGCCGGACGGGACAGCGCATGGATCTAGTGGCAAGGTGGGCAGCGATTGCAAGCCTGACAAGTGTGGGAACATCATTCACTAAATAAAACACGAGGGGCATTAATGTGCTAAGAAACTTCCTGGCCACCACGAAAGCGGCCACCCCAGACAGCGCAAAGTAAACGATGCATTAGAAGTGCGCCATCCCACTCGCACACCTCTGCAGCTAAATAACTGAAGATTGCACCAGCAACATCGCTGGTCATTCAACATTGCAGCCCACAACGCACGCCTGCAACCCCATTCTCATAGCACAAGCCTAAATCACTGTGACACACCATAACAGCTTTAGAATCTCTACGCCCACCGCAACTGCGCAGGACGACTGCTAGCGCATGGTCCCCCATGTACTGGGTGCCTCCATGATACATCGCAAAATCGTTGCTTGATAAACATCCGCTATTCTGTAGAATCAAAAACTGCAATCTAACACGTAGAGGCCCATCCTTAAAAGACTCAGGGGCGAGGTGCCCTGGCAGGACTAAGTGCCGTGTATTTACACACTGTAGACAGGCGCTACAGGAGGAGAGCAATGATGGGGAAAACAGACAACAAACAGGCTAAAATCACCTTTGAGAAATGAGCATCCAGAATGCAAGACATGGACCCGACGCAGATCACTATGGTGCCTGAAACGCAGCTGGAACCGGAGCAAGAGGACGACATCAAAACCATGGTTTGCGAAGTGAAGGGCAGCCTCAGGGTGATAGACGCCAAACTAGACTCCCTGGTAATACGGATGGACCAGGTCTCGCAGAGAGTAGACAAGCATGAGGATAGGATAGACGCTTTAGAAACCAGAGTCTCGGACTCGGACGACCGACAAGCGGCGACGCAGGAACACCTTCTCAGAATGGATAAAGTGTTAGATGTCATCAAGGCACGCAACGAAGACCTTGAAGCCAGATCGAGGAGAAATAATGTCCGAATTACAGGAATACCAGAGTCCACCAATATACCAAATATGAAAAATTCGTGGAGGGCCTCCTGAGGGATCTATTCGACCCTGATCTGTCACCGATGTTTCTTGTGGAGCGCGCACACCGGTCACTGGGACCACGACCTTCTCCTGGCGCACCACCCAGGACAATACTGGCTCGCCTGCTAAATTACAGGGACAGAGACACCATTCTGAGACTAGCTAGAGAAAAGGGAGAATTGAGACACCAAGGAAACAGCATTGCGCTCTACCCTGACTTCACCCAAGCAGTGCAAGCAGCAAGGCGTGAATTTCTACCGGCGAAAAAGCTATTCCAAAAAACAGGAACTAAATACCAAATGCTCTACCCGGCGAAGCTGAAAGTGCAGACTGGGGGCAAGCCCATGCTATTCACTGAAGCCAGTGCGGCGCTGAAGTTTGCCAAACAGACGGCAAGAAAACACCAACACAAAGACGCCGAGACTGCGGGATCCCCAGGCGGCCAACTAAGTGATAATGACTGAGGACAAGGTTAGAGAAAAGGTGGCCTCAGGCTACTTGGTGTACAACCCGAAGTGGCACGTTAAGGGGCGCAGTAAGAGAATTGTATTTCAATTGGAAACTCAGGTTTGCTTTGTAATGTTCGTATAGTTGTTATAAAGCTCGGCCACCCCGTAGCCGAGGCAACGGGGCGGTATGCCGGCTAACCCATGCCCCCACGGGATGATTCCCATTGACACGATGTTTCACGGGTCACAGTTTGCAATGGGTGGGTTCTTGAGGGATACACGACCTGTTTGGGGGTTTGGTGTGGGAGGGGGGCGGCAAGGGGTTGTTTTTGTTCTAAGATGGCAACTGCACTATGTTTCAGATCTGTCGGAAAGTATTGACAAGACGTGCAACACAATACACATACAAAACACACACGGACAGTTCGGAAAAATGCACTGGCAGATATTAGAGAAGCGGGCGCTGGCGCTAGGACATTCGGAGGGTGGGATTTTCTGTGCATGTGAAACTGCGACACCATACTTCTGAATGTCCAAATTAACATGTATCACCTGGAATATCCGCGGTCTCAATGATCACCGGAAGGCGAGACTGGTACAGGCATATTTAGTCAGACATGCAACAGACATATGTCTCCTCCAAGAGACACACCTAAAGGACATTGCTCGGGCGAGGCTGACCCATAACAGATGGGGGGAGGTGCACACGTCAAGCTACTCAAGTTATTCACGCGGGGTGGCTATTCTGATCAGAAAAGGTGTACCATGGCAGACGACCAAAATATTAACGGATCCTGAAGGCCAATACCTTATACTACGAGGGCTATTGTACAATCAACCGGTTATAATTGCTAACACTTATGGGCCTAACACAAATGAGCCCACTTTTTTTCACAATGTGTGGCACCAGATACAATCACTGGGTAGTGCAGCACTACTCTGGGGGGGTGATTTCAACATTGTTCTATCGCTCTCGGACGACAGAGAGGGGGCATCTCGAACGCACCACCCACGGGATGCTGGGACTGTACAGGGAATAATACAAGACCACCACTTAGTTGACTCGTGGCGCACGCTACACCCCACAGATCGTGAAGGCACATGCATAACGCAGCAGTATCACGCGTGGTCCAGGTTAGACTTTTGGTTGTTGACTAAGGATCTACATACATGGGTCACTGATGTTACACATCAAGCTCGCACACTCTCAGATCATGCTGCAGTGACGCTGACCCTTTCGATGCCACTGCCATATAGGCAGCCATTCGCGTGGATGCTCCCCCCCAATGCACTCTCTGACCAGGCCTTCAGGGAGAACCTAAGAACACACATTGAGGAATATTTCGAGCGCAACACGGGTTCGGTGGACACAATGGGAACACTGTGGGAGGCGTTCAAAGTAGTGGTAAGAGGC
The DNA here is from genome assembly GCA_963921515.1 of Calotriton arnoldi. NCBI lineage: Eukaryota > Metazoa > Chordata > Amphibia > Caudata > Salamandridae > Calotriton > Calotriton arnoldi. Next base: position 318,097 of record CAWUFW010006929.1, on the reverse strand, counting down.
CTTTGCATAGCCGGACAGTCTGGAGTGCTCCGCGACATTCGGGGGCACCTGAGCAGATTGGAAACAGAGATAAAGACACTAGAGGCGCAATGCGTTCACTTGCCCACTTCCACGACCCTCGCTGATGTCCGCGCCAAACTGACGGAGTATCAGGAAACAGCCGTCCGAGAAACCCAATATCTACACAAGCACGCACAGGCACGTTGCTACGGGAAGGGGGACAGGCCGGGGAAGACCCTCGCAAACATGCTCCGGAACCCCAGAGGGTCCACATTTGTTACTAAACTGATCACGCCGGAAGGCACCACGGTGCACTCCCCACCAGATCTCCTTGCCACAAGCCCACCGAGCGAGGTCCTGAAGGGCTACTTTGACTCGGTAGAACTACTCTGGTTTGGCAGGATACATTGAGAGTATATGGACATCCCCTTCACAGTGGAAGATGTACATTGAGTGATAGGCAGTATGCCAGCTGACAAGGCACCTGGGGCAGATGGCCTAACAGCAAAATTTTACAAAGAGTACTCCGACATCCTGGCACCACGGCTCTTGGACGTCTTCCGGGAAGCCATGGAAACAGGTATTTTACCCAGCTCCATGCGCAAAGCTATAATTATCACCATATTAAAACCTGATAAGGACCCCACACAGTGTGATTCCTATCGGCCACTCTCGCTGATCAACCTGGACGCAAAGATCTTTGCTAAACTGCTGGCTGTCGGCCTCCAGCCGCTGCTGCCCCTGATAGTCAGACTGGATCAGTCTGGTTTCATACCGGGGAGATCCACCTCTCACAATTTACGAATCCTGTTCGCGCTTCTCCACTACCTCGCCCCCCACGTGTCTGCAATCGCACCGCTCTTGGACCCCACCAAGGCGTTCGATTCCCTGGAAGGGGGGTTCCTCTTCCCACTTTTAGAAAGAAAGAAAGAAAGAAATTTGTACTTGTAAAGCGCACCCATACCCCCAAAGGGGTGTCCAGGCGCTGTACGCATACCGCTGTGGAACCCTTCCTGGCTTTTCCCTGTGAAATGTCCACTCCTGGGCACCCCCAGGGTGAAGCCAGGCATCCCAGCGCTGTTGGGGCCGTTGTGGAGATTAAGCAAGCTATTGCCCAGAGTTGCAGAGTGGGACCCATGATTAGAATAGGCACCGAGGCGAGAATTATCAGGTCCGAGGAAATTGAGCCCAAGACCCGCCGAGGCGGGAATTGAACCCTGGTCCCGGGCCAGATCTCTGCATCAGGGTCTGCCGCTCTAACCATTGAGCCACACTTCTCCTAAGACTGGGCATGAGTCCGCTGTTTATTAAGCAGATACAGTTGCTCTATACCATGCCAACGGCGCGATTGCGGGTAAATGGCCTGGTCTCAGACCCGATATCTATTACAAGGGGAACTAGACGGGTGCCCCCTGTCACCATTATTATTTGCAATAGCCACTCAACCACTGGCGGCCAGGATTCGCCAGCACCACACTAACAGGGGAATAGGGTTCACTACACGGGCACTCACTGTGTCAATGTACGCAGATGATTTCACCTTATATATGGTAAATCCCCTGGACAACTTCTCGCCCGTGACGCGCGAGGTGGTGCGCTATGGGGGGCTGTCGGGAGTCGAAGTGAACTGGAGCAAATCTGTCATAATCCCTCTGACAGCTGGGACAAAACCCTTCGACACGGAGTACCCCATAGGCTGGGCGACTGGGCCGACACGGTACCTGGGCATTTGGATAAGCAATGACCTGCAAGAACTTTGGACAACAAACTATGGCAGGGTGGTAGACTGGATTGAGGACAGAGTGCGGAGATGGAAGACTCTCCCTCTCTCGCTAATAGGTCGCATAGCGTTGGCCAAAATGATTATCCTGCCAAAGTTGCTATATCTGTTCATGAATGTCCCTATCCCTCTCACAGCGCACTTCTTTAAAACACTCCATTCTTTAATGGTTGAGCTGGTTTGTGCCGGGAAGCAGCCAAGAATCTCATGGGAAACGCTAACACTACCACAGTCGCAGGGCGGACTGGCAGCCCCAGACTTTGCCCTTTATGCACACAGCGCGCAGGCTCAGTTCTTACATTATTGGGTGCACCCCACCCCATTTCAACCTCACGTAGCGGTCGAGCTGGACAGAGTTGCACCCCTCCCCCTTAGCACAGCCATTTATAAACCATTCAAGCGCCCTCGCAACGAAGTGGACACTGTTGAGGCAATGCGGTGGGCCTGGGGGGGCCTCTGCAGACGTGCCAATATTGACATACTTTATGCTTCCTCAATGCCTTTGGCAGATAACCCACTAATTCCACCACTGATGGACATTAAAGCACGGGAGTGAGCTCAGGTACACAACATACTGACTGGACAAGGCCTATATCCTGGGGATCACTTCCTCACACTGCAACAGATGTGTGGGCCCATGCCCCCATCTGCGCTAGATATGCTACTTTATTATCAACTGAGAGTGGCTTGTAAAGGCAAATTTGGTCCCTTTCTAGAACCCCCCCCCCCCACAGTTGTCGGCCCTGGAAAATATACTCACTGTAGAATCGGGACGCAAACTGATCACACAACTCTACACGATCACACAAAGGGAACACCTGATCATCGTGCCTGCGGCTCGCATGGCGTGGGAAGCAGATCTAGACAAGACCATAACAGACGAGCAATGGGACTTTAGCTGTAAACAACTACAACAGATGACTCCAAATTACCGGCTCAGACTAATACATTTTAAATACATACATCGACTCTATAGAACCCCCCTGCAACTGAGGCGGATGGGTTTGCGCACGGACGACAGTTGCTGGAGATGTGGGGCGTCCACAACGTCATTCCTACATGTAGCATGGCGGTGCAGGCCTATAGCCAACTTCTGGTCCAAAGTGCTACAATATATTGGGAACATAATGGAACAAGTCTTGCCTTGCACGCCACTGGTGGCGCTGCTGGGAATTATCCCACACATACCACCGAAGCTGAGGAAACTACCGGCCATACTATTATTGATGGCCAAGAGACAGGTGGCCCTTCATTGGGGTGCTGTCCACCCCCCCCAGGGTGCAGGAATGGGTCAGAGAGGTGACATACTGTAGAATCCAACTGGGAGCTAATGCCGGCGCGGTCGCGCCCCAGGGACATATGGGACCCAGTTGTACACTGGTTGACCTCTGTAGACATAGATGGACTCTAGCACAAATGCACGACAGCTCTGACTGCTCTGAACTAGACTGGGCTATGTGGGGCAACTTTTAATTATGATATCCACGAACCAGGCATGATTGTAACCTATTATTCCTTCTTTTGTTAAGACTAGCTGTATACTTGCGCAGTTAATGCACAATATTTTAGAACTGTACCATGTCCCAAAACGCTGAAAGAGATGTCCCATTGATATACCATATATGTTGCACTGTGCCAAATGATATCTGACAGATTTGTATGTAAAGCACTTTTGATCACGAAATGCCACTGTTTGTCATTCTCTCTAAAATACCAATAAAAACAAGTTTAAAAAAAAAAAGTTGCACTGGCATTGGTTGAGATAGTGGGCGCATAGTGAGCCGTGATTGGTTGGTTGGTGAGAGTCGCGCTGGTATTGGCTGAGATTCAGCGAATAGGGTGAGCGGAATTACGGAAGATTTCTTTGTTTGTTTCTGTTTCATTTAGCGAGAACAAGAGAGTTTAAAAATGAAGATGGTAAAAAGAATACAAGATTTCTTTAAAAAGGACAAGCCGATAGTTACTAGAGAGGGGCTTCCTGTACCTCCTTTAAGATCACCTGCTTCTTTCATGATGTTAGAGCGTGGATATCATACGTGTACATGGTTAGAGAATTGGATGGGTTACACGGAAGATGATGGAGTTTTAGCTTTTCCGAAGTATGGTACTTTTAACATGAGGATATTGGAGAATATAAGGAGACAAATGAATTTATTAAAACCAAATCCTAGACCTATGCAGTCTGAGGTGCTTGAAGAATGGAAACATGAAGCGTATAAAACGGAGAGAGACAGGAATGGGATAAAATATAGGAATACATTGAGAAGGTATTCAGAAGCTAGGTGGGATGATCAGATGAAAAGATGGAGGAGAGAAGTGATCGCGGATGGATTATATCCAGTAATAGTTGCTGAGGATCAGGCTGGAGGAAAATGTAAAGAGATAAAGAATAATGTAGAGATTTCAGAATTAGATATGGATCCAAATGAAATCGATGATGAATTATTCAATCAATCAATCAGGCGTTTGTTAAGCGCAACTACTCACCCGTAAGTGTCTCAAGGCGCTGGGGGTGGGGAGGGTGCAGGTTCCAGTCCATCAAGGAGGGGGTCTGTCGAAGAGCCAGGTCTTGCGGTTTCTTGCGAAGATGGGAAGCGATGTTGTCTGTCTGAGGTGGAGCGGAAGGGCGTTCCAGGCTCTGGCCGTGAGGAAGGAGAAGGAGCGGCCTCCCGATCTGGTCTTTCTGGTGCGGGGACCATGGCGTAGGAGAGCTGGGCTGATCGTAGGGTCCTTTGGGGTGCATGGAATTTGAGTCGGCTGTTCAGGTATGCTGGTCCGGTGTCGTGGAGGGCCTTGTGTGCGTGGGTGAGCATCTTGAAGGTGACTCTAGCCTTGATGGGGAGCCAGTGGAGGGTGCGCAGGTGCTGGGAGATGTGGCTGTGTCTTGGCAGGTTGAGGACCAGTCTTGCGGCGGCGTTTTGGATGTTCTGTAGCTTGCGGTGAGGTTTTTGTTTATTCCGGCGTAGCGTGCGTTGCTGTAGTCGAGTCTGCTGGTGACCAGGGCGTGAGTGACGGTCTTTCTGTGTTCAAGGGGGATCCATTTGAAGGTCTTACGTAGGAGGCGGAGGGTGTGGAAGCAGGAGGACGAGATGGAGTTGATCTGGCGGTCCATTTTGAGCTCGGAGTCCAGGATGATTCCCAGGTTGCGTGCGTGGTCTGTGGGGGTGGGCGGGTTTCCGAGGGCGGGGGGCCACCAGGTGTCGTTCCAGGCATCAGGGTTTGGGCCCATGATGAGTACTTCTGTCTTGTTGGTGTTTAGTTGTAGGCAGCTGTTTTTCATCCATTTGGCGACGGCTTCCATGCCTTCTCGAAAGTTGTGTCTGGCGGTGTTGGGTTCATTGGATAGGGAGAGGATGAGTTGGGTGTCGTCTGCCTATGACACAATTTTGAGTCCGTAGGTTCTGACGATGGGGGCGAGCGGAGCCATGTAGACGTTGAAGAGCGTAGGGCTGAGGGAGGACCCCTGAGGGACTCCGCAGGTGGTTGGTGTAGGGTCCAAAAGGAAAGGGGGGAGTCTGACCCCCTGTGTTCTGCCGGAGACGAAGGAGCGGATCCAGTCGAGGGCCTTGTCCTGGTTCCCTGCGTCGAGGAGTCTGCGTATTAGGGTGCAGTGAGAGACTGTGTCGAACGCTGCTGAGAGGTCGAGGAAGATGAGGGCTACTGTTTCTCCTTTGTCCAGTAGGGTGCGGATGTCGCCTGTTGCGGCGAGGAGGGCGGTTTCCGTACTGTGGTTTTGTCTGAAGCCGGATTGGGAGAAGTCGAGGATGTTGTGCTCTTCGATGAATGTGGCGAGTTGGCTGTTGATGGCTTTCTCGATGACTTTCGCTGGGAACGGGAGCAGGGAGATGGGTCTGTAGTTTTTGAGGTCGGTGGGGTCCGCCGAGGGTTTCTTCAGGAGAGGGTTGACCTCGGCATGTTTCCAGTTGTCGGGGAATGAGGCGGTCGCCAGGGAGCGGTTGATGGTGTGGCGGAGCATGGGTGTGATGGTGTCGGCGGCTCTATTGAAGATGTGGTGGGTGCAGGGGTCTGTGGGGGCCCCGGAGTGGATTGACTTCATTGTCTTCAGTGTGTCTTCGGTGGTGAGGGCTGTCCAGTTGTCAATCGCTGGCTTCAGGGTGTCGGGGTGGTTGGTGGGGGTTCAGTGTGTTGGTTGTCTTCGTTGAAGTTGTCGTAGATGCTCTTGATTTTATGGTGAAAGAAGGTGCTGAGTTTGTCGCAGAGGTCTTGTGAGGGAGGGATGTCAGTCGACTCGCTGGTGGGTTGGGCGAACTCCTTGATGATGTTGAAGAGTTCTTTGCTGTTGTGTGCGTGTGTGGAGATTCTGTCTTCAATCGCTTTTTTTCTCGTTTTTCTGATGAGTTGGTGGTGGGCATTGGTTATTAGATGAGATGCTATTAAAGAGACCTCCACCATATCAGGAGAGCCCGGATGGGATTTCTCAGAGTGCACCGTTAATTGAAATAGAAGCTCCACAAGTTGCACAAGTTACACATGTATCAGCAGCTTCACAGTCTTCCTTGGGTACTCGAGAGTTGCAGGAAAGAGCGATTGACATGTTAAGTAGAACAAGAGAGGAGTTGACTCAGAAAATTTGTCATATGAGTTTAAATGCTGAAGCGTTATCAGTTCCGGTAACAATTGGTCCTATAGTTCCATTGTATAGTGAGGGTCAAAATATTTCGAGAGTGCATGCATTAACAGTTCCAGTGAATAGTACTAGAGATATTAGTGGACCAGAATCAAATGAAATGAATACGTCACTAATTGATATTCCAGCAAATGGAAATATGACTGAAATGCCAAAAAGAAGTGTACAGATTGATCCTAGAAAATTAATGTCAAATGTGAGAGAAACGACTTCAGCATCAGGGAGTTCAGTGGGATCTTCGCCAGAAGAGTTGGATGATTGGATTAGGGGAATGGCATCTAATAAGTCCAAACAGAGTATAGATATAGGTAGGTTAAGAGTAGATCTGTAAGAAATGATTATTGGTACAATAAGTCCGGAGAGATTGAGTAAATATTAACCCTGGGCGTAGTTCGCGAAGTAGCGCTACGCAAAGTGCACTTCGCACTACGCGAGCTACACGTAGCACTACGCGAACTGCGTAGTGCGCTGTTCGCGATGATTGCACAGTGCCGGATGCTTGTCCGCACTGTGCAATCATTGAAAACGGCATCTTGCACAGTGCGAGCTGTCTTTTACTGCCGCTCGAGTAGATTTTTACTCGAGCTGCAGCTTTCTCAACGCGGACTGGTAGTTTCTCATCGCGAGCGGTCGCGAGCATACGCGACCACTCGCAATGAGAAACCTGACCTCCCCGCGTTGAGAATCTCGCTGGGAGGTTTATTTTCCACGCTCGCGATCGGCAACTTGATGTTGCTGATCGCGAATGAGGAACAAGTCTCGCCGGGATGTCATTTTGCTTGCTCGCGGTCGCCAACTTGACGTTGAGGACCGCGAGCAAGCAAAAAATGACCGCTGCACTACGCTACGCTACGCGTGTTTGCACTGTGCTATGTGCAATTCGCGTAGTGCGAAGTAGCGCAAACTTCGCAAACTACGCGAGCGTAGCGTAGTGCTTTGCCCAGGGTTAGTAAATATCAGGATGATGAGTTGCTATTTTTGTGTAAGAATATTACTCTGAAAGCGAGAAATTTGCATGAGAAGTTGGCAGAAGCAGCACAAGAATATGGAGTGGATATTGGGAAATCTAAAGCTTTGCAGAAAACATATGGCTTGGATTTTACTGAAAAGGATTTAGAGAGTTTAAATACATCTGGTAAACGATTCCAAATAAAAGAGTTGGTTAATACCTTGAAGAGATGGGGTGATGTGGAACGATAGAAAGGTAGATGGGCGAAAAAGAAAGAAGAAATGACTTCTAGTAGAAATGTGAATGCATCTTCTTTACTTCCGTTAAGAGAAACAGAGCAAGTTAAAATGATATATCCGATGAGAGAAGTTCCAGGTGGTGGATATGTTCATATTCCTTTGTCAAGACTGGATATATCGTCTTTTACTAATGATTTCCCCAGATTGAGAGAAAAGCCCGTTGAGTGGTACAAACAGGTAGAGAGGTTTGTAAAAGTTTCAAAGGTCTTGTTGAAAGACTTGGATGGTTTGTTTGACATTGTAGTTCCAGCTGATTTATGGACTGAGTGTAAAATTGCAGTTGATTGGCCAAAAGAGGAATATCCTAGAGATGTCAAAACAGGAGCACCTTCAGAAGAAGTGATGAAAAAATATAATCAGGTAATTACTTACTTGAAGGGTAAAATTTCTCCAAAAGAAACAGATTGGGTTAAAATTGATAGGACAACACAGGAATCAAAAGAATCAGTACATGCATATTATGAAAGGCTTTTACAGGTGTTTAAACAGTATAGTGGTTTTGAAAGTATAACTGACAAAGATATGGGACATTTTGTATACAGGTTTGCATTTGGATTGAGACCTGAGATTAGTAATATGATTCAGCAACATTTGATTTGTTGGCAGAGTAAGACAGTCGATGAAATTTTGAGATATGCTAAGTACTGTAGTGATGATATTGAGTCAAAGCATAAGAAATTAAGGGGCATATGTATGAAGCCTATTTCCCGTTCGCAAACGGGCCGATTTCATTACAAGACCGGAGGCTACCATTATGCATATACTTTTATTTGCTGCCCAAACATGCAGCCCTTTAAAGAACATTAATACATCATAAACATATAGAATGTTCGTGAACAAGTATAACTATCCAATGCACAGGGCTGCCTCCCTCTTTTGTTAGCTGCTCACAACAAGATAAGTATACCACTCTGTTACTCTCATACTGGTTTTGATTACAACTGTTATTTATATTATTTAGTAATATACAGCTCTTAAGTATAACATGTAATATGTGACTGTATCTATTTCTGACTATAATCTTTTGATTCCTATGTTAATCGCATTTTTAGAGTCATTTTAAATGACCTAAACATGTTATGGTGTCTTAATGTGACCGCTTGGATTAACAGGTTTGTTCTTTAATGTATTTTTCTCAGCCTTCCAATGTATGGTCGGCTTATTTACCCTCTTTTTTCCTATTTTATGTACTCGCGAAGGTTCCATTACCTTCATAACGTTAATATAACTATGCCCGTATCAGCGATACTCATTAATTTCATAATTAATACTCCTGAGGTGAGGCGCGAAATTCAGACGCCTCACCTCATTTTCCAGTTTTAATAAAAACAACTTAAAAGGTTTCAGCGCGATCGCCATGACAACGCGCTATTGAGACCGGACTCGCACGCAAAGTGCTTGGCTGTGACCTCACTCAAGGAAGTCCTTCCTCTCTGGCATTACGAAGATGATCTGTCCCGTTTTTTATTCAATAATAAGCAATCTTTTGCACTACTTGTGCCCGCTTTCGGTACGTTTCCCAAATAAATAGAAAGAATTAAACAGTTTTTTTGACAAAGCTCATTTTAAAGGTTTGTCCACCCCTTAAACCATATTTAAAGGGATTTACCACCCTATTACCCCCTATTTAATATTAAATTACCTACTAGTCTGATGAAGATAAAGTACTCCCAGAACCAGGGAGAATCAGGCATTTTGGGGGGACAATATTAGAAAGTACTTACAGGAGGAACTTAAAGCCTCCCTTAAAGAGGCAGTAGATGCCGCTTTGTCTAAAAGAAAGAAAGGATCTCCCTCTGAGGATAAATATTTTTCTCTATCTGATGAGGATTTACCCTCTACCTCACTGCCTAAAAAAGGGGAAAAGTTGCTCATAAAAGTAAACACTTATCTAAAGCTCTTGAACCAGCTTACATCACTGGTAGCCCTCGCGCTACAATAGATTCAGGTGCTCGCTGCAGCACAAGAGAGAATGGCCACCTTAACGGGGCAAAGAGAAAGGTAGCCCATGGCGGCACAATAAGAATGAGTGACCTTAATGGCACAATAGATGTTGAAAATACTACGTCATCAGCTGATAATGATGTAGACGAGTTTATCTTCGACCCACAGGATAAATTCGATCTCCTAGATGACTTGGATGACGATATTGACCACCCCTTTACTTCCCAGGGAATTAAGGACCCCTTTGGGGAAGAGATGTTTAATCCCACAACTATTAAGCACCCACGCAGTGCAGACTGGGGGCCGCTAGAACACGTCACCCACTTTTTAAGTATATGGGTCAAAAAAAACCTTGACAAGGACACGGTGTGTGTTACACCTAATTTGGATCCCGAGATCATACGTTTCCTGTTTAAGTATGGTAAATACCCGAGAAAAGGCATAGAGAAATGCCTGAAACAGTCTCAGGATAAGCTCCTGGATATCTTAGGACCCCCTAACACGCATCCTGGACATGACTGAAGATGCCAGGGGTAAGAATATCCCTGTGAACATTGATTTACTAAGAGGTTGGGCGCAAAGGGCCTTATGCATGTTAGGCAACGCCAATGCAAACCTCATAATGGAGTGACGGAAGTCCGTCCTAATAAGAATTAATCCAAAGTTAGCAGACCTTGCTTCCAAGGAAGACATTAATCATACCAATGGTCTCCTTTTTGGTGAGAACTTTATAAAAACCTTGGGCAGATACGTTTCAACCTTTACTGCCTTCAGCAAAGCGTCTTTGCCTTACGTCCACTTTTTGAAGGGCTGACAGAAGGGGGGCCACCTGCCAGCCGTGGTTCCTTCAGGTCCCAATATAGAAACCCCCAGTCTTATGGGAGGGGTTTCAGACAAAATTCCAATTTCTACTCTCAATGGGGCAGGCCCCAAGGAACCGCGGAGGAAGAGCAAGAGCCTCCATTCAAGCTTACCAAGGTGAGCACCTCTTCTTCACTGACACTAAAAGTGGGGGGCAGACTAAAACCTTTTACCCAGAATTGGGAATTGATAACTCACGACCCCTGGGTTTTAGAAACAGTTACAGGCTTCAAAATAGATTTTTGGAAAACACCCCATCAGGTCAGGGAACCGATGGAATTTCATTTAGAGGAAGAGAAGATGTCTCTTATAGACATAGAGGTAACCCAAATGTTAAGCAAGGGTGCTCTAGCAATAATAGACAAACGGGACACCACACAAGGTTTCATAAGTACAATATTTTTGGTAAAGAAAAAAGACAAAGGTTGGCGTCCAGTCATAAACCTGAGATACCTGAACATATTTTTAACCTACAGGCATTTCAGGATGGAAGGTATCCACCTGTTGAGGGACATCCTACAGTCAGGAGATTGGCTAGTAAAATTAGACCTCAAAGACGCCTACTTCACGATTCCCATGGACAAGGACAGACAAAAATATCTCCATTTCAGATGGAGAGGCATACTTTTCCAATTACTTTGCCTCCCTTTTGAACTGTCCTCGGTCCCGTGGTGTTTCACGAAAGTACTTCATCCAGTGGTCACTAATCTCAGAGAGAGGGGAGTGAGGTTGATTATTTACCTAGACGACATACTCATCATGTCACAGGACAAGCTAGAGGTACAGAATCATTTACTCATGACTACAAGCCTCCTAGAATGCCTGGGTTTCCTTATAAACACGGAGCAGTCAGTACTGACTCCCACTCAGAAGATAGAATTCCTAGTTTTTCAGGTAGACTCGGTCCTATCCCACCTGGTTTTACCCCAAAAGAAAGTGGTAAAAAGAAAGAAAGATGTCAAGTCAGTCTTATCCAAGGACATGGTACTAATCAGAGACCTTGCAAGGGTTTTGGGACTCCTTTCATCCGCCATCCAGGCCATATCTCCCGGTCCCCTACACTACAGAGGTTTACAAAGACTGAAGACCTTAGGTCTAAGGAAAGGTCTATGGTACGAAGACTCGATTCTCCTTTCACCAGATGCACGAGAGGATCTGGCATGGTGGTTAAACAACCTTGGTGCATGGAACGGCAGGGCCATTTTTCGGGAATGTACCAGACTTTATAATAGAGTCAGATGCAAGCAACACAGGCTGGGGAGCCAGTCTAGGAAAATTAGAGACAGGGGGAAGATGGTCTCTAGGGGAACAGTCTCTTCATATAAACTGTTTAGAAATGATGGCGCCCTGAACTCCGTTATGAGCTTCAAGGACCTTCTAAAGAACTCAAACACTCTAATCCACTTAGACAACTTCACAGCAGTATCCTATATAAACAGACTAGGAGGTGCGAGATCCAAGGTACTCTCAAACTTAGCACGACAAATTTGGTATTTTTGATGGGAACACAAAATTATCCTAAGAGCGGAGTTTATTCCAGGGACTCAAAATGTAAGAGCAGACTGGAACTCTAGATTTCTGAAAGATTACAGCGATTGGAAGTTACATCCAGAAGTCTTTGGTCTGATTCAGGGCCTATGGGGCTTGAACTTTCAGGTTCCAAACTATTTCAGCTGGAAGCCAGACCCCCGGGCTACAGCAATAGATGCTTTCCTTCAACCTTGGGGCAAGAACATAGCCTATGCATTCCCCCCTTTTCTCCTTAATCCAGAGAGTTCTCTGGAAGGTGAAAGCAGAGTTGAGCACTATCATTATAGTGACTCTCTTCTGGAAATCCCAGGTGTGGTTCCCCGGAGTGATGGAGCTGACTGTAGACATCCCTCGTCTAGTTCCAGCATCCCTGGGCCTTCTTCAAAACCCAGAGGGAGAAGAACACCCTTTGGTTTTAGAGGGGAAAATGAACCTTCCTTTGAAGCAAGATCTGCTAACTTTGGATTAATTCTTATCAAGATGGCCTTCCGTCTCTGCGTTATGAGGTTTGCATTGGCATTGCCTAACATGCATAAAGCCCTTTGCGCCCAACCTCTTAGTAAATCAGTGTTCACAGGGATATTTTTTACCCTTGCATCTTCAGTTATGTCCAGGATGCGTGTTAGGGGCCCTAATATATCTAGGAGCTTATCCTGAGACTGTTTCAGGCACTTCTCTATGCCTTTTCTCGGGTCTTTACCATATTTAAAAAGGAAATTTATAATCTCCGGATCCAAATTTGGTGTAACACAAACCTTGTCCTCTGTAGAGGGTCTAGAGCACTCACTCCTAAGGAGGTTACGTGTGTCCTTGTCAAGGGGTTTTTTGACCCATAGACTTAAAAAGTGGGAGACGTTCTAGTGGCCACCAATCTGCACTGCATGGGTGCTTAATAGTTGTGGGATTAAACATCTCTTCCCCAAAGGGGTCCTTAATTCCCTGGGAAGTACAGGGTTGATCAATATTGTCATCCAGGTCATCTAGGAGATCGAATTTATCTTGTGGGTCAAAGATAAACTCGTCTGCATCAATTTCAGCTGATGACGTAGTATTTTCAACATCTATTGTGCCATTAAGGCCACTCATTCTTATTGTGCCGCCATGGGCTACCTTTCTTTGTGCCCCGTTAAGGTAGCCATTCTCTCTTGTGCTGCAGCGAGCACCTGAATCTATTGTAGCGCGAGGGCTACCAGTAATATAAGCTAGTTCAAGAGCTTTAGATAGGTGTTTGCTTTTATGAGCAACTTTTCCTCTTTTTAGGCAATGAGGTAGAGGGTAAATCCTCATCAGATAGAGAAAATAATTATCCTCAGAGGGGAATCCTCTTTTCCTTTTGGACAAAGCGGCATCTACTGCCTCTTTAAGGGAGGCTTTAAGTTCCTCCTGTAAATATTTTCTGATATTGTCCCCCAAAAAGCCTGATTCTCCTTGGTTCTGGCAGGTATTCACCTCCATCAGACTAGTGAATGGTTTAATAAAATTAAATAGGGGGTTAATGGGGTTGTTAGTCCCTTAAAATATGCCTTCAGGGGTGGACAAACCTTCAAAACGAGCTTTCCCAAAAGCTGTTAAATTTTCGAGCCCGGTCTTCATGGCGTCTTCATCCCGATCGCACAGTAAGTTGTTTAAATTAAAAAGGAGAGCGAGGTGATGCGTTTGAATATCGCGTCTCGCCTCAGGGGCAATAATTATAGATAATAATTATTACTAAATTAATATAACCAACCAGTAGGCTAACCGGACATAATTAAATAACCTTGTGAAGGCAACAAAACCTTTGCGTTAGTTTCACAAGTATAAAAGGAGGGTAAATAAGCCTACCATATATTGGAAGGCTGAGAAAAATATAAAATAAGCAACAAACCTGTTAATCCAGGCGATCAAGTTAAAACACCATCACATGTTAAGACAAGTCAATGTTAAAACAACTCAAAATCTCTAAAATGCGATTAACATGTAAATCAATATTATAGTCATAAAAAAAAAATACCGACACATATTACATAGTTATACTTAAGAGCTATATTATTGTTAAATAATATAAATAGCCATTGTAATCAAAAACAGTATGAGAGTAACAGAGTGGTATACTTATCTTGTTGTGAGCAGCTAACAAAAGAGGGAGGCAGCCCTGTGCATTGGATAGTTATACTTGTTCACGAACATTCTATATGTTTATGATGTATTAATGTTCTTTAAAGGGCTGCATGTTTGGGCAGCAAATAAAAGTATATGCATAATGTTAGCCTCCGTATGTCTTTAATGAAATCAAGATTCTCTCTGCATAATAATTGGAGAATCGTCATTCTCAGAATCGGCCCGTTTGCGAACGGGAAAAAGCCTTATGGGATGTATCATCCCAAAAGGCCCTCGCACAATAGGGAATTGCAAAAATTGTGATTCCCTATTCTGCAAATGCATTTAAGGAATCGCAAATTGTGATTCCTTAAATGCAATTCTTGAAGCACCCAAGTTGTGCGATTTCGCCTTTGGAAATCGCAAATTACCACCACCTTCAAGTTGGTGGTAATTTGCGATTTCTTTGAAAAATGCACTTTTGGGCATTTTTCAAAGTGCCATGTGGCGCACATACATGCCCTTAGGGCATGTATGTGCGCCACATGTGCACACAGGCTCATTTCAGGGGTGCAACAGGGTGTCCTTTTGACACCCATGCACCCTTGAAATTGCATTCGCAATTTGCGAGTACCTAATGGGTACTCGCAAATTGCGAATGTCTTCCCATTCATTCCTATGGGCCTCTAGGCCCATAGGAATGAATGGGAAGGTATTCCTTAATTGCGAATCGCAATTTGCGATTCGCAATTAAGGAATACGTAGGAATCGTAATTAATATTGTGAAACATACATACATTTCATTTTGCGAGTCCTTAATAGTGATTCGCAAAAATTCGCTATTAAGGATTCGCAAAATGAAATGTTGATACATATGCCCCTATAAGAGAAGATGATGTGGGCACAGGTGAAAGTGGTGCAACAAAAAGATGGGAATTATGTCAATGGTTCTCAAACAGATTTTCAAATGAAAGGACAGAATCGGAATTTTCAGAATAGTCAGGTACCTAAAATGAATGGTGTATTAAATGGAGGAAGAGGTAAAGGTAAGAATAATAGAGAAGAAATGAAAAAGAAATTTCCTTGTCATGCGTGCAGAAAGTTAGGACATTGGAAGAACGAGTGTAAGTCCTTGTTAGGAAATAATGGAATGATTCAAAATTTCAATCCACAGATGCAGAATGCAGTGGTTGTGAATCAACAACAGCTGCAACAGCAACAGGTAGTTACACCACAGGTTCAACAAATACAAGTACCTCAAGCTCCTATGCAAAATAATGTGAATGCTCAGGTCCAGAGATACAGTGCGAATGCTGGATTTAACACAAGTGAACAAGTTGGTATGAATCAAAATGTTCAACAATATTGGTTGCAGTGTCGTGAGAGTGATTCAGATTCATCTCAATGACGGTGCCTGAGGGGGGAGGAAGAGTGCGTGCTTGGCGCATCTCTAGTGGTAGATCAATCAGGTCCTTTTGTTGATGGAAAAGTGGAAGGTAATGATATTACATTCCTTGTGGACACTGGTGCTACCCGTTCTACTGTAAGAGCATCAGAAATTCCAAACCTACCCCACTCGGGAGAAACTATCCAAGTTGTGGGAGTCTCAAATAAATATATTAAGACTCCAATAACAAAACTAATGGAGATTCATATAGGAAAATTCAGAGATATTCATCGTTTTGTGGTATGTGACACAAGTCCAGTGAATCATTTAGGTAGGGACTTACTTTGCAAAATGAATTGCACCATCTGTTGTACACCAGATGGTTTTGCTTTTCAGACACCGGATGAAGATGTTGCTTTTAAAATGATGTTAGCAAAGCAAGGGACAGAAGTGAATGATTTATATTCATTACTCACACTAGAGGATTTGCCTGGTGAGTTGAGAGACACAGTAAGAACAGATGTGTGGGATTTTACAGGAAAAGACATTGGATTGATGAAGGCTGTTGATCCTATTCAAATTATGGTCAAACAAGGAGCAGAGTTTCCAAAAACGCCACCGTATAAGATGAGTCATGAGACCATAGCAGGAGTTATTCCTGTAATTGAACAAATGATTGAACAGGGCATTCTGAAAGAAATATTAGGAAGTCCTTGCAATTCACCTATTATGGGAATTAAGGGCCCGATTCACAGAACTAATCTGAGACAAAATCCTAAACTTACTACTTTTGGTATTCACAGAAGGCATTTAGTAGTAGTAAAGTTAGGATTTTGTCTTAAGTTTGTCTTAAGTCTGTCTTAAGTCTGTCTTAAGTCTGTCTTAAGTCTGTCTTAAGTCTGTCTTAAGTTTGTCTTAAGTCTGTCTTAAGTCTGTCTTAAGTCTGTCTTAAGTCAAACTTAAGACAAAATTCTAACTTTACTACTACTAAATGCCTTCTGTGAATACCAAAAGTAGTAAGTTTAGGATTTTGTCTCAGATTAGTTCTGTGAATCAGGCCCTAAGAAACCAAGTGGAAAGTACAGAAAAGTGCAAGATTTACGTAAGATTAATAAAATTGTGGTACCTTGCTGTCCAATAGTGCCAAACCCAGCAGTGATTCTTTACCAAATTCCTTGTGATGCGGAATGGTATACAGTGATTGATTTGTGTCAAGCATTTTTCTCGATACCTTTACATCCGGATAGCCAATATTTATTTGTTTTCCGTTTCGGAGACCGTGCCTTGGCATGGTGCCGAGTTCCTCAAGGGTATACAGAGAGCCCTTCAATTTTTAATCAGATTTTGAAAAAATGTCTAGAGTCATTAGTTATGCCAGAGAATTCAGTATTAGTTCGGTACATAGATGACCTATTGGTGGCATCTAAAACACGAGAGGCATGTGTGACAGATACAATTGCTTTACTGAACCATTTGGCAGAAGGTGAGCATAAAGTGTCACCAGCAAAATTACAATTTTGTCAAAAAGAAGTTCAATATTTGGGATACAAAATTGAGAAAGGAGTCAGGAAAGTATTACAGGATCGAATCAATGTGATCTTGCAAATGGAACCTCCCAAAACACAGAAAGAAGTTTGAATGTTTCTGGGCATGGTGGGATATTGCAGGCAATGGATCAGTGGATTTTCACTGATTGCCAAGCCTTTACAGAGGTTGACTCACAAAGATGTGACTGATCCGATTGAATTGGCTGAAGAGAGCATAAAAGCTTTTATTGAGCTGCGAGATAGTCGAGCACCTGCACTGGGAATGCCAGACTATACGAAAGATTTTGCATTATTCTGTTGTGAGAGAGATGGGTGTGCGCTTTCAGTTCCGACACAAACACACGGAATGGCACGTCGACCAGTGGCATATTTTTCTGCTACTTTGGACTCAGTGACTGCAGCATTACCAGGTTGTTTGAAAGCAGTGGCTGCCACCTGTGTGAGTCTGGAGCAGAGTGAAGCAATTGTTATGGGACATCCAGTAAAAGTGTATGTGCCACATTCTGTTGAAATTTTGCTGACTCTTACCAGGACTCAGAACATGACATATAGTCGCTTGACTAACTACGAGAGAGTGATTTTAGGTGCTGAAAATGTGACAGTAACAAGATGTACTACATTGAACCCAGCAACTTTGTTGCCGAGTTCAAATTGTGAAGAAGTGAAAGACGAGGCAGATCATGATTGTTTGGATGTGACGGAGTTGTGTACAAAACCAAGACCTGACATAAAAGATACACCACTGGAGGAATCAGATTGTGTGATGTTTGTAGATGGATCTTGTCTGAGAGATGAGAAAGGTGTATTGAGTGCTTCGTATGCTGTATGTACAGTGGCCATGGTTCTTGAAGCATCTTGCCTAAGAGGGATAAATTCAGCACAAATTTCTGAGTTGGTCGCATTGACCAGGGCATGTATAATTGGCAAAAATTTGAGAGTAACCATATTCGCTGACAGTCAATATGGTTTCGGGGTGGTGCATGACTTTGGTCAATTGTGGATGCATTGTGGATTTCTGACTTCTTCAGGATCCCCAATCCGAAACAGTAAAAATGTGAAGGATTTACTGAATGCACTACAATTGTCCAAAAAGATTGCGGTGAATAAATGTTCGGCACATAAGTCAGGAAATGACTATGTGACCAGTGGAAACAGATACGCAGACCAAGTGGCTTGTTTCTGTGCACAAAATTCAATTTCAATAAACAGAGGAAAAGAGAGAAATAATACAAACTGTCACTTGATGTTCTCTGCAGTAGAAACATGGGATGAAATTAAACAGTTGCAGGAAGAAGCTAGTGAAGAGGAAAAAGAAATTTGGATCAAATCAGGCTGTAAAAAGAGATCTGATGATGAAGTATGGGTGTATGTAGATGATAGACCAGTAATGCCAGACTGTTTACTTTCACAGATGGCAAGGATGTACCATGGAATAGCACATGTTAGGAGAGATGCTATGATTAGACTTTTCAACCAGTCATGGTATAATCCAAAGTTCAGGGTCATTGCAGAGAGTCTATGCCAAAGATGCACAGTGTGTCAGCAGCAGAATCCAGGGAGAAAGACAGTTGTTAGTTGGGGCCGAATTGGGAAAGCTGCTGGACCTTTTACTAGGTTGCAGGCTATTAAAATAGTATTCAGATCCAAAGGGTAAATCTTAAGTAGGTTTATTTCAGCACGGCAAACAAGTCCATACAGATCCAGCTCCAGATGCAACTGGCAGCCAAACAGAATCATCAGGATAACACAGTCCTACAGAATCTAGAATGTCATTTAAGGGTAAACATAGCGCATGCCATAGTGGACAGGCACATAGTGAAAGAGTGGTAGAAATAGAGAAAAGAGAGAGAGAGAGAGAAAGAGAGATCATTGAAGAGAAGAAAATGTAACACATCCCCCTTTATTAATAAAAAGCTTAAACAAGGAAAATGTGTAACTTATACAAAATCATTAACTTTTTGTGGTAATTGTCTCACACCGTCAGAGAGTTTAACTCTGGAAGCAACAGTTCCATTGTATTGTTCATCTTCTGTATTATAATTAGAATAACATGTTTTATTATAAGTGTCTATCTGATGAGTGCACTTATACGGACATTTGTCTATTCTTTTGACATTCCACACTTTACCATCTTGTGCAATAACACTATTGCTAAAAACTTTCTTAATCCGGATAGCTTTTCCAAATTTGTTGAAACCTTTATTCATTAAACCTGGTTTAAGAATTCTAACCCAATCACCCACTTGAAATGTGTGTGCCTTAGTATTCCATTTGTCATTATACCATTTTGCAGTATTAAACTGTTTCATTTCAACTCTTTTTGCAGTATCATGTACACACTCCTTTTTAGTAAACTTAGTTTGACATTTGTCCCTGATCCACCATGGACACATGCTAGACGCAGGATCTCTACCTTTAAGAAGTTTAAAAGGACTGACCTCCGTCGTGGAATGGGGTGTAATGCGATAAACCCACAAACGTTCTCTTAACGCACTCAACCAACTACCCCCAAACTTCAAGGAATCTGTAACAAAAGTTTTGAGAACCCTGTTAAAGCGTTCCACCTGTCCATTTTCGTGTGGTTCATACAAAGATGTAAGTTTATGCTTTATGCCACAGTCTTTGAGAAACTTCTCCATTTCTATAGATGTAAGTTGTACCCCATTATCTGAAACTAACATGGAAGGACAACCTTCACGAGCAAATACTTCCTTAAAAAAAACAAATAACGGCACTCGTGGTAGCCTTTGAAACAAATTTTACTTCTGGCCACTTCGAATGGTAATCGATAATGACCAAAGCAAAACGCGAACTCTCAGGTAAACAATTGAACAGACCTGAAATATCAAAGGCAACTTTTTGCCATGGTTCTTCAGGCCACCTGACAACTTTCAATGGAGGTAAATGCACCTTTAACATTTTCTCATTAGAAACACATTCTTTGCATTCTCTAACCACACGATCAATAAACGTATCCATGCCTGGCCACCCAAAAAAACTTCTGACTAACCGTTTCATAGATGAAATACCTGGATGGGTTTTATGAGCTATATTGAGAATAATGTCCTGCATACCTTTAGGAGGAATACACTTACCAGACTTAAATATTAAATTTCCTTCTGATTCCAGCTCTCCTGAAACATTGAAAAAAGGTACCAAGTCCGGCCTCACCAAATTTTTCTTTGGCCAACCTCTTATAATAAATTTCTTTAAATCACACCATCTGTCATCAAGTTGCTCGCAATTCTGCCAACAGTCTTCAGTTATTCCTTGGAATTGTATAGGAACAACATCATTAATGGTAAAAATAAAATCAGATTCTTTAATGGTGTTCACCACACCAAGGTCACAAGGTAACCGAGAAAGAAAATCAGCCGTAACATTTTTCTTTCCTGGTACGTACTCTGTTTTGAAATTATATTCTTGCAATTTAGATGTTAGGCTAGCAATTCTGGCAGTGGAGTTCCAACCCCCACCAGTGGATAAAATGTTCACTAATGGCTTGTGATCCGTTCTAAGTGTGAACTTACTGCCCCACACATACAGTCTGTAATGTTCAACAGCCCACACACATGCAAGAAGTTCTTTTTCTATTACAGCGTATTTACGTTCACACTCGTTTAATGTGCGAGATGCAAAAGCCACATTCCATTCCTCTTTACCTTCTCTTT
This sequence comes from Calotriton arnoldi, assembly GCA_963921515.1. Taxonomy (NCBI): domain Eukaryota; kingdom Metazoa; phylum Chordata; class Amphibia; order Caudata; family Salamandridae; genus Calotriton; species Calotriton arnoldi. Next base: position 297,405 of record CAWUFW010006929.1, on the reverse strand, counting down.
GTGAAAGAACCTTTCCAAGTCCATATAAGTTTGCATCTACTGTGATAATACATTCTTTTTTCATGCGGAACGGTTTCAATGTGGGAGCATTTACAATATCTCTTTTAATGCACTCAAAAGCTCAAAAGACAATGTATGTCCTAGATACTCGACAGATCGTTTAAATAATTTACATTTGTGTGCCTTGAGTGTGAGTCCATGACTCTCTAACCTTTTGCAAACCTCATTTAAGTGTAATACATGTTCTGATTCATTTTTTGAAAATATCAAAATATCGTCTTGGAAACATTTCACATAGTCATCCACATCTCTAAAGATATAGAACATGACCCTCTGAAACACTGACGCAGCTGACGCCAGGCCAAAAGGCATTCTAGTATATTGGTACAACCCAAATGGTGTAATAAATGCTGTATATTTTTAGATTCCTCCATCAATTCTAATTGGTGATAAGCCGAACGCAAATCTAGGGTGGAAAATATTTGAGCACCCTCTAACATGCAAATTACGTCATTAATGTTCGGCAGAGGGTGACAATAAATTACAATGTTTGAATTGAGTGCCCTCAAGTCCACACAGACTCTAAGTTTTTGGTCAGGTTTACGAACAAGAACAATGGGAGATACCCATTCTGAGGATTCAATGGCTTCAATTATTCCCTGATCGGATAATTCCTTTAACATTTCCTTCAATTCTTCCCTAATGTTGATTGGTACACCTCTGATTTTTTGTTTTACTGGGATGACGTTCTCTTTCAACACAATTTTGTGTGAAATTGTTTTTAACTTACCTAACTTGTTACAAAAAACTTTGTCAAACGTGTTCATTAGTTTGGTTTCTCTGTTACTCAAGTTGTAGTTGTCAGTATTCACCACTGCAATTTTGCTCATAAAATGTTCTTCACACAAAGACACTGGTTCAGTAGACCGGGGATTTAGTGTCAAGCCCAGTTTCCACTGATCTCGCCAGCCTAACACGTTCACTCCCTTTTGTGTTATATATAACTTCGCATGTGCACACCTACTCTTGAAATGTAACTCCACCTGGAAGAAAACATCAATATCAATTTTTGTTCCATCAAAACTCTCTGCAATTATATCAGAGGGTAATAAATTATCATATCCAATAACATTGCTTAATTTCTCTTCGTAGTATTGGTGTGTGATGATCGTCCATGGTGAACCAGAATCCACCATGAGCATTAAATTCTTTCCTAAAATTTGAAAATCACATTTTGGGGATTTTATTTGATTATTTGGTACACCATCAATAATAGACACAACAAAACCCTTGTTCAATTCAGAAATCTCATTAACTTTACTGGTATTGTTGCTATTAGCCACATAGGATACTGCACCACGTGTTTGTGTGGAATAACGCCTATTGTCCCTGCATACACTACTAAAGTGTCCAACTCTGCCACAATTTTTGCATTCTCTATTAATGGCTGGGCACCCTGGAAAAGAAGCCAAGTGAGATCTATTTCCACATCTATAACACATATTATGATTAGGAACATTATCATTTCTCTTACGAATATGAGATGCATTGAATCTGTTATAATTAAATTTTGTGTTTGACTGAGGTAATAATTGATGATGTTCATTCTTAACCTCATTTTTAGATTTAACAACACATATCTCTTCTTCCGTGGAGGTTTTGCTAGAATTTAGTTTGACAACTTCGATCCACTTCTCGGATTGTTCTAATGCTTTAGCTTCTGTAAAAGCTTCAGTTAAATTGGGATCCCCCATAAACCATAACTTCTCTTGTATTTTCTTATTTTTGACATGTACTATTATTTGGTCCCTTATCATTTCATCCGTGATCGCACCAAAGTTACAGTGTAGCGATAATGCTCTTAAAGCAATCAAAAAGTCATCAAAAGATTCCTCCTCTTTTTCTGTTCTAGTGTAGAACTTGAATCTATTCAACGCAATGCTCATGGCTGGTTTAAACCTTTTCTCCATCCTCATCAAAGCCTCTGTATATACATTGATGCTATCTGCTCCTCCATCATTAGGTGCAACAATTTGGGGTAAAGTTGGGGCCGAATTGGGAAAGCTGCTGGACCTTTTACTAGGTTGCAGGCAGACTTCATTGAGCTCCCTCCTTGTAATGGACTAAAATATGTGTTGGTTGTTGTTTGTCTGTTTTCTCGTTGGGTGGAAGCATATGCAACAAGAAGAAATGATAGTCTAACAGTTGCTAATTTGCTTTTGAGAGAGATAATTCCTAGATTTGGATTTCCAGTTTCTTTAGAAACGGATAGAGGAACTCATTTTAACAATGAAATAATTTGGATGATTTGTGCAGCGTTACAAACTTGAACAAAACTGCATTGTGCCTATCGACCAGAAGCATCAGGAGTGGTCGAGCAAATTAATGGCACTATCAAATCCAGACAATCAAAGGTCTGTGCATCCACAGCACTGAAATGGCCAGATGCTTTACCCTTGGTATTGATGAGTCTGAGAAGTATTCCTGATAGAAAGACTGGATTATCCCCACATGAAATTATTATGGGGAGAGCAATGAGACAGCCGATTTTACCAGCAAATCAACTGATGAATATTACTGATGATCTGGTGCTTGATTATTGCAAAGGATTGGCTGATGTAGTGTGTTCTGTGTCTCATCAGGTTGAAGAAATTTCAACTGCAACTCAGCAAGAACAAGCACATGATCTAAGTCCAGGAGAATGGGTCCTGGTGAAGAAACGTGAGAAAATCGTGTTTGGAGCCTAGATGGCACGGCCCTTACCAGGTGATACTGGTGACAACAACAGCAGTAAAGTGTGGTGGCTTGCCGAATTGGATACATGCAAGTCATATAAGAAGAGTCCCAAGTCCACTTGAAAGACAGGAAGAAGCAAAAAGTGGAGAAAGTGAAGTTATAGAGTCTGAAGTTACAGATTCTGAAGTCGAACAAGGAACAAGTCAAATAGAGTGGGCACCAGCTACTGGGTCTCAAAAGACTGCTGTTGAGAAAGAAAAAGGGAAAATGATTAATGAGAAAGGGACTGAATAAAAGAACTTGCGATCTTGACAATGATGCTGAAGAAACAGTTCAAGTAAAGAAAGCAAGGAAAGGTGATGTGTGGCCAGAAGGAGTGAAAAGACTGAAATACACGCTGAAACAAAGATCACCTGACACGATAATTGAAGTTTCAGATCAGACTGAGCAAAGTGAGTCTGAAGAAAAATCAGTTCGGAAAACGAAAAGAGTGAGGATTCCAAATAAGAAATACCAGAATGGACATATGTGGTGTTGGAAGAAATTGAAAAAACAGATAAGGTCAAAGAAGACGTTGGTACAGAGTCAAGTGAAGGAGACGGTTTTGAACCACCTTAAAGAACTGTATAAAATAAGGTGAAAAACCAGAAAAAGAATATTCATTAAAAGAATTTCAGAAAATAGAAGCAAGAAGATCTGAAGAAGAAGATAAAAAAAAGAAGAAAAAAAAGAAAAAGAGGGGGTAAGGAAAGCTATGAAGTGTGAGGATACACTACTTTGGATAGATAATTTGATTCTTTTTTTATAGATTAGATTTTTAGATATTTTGATTCTAAGTTACATTTTTGATTTTTTTCTTAGTTTTTTAATTTTTTAGAATTAATACAAATTTTTCATTAGAAAATGGTAAATACAGCAGAGACTGGACATCAACATCGTAGTCTTAAACGTAGATCTATTAATGCTTGCTTATTTAGTATTTTTCTACTAATGTTGGTGTGGTTAACATTAATTGTTATTGTGCCTGTCTTAATGGTAACTAATCATAAGAATAACACTAATATTAATTGTGTGATGAGTGATACAGTAGATACTATAGTTTCTGAAGAAGACTTGCATACTAAATTAGAAAAGATGAAGGATAACAGCATCTATCATCATGATAAATCAATTAATGATTTCTCGTTAAATATTTTCACAAAATTACTTTATGAGTATGTTGATGTAATGGATGCAAGAGATTTTTATGTGTGCATGCAATTACCGTCGTCTGTCTCATACGGGGTGACTTACCATCACCTACCTTTAACATATGGTGTGTCTTGTAGTGTATTAACGAGCCTCTTTTACGAGAGGGGAAGCCTCCAATATTACTACTCTAACATAGATTTAGGGGCCGATTCCGATCTTGGCCGGTAGGGCTCCGAATCGGATTCGGCCTAACCGGATCCGATTCGGAGCCCTATTGCCCGACCGATACGTACGCGCGTCCGGGCGAGCGAGTACGATGCGAAATCGCCGACCGACTCGTCCGGGCGTCTCGACCACTCCGACCGACTCGTTCCCGGGTCTAACCGCACCGACCGACTCGCTCGGACTCACTCGCACCGCGTAATGGAAACGTTCCCCGTCCGGGTAAGTACGATGCGCGCCGCGAGCAGTCCGACCGAGCCGCGCACTCCGGCTCGAAAGAGCAGTCGGAGCCGTACTTTGGGGGTCCGTGTCGGACCCCCCTGTACGCGTAGCCGCGCGAGTCGCACACAGGGGGGACCCATGGGTCCCCCCTACCTGTGCGTGTACAGCGCGAGTCGCTTTGCCGCGTACACGCTTTAGGGGGTGCCCTTGTTCGCCTCGCACCCATTGAGTCAATGGGAGCCCGCGTACGCGTTGTACGACCGGCTCCCATTGACTTCAATGGGAGTCCGACCGACTCGAGTCCGATGGCCTACGTGCGCATCGTACTCGTTCGGTCGGGCTGCACGGGTCCGATTCGGTCGGAAATCTCTCCGGGTCCGGCTCGGTCGGAGAGATTTCCGGCCCGAATCAGAATCAGCCCCTTAGTGTTTTCAGAAATTCCTATTAGAAAGAATATGAATAGAATATATAGTGCTAAAAATGCAGAATATATGGGAGAGTTATTTCACTCAACACAAACAATAGATACAGTATATGCACATACACATAATTTAACCTGTAGATTACGATTTGAAGAAATAGAATTCATTAACATGGTTGAAGATAGAAGACAAGAGTTTCAGAGAAAAGCTGCTGAGCAAAAATCTCATGTACCTCCATGGGCTTTTAGAGAAGGAGATTACAAGAAGGGCGAGATTTACGCTGCCATGACCCTAGACTGGTATCATAGAGGAAAGCTTTGTGTGCTTAGACAAAAGACTGATTATAATAATTATTTAATTGGTTCCAGTGAATGTGATCATACCTTTCTAATAATGGGAGGATTCGGATTAAAAGGAGGAACTGATCCTGTCTTTCCGGGAATTTATTATGTGTGTGGTGAGAATGCCTACTATAGGTTGCCTGCACATTGGTATAGGTGTTGTTATTTAGCAATAGTTTTCCCGAAGATATATCATGTGGATAAGAATCATGGAATAAATGAAGTAAAGAATGGACTAATACGTAATAAGAGAGAAAGCTTTTCAGAAATAATAGGGGACGTTTTTGGTGCACTGATACCTTCAGTTGGAGTTATTATGAATTCACACAAAATTAGAAAATTGTCCACAGTGGTTGATCGTTTATCAACAGACACTGCAGGTGGGTATTTAATGGTTGATACTGAGATGGTTGCGATTAGATCTATGTTTTTGCAAAATCGACTTGCCCTTGATGTATTATTGGCAAAAGAGGGTGGAGTCTGCAATATGTTGAAAATACAACAATGTTGCACTTATATCCCTGATAAGAGTAAGAGTCTTGAGGGGTATATTAAGAATATTACAAATCTTCATCAAGATTTCTCTGAATTGAAGGTTGATGGTGCCTGGGAGAAACTTGGTAAGAGTTTTTCCTCTGTGGGAAATTTGTTTTCTACATTTGGGAATAGTTTATTAGGGAGAATATTAACACCTATCATTGTAGTGGTTACACTGATACTAATGATTTTCTTGATTTGTAAGTGTTCCAAATGCAAGAAAGAGACATCTAATAACAAACGAAGAGCAAGAAAGAGAAAGAGAGAAGAGATAGAACTAGAAGATAGAAGAGGAAATTATTATGAAATGATGAGGGATTTAGATGGAATAATGATAAACCGAGAGAGACCAACAGCTTTCTAAGTGACAAATTGTATTGGTGGGTATTTGGTGATGGCTCAAAGACGCCATCAAAGGGGGGATTGATGGAGCAGGATTTTTCATAAAATGAAACCTGCTCGGATTGAAACCCCTAGTAACATTTTCTAATTTTTCTAACAGTGTGCAGTGAAAAACACGTGGTTTTAAAAACTAACACGAGGGAAAATAATACTGCGCAAGCGCGTATTAAAGCATTGAACTAGGCCGCAAATGCTTGACTAATGAAAAAAAAGAGACTAATGCTGCTTTTGTGCACGTTATTAACGGTTGCTAGGAAAAATATTAATATGGGATGCGCATGGTTAGATGCAGCATTGGGAGGGTGCGTAAAGAAAAGCTTTACAAAATGAGCAATAATGCTTGTTTTATTCTCCGTAGAAGCATGGGTTAAGGAGAATGATTTTTACAAAATAAGCTGAAAAAGCAAAGAGAATGTGGAGGGAAGGCAAAGGCGAGCAACCTTTGAATTTACGTGTGCCTGCCAAAAGTTAAACGTCGAGACGAAAAACAATCAGCAAGTGAGGAACGTTTCCTCTGAAAGCCCCTGAGTGGCACAAGAAGTAACAGATTTTGAAACATTAGCGGAGAGAAGGAAGCTGAAGCCAGATATTTGTATACTTGTATTTCCTGAGAAGATTCTGTCATGAAGTTGAAAAAACAAAACATTGAGTGAGATGGACATGTCGAGTGTGGTGTGACAGTACACCCCCTTCCTTAACCAAACAAATGTAGAATAGCTCCTTATTTTGAAACAAATGTGGGTTGGACATTTGGGTTTTATGGTATAATTGAGCTGCCCGGTGGGAGGAGTGTGCTGGAGGCGTTTAGGCTGATCCTTGGGAGATGGTCGTCGCCGTCGGTTTGCTGTAGAGGCCTACCTGTTTTCTTCCTGTTCCTGATTCCTGACTTAATCTTTGCCCTTTCAAATCTTCTTGAGGGGCCTTGCTGCTCTCTTGGCCAGAGAGTAGATTTCCTGTTCCTACTGGATTAGTATAGATAGAAACCTGAATTTGCATAATCATTTGCAAATGTATTTTGTTTCTGAACCTTTTCTCTCTTCGCCTTTCCACTCCTTCAATGCACTGTCCATGTGATGTGAATTTTGTCATTTTCTTTGCTAATAATTTACTCAGTGATATTTCATGATTTGTACTGTGTATTGGTACTTGATGAGCATTTATTTCACATTATTTAGATAAACATTATAAATATACACATTGAATCTGTCTTTTTTTAGAGTGAGTTTATAGATTATTGCCTATAACTAATCAACTATAAAAAGATGTCATCGCCACATTATTTTTTATGAGAAATGCAGGTTCTGTTGGAGATTGGTAAGTTAGGAACAAACTTTGCATTCCACTGAACCCAGCGAGAAGGGACTTGTTGGGTAAAGTAATTGGGCCTTGTTTATTTGCAAGTTTATTGATCCCTGATCGCTGGATCAGGGGTGATGGTGAAACCGTCACCACATGGCAAGATTGTCACCAGTGTTAAAAAGATATGACTACACTGGTAAGTACCAACAACTTCTTTATTCGTCCTTTCCCCACCACAGGGTCTAGTCAGCTTGAGTCAGCTGTGGAACTTTCAGACAATAATGCCTGGTACATTCCAAAGGGGACCGGACAGGAGGGGAGGAGGAATGTACCAAGGCCAATTATAGCACAAGTTCCAAGGCTTTCACTCATATTTCTGGCAGTATGGCTGTGCCCAGGGATTTATTGAACAGACCTGAGATCCATAGGCTCAGTAAACTGGCAGCCGAACCAATTTCTATACATATTAAGGTGAGATTAGCAGGCCAGCCTGTGTTCTTCTCCTCAATGCCAGTATTACAAATCTGAAAACCGAGTAGGTGATCAATTGAGTATTGAACAAGTAAAGGTATGTAGCCGGGTATACACCCATGTTTGCCTAGTGCACATAAGAAGCAAGTTAAAAAAGTCCTCCAAGGGATGTAATTCATATGGCAAAAAAGAATTGCATACACGTTTGCACTACTACCCCATCACACGTACAGATGGAAGTCGAACGTCCTTTTGACTTACCCAGTGGAAAAGAGCAGCTCAGAGAACATGCCAAATCTAAACGTGGTCAAGGGATTTTTCTCTCTTGCATTTCTTACCAAGTTCAGATACAACTCTGATCAAAAGCAAGACCTCAAGTTAACAAATGTTCTAACCGAAGGCTTTTCTTAATTATAATGATTGCCGATTTTGCTGCAAAAAAGACAAATAAAGAAAGTACTTTCATTTTATGAAAAGTTGATATCGTCTCAGGCTAATTATAGATTTCTCCAAATTCAATTTGTTTCAATAAATGGTTAATGTACTTAAGCCTAAGGGGCCGATTCCAATCTCGGCCGGTAGGGCTCCGAATCGGATTCGGCAAAACCGGATCCGATTCGGAGCGCTATTTCCCGACCGATTCGTTCGGGCGAGCGAGTACGATGCGAATTCGCCGACCGACTCGTCCGGGCGTCCCGACCGCTCCGACCGACTCGTTCCCGGGTCGAACCGCACCGACCAACTCGCTCGGACTCGACTCGCACCGCGCAATGGAGACGTTCCCCGGCCGGTTAAGTTCGATGCGCGCCGCGAGCAGTCCGACCGAGCCGCGCACTCCGGCTCGAAAGAGCAGTCGGAGCCGTACTTTGGGGGTCCGTGTCGGACCCCCCTGTATGCGTAACCGCGCGAGTCACACACAGGTGCGTGTATGGCGCGAGTTGCTTCGCCGCGTACACGCTTTAGGGGGCGCCCTTGTCCGCCTCGCACCCATTGAGTCAATGGGAGCCCGCGTACGCATTGTACGACAGGCTCCCATTGACTTCAATGGGAGTCCGACCGACTCGAGTCCGATGGCATACATGCGCATCGTACTCGTTCAGTCGGGCTGCACGGGTCCGATTCGGTCGGTAATCTCTCCGGGTCCGGCTCGGTCGGAGAGATTTCCGGCCCGAATCGGAATCGGCCCCTAAGTGTGTTTCTCGGAGAATCAAAGGCTGGGATGTTCCTAAGATAGATCTGTTTAAAGTGGTGTTCTTATTGGACCACTGATTCATACTTGTAGGAAAGTGCCCCTTTTTGCATAGTAACCCCCTAACTTTTTGCCAGAAACCTGCTGCCAGCTTGACTTAGTGTGTGCTGGGACTCTGCTAACCAGACTCCAGCACCAGTGTGCTTTCCTAAAACTGTACCTTTGTCTCCACAATTGGCACACCTCTGGGCCACATGTAAGTCCCTTGTAAAAGGTACACCTGGTACTAAGGGCCTTGTGATCAAAGAGGACCTCTGAAGGGCTGCAGTATGTATTATGCCACCCTCAGAGACCCCTCACCTTAACACCCATACACTGCCATTGCAGGCTGCGTGTTTTGGTACAAACCAAACTAAAGAGTTGACATGACACATATGGATTGTCCACCAACACTGCCTGTAGCATGGGTAAGTCATCCCTTTATCATGCCTTACAGCACTAAAGCAGGGTGCGCCGTATCTCAGGTGAGGGCATAGCTGCATGAGCATTTTGCCCCTGCAGTGTCTATGCCATTCACAGACATTGTAAGTGCAGTGAAGTCATTTTGAGTACATGGGCTGGGAGTTTGTCATTACGAACTTCACAGCTCCATGATAGCTTTGCTGAAAACTGGGAAGTTTGGTACCAAACGTCTCAGCATAATAAACCCACACTGATGCCAGTGTTGAATTTATTATAACATGCACTCAGATGGCCTCTTAGAGATGACCCTGTAAAACAACCAACTTCTAGTGTATTGGCTGACTGGTCCCGGCCAGCTAGCCACCTCCAGACAGGTTTCTGACCTCATGGGTTGAGAGCCTTTGTGCTATCGAAGGTCAGGAACAAAGCCTGCTCTGGGTAGAGGTGCTTCACACCTCCCCCTGGCAGGGACAGCAACACTTGGGGGTGAGCCTCAGTGGCTCTCACCTTGTTCTGTGCTGATTTTGGCAGCTTCAACTAGTGGAGATGCCCACCCCCGTCCAGGCCCTACTTTTGGCAGCAGGACGGGCGGTAAAATTAGTAAGCATAATGGGAGTGTCCACCTCATCCTGGCACATCCCTCTCCTATATAAGTTCTCCATCTTGAATTGGAGAATTAGGCCCAATAGGAACAGGGATTTGCCCCTCTCCCCAAAGGGAGGGGGCACCCAAAGAGTGTAGTCACCCTAGGGGACAGTAACCATTGGCTACTAGCGCCTGACCTCAGTAATGCCCTTAAATTTAGTATTTAAGGGCTCCCCTGAACCTTGTTCCTCAGATTCGAAGGACCAAATAAGAAGACGGAAGAAGACCGCTGCTGGACCAGAAACTGAACTGCTGCTGACAGAACCTGGCAAGAACCCCGCCACCTGTAGCCAGTTCAACAACTGACCTGCTGTCCTTCCAGAAACCCTGCTAGGCCACCAAGAAACCCCAGAGATCTTCCAGCTTTCACCCAAACAAGAACCTTCCTTTGGGCTAGAGGCTCTAGTCCCCGGCATCCACCGGTACAAGAACCGCAGTAGTTGAGGACAGACACCTGTGTTGATGCGACTCACTACCGCAAAAAGAACTCCAAGACTGCAGCGGTAGAGGACCGACACTTGTATCAACACAACTCTGCCCTGCCAGAAGAAAGCACCGCAGCTGGATGGCCTCCACAACCTAGAGGGATCCTCTCAGCCCAGCAACCCAAACTGGTCACAGCTCCACTCCGAAGAGCCTGTACCCTCTTTCAAGTGGCTCTGCCTGCCTCCTCCGGTCGCGCCTGCTCGAACGCAGATTCTTCGAGATGGTCCAACCTCGGCAGGCCTCCTCCATTCCCTGTGCATCTCCATCTCCACGACCCTGACTGCTGGGCTTGTGGTGCCTCCCTTCGACCTACAGTAGTTTGCTGACGGCGACTGTGATGGTCCCGGCGTAGGCGGCCTACTGATTCCCATTCATGTCCATTGTCCTCTGCTGACCATGAGAGCGAAACATCATTGCCAGTATCGACAGCCGCGACGTAGATACCGAACTCTGCACCCAGCCGCCCCAGTGCCCCTGGTGGTGCAGTGCCCATCTTAAAACTGACCCTTGCCGAGGGTCGACCTAACCCCTGAAGACTGGCAATGTAAGTCGTGTGCTTACCCGCTGATGCATAACAATGTTTTCCTTCCTTAGGGTTGCATTGCACTCTAGTGATTACCTGCAACTGTCTAACTTGTACCAGTACTAAATGTTACTGTTTCGAAATTTCTACCGCCTTTTATAAGTATGACATACCTGTAACTGAGTTAAACTTGGTTCCTAAATTAAAAGTAACTAAAGTAATATTTTCGTTTGCAAAACATTGGTCTGGAGTTAGTCATTGAGTGTGTGCTCCTGTCTGGCATGAGTGTGTACAACAAATGTATTTACACTACCCTCTGATAAACCTAACTGCTCAGCCCAGCTACCACTAAATTGAGAGTAAGGTATAATCTACTTTAACCTCTGTCATACCTTTGGGGACCCACCAGACTCTGTGCACACTTACCTCTTTTTGGTATAGTATATTCCGAGCCGGCTTCCTACAATAATGGGAGAGAAGCACTTTTAATTCTATCTTCACTTTCCAGGTTACACAGAGCATATTAAGGTCAATTGGGGTAACCTTAGGATCTGATATTACGCCAGTCAATCCCAACTAATAACCCACTTTCTTACAACCATGCACTCTAACAATATCACTAATTCATAGAGTAATATCAGATGAAAGATCTTTCTTTCAAGTTCTGAAACAGGAACTGCTATTCAGTATCTACTTACCTTGAGACAAAAGATCAAGACACTGCTGGTGGATATTGCCATCTTCTCATTATGTGTCCTCTATTCGGTTTTCAAAATGCGTTTTGGCGCTAGATACAAACTTATTGATGGCTATGATGAGAATGGAAAATATGTATTACGTTTTGGGATATTCAGGTAAATTAAAGGTGAAAACCTGTAAGAATGAATTGCCCTTATCATACTGAGGGACAAACCTCCCATGATTTCTTTTCTAAATGGGGAATGATTCTGCATTGGTCCTCTGATTTGTCTCTTAATAGTGAGAACAGCCTTTCTGTATATAATGTTTTGAGTACCCCTATCAGTGCTCACAGTATATATCATATCATTAACCCCCCCCCATTCACTGTTTATTCTACCTCCTAAGTGCCTTTAACTGCTCCAGAATATTGTTTGTCTTATCACTTCAAATTTTAATGTATTATCTCATTTGTGTCTGTTAACTGTTCATCTGGTTCTGCCAATATCTAATGCATAATCTTCTGGAAACCATGCTTTCAGGCTCTGAGTCATGTCTGCACTATATACAGTCACAAAACGATAAATAAAAACATTTACTTGAAAAAGTCTATTAAACAAGGTCTTTTTGGAATTATCTCTTCAAGAATGCACACTAATGTATTTGTGTATTTAATATTATATAAATACTTCTAAAAACTTTGGGCCAGATTTATCAAGGTTTGCGTTGCGCTTGCACTCACTGGAGTGGGAATAGTAATTTTTACCCCTCCGCTATCCAACACTTTCCCTACTGTTGCACTCACTGGAGTGGGAATAGTAATTTTTACCCCTCCACTATCCAACACTTTCCCTACTGTTGCAGTCACTGGAGTGGGAATAGTAATTTCTACCCCTCAGTTATCCAACACTTTCCCTACTGTTGCACTCACTGGAGTGGGAATAGCAGCTTCTACCCCTCCCCTATCCAACACTTTCCCTACTGTTGCACTCACTGGAATGGGAATAGTAATTTCTACCCATCCGCTATCCAACACTTTCCCTACTGTTGCACTCAGTGGAATGGGAATAGTAATTTTTACACCTCCGCTATCCAACACGTTCCCTACTGTTGCACTCACTGGAGTTGGAATAGTAATGTTTACCTCTCCGCTATCCAACACTTTCCCTACTGTTGCACTCACTGGAGTGGGAATAGTAATTTTTACCTCTCCGCTATCCAACACTTTCCCTACTGTTGCACTCACTGGAGTGGGAATAGTACATTTTACTCCTCCGTTATTCAACACTTTCCCTACTGTTGCACTCACTGGAGTGGGAATAGTAAATTTTACCTCTCCGCTATCCTACACTTTCCCTACTGTTGCACTCACTGGAGTGGGAATAGTAATTTTTACCTCTTCGCTATCCAACACTTTCCCTGCTGTTGCAGTAATTGCAGTGGGAATAGTAACTTTTTCCCCTCCGCTATCCAACACTTTCCCTGCTGTTGCACTCACTGGAGTGGGAATAGTAATTTTTACCCCTCCGCTATACAACACTTTCCCTACTGTTGCACTCACTGGAGTGGGAATAGTAATTTTTACCCCTCCGCTATACAACACTTTCCCTACTGTTGCACTCACTGGAGTGGGAATAGTAATTTTTACCCCTCCGCTATACAACACGATCCCTACTCTTGCACTCACTGGAGTGGGAATAGTAATTTTTACCCCTCTGCTATCCAACACTTTCCGTACTCTTGCACTCACTGGAGTGGGAATGGTAATTTTGACCTCTTCGCTATCCAACACTTTCCCTACTCTTGCACTCACTGTAGTGGGAATAGTAATTTTTACCTCCGCTATCCAACACTTTCTCTACTGTTGCACTCACTGGAGTGGGAATAGTAATTTTCACCTCTCCGCTATCCAGCACTTTCCATACTGTTGCACTCACTGGAGTGGGAATAGTAATTTTTACCCCTCCACTATCCAACACTTTCCCTACTGTTGCACTCACTGGAGTGGGAATGGTAAATTTTACTCCTCCGTTATTCAACACTTTCCCTACTGTTGCACTCACTGGAGTGGGAATAGTAAATTTTACCTCTCGCTATCCAACACTTTCCCTACTGTTGCACTCACTGGAGTGGGAATAGTAATTTTTACCTCTTCGCTATCCAACACTTTCCCTACTGTTGCACTCACAGGAGTGCGCTTAGTAATTTTTACCCCTCTGCTATCCAACACTTTCCTTACTGTTGCACTCACTGCAATGGGAATAGTAATTTCTACTCCTCCGCTATCCAACATTTTCCCTACGGTTGCACTCAGTGGAATGGGAATAATAATTTTTACACCTCCGCTATCCAACACTTTCCCTACTGTTGCACTCACTGGAGTTGGAATAGAAATTTTTACCTCTCCGCTATCCAACACTTTCCCTACTGTTGCACTCACTGGAGTGGGAATAGTAATTTTTACCTCTCCGCTATCCAGCACTTTCCATACTGTTGTACTCACTGGAGTGGGAATAGTAATTTTTACCCCTCCGCTATCCAACTCTTTCCCTACTGTTTCACTCACTGGAGTGGGAATAGTAATTTTTACCCCTCCGCTATACAACACGTTCCCTACTCTTGCACTCACTGGAGTGGGAATAGTAATTTTTACCCCTCTGCTATCCAACACTTTCCGTACTCTTGCACTCACTGGAGTGGGAATGGTAATTTTTACCTCTTCGCTATCCAACACTTTCCCTACTCTTGCACTCACTGGAGTGGGAATAGTAATTTTTACCTCTCCGCTATCCAACACTTTCTCTACTGTTGCACTCACTGGAGTGGGAATAGTAATTTTCACCTCTCCGCTATCCAGCACTTTCCATACTGTTGCACTCATTGGAGTGGGAATAGTAATTTTTACCCCTCCACTATCCAACACTTTCCCTACTGTTGCACTCACTGGAGTGGGAATGGTAAATTTTACTCCTCCGTTATTCAACACTTTCCCTACTGTTGCACTCACTGGAGTGGGAATAGTAAATTTTACCTCTCTGCTATCCAACACTTTCCCTACTGTTGCACTCACTGGAGTGGGAATAGTAATTTTTACCTCTTCGCTATCCAACACTTTCCCTACTGTTGCACTCACTGGAGTGCGCATAGCAATTTTTACCCCTCCGCTATCCAACACTTTCCTTACTGTTGCACTCATTGCAATGGGAATAGTAATTTCTACTCCTCCGCTATCCAACACTTTCCCTACGGTTGCACTCAGTGGAATGGGAATAGTAATTTTTACACCTCCGCTATCCAACACTTTCCCTACTGTTGCACTCACTGGAGTTGGAATAGTAATTTTTACCTCTCCGCTATCCAACACTTTCCCTACTGTTGCACTCACTGGAGTGGGAATAGTAATTTTTACCTCTCCGCTATCCAGCACTTTCCATACTGTTGCACTCACTGGAGTGGGAATAGTAATTTTTACCCCTCCGCTATCCAACTCTTTCCCTACTGTTGCACTCACTGGAGTGGGAATAGTAAATTTTACTCCTCCGTTATTCAACACTTTCCCTACTGTTGCACTCACTGGAGTGGGAATAGTAAATTTTACCTCTACGCTATCCTAGACTTTCCCTACTGTTGAACTCACTGGAGTGGGAATAGTAATTTTTACCTCTTCGCTATCCAACACTTTCCCTACTGTTGCATTCACTGGAGTGCGAATAGTAATTTTTACCCCTCCGCTATCCAACACTTTCCCTACTGTTGCACTCACTGGAATGGGAATAGTAATTTCTACCCCTCTGCTATCCAACACTTTCCCTACTGTTGCACTCAGTGGAATGGGAATAGTAATTTTTACACCTCCGCTATCCAACACTTTCCCTACTGTTGCACTCACTGGAGTTGGAATAGTAATTTTTACCTCTCCGCTATCCAACACTTTCCCTACTGTTGCACTCACTGGAGTGGGAATACCAATTTTTACCTCTTCGCTATCCAGCACTTTCCATACTGTTGCACTCACTGGAGTGGGAATAGTAATTTTTACCCCTCCGCTATCCAACACTTGCTCTACTGTTGCACTCACTGGAGTGGGAATAGTAAATTTTACTCCTCCGTTATTCAACACTTTCCCTACTGTTGCACTCACTGGAGTGGGAATAGTAAATTTTACCTCTCCGCTATCCTACACTTTCCCTACTGTTGCACTCACTGGAGTGGGAATAGTAATTTTTACCTCTTCGCTATCCAACACTTTCCCTACTGTTGCAGTAATTGCAGTGGGAATAGTAACTTTTCCACTCCGCTATCCACCACTTTCCCTACTGTTGCACTCACTGGAGTGGGAATAGTAATTTTTACCCCTCCGCTATACAACACTTTCCCTACTGTTGCACTCACTGGAGTGGGAATAGTAATTTTTACCCCTCCGCTATACAACACTTTCCCTACTCTTGCACTCACTGGAGTGGGAATAGTAATTTTTACCCCTCCGCTATCCAACACTTTCCCTACTCTTGCACTCTCTGGAGTGGGAATAGTAATTTTTACCTCTTCGCTATCCAACACTTTCCCTACTCTTGCACTCACTGGAGTGGGAATAGTAATTTTTACCTCTCCGCTATCCAACACTTTTTCTACTGTTGCACTCACTGGAGTGGGAATAGTCATTTTTACCTCTCCGCTATCCAGCACTTTCCATACTGTTGCACTCACTGGAGTGGGAATAGTAAATTTTACTCCTCCGTTATTCAACACTTTCCCTACTGTTGCACTCACTGGAGTGGGAATAGTAATTTTCACCTCTCCGCTATCCAGCACTTTCCATACTGTTGCACTCACTGGAGTGGGAATAGTAATTTTTACCCCTCCACTATCCAACACTTTCCCTACTGTTGCACTCACTGGAGTGGGAATGGTAAATTTTACTCCTCCGTTATTCAACACTTTCCCTACTGTTGCACTCACTGGAGTGGGAATAGTAAATTTTACCTCTCGCTATCCAACACTTTCCCTACTGTTGCACTCACTGGAGTGGGAATAGTAATTTTTACCTCTTCGCTATCCAACACTTTCCCTACTGTTGCACTCACAGGAGTGCGCTTAGTAATTTTTACCCCTCTGCTATCCAACACTTTCCTTACTGTTGCACTCACTGCAATGGGAATAGTAATTTCTACTGCTCCGCTATCCAACATTTTCCCTACGGTTGCACTCAGTGGAATGGGAATAGTAATTTTTACACCTCCGCTATCCAACACTTTCCCTACTGTTGCACTCACTGGAGTTGGAATAGAAATTTTTACCTCTCCGCTATCCAACACTTTCCCTACTGTTGCACTCACTGGAGTGGGAATAGTAATTTTTACCTCTCCGCTATCCAGCACTTTCCATACTGTTGTACTCACTGGAGTGGGAATAGTAATTTTTACCCCTCCGCTATCCAACTCTTTCCCTACTGTTTCACTCACTGGAGTGGGAATAGTAATTTTTACCCCTCCGCTATACAACACGTTCCCTACTCTTGCACTCACTGGAGTGGGAATAGTAATTTTTACCCCTCTGCTATCCAACACTTTCCGTACTCTTGCACTCACTGGAGTGGGAATGGTAATTTTTACCTCTTCGCTATCCAACACTTTCCCTACTCTTGCACTCACTGGAGTGGGAATAGTAATTTTTACCTCTCCGCTATCCAACACTTTCTCTACTGTTGCACTCACTGGAGTGGGAATAGTAATTTTCACCTCTCCGCTATCCAGCACTTTCCATACTGTTGCACTCACTGGAGTGGGAATAGTAATTTTTACCCCTCCACTATCCAACATTTTCCCTACTGTTGCACTCACTGGAGTGGGAATAGTAAATTTTACCTCTCTGCTATCCAACACTTTCCCTACTGTTGCACTCACTGGAGTGGGAATAGTAATTTTTACCTCTTCGCTATCCAACACTTTCCCTACTGTTGCACTCACTGGAGTGCGCATAGCAATTTTTACCCCTCCGCTATCCAACACTTTCCTTACTGTTGCACTCATTGCAATGGGAATAGTAATTTCTACTCCTCCGCTATCCAACACTTTCCCTACGGTTGCACTCAGTGGAATGGGAATAGTAATTTTTACACCTCCGCTATCCAACACTTTTCCTACTGTTGCACTCACTGGAGTTGGAATAGTAATTTTTACCTCTCCGCTATCCAACACTTTCCCTACTGTTGCACTCACTGGAGTGGGAATAGTAATTTTTACCTCTCCGCTATCCAGCACTTTCCATACTGTTGCACTCACTGGAGTGGGAATAGTAATTTTTACCCCTCCGCTATCCAACTCTTTCCCTACTGTTGCACTCACTGGAGTGGGAATAGTAAATTTTACTCCTCCGTTATTCAACACTTACCCTACTGTTGCACTCACTGGAGTGGGAATAGTAAATTTTACCTCTCCGCTATCCTAGACTTTCCCTACTGTTGAACTCACTGGAGTGGGAATAGTAATTTTTACCTCTTCGCTATCCAACACTTTCCCTACTGTTGCACTCACTGGAGTGCGAATAGTAATTTTACCCCTCCGCTATCCAACACTTTCCCTACTGTTGCACTCACTGGAATGGGAATAGTAATTTCTACCCCTCTGCTATCCAACACTTTCCCTACTGTTGCACTCAGTGGAATGGGAATAGTAATTTTTACACCTCCGCTATCCAACACTTTCCCTACTGTTGCACTCACTGGAGTTGGAATAGTAATTTTTACCTCTCCGCTATCCAACACTTTCCCTACTGTTGCACTCACTGGAGTGGGAATACCAATTTTACCTCTTCGCTATCCAGCACTTTCCATACTGTTGCACTCACTGGAGTGGGAATAGTAATTTTTACCCCTCCGCTATCCAACACTTTCTCTACTGTTGCACTCACTGGAGTGGGAATAGTAAATTTTACTCCTCCGTTATTCAACACTTTCCCTACTGTTGCACTCACTGGAGTGGGAATAGTAAATTTTACCTCTCCGCTATCCTACACTTTCCCTACTGTTGCACTCACTGGAGTGGGAATAGTAATTTTTACCTCTTCGCTATCCAACACTTTCCCTACTGTTGCAGTAATTGCAGTGGGAATAGTAACTTTTCCACTCCGCTATCCACCACTTTCCCTACTGTTGCACTCACTGGAGTGGGAATAGTAATTTTTACCCCTCCGCTATACAACACTTTCCCTACTGTTGCACTCACTGGAGTGGGAATAGTAATTTTACCCCTCCGCTATACAACACTTTCCCTACTCTTGCACTCACTGGAGTGGGAATAGTAATTTTTACCCCTCCGCTATCCAACACTTTCCCTACTCTTGCACTCACTGGAGTGGGAATAGTAAATTTTACTCCTCCGTTATTCAACACTTTCCCTACTGTTGCACTCACTGGAGTGGGAATAGTAATTTTTACCTCTCCGCTATCCAACACTTTCCCTACTGTTGCACTCACTGGAGTGGGAATAGTAATTTTTACCTCTTCGCTATCCAACACTTTCCCTACTGTTGCACTCACTGGAGTGCGAATAGTAATTTTTACCCCTCCGCTATCCAACACTTTCCCTACTGTTGCATTCACTGGAGCTGGAATAGTAATTTTTCCCCTCCGCTATTCAACACTTTTCCTACAGTTGCACTCATTGGAGTGGGAATAGTATTTTTTACCCCTACGCTATCCAACAGTTTTCCTACTGTTGCACTCAATGGAGTGCAAAATGTAAGTTTAAAAATGATCAGATATTTTAATATTTTAATTTATAATATAATGTTTTTTATTATATTTTATGTTATAGGTGTATGTATATATATATATATATTTATTTGTAAATTTATATATATTTATAACATTTTATAATAAATTATAATTATTAGTTTATTAATTTTTTTAAAGTAAATATATGTATATATATATTACATTTTCTATATGTATGTTGAATTTGTTTTAATTAAATGTATTTATTAAAATCACATTACATCTAAATAATTTTTTGAAAGTTAATTTTATTATTTCATTTATTTAACTTAATGTTTTATATATATAAAAAAGAATATTTTGTACATCAATAGTTTTTTACATCGATATTATTTTTTCGATATTTTTGAACTTTACATTTTAAAGATAGGATGTCGATATTTTTGACATCGATATTTATGTGTCGATATTTGTGTATGGGGATATTTTTGTACTCGAAGGTATGTCAGTGATCCCTTTGACTTAACTGCAGGGTACTGGCAGACTGGCATGGCACCAGGAGCAAAAGAAAAGACAGCATTCTCCACACCTGATGGGCATTATCAGTTTACTTTTATACCCTTTGGTTTAAAGAATGCCCCTGCCACCTTCCAAAGGTTGGTGAACCAAGTCCTTGCTGGATTGGAATCCTTTAGTGCAGCTTATCTGAATTATATTGCTGACTTTAGTTCCACCTGGCAGGATCACCTGTTCCACCTTGTGAAGGTTTTAAAAGCCCTGCAAACTGAAGGCCTAACTATCAAGGCATCCAAATGCCCGAGAGGGCAGGGAACTGTGGTATACTTGGGCCACCTTTTTGGTGGTGGCCAAGTGCAACCCTTACAGCCCAAGATCCAGGTGATCCTGGACTGGGCAGCTCCAACAACCCCGACCCAAGTCAGGGCATTCCTTGGCGTGATTGGGTACTACAGGAAGTTTGTGAAGGGATATGGGTCCATTGTGACTCCCCTCACAGAACGTACCTCAAAGAAGATGCCCAAAAAGGTAAACTGGACAGTTAGCTGTCAAAAGGCTTTTGACACCCTGAAAGAAGCAATGTGCTCAGCACCAATTCTCAAGGCTCCAGACTATACCAAGCAGTTCATTGTGCAGACAGATGCCTCTGAACTAGGGATAGGATCGGTCCTATCCCAGACCAATGATGAAGGCCAAGACCAACCTGTTGCTTTTATAAGCAGAAGGCTTCTCTCAAGGGAGCAGCGTTGGAGTGCCATTGAGAGGGAGGCCTTTGCTGTGGTTTGGTCCCTGAAGAAGCTTAGACCATACTTGTTTGGTACTCACTTCCTAGTTCAAACTGATCACAGACCTCTCAAGTGGCTAATGCAGATGAAAGGTGAAAATCCTAAACTGTTGAGGTGGTCCATCTCCCTACCTTAAACAAAATGACTTTGTAGTGGAACACAGACCTGGGACTGCCCATACCAATGCAGATGGACTTTCCAGGTTCCTCCACTTAGACAATGAAGACTCTCTAGGGAAAGGTTAGTCTCATCCTCTTTCGTTTGGGGCGGGGGGGTTGTGTGAGAAAGTGCCCTATTTCTGCATGGTTGCCCCTACTTTTTTCTGAACTGCTGATGTACTTTGACTGAGTGTGCCCTGGGCTCCTGCCAATCAGGTACCCAGGGCCTATGTTCTTTCCCTAAAACTGCATTGAAGACCAAACCCAATTGGAACTCTCTGGCCACGGGTCAGCCATTGGTAAATGGTACCACAGGTACTCAGGGCAATATGACCAGGGAAGGCCTCTAAGGGCTGCAGCACTTATTGTGCCTCCCTTGGAGGCCCTATACCTTTGAACTCACACACTGCCTTTGCAGGCTGCATGTTTTGGAGCAGAGCAAAGTGAAGAGTCGACATGACACACATTCCTGTGTGCTATGCCTAGAACTCACTGCCCTGGCATAGATCAGCCACCCCTCTAGCTGGGTGCACTATACCAGTGGTGAGGGTACAGGTGCATGGGCCCTGTGCCCCTACAGTGTCTAAGCCAATTCTTAGACATTATAAGTGCAGTAATGCCATTAAGAGTATATGTTGCTGGGAGTTTGTCATTACGAACTCCACAGTACCATAATTGCTTTACTGAAAACTGAGAAGTTGGGTATCAAACTTCTTAGCACATTAGCACATTAAACCCACACTGATGCCAGTGTGGGATTTAATGAAACATGCACACAGAGGGCATCTTAGAGATGCCCCCTGAAAAATGCCCTAACACTAACGTCCATGGTAAGTGGCTGCTCCCCAGCTGCCACCACCAGACATGTTTCTGGACCCCTGGGTCGAGAGCCTGGTGCTCTCGGCGGTCTGAAACAATGCACATCCTGGGACGAGGTGCCAAGCCTCCTCCCCTAGGATGGGCAGGGTCCAAAGGCTCTCGGCGGTCTGAAACAATGCACATCCTGGAACGAGGTGCCAATCCTCCTCCCCTAGGATGGGCAGGGTACACGAAGGGGAAGCTTCAAAGGTTTGCCGCCTTTGTGAGCTTCCCCAGGCCTTTTGCTTCTCCCAGCAACTGGTCCCCACCGGTTCTGGCCCTCACTTTGGGCGGGAGAAGCGGCGGGAAAACCAAGTGAGGAAGGGAGGCGTGCCCACCTTTGCCAACCCCACCCCTCAGGTGGGGGAAGCGAGGTGAAGCACAACTCTCAGTACCCACCATCTTGTAGATGGGGGGACCCAGCCAATCAGAGTGAGGCATATGCCCCCCTCCCACTGGAGTTTGGCATAATAGGGGGTGTCCCCCCCAAGGAAGGGACCCATTGGTCCCAACCTTTTACTTACCTGTAACACCCCTAAATCTAGTGTTTAGGGGCACCCCTGAACCTTGCCTCCTCAGATAAGAAACGACTAAAAGAAGAAGAAGGACTGAACAGCCATGCCAAAGCTAAGAGGAGGACGCCCACTGACTTGGCCCCAGCCCTACCAACCTGTCCCCACCTCGAACCTGCAGAAGCAAAACTCTGATGTGTCCTGCAGCCAGCAACCCTCAAGAACCCCAAGGACCTGCCCTGCCTTTCAAAGAAAAGACTTTGTCTCCCGTGAACACCGGATTTGTTCATCCACACACTCCAGCTCCAGCAAAATCCGCAAGTCTGCACCACTCTGCACCCGTCGCCCACGGCCCGAGTTAGAGTGGCCCAACACCATGAGGAGGTCTCCCTGGTGATCCTGACCCGAGATCCAGTGATCCCTGACCTGCCTTAAGCCTCCAGCCAACGCCTGCAGACTCAATCCGAAGGGTCCCCCCAACCGTGACCAGGGGCTGGTAAGAAGATCCGACCCTAAAAGACACCTCTGCACCCGAAGCCCCATGGCCTTGGGTGGCCCAACCGATAGTATCTAGCCAACCCCCAGCATCCCACCTTACCTCTCCAAGTGGTGGTCGCTCCCAGAAGACCTTCGTCCCCGAGCCAGCAGTGTGTTTGCAAACCAGAGAATCCCCATTGCAAGTAACAGGGCACCGATGAGAAACCAGCACGCTGCACCCGGCCGCCCTAGTGCCGCTGAGGGTGTACCTTCGGTGCTAACTTGATCCCACATTTGCTCTGAGCTAAAGTCCAAGAGCTTTGCTCCCGCAACCTTCTGGCCTGCTCTTGAGCAGCCACCAACCGGAGACCTCCTATCCCCCATTGGATAACATTGGGCCTCAGCACTCTGCACCTGGCTGTCCTAGTGCTGCTGAGGGTGCATTGAGAGTGCATCCTCGACCCTGGGAGACCCCTGAGTCTAACCCCAGAAAACCAACTCCCACAACAAAGTACTTACCTGTTAACCAATAACTCGATGGGACATCACCCCTTCCAAAGACCTCTGCGACAAGCTCGGTTCCTTCTTCCACCTGAATATCAAAAACCTCTACGACAACTTCAACGACCATACACCTGACTCCTCAATCTCCCCGTCTTTCGGCAACACCAGCCAGCCCAACATCTCCTCCTGGGCACCGATCACCACCGAAGACACCGCCTCGACCATGAAAGGCATCCACTCGGGGGCCCCCACAGACCCCTGCCCACCACACATCTACCACAGAGCCGCCACCGCCATAGCACCTGAATTGCGAGGCACCATCAACACCACCTTCGAGACCGGCACTTTCCCTGATGGCTGGAATCGCGCAGAAGTCAGGCCCTTGCTCAAGAAGCCCTCAGCAGATCCAACAGACCTCAAGAACTACCGGCCCATCTTGCTCCTCCCCTTTGCGGCGAAAGTCGCTGAGAAGACCGTCAACACAGAATTGACAAGGTTCATCGAGGACAACGCCATCCTCGACCCGTCCCAATGCGGATTCCGCAGCAACCACAGCACCGAGACGCCCTACTCACTGCCACAGATGACATCCGCACCCTCCTCGACCAAGGCCACACCACAGCCCTGATTCTACTCGACCTATCAGCAGCATTCGACACCGTCTCCCACCGCACACTCACCGCCAGACTACACAACGCCGGCATACAAGGAACCGCCCTCGACTGGATCCGATCGCTCCTCACCGGCAGAAGCCAAAGGATCAGACTACTGCCCTTCCTCTCCGAACCCACGGAAAACGACTGCGGAGTGCCCCAGGGATCATCGCTGAGCCCAAGCCTCTTCAACATCTACATGGCCCCCCTCGCCGTCATCGTCCGACAGCACGGCCTCAGCATAGTATCCTATGCCGACGACACCCAGCTCATCCTCTCCCTCACCAAAGACCCCACCACCACCAGACTCAACTTCCAGGAAGGAATGCAGGACGTCGCAACCTGGATGAGCAACAGCTGGCTGAAGCTCAACTCGGTGAAGACAGAAGTCCTCGTCCTCGGAACCACCCCATCGGCATGGAACAACACCTGGTGGCCCACCGCCCTTGGCACCCCCCGACCCCCACGGACCACGCCAGAAACCTGGGCATCTTACTCGACTCCTCCCTCTCCATCAACTGACAGGTCAACGCCGTCACCTCCAACTGCTTCAATACCCTCCGCATCCTCCGTAAGACTTTCAAATGGATCACCCCCGAGTCAAGGAAGACAGTCACCCATGCACTTATCACCAACAGACTGGACTACGGAAACGCCCTCTACACCGGCATAAACAAGTCTCTACTCCGCAAACTCCAGATGATACAGAACACTGCCGCCAGACTCGTCCTCGGTATTCCTAGACACGAACACATGAGCCAACACCTACGGAATCTCCGCTGGCTCCCAGTCGAGAAGAGAGTCACTTTCAAGATACTCACCCACGCCTACAAATGCCTACACAACATCGGACCCCAATACCTCAACGACAGAATCACCTGCCACACACCCAAAAGGAACCTCTGATCCGCCAACCTCGCCCTTGCCGAAACCCCATGCATCCACAGAGTCAAACAGGAGGAAGAGCCTTCTCCTACATCGCGGCCAAGACCTGGAACGAGCTCCCGATCGACATAAGACACGCCTCCTCCCTGAACACCTTCAGGAAGGCTCTCAAGACCTGGCTCTTTGGCTGAACGGAACTGCTGATCCCCCCCAGTGCCTTGAGACCCTCATGGGTGAGTAGCGCACTTACAAACCCCTGACTGATTGATTGATCCCATAGGATAACATTGACTGTTTTCTATGAAAAAGTTTCTAAGTGTGGAGTTGGAAAATCTATCAAAGTCTATATAGTCTATACAGGAAATGTCCCAGTGCAGTATCCAGTATACTACACTGTGTGAGAAAAGTCATCTGCAAAGTAATTTACACGACCTGCTATTGAAAAGTCATTACAAAGTATATGTACAATATTTCAAGGTATTGCATTTCCAGTAATTCTACTGTAACCAAACCAAAGTATATATACAACTGCAATTCAAACTGTATTGTTACTGCAAAGTATAAATCACTTACCTGTGCCAGGCTTGCTTGGTTCTAAGAAATAAATATAACTAAGAATATTTTTTATACAAAGCAAATTGGTCTGAGTTCAGTCTTTGAGTGTGTGTAATCATTTGCTGATTGAGTGTGTACAACAAATGCTTAACACTACCCTCTGATAAAGCCTTACTGCTCGCCCACACTAACACAAATAGAGAGTAAGGTGCTATCTACTTTTACCTCTGCCTACCTTTGGGGTTCCACTGGACTCTGCACACTATACCTCATTTTGGTATAGTATATTCAGAGCCAGCTTTCTACAAGGCAGTCTTGATTGTTCGCTGTGAGAAAGTTGCTGCTCCACTA
This sequence comes from Calotriton arnoldi, assembly GCA_963921515.1. Taxonomy (NCBI): domain Eukaryota; kingdom Metazoa; phylum Chordata; class Amphibia; order Caudata; family Salamandridae; genus Calotriton; species Calotriton arnoldi. Next base: position 271,611 of record CAWUFW010006929.1, on the reverse strand, counting down.
AAAAATCTACTCAAGCGGCAGTGAAGAGGCCGTGCCCTCTGGAGTGCAGCATAGTGCTGTTCATGCTGATTTTGGAGTGTGGAACAAATTCCAGGTGCTAAAAATCAGCATGACATGCTGATTCTGCCCACTCGTGGAACTCCACAGAATCTTGCTGATTTTTTATGTAACTCCGCAGAATTCCATGGAATGAAACTCCTCAAGTTCCACCCACTCCTATTTTGATATCTGGTAAGTGTGAGAAAGTGAATTATTCATTGGGGAGGATGGTAGTGCACCACAAGTAATAAGATCACTATCTTCTTAGGCCCAGAAAATAATTCAGAGCTCAAGCCTATGTAGCTATGGCACAGCGCAGGCAGGCTAAACTTGAAGAAATTGTGTAAAGCATTGCAAAGTACCAAAACAGTTAAAAAGTAAAAAACTAAACATAATAAAAAACCAATTGCAATTTACACAAATAGAAAATAATGTAATGAACAAAATGAAACCAAAACTACAAAAATCCAAAATAGCAAAAAGTACTAATCTCCAATATGGGCTATCTGGTCTTGGGAGACCCGGACCTGGGTGCAATTTCAGGCTGACCTTGGTGGAGTGCCGGGCGAATACACCAACCAGGTACACCCAATTGGAGGTGTTATCTTAGACTTAGGGGTATATTCACAAGAACGTGTGATAACTACCGCAAGAGTAGCGTAACACAACTTTCAATATCGCAGCCTATCACGGGAAAATAACCCCGTGTCAACGTGGAATTCACAACAAGGCGGTAGCATGCGATAGTCACCAGATAACGCGTCAAATGTCAGCGTGAAAATCAATGCCACGACGAAAAAATGCGAAACACGAGAAATCATGCGATGAGGCCAATCGCGGTACAAAAAGTAGCGAAAAGCAGCCTCAGGCCTGCAAATCCCACGCGTCTGGCGGGAAATTGCACCATAAAAACCACAGACACAGCACACCAGAAACAAGCCAAAGCACGTAGCAACATGGATGCACCCTGACCCAGCGCAGAGGGCTCCGCGAACCCCACAACCCCCACAGACCACCATCAAGGAACAACTGGCTTGGGGAAGGCCAAGAAGAAAAGGGAGAGGAAGACGGGGTGCAGACCGCAGGAAAACAAGACCAAGGCCACGGAGGCGACAGAACACTACCAGCAACTGACCCACAAGCAGACCACCTGAAATGCAGTCGGAGTGCCCAGGAGGCCAATCCAGGAGGCCAAGAGGCGCCGGCAGGACGTGACAACCTAAACCAGGTACAAACCCGCTGCCAACAGGAAGGCAGCAACGGCGACAGGAGGTGGCAGTACAGCGCCACAGGAGAAGCTGGAGGAAACCCAGGCCACAGTCATCAGTGTGGAGACGGTGCAAGGAGTAGGGAGTACGGACACAGCTCGACAGGACCTGACACAACAACAACAGGGTGAGGATCCAACAGGGACTGGGGGGGACAGGGGTGATGGGCACAATGCCACACATGCACAATGAGGTGTAACACATGTACCCCATCCCCCTGGCACACTGCAGCACACACACATAGCAATCACAGCACATACCATGACAATGTGGCACAAAGTGCAACACCCACACTGCAGAACAGGGGACACAACTGGGTCCACCCAGGCGCAGAAACAGAACAATCACATTGGACAGAGCAGGGAATTGTGAGATGCACATCTACCCCTACAACCCCATATCAGCCATGTAGGCCAAATGTACAGTGTCCCAACTCAAATAGCCACCACCGCCCAAACAGTCACAATGTACATTGTCACACAGTCTGCATGTCGACAAGAACAAGGCGTCTACACAATGCCAACATGCACCTCCCCTTCACAATGCAGAGGGACAAACAACACCTCCAGCAGGTCAGAACAGACAACCCATCAGTGATGCCCGAGACGAACACCACACCCCCGACACCGACGTCCTACAACAGCCCATGGACATCCCACACAACCCACCACCAGGACCAGGGCAGACAAGCTACTCAGAGGAGAACCCAGCCCCTGCAACAGACCACACAGCATGAAGCACCCGCAATCACGGCTGCCTCACAACACTTCACCCACCCACACATGGCACCCCAATGCCAGGTGGCAGAACGCCAAAAGAAGGTGGCCCAACAGGTGAGGGTGTTGCCGAACCCATGGAATGCGAACTAGAACACAGACGTGGGTCTCCAATACCCTTCAGGGACCACCTACACCCCACAAAGGAGACCCACACCTCCACAGAGACACATGCACATATCATGTTGAACTGGCTACGGGCACATGCGCCCGGCCCCTTTATTGGCAGGGCCACATGTACAGTGACGCCTGTGCTGGATGTGTGTGGGGTGAGTATAAGCCAGCCCGCACGGAGTGCTTGGTGCTACCAACAACCTGAACAGTGGACACCAGTGTAATGGAAACAGAAAACACCAGCATAACAGAGTCGAATGCAGAGCAACATGGAGGGATCCGGAGTAAGGACAGAGGTCACCCAATATTCAGTCAGGAGGTTCCGTGAGTTGCAGTGCACTGAGGTAGGGGCACTAGAGAAGAGCGCGCTCATGTGAAGAAATTGCTAGGATTGTGTCCCTTCGGGTTAGTCCTGATGCAGATGCAGTGGGGTGTGTTACACCTGCATCAACTTCCTCATCAACGTCCCAGGTCTCCCACACTGCCTGAGGTGACAGTTGCGTCCGCAGTCCACAGCGCAATACCCAGTATTAGATCCGGGTGTGCAGCTTGACTACCGCCACCAGTCTGCATTCCTGCCTTGGGGCTGTTGCCACCTGCCCTCCCATTGTCTGTGCCTTCTCCCGTCCGCACACTTGACACATCCTCCTCCTCATGGTCCCAGGTCTTCCCCACTGCATGAGGTGACATTGCTGCGCAACCTCACAACAGCACAAAACTCAATCAGTAACGGACAATGGCTTGCGGTGCACTGAGTCACTGGCACCTGGAGTGCTGAGCAGGGTATCAGGCCGATGATGGCATCCACGACAGGTCTGAGCAACTCCGTAGGTCTGTCAGGACCACCCTTTCGACTCTGGCAGATGGCGGCTGGAGGTGGTCCTTGCGGTGGTGGCATGTGCCTCCTGCGGTGATGCGACGTCCGGGCCGGTCAAGACTCAATGCCATGTGTGGGCCCTGGTGGCCCGCAGTTGGGGCCAGAGGAGGCGGACAGCGCAGGGCCACAGACACATGGCGTTGATGACCCCAAGACCATCGCTACAGAGGCCATTCAATGTCTCAGAAGAAGGGGTCCCAGGCCTGAGCAGCACAGAGTTAGTGGCCCCAGATGCACTGCGGCCAGCACAGGCACCCAGCCACGGGAGGGTGACTTGCAGTGCAGTCAGATGCGCCATGCGACCTGAGCGGGTCACCATCAATGTCCGAGGTGTATGTTGCGGAGGGTTTCGGGGGCAGTGGAAGGTGTCCTCCAGGGCATGATGCGGAAGGTCTTATGTTATCTGGAAGCAGCAAATAGAGGAGTGGAAAGCGCAACCCTTGTTTGCACCAACAATTCGGGATCAGCTACATGAGGATTAAAACTAGCCCCTAGTCCATAGACTCAAACGCCACCAATGTACGACCAGTGAGTGTCCATGAATGTCGGGGAACAAACTTAGTGGCACAGGTGCTGTGAGGGGATGCAGTCTGCGATGATGCCGGTACACATATGTAAACTCCAAGAATGCCAAATCAAGGCTCTGTGACCTACTGGACTGCAGTGTAGGCCGGAGGCAGCGGTCAGCAGTGGCCCACAGCCACGGGTCGTTGGCTCGCGAGGCACAGAGTTAGTGACACAGTGGCAGTTGTCGGTAGTGTTCAATCACCTCCGTGACGCTGATCCTGTTCCCTCCGGACTGCAACTTGTCATCCTCTTACGCCCCTCCGTGCGAAGAAATGTATTCTGCCTTTTGAATTACCGATGTTCAGTTCCAAATCTGTGATCCCACTCGTGCGGAGCTTAGGCCGAGGGCAGTGGTCCGCATAGGCCCACAGACACGTGTGGTTGTGATGCCATGCACAGACTTGTTGCCACCACATCGGAGGGTGTATTGTGAATTGTTCTCTGCCTTAAATAATGTTCACTGTCATGGTGTAATCAAGACTCAGTTCCAAATGTGTGACCTACCTGACCGTGGTGTAGGCCTGAGGCAGCGGTCAGCGCGGCCCATTCACCGAGTGTCTCCGGCATAGGTTGGATAGCCCCACCGGCCTGCGTAGTTCAGGTTCAGTGGCACCACGTGTTAAGGTCACCTCCGTGTATGTGACCCGGCATTCGTCCGGATCTTCCTCTTACACCTCTCTGTGCGACCACTGGTGTGGACTCCGCCATTCGTGCTTTGCGACTAGGTGCTGGATGTGTGACCTACTGGTCAGCAGGTTAGTCCTGGTCCCTCATCCACGTGTAGCCGGCTGGCATTGAACAGGGTTAGTGGCACCACGTGTAGCAGGCTGGCGTTGAACAGGGTTAGTGGCACCACGTGTAGCAGGCTGGCGTTGAACAGGATTAGTGGCACCACGTGTAGCAGGCTGGCGTTGAACAGAGTTAGTGGCACCACGTGTCGCAAGATGCCCATATGGAACTATGCCTCACTGATCGGGGGGTCTGGTGCTGTGGCCGCTGGCACGGATTTGGGGTCACTGCCATTCATGACTGAGGACACAGTTTCACATATGGGACCTACTGGTCCGAAGAGTAGGCCGGGGGCGGCAGTGGAGTACGTCAACGAAAAAGGAATAAAGCGGGCCTGTGTCGTGGAGGCCGTGATGGTCTGAGGTGGCTGCCAAGGTCTCGGGCCTCGGGCTTGGGGCTTGCGCCGGCACGTGGTGGGCCCTCCTTGACACACGCCGGAGTCCGAAGGTGATCAGTGTGGCCTGGCTGCGCAGGGGCTGGCCTGACGGGTTCGTGGTCCGGCAGGCGCACGGCATCGCAGGCAACTCCGCTCACGAGGATGGCGTTGGCCTCGTGGCGAGGTGGGAGGCGCCGCCCTGGCAGAGACGTGGGTCTTTCCGGAAGAGGACCACGCCCAGGCCTATGTGCTTTTTATTCACACCCCTATACGCTGGCGTGGCGTATGCCGGGCCATCCCACTCCACTGACGCTTGGGGGGGGCGTAACAGGCAACATTTCCGCGAGGTCCCCCACTGGCTGGGGTGACATGGTGGCGTCCACTGTCCACTACACTCCATACACAAGCGGTGTATGTCGCCATGGATATGGGTGTGTTCTGCATACTGCGAGGCGTCCAGCACATCTCCGGCACTCTTGGCATTGTGTACTTTCCCAATCATGGTTCTACTGCATCCTTCACACATTCCTGGTTGCCACCTCTCCCCACATTCGGCTATTATGTGGCTGAGGTGCCATGCCATTGCTGGCTCATGTTCAGGGCTTGCCCATGTGGACAGTGTAAGTTGTTCTGTCGTGTCTGGTGGGTGGGCATATTGTTGTGCCTGTTGTATGTGTTTTTGTGACGTATGCATTGCCAGCGTTGTGAGTTGCATGGTTGTGGAGTTGAGGTGTGTGGGGTGTTCATTTGTATATTGCCAAGGGGCTGTGCATTTGCCTTGTTGCCATCCTGGGAACGCTGGTTGATGATGGATTGTCGGAGGATGAAGGTATCATGCACACTGGCTGTGTATTTGAAGGCGACATTGTTGGGTGTTCCACGGTGTTCTGTTGTTGCCTGCACATTGGTGTGAGACGTGTGCTTCCTGTTGCGGTGATTGTGTGCTGTGTCACCAGGGGGCCCAGGTAGTACATGTGTGCTGTGTATTGCCCCCAACACGTGCGTGCATCCTGCTATGGCGTATGGTCCTTGCTTGGTCTCCAGCAGATCCTGCGCATTGTGTTGTACGTATGGGGACTGAGGTATCAGGGTGATGGTGATGTCCAGGACAGGTGTGGGGGACTTGGATGTGGCTGGCTGTGAGACTCCTCCGAATCTGGTGTTGGATGGGGGGTCCCAGGGGCCAACAGGTGCAGCAACGCCATCAGCTTTGTGTGGGGTGGGATGTTGGTTGTCCGCTGTGTTGTTGCCGTAGGCCTGTTAGGTGATGATGGTCAGGATGCGTAGGTTGGTTGTCCCTTTCAGCCTGTAGTGGACAGTGACATTGTCAGATGTTGGGTCTGTGCGGCTGGTACGTTTCCTGGGGTCCCGCTATCTTTGCCTGCGCTGCGTCTGTGGTGGTCCGGGGGGGGGGGGGGTGTTCCGGGTGTGAGTTGGGGTCCTGGGGTGGTGGAGGTGGGTGTTGTGGCCCTCTTGGGTGTCCGGGCCGCATGATGGGTGGCTCCATGGCATCTGTTGCCCTTCGGATGTGGCCCTGGGCTGTGCGCCCTTTTGTGGTGCTGGCTGCCGTCTGACTTTATACCAGGTCAGAACAGGTGTAGATTTCCTGGTGCTAACGCGCCTTATCGCTGTTTTTAATTTGGATATAGTCATGGGGAGTATGTCGCGTTGCACATAGACGCTTGACTATATTTTCACATTATGATATTCTATAGTGTTATGTTTTTATGATCTATTCACCCAGGGCACAACCATCGAGTATTGTATAGGGGTAGTGCAACACGTGTTCAGCCTAGTTTGGCTAGACGCATTAAGGATCATGATATATCTAACGTGACCTTGGGTATTTTATACTATTTATGGATTATGTATGTGTTTTGTGTGGGGGGGTCCCCCTTCACATCGATTGGTTGGGTTATGAGACAGGGCACAGCACTTTTGCACCCTGCACCTCACTTCTTTTTGTGCTTTTTCTTAATTTTATCCTCTACAGGTTCCTCTTTGAGAGCAAGGGGCTCCATCACTCCCTGTACCAGAGTGTGCACTAAAACAAGGTGCTTGTTTTTCCTTACCCCTGGATTATAAGGAGGTAGGGACTTTATTCTTGTTGGGATTGTTCAGGTGAAAGTCCTGAAGAAAGCCGGGGTAGTAGTTTCATTCGGCTGAAACATGTCGACATTTTAGCAGAGTGGGGGGTAGGGCTCTGGTTTCTAGTAGCCATTACCATCACCCACTGGTCCGACAGGGACCACGTTTTGTGTCTGGACAGTGTACCCACCATTAAAGACAGAGTGAGGATACCATATTAGGGATACACTGTTACCAGTTTTTAAATTATTCTCTGCCACATTTTTCACCTCTTAGATCCCACACGATTTGTTCACTTTTTATGTTGTGTGTTTGTTTTCCCCTCCCTATTGCTCCACCTCCAGCGTTGGTTAGCGCGGGGTGTGTTTAGCAGAGCCCTATGATGAAGCATGACACAGCTTGCTGTGTGTGAGGGCAGTTTTATACACACTGTTTGTGCCCTGCCTTACACCAATCAACCACCTCACTTATTACCCATCACGATTTATGATTCTGTCAGTCCCTGGTCTGTGTTGTGTGGATTCATAGTCTGTAGGAGGGTGACCAGGGACTTATCCCCTTTCCTCTTTTCTGTGTTATTCTACTAGCATCACACACCTGATGTGTTTTGGCTAATTGGTTGCACCTGCATACCACACTATAAAAAACTCACTCCATTTCATTCCTTTGCCATTCCACTGCACCACGACATTTTCAAGTAGAACTTTTGCCAGTTAAGTGAGGTTAGATTATGGCTTTTTCATGTTTCTTGTCCCATTATCTTTCATATATTTCCTTGTGGTTAATTAATTTTATTTCATCATATTTATTTGGATAATGCCAGGACCCAAAAATTCCCGTTTTCCTAGGTAGAATTGTCAGTCATGGTGGATGAAATTATAAGAGTAGAGCCACAAATGTTTGGAGTCCAAGTCCAAAATACACCCCTATCTCAGAAGACTCAAGTGTGGGCCAGAATAGTCCACAGAGTGAATGCTGTAGCAAACAACCTGTGCACACAGTAGGGGAGAGTGCATTCCCTGGCCTCCAAGCATCACCTGGAGGCCCAGAGGACTGTTGGAGGTTCTCCCAGGCACCCCTTACAACTCATGCCCTAGGAGGCTTGACAGGAATCACTGGTGAAGTGGAGATAGGTAAGCTACACTTTTCAATGTGTCACTAAACCTAAATGTCCTGTTTGCTTTGAAGTTAGCTGTTGCTAATGTCTTCAGCACAATTTATTTCACACAGAAAACTAAATATATCAGTAACATCTTGTTTGGCTTGTTTGTTTGAATGTATTGACTTTTTTAGTTGATATCGCACGTACATGTCCCATTCTGTTGTGGCACAAAGTGTAGACCAGTGCTGGCACTCTTTTAAGTCGAAAGGTGAACAAGGACTGCCTTAAACGTCCAAATTTCCTCAAATTCCTTGTCTAAAAACACCAAATCTGCTATGATCTGGGACATCTGGAATTCTTTGAGTGCCCAGAAACACTGCAGTCCGTGTAAAAAAAAAATCTCAGTAAGATGTGCCTCTCGTTGTTTGAGGAAGCCAGGCTGTCAACTGAATTAACCAAACCGAGTGTTCTTAGGAATCAATTGACTTTGATCCCTTCTTCCTTGCAACCGTATCTAAAGTTTCTTTATAATTCCCAAAATAAATTTGTTTATGCTTCAGGTTGGATATTTTCCACCATTCAGTGACATTTCCAACTCTGAATGATTGGCCTAAAAACCTACAAAAATGTCCATGTGACAACATCTCTACTCAAAGCACCTTGCACACCTTGTACTTTCACAACTTTTTAAAAGGATTTAAGGAAACATTCCATTTTATTGATTTTACGCAATCTTAATTTTAAACAATGTCGTCCTGCTTTTTGTATATACAAACTCTAACTTCCCTGTCAATTTGTTACTCTGTTGCAAAATATTTGTGAAGAGTTTTACAGACCAGGAAAAAATAAATTTTATAGAATGATTTTATGATGGTGAGAATTGTTCACTGTTGCTTGTTTTTACAAAATGTACACTTTTATGGTTTCCGATTAAATTGAGTAAAGCTGATTTTGATTTGAATTGATTTGAATCTGTCTACAGGTTTTTTCCATTAACACAGGCTACAATGTTCCTTTGAGTTCCTCAGTGAAATGTAGTGATTGATGTTAATTGTCATATATTTTGTTCCTTACAGACGACAATGATGTATGGGATTTGTAAGCACTTTACAATGTTAAAAAACAACATTATATGTTGTGTGTTTAAAGCCCTACATTCTATTTGGTGTGCATGTAGAGATGTATTTATGGATATGTTAAAAACTCACATCATGGAAATTAGAAAACACATTATATATTCTTTAGAACTGTACATACATATGTTTTCTGTACAAACCAAATGAAAATTATGTTTGCTACGTATATCCCCCCATAAATCACTCAACCTAGATCATGGCTCTCCAAACAATTGTTTTCAAGCTACCAAAGCTCCCAGACACCTTCAGAGTAGCACACAGCCTTAAGGACACTTATTAGATGGGCACAAGGTCATTTTTTTATATAAACGTTAAGGGACGGCTGTGTTCATGTGACATCATGATCATCAGGCTGCCTTTAGCAAGACCTGACAATGAGCAGTGCTCAGTCAGACTCATGGGTCAGGCTGGGGCTGAGTCACAGGGGCAAACAACTGAAACTGAGGTGTATCTGTCATAAACATATACCAAGTCAAACTTTGAAGTGTGCTTAAAATAGCCCCCTGAATGCTTTTAAATGGACGACATTTGAAAGGGAGAGTTACCTAACTTCTTGAGCTAACACTTCATTCCATTTTACTCCCATTTCAAATTGTTTCATGTCTAAACTGCAGGCCCCTTACTCCCAGTGGCCAGGATTCACTGTATTCATGTTTAGCCTTCAGTAGTTCACAATATTTTGCACTGATCAGAAGTAGGTTACATCACAGAATATGTAGGAGCTCCCTGGGCTAGATAATGTCGCAGGCCTGGATTAGTGAGTTTAGGCCATGACGTGGGATGAGGGTAGTCAACAGGTCATTACAAAAGTGTGTATTAATATATTGTTTTGGGTCCGCATGTGAAAATACACATATTGTATGGTAAATTATGAGTCATGCTTGTGATAGATGTAGAAAAACTGTGTTACATGAATATAGACAAACAAAAAGCCACAAAACAATTGTTTTTTCTTTCATTTCTTTTATCCATACAGGTCAACGCCCATCAGAAGCACAACATCTGGAAGGCAATTGCAAGGAAGGAGTGGACCATAGGGGTCTATAAGTGGTGCAGTGTCCATTTCAGGAAGAGGTGGAAGGACCTACGACGCTGGACCAGAAAGTCAGCCAAAGTGCAGCTCGGAGAGTCCTCCCAGTGTGGGAAGCACATTCGCCACACCCTGAGCCCCCCAAATGGCCCACATTCTTGGGGTGACCTATCCAGAGCTTGATGGGCAGTTGAGAGCCCAACAGCAACATGAAGGGGGTAAGTTCTTATTAGAGTTTCACATGTTACATAATTCATTTTTGTTACAGCCAGGATTTTTCCCATCAATATTAAGGGTGACCCATGTCCAAAGCACAAGAAGAGTTCTTGAAGGTGTAAGTTTTACACCATGTGTATGATGATGTGCTTTGTCTATTAATTTGTTGGAAAGGATCCCACCTGATTCCTGTTTACAGCCAAAGGACTGTTCTGAGCAGACACATGGCTGCCTAAACTACACATAGACATCAGGGGGCATATTTACAAGGGCATTGTGTCACAGGAACGTTACTTTTACCGATGTTTCTATGGCACAATGCCCTGCTCCATATTTACAAAGTGGTGGCTTGAAGCCACTTTTTGTGGCTTAACACCGCTTTGTAAATATGGTCACTTTCATGCAGTTTTCTGTGTGAAAGGGGCGTGCAATGGGTGTTGCTGTGGGCATTCCACACATTGCTTTTTGACACAGCTCCAGATTTACAAGGAAGTGCAAATCTGAGGCAGCGGCAAAAACTAACGCCAAGCAATAGCAGGCATTAGAAAGGTGTAACTTGGAGAAACACTTTTATTTCTCCTAGTTTTTGCTTTTTCTATGTGTGTTGCATTCTGAGAGCAAATGCCATTAATGTTCCTTCCTGCACATAAACAATTATTAACCTGCAAAGCAGACACTCTTGCACTATGGTGCAAGGGTGTCTTTGTTGGCACTAGGCAGCTATTATTAACGCCAGCAAAAACACAGGGGTGCACAGTATTGTTGTAAATTCAGCGTATCTCTGCATTTTGGAAATGGCAGAATGCGGTGCTGCAAATTCTGCAGCAGCTCTGCGCTCCACAATTTCCTTGTAAATATGCCCCCAGGTTCTTTGATGTCATGAAGGTCAGCTCTACCAAAAAGGCCAGTAGTCTTTATTGTGTCAGGTGTTATGATCCTTCACTATTGTGGATGATGTAGCTCTATTACATGTGACATAGCATACTATGCACTTATGATGCAGTGGATGTACCCAAACGTCACGTTGGTAAGTTGGGATTCTACACAAACAAGAGTGAACATGTGATCCAAAATGACTAGTGACAGCAGAATTAATGGCTACATTTTGGAATCAAAACATATCTGAATTGTGTTTAGCATCAGAAGTACTGTTTCATCATGTTAAAAGTGATTGATTTAGCTGATGTCTTCCTCCTTCACAAATGTGTGTGTAAGCCAGTCTGTTTTTGGACAAATAATTGTGATAGGCATAAAACCTTTGTTGAAACACAGACAGGAATGTGTACACATTGGTGACAGAGTAACACATACCCAAAACCATTTCTCAGTGTCCTTTGTCATGTCCAGATGATAAATCAATGATGCAGAAAAATGAGACACTTAAAGGGATTTTGGCAGATTGAATGTTCCATCACATAACTGTAGGAGTATCCTATCAGGAAATCTCAGAATCAGGCCCAACTCATGGCTCAGTAGGCAAATGTAGAAATGCATCAAGGTGTAATATGTTGCATATTGTGATTTACATTTGAATCTTTGAAGTAAAAACTATATATGAACCAGTGGATGTAATACTTACTGTGATGTTCTACACATTTTTGATTGCAGTGAAAGCCAGCACATTTAGTGAAACAATTTCACAATGATAAAACAAGCTTCAACTGACTAGAGATAATTAGGAGTCAATGTGAAAATGTTTTTGCTCTGTACTGAAGTGTATTAGAAATGTTTCAAGGCCTGCGTATTTACTTATGCTGTAGAAGTCATTTGTCAATCCACATAATATTTGTTTCTTACTGTCTTCAATAGAATAGGTATATGCATAATATGTGATCCATTGCTAAGCTCCTCCAGTCCAGAATCCATTTATATAACTTTAGTCCTTTGAAGTAAGCGTTACTATTGAAAAATTCCCAAGCAAGTGTAACATGCTTTCAGTTTAAACTAATATTGGTACAACATTGCAGTATTTGTTGACACAAGTATTCATATTTTACTTATTGAGAATGAAAAGTATGCAGATTTTAGGAACTTGTGAACACACTGTACAAAGGTATTTATGGCACAGATCCTTTTTGGTGATATCAGTTTACCATTCTAAACAACAAAGCCCAACCATTCAGAGGTGTTAAACAGTTCCTGGAGAGACACAATAATGGAGAAGAGACAAGAACTATCAGGGGGAATGAAAAACTGTGACCAAATGGTTTCTGAAAATGTTGCATACATGCATTAGCTTATGCTAATGTAGAACCAAAGTTTGAGAGCCTTGAAGCAAGTGAAATGTGAAAACTTGGAAACTGTTTTGTGATCAAAGTTCATGATCAGTTCTGTTTACACACATTAAATACAACTTTTGTATATGTCATTTCAGCATCATCAGGAGCAGGCGGAGGAGATATTGGCCACAGAGGCAGGGAAGCAGCTGGCCACTGTGGTTCGGGTGCTGACACCACCAACATCGAGGGACCCGTTGGCACAGAGGGTGAGGGGAGTGCAACAGAGGACACCTGCTCCTCAAAATCTTCTTCAGCGCCTTCAGCGAGCACTCCCTGGTGGTAGCAGATCCGAGAGGAAATCTACCAACTGCATCCTTGTCTGCCAACCAGAGTACCATCTCCACCCTCCCTCTTGCTCACCCCCAAGTTGGCCAACCCACCCCCCTAAAAGGGGTGGCGTCTCCTTCGCTGCAGGCACCTCACCACCTGCTCCCCCAGTTGCATTGAGTGAGGAGGCTATTGACCTCCTCCGGAACATCTCAGTAGGCCAGACTGCACTACTGAATGCCATCCAGGGGTTTGACTACCATATACAACAAATGGTAGCATATCTGGAAGGCATTCACAGTGCTATGTTTGGCCTTTCAGAGGTCTTTTCAAGGTCTTGCCTCCTCACTGACCGCAGCCTCCCAACCATCCCAACCTTTTGCCCTACATCCCACCCCTTCCCCATCCCAATTCCCTATTCCCAAACCTGTCCCAAGTACACTCATAACTTTTCACGCACCTGCTCAAACAGACACATGCATCACACCCACACAGAAACACAAACAACACAAAAAACACAGGCACACATCCAAATATACAGAGACCACACCCACCACCACACTCACATGCACCACCACCACCGCCGCACCGACACAGACCCCAGCCAACAATACACATATGCACCACCCACCACCAGCACACCCACAGACAACCACAGACACCGCACCCACCACCATACACACATGCACCACGACCAGCACACCCACAGAGACCACACCACACCACCACCCTCCACCACACATGCATGCACCATCTCCACCACCAGCACACCCACATCCACATGCACCACACCCAGCACCTCCACAGCACACCCATCCACATACACACACACATTAGAATCCACACTCCAAAAACACAAACGCCCACACTCACACAAACAACAGATGCCTAGAAAGCAAGACACACCCAAACGTGCACGTCATACACCAGACTCACATCCACCTGCACCATCAACAGACACATGCACATCAGCCACTGCCACTCCCTCTACCAAACCCAACCCCCTGCTGAACATCCTACCCATTTCCCCTGTGAGAGATTATTGTTTGCCCTTTCCTTAACCCCTTCCTAAGCCCAAACCACCCCTCCCAAATGTAAATCTACCCATTCCACACCCCAGCCCGCCCCTTGCACATCCCAGCCCACCCCTCCCAATACAGAAACCACCCCTACTAAAACCAAAAATACCCCTCCCAAACGCCAAATCACCCCTCCCAAACCCAAGAGCAGGCCTCCCAAATTTCCACCCCCAAAACCCAAACACCCTCCTTTCAAGTACAAGTAAGGTGCCTGCTCTGCCCACTAGATAACCCTTCCTGAGGAGGTGTCCCTTGGCAGTGAATAAGGAGGCAAGCTTTGTGCCACCGCACAACAGTACAGTTTCTTGGTTCACTTATAGACTGCCTTTAGGCTTTTATAGCATTTTGAGAGGTTCACTGACAGAATATCAATGTAAAAATATAGATGTTAAAAATATAGTTGTACAAAATATCGATTTTTACTTATAAATAAAAAAAAAATATATATTAAATATATTAAATATTAAAATTAATTTAAAAAAAATAAAGTAGATTTAATATACATTTTAACAAATATAACAAATAAACTTAATTTAAAAAAAGTTAAACACACATACATAATAATTAATTATCTACTGGCGGTCGCCAGTAGATAGTTATAGTTAGGACCTATTTTCCATAGGAAATTCACAACATTCTATTTGAAATAACTTTGGCGCCGGTTGACGAATCTTCGCGAAATTTTCAAAACTCGTGGGGCACTCCGGTCCGCTCCTATCCTGAAAGTTTCGGGGTGATTCGACAAGCGGGGGCCAAGAAAAAAGGGGGGTCCCAAAACGTGTTTTCCTCATGCAATTTTCCATAGGAAACTTTAGACACAGCTACAGCCCGAACTGCTGAACGGAATTACACCAAATTTGGCAAAGAGGTAGTTCTTGGTTCAGAAAGAACCCTTTTTGTTAAATGGTGTAAATCCGTTCAGTAGTTGCTGAGAAAATCAAAAGTAAAAACACATATATATCTATGGCCGCGGAGGATCCGCGCACCCTCCCGATCACGAGCTGTATGCTAATTGGCTGTCAACACTCCAAACCAGGAAGTGTTGGCAGCCATCTTGTGCCTCAGTAGAACCGAGGCACAAGAAATCAGAGAAACAAGTGCGCAAAACGCAAAAAGGGGGCAGGGTAGAAACACCCTGACCCCCTAGGCCTGCTTAGGGGGTCCCACAAGGACCCCCAGGGCCCCAAAAAATTTTATTTTTTTTAAAAAATCGGCGGGATGCGCAGATCCCGCCGTGAAAAAAACGAAGCGCGGACTCCGCGCTTCGTTGTTATTTGGCCCCCGGGTGGGTCAAGTCCGGGGGCATGCAGGGGTTAATCAAAAAATTGTGTGGGGGCCCCCCAAGCCCTGGGGACCACCACCCCCGGGGATTTGAATTAAAAATAGTGCGGGAGGGCACTCGGCCCTCCTGCAGCCCCGGGGACCGCCACCCCCGGGGCTTCTTTTTAAAAAAATAAAATTACCTGTGTGGGGGGCTCGAGCCCTCCACACACCCCGAGACTGCCACCTCCCGGGGCACTAAGAATTTTAATGTGGGGGTCCGTTTCGGACCCCGAGCCCCGGGGACCACCACCTCCCCGGGGCTGTGCAACAGGTGGGAGGGGGGCCGCGCAGCCCCCCTCCTGGAGCCCTTGATGGCCCTGGGGACCGCCACACCCCAGGGCCGGCTCCTGCAGTGTCCCGGGGTGCCCACCCCCAGGACACTGTAGTTTGCTATGGCAGGGGGGGAGCCTCGCGGCTCCCGCCCTGCCTTAGAAAACTGCTTTGGTTTTTGGAAGAGAGAGCAGGAAACCTGCTCTCTCTTCCAAAAACAAAAGACAATTGCTTTTCCACACGGGGAGCTGCATCTTAGCAGTTCCCCATGTGGAAAAGCAATGCCGGCTCCCGAGGGACGCGGGGAGCGGGCGGGACCGTGGGGGATTGGGGACCCCCCCACGGTCCCCAACGGAGAGGGCTAGTCCCGGGGGATGGGGTCCCCGGGGCTACAAGTGGCCCGGGAGGGGGGCCACGCAGCCCCCTTCCCCAAAATTTAAATTAAAAAAAATAAATAATTAAAAAAACAAAGGCCGGCCCCGGGGGATGGGGTCCCTGGGGCCATAAGTGGCCTGAGGAGGGGGGCAATGCAGCCCCCCTCCAAAAGATTTTTAAAAAATTAAAAAGGCCATGCCCTGGGGGATGGGGTCCCCGGGGCCGATTAAGGCTTCGGGAGGGGGGCCACGCGGCCCCCTTCCAAATTTTTTGTTTTTTAAAAAATAAATTAGGGGGCAGGCCCTGGGGGATGGGGTCCCCAGGGCCAATAAATTAGAAAAAGAAGGGGGGCCACACAGCCCCTCTTCTTAAAAAACAAAAAAATAAAAGACCGGTATCGCGCCGGAGGCCACGCCCCCTCCTTGCAGCACTCTGCAAACGCGCCCCCTGGCGCGTTTGCAGATGGAAACGAATACCCCTTCAATACTGGGGGTCCCTGGGGCCAACTAGCCCACCAGGAACCTCCAGTATGCGCCAGGGGGCTGCGTTGCAGAGAGGGTGTTCTGAGGCCACGCTCCTTTTTACACCTCTCTGCAACGCAGCTCTGTGGCGCTTAATGGAGGTAGCTGGTGGGCTAGTTGCACCCCAGGGACCCTCAGGATTCAAGGGAGTTAATCCCCCAACTTAAAACGCGCCACGGGGTGCGTTTGCACAGTGGTGAAGGGAGGAGGCGGGGCCTGAGGTGACATGTGGGCAAACACGCCCTGTGGCGCGTTTTAAGTTGGGGGATTAAGTCCCCTTGAATCCTGAGGGTCCCTGGGGTCCAACTAGCCCACCAGGTACCTCCAGTAAGCGCCACAGAGCTGCGTTGCAGAGAGGTGTAAAAAGGGGCATGGCCTCGGACCACCTCTCTGCAACGCAGGCCTGTGGCGCTTAGTGGAAGTACCTGGTGGGCTAGTTGGGCCCCAGAGACCCTCAGGACTCAAGGTGACCTAATACCCCAACTTAAATCGCGCCACAGGGCACGTTTGCACAGTGGTGAAGGGAGGGCGGGGCCTCAGGTGACATGTGTGCAAACACGCCCTGTGGCCCGTTTTAAGTTGGGGA
The DNA here is from genome assembly GCA_963921515.1 of Calotriton arnoldi. Lineage (NCBI taxonomy): Eukaryota > Metazoa > Chordata > Amphibia > Caudata > Salamandridae > Calotriton > Calotriton arnoldi. Next base: position 254,533 of record CAWUFW010006929.1, on the reverse strand, counting down.
ATTAATTCCCCTTGAATCCTGAGGGACCCTGGGGGCCAACTAGCCCACCAGGTACCTCCAGTGTGCGCCACAGGGCTGCGTTGCAGAGAGGTGGTCAAGGCCACGCCCTTTTACACCTCTGTGCAACGCAGCTCTGTGGCGCTTACTGGAGGTACCTAGTGGGCTAGTTGGCCTCAGAGGCCCTCAGGATTCAAGGGACTTAATCCCCAACTTAAAACACCCCACAGGGCTTGTTTGCACACATGTCACCTCAGGCCCCCTCCCTTCACCACTGTGAAAAAGCACCCGGGCGCGTTTTAAGAGGAAGTTTTAATCCCCCTGCCCTATTATGTACTAGGGCCTTACAGAGGAGGTCATGCTAATCACAGGGGTACCCCAATGCATAGTGTTCCCTAGTGTATGTAGGTGTTTTCACTGTATTCTAATTGTCTTTTAGCATAGCACTGGCTCTAGGCCTGGTTAGTCCGAGTCAGTTACCACCAGTACCCGTCTGAAAAAGTTGTGGGCACAGGATGAGTTTGCAACAAGGCCTCTTTCTGCTCCTCTGTTGGTTCTTTCTGCACATGTCTTGCTTCTTCCTGCTCTTTTCTTCGTCTTTGTGGACTTCTGTTGCTTTTTCTGCATTTCTTTTGCTTCTTTCTGTGCGTTTTTCTTCTTTCTTCACATGTCCTACCTCTGTAGGCATAGTTAGAAACTAGCATTTAAAAAACCTTTGAAATTCACTTAAAAAACCATAGGTTTCAGGCACGTTATAGTTAGAAATGAGCATTTAAAAAACCTTTGAAATTCACTGAAAAAACCATAGGTTTCAGGCACGTTATAGTTAGAAATTAGCATTTAAAAAACCTTAGAAATTCACTGAAAAAACCATAGGTTTTAGGGAAAGTTATAGTTAGTTGGACATTGCACTCGTACAAAACCCGTGAAATTCCCCCGTTATAGTTAGTTCAGCTAACTATAACTCGCGCTCCCGCAATGCACTGCTGATGACGTCACATATTACATCACTCATGACATGGTCAGTGACATCACTGATGACATCACTGATGACATCATCCAGTGACTGTGGGGTCGATTCCGATCCCGGTTGGAGGCGCACCTAATACCATTCGGCCGGGGAAAAAGCCAGGTGAATGCCTCTTTCCGGACCGAGTCGCACATACGTCCGAACGAGCAAGTACGATGCGCACAACTGCCCAAATCCCGACCCAGTCGTACTCACCCAATACAGGTCCTGTTCTCCGACCGAGGCGGATCCGGAAACGCAGAATCGAGTCGCACGGAAGCCAAAATGCAGCCCCGTCCGGCCGGACAAGTACGATGCGCCATCCGTCGCGCCGAACCCGTCGCTACGCACGGCACGTCAAAGCATCCGGGAGAGGCGCACATAAGCTCCGATTCGCGCCACAAGACGATCCACGGCTACGAGGCGAGACACGCCAGCGACGAGGACGAGGCGAAGCAAAGAGAAAGACGAACGAAGCGAACCAACCATGAATCCCATCGTGCCGATCCTACCAATATTCTACATCTATTACCGGAACTGGCACGGACGCGTACGACGCAGAAGGTAAGTCAGACACCCACCACACAAACAAACCACACGTACCCGACAAATCACACACACACATAGGGATGCAGAAATTACTTACACCAGCAACAGCAGCACCATAGGGGCGGGATGGCTATCACCAATGCCACATATACACATAGGGGCCTGGATGCCAACCACTAACACCACCCCTACCCAGGGGGTGCTAGATGCCTGTAACTACTACCACCTCTACCCATGGGGGGCTGGATGCCTACCACCACTACCACCCCTACCCAGGGGGTGCCAGATGCCTACCACTACCACCACCCCTACTCAGGGGGTGCCAGATGCCTACCACTACCACCACCACTACCCAGGGGGTACCAGATGCCTACCACTACCACCACCCTTACTCAGGGGGTGCCAGATGCCTACCACTACCACCACCCCTACCCAGGGGGTGCTAGATGCCTACCACTACTACCACCCCTACCCATGGGGGGCAGGATGCCTGTCACTACTACCACCTCTACCCATGGGGGGCTGGATGCCTACCACCACTACCACCCCTACCCAGGGGGTACTAGATGCCTACCCCTACCACCACCCCTACCCAGGGGGTGCCAGATGCCTACCACCACTACCACCCCTACCCAGGGGTTGCTAGATGCCTACCACTACCACCCCTACCCATGGGGGGCAGGATGCCTGACACTACTACCACCTCTACCCATGGGGGGCTGGATGCCTACCACCACTACCACCCCTACCCAGGGGGTGCTAGATGCCTACCCCTACCACCACCCCTACCCAGGGGGTACCAGATGCCTACCACCACTACCACCCCTACCCAGGGGGTGCTAGATGCCTGTCACTACTACCACCCCTACCCATGGGGGGCAGGATGCCTGTCACTACCACCACCCCTACCCAGGGGGTGCCAGATGCCTACCACCACTACCACCCCTACCCAGGGGGTGCTAGATGCCTACCACTACTACCACCCTACCCATGGGGGGCAGGATGCCTGTCACTACTACCACCTCTACCCATGGGGGGCTGGATGCCTACCACCACTACCACCCCTACCCAGGGGGTGCTAGATGCCTACCACTACCACCACCCCTACCCAGGGGGTGCTAGATGCCTACCACTACTACCACCCCTACCCAGGGGGTGCCAGATGCCTACCACCACTACCACCCCTACCCAGGGGGTGCTAGATGCCTGTCACTACTACCACCCCTACCCATGGGGGGCAGGATGCCTGTCACTACCACCACCCCTACCCAGGAGGTGCCAGATGCCTACCACCACTATCACCCCTACCCAGGGGGTGCTAGATGCCTGTCACTACTACCACCCCTACCCATGGGGGGCAGGATGCCTGTCACTACCACCACCCCTACCCAGGGGGTGCCAGATGCCTACCACCACTACCACCCCTACCCAGGGGGTGCTAGATGCCTACCACTACTACCACCCCTACCCATGGGGGGCAGGATGCCTGTCACTACTACCACCTCTACCCATGGGGGGCTGGATGCCTACCACCACTACCACCCCTACCCAGGGGATACTAGATGCCTACCACCACCCCTGCCCAGGGGGTACCAGATGCCTACCACCACTACCACCCCTACCCAGGGGGTGCTAGATGCCTGTCACTACTACCACACCTACCCATGGGGGGCAGGATGCCTGTCATTACCACCACCCCTACCCAGGGGGTGCCAGATGCCTACCACAACTACCACCCCTACTCAGGGGTGCCAGATGCCTACCACTACCACCACCCCTACCCAGGGGTGCTAGATGCCTACCACTACTACCACCCCTACCCATGGGGGCAGGATGCCTGTCACTACTACCACCTCTACCCATGGGGGGCTGGATGCCTACCACCACTACCACCCCTACCCAGGGGGTGCTAGATGCCTACCACTACCACCACCCCTACCCAGGGGGTGCTAAATGCCTACCACCACTACCACCCCTACCCAGGGGGTGCTAGATGCCTGTCACTACTACCACCCCTACCCATGGGGGGCAGGATGCCTGTCACTACCACCACCCCTACCCAGGGGGTGCCAGATGCCTACCACCACTACCACCCCTACCCAGGGGTGCTAGCTGCCTGTCACTACTACCACCCCTACCCATGGGGGCAGGATGCCTGTCACTAACACCACCCCTACCCAGGGGGTGCCAGATGCCTACCACTACCACCACCCCTACCCAGGGGGTGCTAGATGCCTACCACTACTACCACCCCTACCCATGGGGGGCAGGATGCCTGTCACTACTACCACCTCTACCCATGGGGGGCTGGATGCCTACAACCACTACCACCCCTACCCAGGGGTGCTAGATGCCTACCCCTACCACCACCCCTACCCAGGGGTGCCAGTTGCCTACCACCACTACCACCCCTACCCAGGGGGTGCTAGATGCCTACCACTACTACCACTCCTACCCATGGGGGGCAGGATGCCTGTCACTACTACCACCTCTACCCATGGGGGGCTGGATGCCCTACCACCACTACCACCCCTACCCAGGGGGTGCTAGATGCCTACCCCTACCACCACCCCTACCCAGAGGGTGCCAGATGCCTACCACCACTACCACCCCTACCCAGGGGGTGCTAGATGCCTGTCACTACTACCACCCCTACCCATGGGGGCAGGATGCCTGTCACTACCACCACCCCTACCCAGGGGGTGCCAGATGCCTACCACCACTACCACCCCTACCCAGGGGTGCTAGATGCCTGTCACTACTACCACCCCTACCCATGGGGGGCAGGATGCCTGTCACTACCACCACCCCTACCCAGGGGGTGCCAGATGCCTACCACTACCACCACCCCTACCCAGGGGGTGCTAGATGCCTACCACTACTACCACCCCTACCCATGGGGGGCAGGATGCCACTACCACCCCTACCCAGGGGGTGCTAGATGCCTACCCCTACCACCACCCATACCCAGGGGGTGCTAGATGCCTACCACTACCACCACCTCTACCCAGGGGGTGCTAGATGCCTACCACTACTACCACCCCTACCCATGGGGGGCAGGATGCCAATCACTACTACCACCTCTACCCATGGGGGGCTGGATGCCTGTCACTACTACCATCCCCACTCATAGGGGGATGGATGCCTACCACCACTACCACCCCTACCCAGGGGGTGCCAGATGCCTACCACTACCACCACCCCTACCCAGGGGTTGCTAGATGCCTACCCCTACCACCACCCCTACCCAGGGGGTGCCAGATGCCTACCACCACTACCACCCCTACCCAGGGGGTGCTAGATGCCTACCACTACTACCACCCCTACCCATGGGGGGCAGGATGCCTGTCACTACTACCACCTCTACCCATGGGGGGCTGGATGCCTACCACCACTACCACCCCTACCCAGGGGGTACTAGATGCCTACCCCTACCACCACCCCTACCCAGGGGGTGCCAGATGCCTACCACCACTACCACCCCTACCCAGGGGTTGCTAGATGCCTACCACTACCACCCCTACCCATGGGGGGCAGGATGCCTGACACTACTACCACCTCTACCCATGGGGGGCTGGATGCCTACCACCACTACCACCCCTACCCAGGGGGTGCTAGATGCCTACCCCTACCACCACCCCTACCCAGTGGGTGCCAGATGCCTACCACCACTACCACCCCTACCCAGGGGGTGCTAGATGCCTGTCACTACTACCACCCCTACCCATGGGGGGCAGGATGCCTGTCACTACCACCACCCCTACCCAGGGGGTGCCAGATGCCTACCACTACCACCACCCCTACCCAGGGGGTGCTAGATGCCTACCACTACTACCACCCCTACCCATGGGGGGCAGGATGCCTGTCACTACTACCACCTCTACCCATGGGGGACTGGATGCCTACCACCACTACCACCCCTACCCAGGGAGTGCTAGATGCCTACCCCTACCACCACCCCTACCCAGGGGGTGCCAGATGCCTACCACCACTACCACCCCTACCCAGGGGGTGCTAGATGCCTACCACTACTACCACCCCTACCCATGGGGGGCAGGATGCCTGTCACTACTACCACCTCTACCCATGGGGGGCTGGATGCCTACCACCACTACCACCCCTACCCAGGGGGTGCTAGATGCCTGTCACTACTACCACCCCTACCCAGGGGGTGCTGGATGCCTGTCACTACTACCACCTCTACCCATGGGGGGCTGGATGCCTACCACCAACAACACCCCCACTCATAGGATGGGTAATGCATGACACAACAAGCACACACCAACATAAGGAATGCAACAAAAAGACACCCCCCAACACCATGACAAGCGTGTGTAGACTGTGTCAAATGCCTACAACACTGAACATGACTTTGAACATACAATGTGACCCCCTATCACATGTGTCACACATAAATGTGTGTGGCCCCCACAATGCAAGCAGACCATGACCACTGTGGCAATGGGGTCCAACCCCCATCATCACAGTGACCAAAAGGTAAGTGCGGGGTCCATAGCTGAAGCACATCTTGAACATTGTGGCAATGGGGTTTAAACCCCCATCATCACAGTGACCAAAATGTAAGTGTGGGGCTCATAGCTGAAGCACATCTTGAACATTGTGGCAATGGTGTCTAAACCCCCATCATCACAGTGACCAAAAGGTAAGTGTGGGGTCCATAGCTGAAGCACATCTTGAACATTGTGGCAATGGGGTTTAAACCCCCATCATCACAGTGACCAAAAGGTAAGTGTGGGGTCCATAGCTGAAGCACATTTTGAACATTGTGGCAATGGGGTTTAAACCCCCATCATCACAGTGACCAAAAGGTAAGTGTGGGGTCCATAGCTGAAGCACATTTTGAACATTGTGTCAATGGGGATTAAACCCCCATCATCACAGTGACCAAAATGTAAGTGTGGAGCCCATAGCTGAAGCACATCTTGAACATTGTGGCAATGGTGTCTAAACCCCCATCATCACAGTGACCAAAAGGTAAGTGTGGGGTCCATAGCTGAAGCACATTTTGAACATTGTGGCCATGGGGTCTAAACCCCCTTCATCACAGTGACCAAAAGGTAAGTGTGGGGTCCATAGCTGAAGCACATTTTGAACATTGTGGCAATGGGGTCTAAACCCCCATCATCACAGTGACCAAAATGTAAATGCGGGGCCCATAGCTGAAGCACATCTTGAACATTGTGGCAATGGGGTCTAAACCCCCATCATCACAGTGACCAAAATGTAAGTGTTGACATTGAAAAAGCTGCAACTGCCAAACTGCATGGATGATTCCTGGTCACAGAACAACAAACACATCAGTGGCAAAGTACTGCTTGTGTCCCATAGCAACATAGATTGGGGGAGGCAAACAGTTCAGTGCAAATAAGACATACCTTTGGCCATGTGCAGACAAACATCACCCATGGGGGCTGACACTGTCAACATCCATCAATGACACAATGACAGAAGTGACCATCATACTGCAGACCCACATATTTGCACCAATGGCCACACAAATGGAGATACCCTGTGGAGACTGTAGATGTGAGGTGAACAAATAACATACCATGGCAGCAATGGGACACACAAACAATGATCATTGTGCTGACTGATGACCTAGGAGTCCCAGGGACAGCAGGTGAAACCCACCAAACAACATACAGCCAATGGCACACTAAAGATATGCCAATGCAGTGGTGCAGATGCACAAACACAAACAGGCAGACCCACACTGCACATCAAACACAACAGGTGAGGGAGGGTGCCAGTGTCCCCAGGCAACCACACAACACATGATGAGGCCTGAATACCAATTACACAGATGCACGTACAGTGCCACACAAAAGTGACTCATGGATCCAAATCCCCTATGTGGGCAATCAGGCATTGTTAGATGAGAGGGAGCACAAATTACACATGTCACACAAGCTTGTAGGAACAGCAACTAACACAGCAAGAGACAGACCCACCACAGCACTACCCCCAGGGACCCCATATTGTGCTGACACTAGCCTGTATGATAATCCCACTGTGATGACAATGTCAGATGTTGTTCACACTGTGAACCCCAGCCATGTGTCCTGAGCAACTAACTACCATCACACCTACACAAGCTCCAATCAATCAGCACGGCCTGCCAGCCAAGGCCAATATGGAGGCAGGGGTCTGGCCGTGCAACAACTCACTTTTGCACACACTCAACACCACACACCCTGATCTCCACCAATGTGCAGCAGTGAAGCTCACATGGACAGGGAAATCGGAACATTGAACAGTGGTAAGCCCACCAGATGTGCATCAGTGTAAGACAAAGATGTTCATTTACAAATGCAAAAAGGACATCCCTGTGTCAAATGCTGAACATTACACCCTCAGACTGTAGCAAAGGATGCCATAGATCCAGACTACAACAGGACACATATCCCATGGACCACATGGAGTCCATCACTGCAACACTTCTTCGTCCTGATGTGAACACTATTACAACTGCAAATGCAGGATGCTACTCATCCACATCATGTACATCAAAAGAAAACCCAAAAGTAAACAAAAAGGGGCTTTATTCAGCAAATGTCAGGGTAAACACAAAAGTCCAAAAGAAACTAAGGCCAATGGCCAGTCCAAAATCACAGTACCAACAGGGTGAGAAGTGACAACTGGTCACACATTGCTTGCCTGCACTGGTACGGTTGGGGGACATCCCCTTGGAGGGGCATACAAGGGGCAGGCCAGGCACCGCAGGGACAGGATCAGGGGATGGCAGAGTGAGGCAGTGAAGGGGTGGTGGGTGCAGGAGTGTCACCGGCAACTGCAGTGGAGGTGTCTGACTCAGGGGGCCGGCACCACTGTGGTACACAAGTCAGTTGGTGTGGGTGCTGCAACCACTGCAGTGGGCTGGACTGATGTAGTGGACTGGGTACCCACTGCAGTGCCCGAGTCAGACGTGGTGGTTGTGGACTCCACTGCAGTGCATGACTCCAAGGGAGTGGAAGGGTGGGCAGATGAGGTGGGCAGGACAGAGGGGGGACCCGGTCCCCACAACAGTGCCACTAACAGGCAGAGCGTCTGGGTTGGGGGTGGAAGAGCAAGTGGCAGGGGGGAGGGCCTAAGCAGTCTGGGGATGCAGTATCGGTGTGTGGGGGAACCTGGGGCAGGGTGTGGCGGGGGAACCTGTGCAGTGGTGGCCTGGGGGATGGAGGAGAGAGACTGGGCGCTGGAGCTGCGTGGTGGTGGGGTCTTGCTCTTCCTGCTCCGGGGGGACTTCCTAATGGGCTCCTGTGTCTGCCTGCACCTGCGGGAGGGTGTCCGGGGGCGAGGGGCACTCCTCTCTGTGTGGGTGGACTTCCTCTTCCCCTGGTATGCTGGATCAGCAGGAATGGAGGGGAAGAGGCCGAGGTCCCACAGGAAGATCTGCTGTGTAGGTGGGGTAGCAGGCGAGGCAAGGGAAGGGGTCTTGGAGGGAGAGGATTTGGAGGACTGCGGAGTGAATGTGGATGCCTGTGTGTGTGTGTGTGTTCCCCATCCCCTGTGTCTGTGGTATCAGTCCCCTGAGGATGCTTGTGTGCACGTCTTGCCTTACTCTTGGGTGTGTCTGTGCTGCTCGTGTCTGTGTGTTTGGTTGACTGTACAGGTGTGCATGTGCTTTGGACAGGTAGGGGGCAGGAAGTGTGGATGGGGCAGAGGTGGGAGGGGTGAGGGACTGTTGGAGGAGGGACACTGCTGCCGTCAGGGAGGAGTCCATGGACCTATTGCTCCTCTGTAGGGCAGACATACCCTTCGAGATGCCCTCCATGAACGACACCAGCTGTGTCAACAGAGTGGTGTGTGCATGGAGGACACTCAGCATTGCTGTCTGCCCTACATGGAGCTGCCGAAGGAGGTACACAGACTCCTCACTCAGGGCAGCAGGGGACACAGGGGCAGGGGCTGCGGTGACTGGCACGAAGGAGACACACTCCCGAGCACGGGAGCCTCCACGGACCTCAGGAATGGGAGCCAATGGGAGGGCGGTGGTGGTGGTGGCGGGCCCAGACAGACTAGCTGGCCTTTGGTGGCTGCTGAGACCCGCCTCCACAAGGGAGTCATCCTCCGAGCTGCTGTGGTCCCCAGCTGAGGTGGATGGTGCTGAGGACTCCTCGGTGTGGCTCCCCTCGCCCTCCGTGCCACTGGGTCCCTCTGACCACTCGTCCGATGCTGACCCAGTCTGGCTCCGCTGCTCCTCCTGGTCCGTGGAGCTGTCCCCTCCTGTGGCTGTGGATGTATCTGCAAACAATTAGGGAAACAGACAAACATCAGTCACCTGCACTGACCGCACACACCACAGTAAGTACAGCACACTACAGAGCAAGCCCTGGCATCCTTAGTTGAACATTGCCTAAAGTCCTCACACAGATTCGGGGAAGCCAATTGTCAGTCTGATGGTCAACCATGGGACTCACACCCCTCCTGCCCTTGCACCCATCTGTCTGGTGCCTGTCTGATGGTAAGACCCCAGTGTGGACACATGCACCACCTACACAGTTGTTGGACATTGCAGGGAACACGGTGAAGTATGTGAACATGCACACATCACATCTCTTGCCACTGCGTAAGTGCAGGTGTCCGGATAAAGGGATGGCCAGAGTCTAATTAGAAATGCATGTGATGCATACCAGCACCAGACACCATGATGCACCCATGTCCGGATAGTCAATGCCACAATGGGGTGCATGTTGCACATGTCACTCCCCTGCAGGATCAGTCCCAGGAAGTTTAATGCCATGACACAGGAATGCGTGCAAAGTCATACATTACTGTCTCAAGTCACATGGCCATGGCAGCCAGCCAACAACAGTCTGCACTGTGTCACAATCCGAGGGCATGGGGAATGCAAGTTATGTGACTGACAAGTGCACATGTCCATCCCCCAAAAACCACATCATCTGTACTACTATTTGTCCACGTCATACCAACTGGACATATGGGGGACATGAAACACAACTCACTGAACATGAGCACCTCACAGTGTGCTGTGAATGAAAATACAGCTGCCTGAAAGTCACAGTCGCAAACACCTGTGTGCACAGTCAAGTGATCAGACACCTATGAGTCACAGAAGTATCGTCTATCATGGTCACATCTCAGATGGCATGCTGAGCCCTAACCGATAAACATACCAGTAGTCCTGACAACGAAGACACAGCACAATGAGACAGAGGCAGACACCTGTGGGTACATTTCACTGATCACAACATGCCAGATGATACACGGGAGTGGGAGTACAGAGTGTATTGTATGCCCTGGAGTAGGCATGACTGTCCAGCTCCACCTGTAAGAGGGATGAGTCCTGGACAGTAGGCAGGTGGCTAAGCATGTGTGACACACTGGATACACATACTCCTGAGGCCCAAACATTGTTCCCACCAGCAGCATGGGTGTGTGACAAATTCCCCAGGGACATGTGGTGAGTCAGAGCAGCAAGCGGACCACATATCAAAGTTACACCCATATCCCATGTCAGAACTTAGGCATTGTGTAAGCAATTGACCCACCCATGAATCGCACAACATAGTCACGGGAACAAATGCTGTCCCCCACCTTGAGCAAAGCAAAATGCAATGACACAGTCCCCAAATGACACAATTTCCTGACTATAAGGGCCACACATATGCGTATCAGAGGAGAAGTGGGCATGTCACAAATGAGGGACATGGGTCCTGGACCACATGACTGATGTACTGTGGAAGTTTAACCAGGCCAGAGGAGGGCACATAGCATGTCAGACAAAGTGCACAGTGCAGTCATGGACTTACCCCTCCTTGCTGCTGTCTGTCCTTCAGCTGCCCATCCAGGTCAGGGAAGACCACCGCCAGGATCCGGAGCATGTGGGGGTCAGGGTCCGGTGTCCGCCCCTCCTGCGAGGAGGCGAGAGCTTCAGCTGGACCCTTGCGATCCTCCGGGTCCAGCCACGAAGGTCCTGCCACCTCTTTTGGCAGTTGCGGATCCTGCAGCTGTAGACCCCCACGGATCTTACTTTCCGGGCGATGGTCAGCCAGATGTCCTGCTTCTGGTGGGCATCAACCTGTGAGGATGACAAAGTGAAAAGGCCATTACTACACATGCAACATATACGTGCATCACACAGTTGGATATACATGTCTCAATCACAGGGGCATATGATGTACACAGGAAGTGCAACAATGGCTATGAACAGTTTGCCAGCAGTCACTACATGGTATCATTGCATGGGAAGTAAACCTAGTTGGAATGCACTGTTAATGCACTGTACCAGTTCAGTGCATGTAACTACACACTTTGGGGTGTGACAACTACTCAGTGGGCATGCTAGCCAGTGGTGTGCACACTGAAAGTCCTGCTAGTCAAACAACATGCACAATTAGTGATGCAGTGGACAGCACACTCACCTGCTCCCCTGGTTTCCCATACAGCTTGCTGTACTGTGGAAGGAGGCTGTCCAGCAGGGCCTGGTTCTCCTCAAGGCTGAAAGCTGGGGCTCTCTCCACAGTACGTGCCATTGCAGGAGCCAGAGGATGCATAAACAGCAGCAGTGTTGGTGGCAGATGTCATCCTGGAGCATGTAGTGCAGGCAAGTGAGCTCTCAGGGGAACAGCCAGCATTATATGTGTGCTGCAGAGGCAGATACTGTCCCATGTGTCCAAAGTGATAGGTCCAAGTCGTTTGCATCTTCTGAATCTGACCAATCCATGGAATAGCAGCACTAATACACGCCCACAGCATCCTTCAAATCTTCAACTTCATGACACCCATGATTTTGCAACATTGTTGTGGCTGGCCAACTGAATTCACTGCATCAGACTCGTTGGAGCTTCGGAAACGCGTCCGTTGCCATGCCAGGCCCCAGCCAATGTGTGCGCACCGTTCGGTCCATTGCTGTACAACGCGTACCCGCTCACATTGAATGCAATGGGCCGGCCGGGAACACCGATCGGTCCATTGCTGTACAACGCGTACCCGGGATACAACGCGTACCCGCTCACATTGAATGCAATGGGCCGGCCGGGCACACCGATCGGTCCATTGCTGTTCAACGCGTACCCGCTCACATTGAATGCAATGGGCCGGCCGGGAACACCGATCGGTCCATTGCTGTACAACGCGTACCCGGGATACAACGCGTACCCGCTCACATTGAATGCAATGGGCCGGCCGGGCACACCGATCGGTCCATTGCTGTTCAACGCGTACCCGCTCACATTGAATGCAATGGGCCGGCCGGGAACACCGATCGGTCCATTGCTGTACAACCTCGTACCCGGGATACAACGCGTACCCGCTCACATTGAATGCAATGGGCCGGCCGGGCACACCGATCGGTCCATTGCTGTTCAACGCGTACCCACTCACATTGAATGCAATGGGCCGGCCGGGCACACCGATCGGTCCATTGCTGTACAACTGCGATCCCTGTACAAGTCACTGGCATGTGTCACCATGCCTGTCACAGGTGAACATATGCCAGCCACATATACTTCCCAGGGAGTGAGGGGCACACCTACAACACCACAGCCTGTCCACACTCTATCCTAAGGCATGTAAGGCTGCATTACCTGTTCCGTGCATGGGGGTCAACATGTTGTTTTTTGGGTGGCACTTGGGGGCAGCCACTCCCAGGCTGTGCACGTGTTCATGGTGACTGAATCCTTGGTGTGTTGTGCACATGAACACTGTGGTGTGCAACTGTTCATTTCAGGGCATGTGGCATGGTCACATTTCACGGTTGTGTATGTGTATGTCATGTCACATACCCCCTGAGTCCCATGTGGGACGGTATGTACGTCCCAGGGTGACCCATTGCCACAATTGTGATGGCCCTCCACAGTCTGTGTGCATGTTGTGTTTACAATGTTTCTGATTCCATGTGCACAATGGGAGACAGTCTCCACATCCACGTTGTTTGTGCATGGACTTTGATGTTGTGCGTGTGTGTGTCACAGACATCCATGTCTGTCCTGCCGAGGCAACAGGGACCACTACCTGTGGGGGTCATGGTTGTTTAGCTGTGGTGTATTAATGATGCACCATGTCATGCCAGTGTCCATGTGGCAATACAGGGTCCCTGGGAATCTACCTGTCGATGAGCTGTGATGCCTGGGGCACATCTGTCCTCACATGTCACTGTGGTGTGTGTTTGGAACGTGACAGCAGTACATGGGTACTGTGACACAGCCTAATGATATCCCATAGCACAACCTGGGACTTGTTGAGGGGACATGTTGAACTGTGATGTTAGATGTTAGCCATGTAGGTGCCATACATGTCCTTATGGAACGGCACACGCATCATGTACTTGTGTCTCGTAATGATGTATCATGTGATATTGAGTCTGGTCTATGCCACATATGTGGGGTGACTGACAATCTTTCTTTCTTCACCTATGCACTGCAGGGCACCAGCTGTCCATCGGCCATTCCCTGACCTTGCAACAGTGGTTGAACGGGACTGCATCCGACGGTACCGCTTCACCAGGCCACTGATTGAGGAATTGACAGTGCGGTTGGCCCCACATTTGCAACCTGGCCGGACATACCCTACAGCGCTGACCCCCAAGGTGAAGGTGATGGCAGCCCTACACTTCTTTGCCACCGGTACCTTTCAACACACTGTGGCGTCTGCTGGTGGGATGTCACAGACCATGTTCAGCCGTGTGCTCCGCGATGTTTTGGAGGCTATGTTGAGATACCTGAACCAGTACATCTATTTCCCTAGACTTCAACAACTCACTGACGTGAAGAGTGACTTCTATGCCCTGGGGAGGATGCCGCATGTCATTGGCTCCATTGATGGGACACATGTGGCTTTGGTACCACCACAGGCCCAAGAGCAGGCATACAGGAACCGCAAACACTACCATTCGGTCAATGCACTGGTGGTATGTCTTGCAGATATGAGCATCTCACACGTGTGTGCCAGTTTCCCCGGTTCTGCACACGATGCCTACGTGATGAGGAGTAGTCGCATCCCGAGGATGATGTCACAGATGCGGAACCAGCGTGCCTGGCTTGTTGGTGTGTACTGACTTTGTACCATTGTGTGTGTTCTGCAATGTAGTGTTCCACCCTCTTTTCCAACTCAGCTAATGTGCAATTGTCTGTATGTAGGTGACTCCGGATACCCCAACATGCCGTGGTTGCTGACGCCCCTCAGGAACCCTGTGACACCAGCCCAGATGCGCTACAATGAGGCACATGGTCGGACCAGGAAAGTGATTGAGCGGACATTTGGTCTCCTGAAGAGCTGCTTCCGCTGCCTAGATAAGACAGGAGGGGTCCTCCCATATGCCCCAGCAAAGGTGTGCAAGATTGTCATCGTCTGCAACCTGGCAGTACGGAAGGAGTTGCCTCTCATCCTGGATGGCGATGACCAACATCCGCCACCTGTGGAGGATCCTGGGCTGGACCACGATGCCAGTGATGATGATGATGATGAGGGTGATATCCGCACACAGCTCATCACCAACTTCTTCAGCTGAATGTGAGTATCCAGGGATGTTATGTCAATGATGTGAGTTTGCATGATATGTGTTGGTGGTGCTCTGGTGCTGTTTGAGTGTGTCCATGGGCTACTTGACTGGATGCGTGCAGCGATGTGTCCTTACAGGTAGTCTGTACTCCCCAACAGTGTTGGCATGCTAACTTGGTTCTGGGTGGGTTTCTTGTGACATGTATTGGGCATGAGTATTGAAGTTCTGTCCTGTTCTTCAGTGCTTTTGACTGTGTGTCATTTCTGTCCTTCACAGGGTACTTTCAGAGTTGTTTGGTCAACTGTGATCCCCCGACACCGTGAATCAACTTCCAGGGTGGTAGCTGTTGTTTCCCTACAGGTGATGTGCGCCACACCCATGGACTTCCTTTCTTCTACACTTGTTGACTGTGTGCCCACTGCCAGGTGGGATTACCTTGCATCTGTAGTGGTTACAACATGTTGCAAATGTGTAATAAACCTGTGCTTCACTTTGTGATGTGCGTTGTCTGTGGTCACACATCTGACTGACATTTGCTTACTGCACCAGTGGGCTAGTTGACACAGACTGGGAATAGGTGTTGGGTCTGTGCATTGCACCGTATTTCCTGGCAACATCAGTGTAGGCGATGAGTCAGATGGCCCTGGTGTGTATGTGTTGTGTAGTCCTGGTGGTGTGTCTCCCTCATATGTGTCACCTTGCCATGACTCACATGCCGGTGCTGTACTTGCTGTAGCAGTTAGCATGCACAGTGTCATTTCACAGATCATCATCTCCACTTCAGAAACAACGTTGGAGTCACAACAGAGGCAAGTATGGTGTATTAGTGAGTTTATTGACATACATGTGTGAGTATAGTGCACAGGATGGTGGGTGCTGTACATTGTGATTGTAATCCAAAGTTCCAAGATGATTTGGAAGTCCTGGTAGCAGAAATGTCCAGAGTAAAGTCCACAGTCATCTGATACATTGGTCCAACTTGAGCTCCCCATGTCATGTGGGAGAGTTGTGTTGCATTCGACAGGGTGAAGAGTTTGGGCACAAAGGTGATTTTCCAGAACAGGTGTTGGCTTCCTGGGGGTTGTGCATGGCCATCTGCCTCTCAGTTGTCCTTCCTCGGACGACCCCTCTTCTTTGGGGGGACCCTCAAGTGCAGGCTGCTGCGGTGCAGGGGACTCTCCACCAGAGTCATCCTCCCTCCCTGTGGCAGTTGCAGTTGTTGCAGCACCAGATGTTGTGGGCACACAGGGAGGTGTTGACATGTTGGTGCAAATCTGGCGGAGGCATTGCAATATGTCCCTATGCACCGCCGTCTGTTCTTGCACTGTGTCCCACTTGGAATCCATGCGGGACATGTGTAAGTCCAAGCGGGCATGATGGGCAGCCTGCTGCTGTTGAATGTCCCTGAGGATCCCCACTACCTGGCTGAACTCTCCGGTGCTAGTCTGGTATGCATCAGCTATGCGTACCAGTTGTGGGTCATCATGCAGTCCAGACCCCTCTGCAAGTAGCGACCTATGTCTACCACCCCTCCCACCACCCCCGGCGACACGTGAAGGACCTGCGGTGGCACGCACAGGTGACCCTGGGCCCCCTTGGGGGTTGTTGCTGGTGTTGTTGTCCGTAGCTCCACGTTGGGCCAGAGTCCGTGTGCTGTTGGTGGTGGTGGTCCTTGGTCTGTCCGTGTCGGCAGGGGTGGTCTGTGTGTTGGCAGTTGTTGGAGGGGTGGGTGCAGGGGGTGCAGCTGGTGGTCCTGCTGGTGCTGCATGATGACTCACTGCGGAGGTGCCAGGTAGGTCTTCGTCATCCGAGGTGGGCAGAGGCTGTTCCACACCAGTGAGCTCAGTGTCCCCCGGAGCCTGCGACAGGGACTCCTCAGCGTCTGCTGCTGTGTCCCCAT
This sequence comes from Calotriton arnoldi, assembly GCA_963921515.1. NCBI lineage: Eukaryota > Metazoa > Chordata > Amphibia > Caudata > Salamandridae > Calotriton > Calotriton arnoldi. The sequence goes on along the minus strand of CAWUFW010006929.1, from coordinate 237,595 downwards.
CATCACCTGTATTTGGAAGAGACACACAATGTATGTAATGTTTCTACAGGCATCAATGGTTCAAACACCTGACAGTTGTGACTGTACCTCTGGATGCGGGCCTGTACATTGCATTGTCCTAAGTTGTCACAGTCAGCTGTTGATATTGGTGTAGCGCATTGTCCTGACAACATGAAGCATTTCAATGTGAATGTTGAGGTGTGTGCATGGCCAGCATTGGTGGTATTTGGTTGACATCCGGACATCCTTCTCCCTCCAGCCCAGTTATCCCACCATGAAGCATGCCACCCTTGCAGTGGGTGCAGGTTGACTTTCAGGATGTCAGTCAGTGGTGTCCTGCTGTTTGCTGGTGCCCAGTTCCCAGCAGGGCCTTGTGCTCCCCACAGCAGTACCCAGTGTCAGCCATTTTGTCAGTTGTTTTCCACTCCCTGTGATGTGAGCATGGTTCAGAGTGGTGTTGATGGGCGTATTGTGAGGGTGGGCAATATCTGTGACTACAACTCCCATGATGCTATTGGCTACACTGACTTGACCAGCATACACAGAATTCCTTCCTTTCTGTGGGATTCCCTGTGTGGTGGTTTTGTAGTGGTGGCTACATATCTGACAGTGTTTGTTGGTTATATTTGTGCCACTGCCTAGCTTTATTTGTTGTAGGGTTTGTACATGTCATGACACAGTTACATATCACTATGAGATGGCATGTGTTGTGTTTATCTGACTGACATACACATCTTGGGATGATTCTGTTTTTGTTGCTGTGTATTTGCTAAGGGTGCATGGTTTGACTATCCCCTTGACAGTGATGTGTGTGTATTGTCACACAATATTGGGTATATTGGTTGTGTACTCACCAGGCTCTGGGATGTTTTCTAGTCCATATACGCTCACTGGTGGTAGGATGGCCCGCACCTTCTCCTCCCAGGGCCTGAGGTATAGTGGTTTGGCAGGAGGGCCACTGCCGGTGTGTTGGCTCAAGATGTAATCCTTCTTCAGTAGGTCCCTGACCCTCCTGCGCACATCATACCACCTGTTCTGGATGTCTTCCTTTGTGCGCAAACATGGTGATTGTGCGTTCACCCTGTCGACGATCCTCGCCCACATCTTGGTTTTCTGCGACATGGGGGTCTGTTGGACCAGTGTACCAAACAGCTGTGGCTCTACCCTGAGGATCTCATCTACCAGGACTTCCAATTCACTATCTAGGAACTTTGGATTCTTCTTGGGGGGCATGGTGATGGATGGTGGTGGTGAGTGATGTGTGTTGGTGTGCAAGTGAGGGTGTGTGGGTGTGTGTTTTGCTGGGTGTATGTGAGGGTGCTATTTGTTGAGGTGCTGATGGTGTGTGGCTTGTGTGATGGATGAGCTGTGAGTGTGGTTGCTGTCTGTTGGTGTTGTGTGCTGGCAGGTAATTTGAATTTGCAAAGGATCATGGTAGAGATTTGTGTCCTTTATATGGGTGGAGTTGTGGGTGTGTCTTTGTTCCCTGTTTCCACCCCAGTATTTATTGGCTTTGTGATTGCTTGTTTGGCCTTTTTTTTTGTGTTTTTCCCTTTGTACTTTTTGTGCATGTAGGAGATGTTCTTCTGACCGAGTCAGACCCTGCAGTTGTCTCGTGCGAGCTTCTCCGAGTCGTTCACGCTGGGTTTGTGCTGTTTTATGTGCTGCGTACGCGTCGGTCGCGGTGTATTGGGTTGCTTCGGCTCGCTGTTTTGTATGCGTGTCGGTCGTACGGCTTGTGCTCCGTACGACTCGGTCGTGTTTTCCACGCGTTGCATCGTACTTGGCGGGTCGGAGTTCGTGGGTACGTTTCGTTCGGGATTCTTCCTGGTGCGTGACGGTCGGTTCGATTCGCGTGCTTTTCCGGCCGGATAGCTGTTTTCTGCGCGGTTCGGTCGTTCGTATTGTGTTCCGTACGAGTCGGTCGGATTTTGCACGCTTTTCATCGTACTTTGCGGGTCGGGCTGCACCGGTACGTGTCGGTCGGAATAAATTACGGCTCCGAGTCGGTCGGTACGTTTTCCGGCCCGAATCGGAATCGGCCCCTGTGTGTTTCTGTAAAGTTTAAATATGTTTAATATATATAGGGAAAGGCGTATTGAAGAATGAGTGGGTGAATATGTGTCTGAATGGATGATTTAGTAGGTGCGTAACTGACTCTATAAGTGAGTGATTAAACGTATCTTACTGAATGCATGGGTTAGTGACTAAACTGTGTGAATGTCTGTATCCGTCTGTCTCATGGTGTGTAAGCGGCTGCATGGGTTTGCGAATAGCTACATGAGTGTCTACATGGGTTATTGATTGGTTGTCTGAGTATCTGTATGGGTGCCTGAGCTTTTGTGTGGGTGGGGTGTGTGTGACTTGTGCATAGATGTGTGAGTGGGTGATTCACTGGGTGCATGGTTTCAAGAGTGCATCTGTGATGGACTGTATGGGTGGGTGAGTGTGTGTATGGGTTTGTTAGTGAGTGAATGTATATCTCAGTGGTACATGTGCGAGTAACTACATATGTAAAAGGCAGTATATATGTGTGTTAGAGTATTTAAATGGCTATAAGTGAGAGTGTGATTGTGAGAGTGGCTGTATGGATGCGTGTGTGCTTGTATCAGTTATTGTATAACAGCGTAAGAATGTGCTAGTATTTGTATGAGTAAGTGAGCTGGTGTGTGTATACCTGTATAGGTGAGTAAATGGGTGTGTGATTAATTTTTTGCATGACTGACTAGGTGTGTGAGTACCTCTATGGATGAGTGGCGGTGTGTGAGTGTTTATATAGGTGTATGAGTGCATATGATAGTCCTGTACTGAGTGACTGTAAGTATGAGTGACTGTACGGGTGAGTGAGTAGATGTGTGTGTGTGTAGACCTAAGAATCAGTGAGTGGGTATGTAATTATTGGTATTGGAGTGTGTATGGTTTTGAGAATGGCAGTCTGTAATTTAGAGTGGGTGTATCAAAAGTTATATTAGGGTGTGAGAAGATGCATGAAATTATCACATGGATGATGTCATCAGTGATGTCATTTGAGATGTCATCAGTGATGTCACGGACCATGTCATGAGTGATGTAATATGTGACGTCATCAGCAGTGCATTGCGGGGGCGCGAGTTATAGTTAGCTGAACTAACTATAACGGGGGAATTTCACGGGTTTTGTAAGAGTGCAATGTCCAACTAACTATAACTTTCCCTAAAACCTATGGTTTTTTCAGTGAATATATATATATATATATATTTACTTTAAAACAATTAATAAACTATTAATTTTAATTTATTTTATAATTTTAAAATTATAGAAAAATGTACATATATATATAGATATATATATATCAAAAATCAACACTTCGCTGATCCTCCTCCTCCAGCGAGAATTCATGACACAACAACAGAGGTAACTTTTCAAAAGTTCTTTATTAGCACACCAAAGTACAAAATGGGTTAAAAAGGACGGTCTACGCGTTTCGGCTTCCCAGCCTTCTACTGGACCAGTATATATAAATACCAATAACATTAAATCTATAAAAGAAAACATTCTATTATAAATTAAAACATTAAACTATTTAAAAATCTTTAAACTTAAATTTGCCACTCCAGTCAGTGCAACAGTAGGAAAAGTGTTGGATAGGTGAGGGGTAAAAATTACTATTCCCACTCCAGTGAGTACAACAATAGGGAAAGTGTTGGATAGCGAAGGGGTAAAAATTACTATTCCCACTACAGTGAGTGCAACAATAGGGAAAGTGTTGGATAGCAGAGGTGTAAAAATTACTATTCCCACTCCAATAAGTGTAACAGTAGGGAAAGTGTTGAATAGCGGAGGGGTAAAAATTACTATTCCCACTCCAATGAGTTCAACAGTAGGGAAAGTGTTGGATAGCGGAGGGGTAAAAATTACTATTCCCACTCCAGTCAGTGCAACAGTAGATACAATTGTTGGATTGCAGAGGGATAAAATTTACTATTACCACGCCAATAATTGTAACAGTAGGGAAAGTGTTGGATAGCGGAGGGGTAAATTACTATTCCCACTCCAATCAGTGCAACAGTAGTGAAACTGTTGGATTGCGGAGGGGTAACAATTGATATTCTCACTTCAGTCAGTTCAAAATTAAAATATATATATAAATATGTTAACAATTAAAATACAAATATATTTAATATTAAAAATTAAAAATAAACATATTATGTTAAATACATATGACAATTACCTACAAATATTATATTAAATTAAATTAAAAATAATTTTCAAACAAATACATATTTTTAATTAGAAATTATTTAGAAACAAAAACATTATAAATTTACTTTTTTATATTTCCTACCCTATAACACCACACAATTCACATCTCACATCTAAATTTAAAAACAATGTACTTCCATAATTAACATAATTGATTACCAATTAAAGAAATATTATTAATTAAAAAACAAATTAAAACTCATAAAAATGAATACACTTCCCACACTTAACTCCTATAATCGCCACAACCCAAAATGAAACTGTAAAAAAATTAATTACACAATTAAAACTTATTTTCAATTAAAAAACTAATAGTATTTAAGAACTAATTATAAACTAAGTAACATTAATTTACTCCCTGCTCTTTACCCATATAAAAGTAAAACCCACACACAAAAAAATATGAATCAATCAATTATTAATGATCAACTAATTATTAATTAATTAAACATAAATTACTTCCCACCCTTTACCCCTATAAACCCCACAACCCACACCTAAAATTAATTACACAATTTCCATATTTAATTTTCAATTAATTAATTAATTAATATTAATTAACAACTAATTATTACTTAATTAAAAATAAATTACTTCCCACTCTTTATCCCTATAAACCCCACAACCCACACCTAAAATTAATTACACAATTTTCATGATTAATTTTCAATCAATTAATTAATATAAATTAATAACTAATTATTAATTAATCAAAAATAAATTACTTCCCACCCTTTACCCCAATAAACCCCACAACCAGTACCTATAACAAAATTACACAATTAACACAAATAATTATCAATTAATTAATTAATATTAATTAACAACCAATTAATAATTAATTACAAATAAATTACTTCCCACAATCAACACAATGAAATCTCAATTACATAAATTATAATAAATAAAAAAATAATTATTAATTTATTATAATTAAATTACTTCCACCCTATTCCCCAATAAACCCGCAACCCGCTACAGAACTAAAAAACTGCAAAATGTAATTAAAATAAAATTGATAACTACTAAAAATGTAACACATATATTAAAAAACATAAACAATACTTATACAAAAAAACATAAATTTAAAATATAAACTAAAATACATAACACTAATTAAAAAATCGATATTTTAAACAACTATAATTTTGCAATTGATATTAATGACTTCTATATTTTTAAAAACGATATTTCTTACCTTAAATTCGATATTCTTGACCACGATATTCTTGCTGTCGATATTTCTGTGTCACAATATTTCCAACTCAATATTTGTGTAAGTCGACATTTCCAATTCGACCGAGCCGGACCCGGAGAGATTTCCGACCGAATCGGACCCTAGCAGCCCGACCGAACGAGTACGATGCGCACGTATGCTATCGGACTCGAGTCGGTCGGACTCCCATTGAAGTCAATGAGAGCCGGTCGTACAACGCGTACGCGGGCTCGCATTGACTCAATGGGTGCGAGGCGAACAAGGGCACCCCCTACAGCGGGGTTGCCTCGAAGCGACTCGCGGCGTACATGCACAGGTAGGGGGGACCCATGGGTCCCCCCTGTGTGCGACTCGCGCGGCTACGCATACAGGGGAGTCCGACACGGACCCCCAAAGTACGGCTCCGACTGCTTCTTGGAGCCGGACGGCGCGAGTCGGTCGGACTGCTCGCGGCGCGCATCGTACTTGCCCGGTCGGGGAACGTCTCCATTGCGCGGTGCGAGCGCATCCGTGCGAGTCGGTCGGAGCGGTTGGGACCCGCGAGCGAGTCGGTCGGCGAGTCGCACGCGCTCGCATCGTACTCGCTCGGCTTGACGCACGTACGAATCGGTCGGGAAAAAGGGCTCCGAATCGGATCCGGTTCAGCCGAATCAGATTCGGTGCCCTACCGGCCGAGATCGGAATCGGCCCCTCTGTCTGAATACCATCTTGAGATTCCATCATTGTTTGCAGTAAATACACATTTTTGATTTCCCCAAATTAGCCCTGGCAGGCATCAATTTTCCTTTGCAATTGTTTCATTCCCAGCAATGTTACTAAATAAAATGTGAAGTATTTATTTTTATTTACCATGATGGCAGGTAATACAACATCTTTTTATGTGTACTTTGTTGAGTGCATACACTGGTTAACATTGTATGTGATGGTCATTTGAATTTAGGTGCAGACATTCATTATAGTAATGTCCACTTGCACCAACTAACTGATGTTAAAATGATTTTTTTGATTACTGAACAGTATGAGCACATATGCATTACACCTCATACAATATTGTGATTATTGAAATTGGATACAATACAGGACTTGCAGTAGAGAAGGAAAATGTTATAGGAATGTATATGTTGAATACTTCAAATCTGGGCCTGACATTGATTTGACAGGCAATTAATACGGTAAAGGTACACATTGTCTAGTGCCATTTCTACATCATGTTAGATTGCACTCATCCCAATGATGTGTGCTGCATCTGTTTTTATGTGGCAATTTACGAAATGTATTTAAACACACCTGCATGTTGACTTTTTATTTGATATCCTTTTTTTAATGCAGCTTGCACCAAATGAATACATACAATGCAATAATACAGGTGTGTTTCTTTAATTTTCTTAAACGTCAACATTACAGACCTATGCATTGCACATTGGTATGCTATTGCTTGTAAGAGAGATTTATAAATGCACGAGTCCAGTGAAAATGTTAACAGACAACTCAAAAACGGTAACAGGTAAAAGTGGAGCTTACCCTCGATTGCGTTCACGACACCAGCAGCGGCAGGACTTGGAAGATCGGGTCCATGGCAGAAAAGGAATTGTGAAGGTGAGAAAAGGTGAGTTTCTGCCTTATATACTTTCCAATCCGCCTACTCAGGTGTGGAGGTTTTACCACCACAGTCACGTTGGTGGGAAGGCACATCGTGATTGGCCCGGCGAGGAAACTGGCAGTCCTCCCTTGGACAACTGTTTGTGCCTATCCCGCCATCTACACGGTTGAGAATTCCCTGCGGTGTCAGCAGGACCATGGCGGTCTTGTGTCTATGGACCTGCTAACATCTAAATAGGGTGGGTGGACCACCAAGCCAGCGGGCAGGACCAAATCTGCCAAGATCTAAATCAGGCCCTTAGTCTCTTTTCCATGGCTTGGAATCCTCCAGTGTGGCAAGGCTGCGAGCTGGCCAGATATCTTCTCACTAAGGCTGTGATTAAATCAATTTGCTGCTGTGGAGAAACTCCAAGTGGAGGGGAACCTGTTTTTTCAGACCCCTGAAGATCAGCCCATGGGCGGATTGTTTTGTCAGGTTTCTCCCGTCCTCCATAGTTCTTGAAGTCCAAAAACTTTGTAACCCCCAGATTTTCAGGAATGGTAGGAGACATCCACCTAAAAATGGTAAGGAGCCCCAGGACCTTAGAAACAGCGCTTGGGGGGTGGGTCAAGACTCATTACAGCAAGGGACGGGTGAGTTCCACTTGGTATTGGTAAGCTAGACACTTCACCCTTGTAGCTTTTTGGGTCCCTTTAGTTACACCGGTGGTCAGCCAACTGACCCTTGCAGTCCACTTCTTTGTCCTGGGTACAGGTGGGAGCAGGTCCATCCCTTAAGGTCTCCTCACAGGTCTCAAACAGCAGCTGCAGTCTTTCTTCTGTTCTTATACAGGTCCAGAGTGTTCTGAAGAAGGTGTATTAGGGTTCCACATTTATGCCTGACAATAGATTGTGGGTGGAGGTGGCCTCCCTAACCAATAGGTCAACGGTTACCTTGTTTAACCCCACCAACATTTGAAGCAGTTCCTGTGTGCCATGCTAGAAAGAATCCCACAGTGTCCCTCACTCACAAAATCCAAGATGGAGAAACCCTTCTCGCCTTGTGCAGAGTCTATGTGCCCACCCATATGCATGGTCAGTGTAATGAGCAGTCCTTCCTGTATGGTCACTCCAAAACAGTTTTGGGGGCAGCTTTTCCCCCACAGGGTTTGGTGCCTGTCTGACTGAGAGAACAAAGGAAGGGGCCTGCTCAGGTGTCATTTGACATCTGCTTGTGACAGAGGAGGTCACTTTGAAGTAAATTAAGCTCCTGAACACAGTCTAACTGTTCTTCCTACCGGAGGAACAAAAACACCTCCCCACAACCAAGCCATTGTCTCTGCTCTAGGAGCAGGTTTCACATCTCATCAGGACTATTCACTAGCTGAGTGACAGTTGGAGGCCATAGCAAATTAGCCTTTGGAGCTTCAAGGCGGGAAACCTCTTAAACCTGCAGCAGCCAGGCTACAGTGGCAGGTCTGGAGTCATGTTTGTCTTGTCACGCTGGTGGATGGCACAGTAGTGTAGTAGTCCATGGGTGACATTGAAATTTCGATGCTATTGATGTATTTGGAACACCGTAGACATAGGGGCCGATTCCGATTCGGGCCGGAAATCTCTCCGACCGAGCCGGACCCGGAGAGATTTCCGACCGAATCGGACCCGTGCAGCCCGACCGAACGAGTACGATGCGCACGTATGCCATCGGACTCGATTCAGTCGGACTCCCATTGAAGTCAATGGGAGCCTGTCGTACAACGCGTACGCGGGCTCCCATTGACTCAATGGGTGCGAGGCGGACAAGGGCGCCCCTACAGCGTGTGCGCGGCGAGCGGCTCGCGCCGTGCACGCACAGGTAGGGGGACCCATGGGTCCCCCCTGTGTGCGACTCGCGCGGCTACGCGTACAGGGGAGTCCGACACGGACCCCCAAAGTACGGCTCCGACTGCTCTTTCGAGCCGGAGTGCGCGGCTCGGTCGGACTGCTTGCGGCGCGCATCGTACTTACCCGGCCGGGGAACGTCTCCATTGCGCAGTGCGAGTCGTGTCCGAGCGAGTCGGTCGGTGCGGTTAGACCCGGGAACGAGTCGGTCGGAGCGGTCGGGACGCCCGGACGAGTCGGTCGGCGATTTCGCATCGTACTCGCTCGCCCGGACGCGCGTACGAATCGGTCGGGAAATAGGGCTCCGAATCGGATCCGGTTAAGCCGAATCCGATTCGGAGCCCTACCGGTCGAGATCGGAATCGGCCCCATAGTCTCATAGAAAGGTTAACAAGACCAATTAGGAGTAGGGCAATTTCTAAATGTTTTAGGGGTCAGAGCACATGCACTGGGGCCTGTTTAGCAGTGTCTGAGTGCACAGAGTGAAAAAACCATAAAGGATACAAAACAGCGATGGATGGAATGCTTGAATTAATCTCAGCCATTGGATATTACTCGGGCCGCATCCCAATCCATCGTTATTTTGCACACCATGTCTCAGCCTTGATCCTGCTCCAATCGGAACATGCCAGCCCGAACTGCCAAGCCAGACCCTCCCTAAACCAGAATAAAAGCAGCCCAGGACCGGTTTCACCCTAGTTATGGGGTCATCAGTGTGCATGGGGCCCACATCTGGGCATACCCGTCCCACTTAAGGCGACACAATAAAGTATAAAAAAAGTGATGGATGGAATGCTTGAATTGATCTCAGTCACTGGCAATTACTCGGGCTGCATCCCAATCCATTGTTATTTTGCACACCATGCCACTTCTGTTTGGACTATATGCAAATGAGTCTTGACCCTGCTTCAATCGGAACAGGCCAGCCCAAACTGCCAAGCCAGGCCCTCCCTGTACCAGAACACATGCAACCCAGGGGCAACTTTGCCCTAGTTATGGACTCATCAGCTGGGTATAGCTTGGTTCCAGTGACACAGTGTGCATGGGATCCACGCCGGGCATACCCGTCCCTCTTACGGCAGCAAAATAAAGCATGCAAAAAAGTGATGGATGGGATGCTTTAATTAATCTCAGCCACTGGTAATTACTCAGAACCACATCCCAATCCATTGTTATTTTGCACACCATGTCACCTCAGTTTGGACCCAGCTATATGACACTCAGGCTCGACCATGCTGTACTCGGAATAGACCAGCTCGAACTGCCAAGCCACGCCCTCCCTGAACTGGAGCACAAGCAACCCAGGACCGGTTTCACCCTAGTTTGGGGTCATCAGCCAGGTACAGCTTGGTTAATGTGACGCAGTGTACACGGGACCCACATCTGGGCATACCCGTCCCACTTAGGGCAACACAATAAAGTATAAAAAAAAGTGATGGATGGAATGCTTCAAATAATCTCAACCACTGGTTTGGGGCCACATCCCAATTCATCGCTATTTTTCACACCTTATCATCTCAGTGTGGACCCAGCTCTATGCAACTCATTCTTGACCCCGCTCCAGTCGGAACAGTCCAGCCCAAACTGCTAATCCAGGCCTTCCTGGAACCAGAACAGAAGCAACCCAGAACTGGTTTTGCCCTAATTATGTACTTATCAGCCAGGTACAGCTTAGTACAGCTTGGCACAGCGTGTACTGGACCCATGTCTGGGCATACCTGTTCCACTTAGGGCGACACAATAAAGTACCCAAAAAGTGATGGATAAAATGCTTGAAATAATCTCAGCCATTGGTATTTACTCATGGCCACATCCCATTTACATTATTTTGCATACCATGTCGCCTCAGTTTGGACCCAGTTATGTGCAAATCTGTCTTGACCCTCCTCAAATCAGACCAGTCCAGCTCAAACTGCCGAGCCAGGCACTCCCTGAACTGGAACACAAGCAACCCAGGACCGGTTTCGTCATAGTTATGGGCTCATCAGCTGGGTACAGCTTGGTTCCAGTGTGCACAGGGACCCACATCTGGTCAAACCCGTCCCACTTAGGGCAATTCAATCAGGTATACAAAAAAGTGATAGATGTAATGCTTGAATTAATACCAGCCACTGGTAATTAAATTGTTATTTTTCACACCATGTCATCTCAGTTTGGACCCAGCTATGTGCAAATCAGTCTTGACTCTGCTCCAATCAGAACAGTTGAGCCTGGACTGCCAAGCCGGCTTGTGTCGCCCTAAGTGGGACGGGGAAACCGGTCCTGGTTTGCTTGTATTTCGGTTCAGGGAGGACCTGGCTGGGCAGTTTGGGCTGGAGGTGTATATGAGGTCGGCACCTGCGGCCCAACATCTTAGGCATGTTTCCAGTGTTGAGATGAATATAGCATGAAGGACATATGGTGTGAGATATGTACAGTGTAATATATTGTATTGATTTCATATGAACCTAGCATTTCTGGAGGTTAGTGCAGAGTGCCACTCTTTGCTTTTCAGTCCCTCCTCTAGATCCTCTGCACATCTACTCCTAAGCATAGTTTAATCTATTTTAGCCATTTTCAGCATTGCCAAGCATAGATGTATTGCAGCTCGTCAGCCCTGTCCCGATATCGGCAGCACAAACAAAGCCTGAGTCTGTGGCAGGTCATGGATAATGTTCCATTTTTGTTTAAGTATGTTTTAAAGCATTAAATGTCAAGAACAGTCTTTCAGGCATATCATATCTTTGTTGAATACTTTGAGACCTATGAGTGACCATATGACACAAATCATCTTAATAACTATAAACAAACCTAAAGTACAATATGACAGGAGTTTGCTGTGAAGGTAGATATTAAAGTGGAACACAGCCACTGAATCCAATCTGGGATGATGGCTACCACACAATTGGGACTGTCGTTTATCTTTCAAAGGTTGCAGTTTGAGCTAGAGAACAGATCCGTAGCATGGCCAAAATGGCGGCCGGACCAATCGCAACCTAAAGAACTCGGAGTCCCGCCCATTGAATAATCCTTAAAACTTGCCCTGCCACACCAGCTGCCACATTTCGGAATGGTTGCCCGAGCCTAAAAAACACAGGGGGCATGGATTGCCGTGGAATCACGGAAGAATAGCCGTTGGTTCCTGAGAAAGAGACCCGAGAGACCGCTCCTGTGGGTGCGGCCTGATACTGGAGTGGCGGCCTACACCGGGGCCTTGCAAGGGGGCATGGAGGGCGCTCCACTGCATACTGGAATTGTTGATCGGATTTCGGGACTGCTGCAGCCGCAGGCAAGAGGATCCGCTGTCTGGGATGGCCCTCCCCCCCCCCCGGTGAGATTGAGGGACCGGGGTGTGCGGGAGGTCGAGCGGATGAAACGCAGCGGGGCCCGGTGCAGAGCACAAACTGCAGGATTGAGCCTGATCGGATGGACCTCCCATGCACAGAGGCTGGCACTGGGGCCGCCGCCCGAGAGTATCGGAGGCCTACCCCGAAAGCTGCCGAGTGCCGGTGTTTACTCTGCTGCTGCCCGCCTCAGCCCCACAGGCGCAGTGATGGAACCGTGAGCGAGAAGCACAGGTGGGGCCCACGCAAGCACCCCAGACACGGGCCCCTGGGCAAGAATCAAGAGGCCGGTCCCCCAGGTGCACCATGCCTCCGGAGAGAAGGCCGACATCGAGACCTAGCAGGGGGATACTGCTAGTGGCCTGCTGTACAAGGAGACCGCTGAAAAACACAAAAGCCTCCTGGAAGTTAAGACCGAGACAAGCCACTAAACGGTATGACTCCCCCCCGGTGAGATTGAGGCGACTGCGGGTGCGTGGGCGTCAAGAAAAAACAGTCCTGCGGACGTGGCGACATCCGCTCATTACGCTGGGAGCGGACCACGAGGCTGGTCCAGAGAGGCGGCCTGCACATACTGGTGAGCCGCTGCCGGCCTGTGACTCGACATGCGGGAAGAGCGGAGGCCTGCCTCGGGGGCCGTTGAGTACCTGATTGTACCATCACTACCCTCCAACGGCCCCATAAACATAGTGACGGGACTGCGGGGTAGTGACAGGTCCTATGAGGGCGTGCCAGACACAGACTTTGGAGTGAGTGAGCCTGGCGGACGCAGTCACATAGACATTGGGGCAACAACAGTAGAAGCAGGACCTATCCCAAAGAAAACCTGGTAGGAGGTCACGGGGGGGCCGTGGAGAAGACCGAAGCAGCCGCATGGGTGGTCAGACCCCCAATACTAAACTACACGATGACTACTGTGCCTGGGCCCAGTCAGAGGCTGGACTATATGACCAATGGGGCCTTATGGCACAGGAACTAACTGGCTGAGGTCACCGTGATTACTGACATTGCTGCGAGGTAGTATATGCAATGAGTGATCCATCACCCCCCAGTAGTTCAATCGTAATTCAGTGGGACCTTACAGTAGAACATACGCTGCAGGAAATTATTGGACCCAATTGGGCAGATCAACCTCATGCACGAGTGCACGGAAGAATCCTGAGATGGCATAACTTAATCAACACGCCCGAGCCCACAATGTATGCTATATAGTAGGCACACGACCTGTCCTGACCCCCTTCTACACCTAGGGACCAGCGGCCCCACGGATCCATTACACGTTCTAAGGTCAGGGCCCAGGACTCTGGCCCACTGGAGTGGGGTATCAATTCCGGTAATACATAGTGCTCCCCAAACCTCCGATCGGGGTACCTTGCAACAGCTAAATATGGGCAAAGACAGGCTGCAAAGAGGGGCGCAACATACTAGAATGGATCTGTTCACTGCACAGGGGGGACCCATTGAAACCAGATCACACCCACGCAAGGCCTCCACGTCAGAACTTGAAACTCCACAACCTGGGACCTCGGGGGCTCAAATACTTGTAGTCATAGGAGCCTTGAGCACAGCGGTCCAGGCCAAAATTGATACAATGTCGCTGGACATCGGATTACTAACGTTCAACCTCCGCACAGCTGCTGAAAGATCCCAAGCGACAGAACAAAACGTAACCAAGCTGGAAAAAGAAGTCTCCACACTAAAAACAACCCTCGCTGACTTGGCTTCCAAAACAGCCACGTTGGAGCACAGGGCTGCAGACGCTGTAGGGCGGTTGCGAAGAGGCAACCTCAGATTTGTGGGATTCCTGGAGGGCGCCGAGGGCAGAACCCAGAAAATATTCCTGGAACAATGGATCAGGGACGCTCTTTCCACTGCACAATTGTCGACCTTCTTCGTGATCGAAAGGACTAACCGAGCACTCATGCCAAAGCTACCCAGGACACTTATCGCCTAAGTGCTTAACTATAGAGACAGAGACTGCATACTAAAAGCGACCTGCCAGGAAGGTGACCCCACATACGAGAACCATGTCATATGCATCTTCCTGGATAACACACGTCTAACTCAACAACAAAGGGCATCCTTTGGTGGGGTGAAGCAGAAACTCAGGGCGATAGGCCTGCAATATGCGCTACTATACCCTGCCAAACTAAAGGTGATGCATAATGAACTAGCAATTTTTTTACCACACCCGAGGCCGTGTGGGATTGGCTGGAAGTTGGAGGAGAAGCCAGGTCGATCTACAAAGTGAAGGAGAGACCGAATATAGCAGGCACTGGAACAATGAAAAGAACCACTGGTAGGAGGGGAAGGTCTAGAAAATCGTCACGCTCGCCTCAGCGAGTGGTGGTCTGCCAAGATGGCTCTCTGGACTTAGAGCCCACAGACCCCAGCAGCTGTGTCCAGAGGATACCCTGTGTAGATCCCCTCATACAACAGGCCGACCGAGAGGCGACAAGAGCCTTAGTGGAGGTGGTCACAGCATCCAGTTCCGATGCCAGCACGGGCGAGGTGGTGGAAGTTACGCCACAACTGGATGAACATTGAACTGGCTCCAATCCAGATAACATAAGTACAACCCAAAATGGGGAATTTGCATGCAATTATAGCTGGAGTGCGAGCCATGCGACAGAGCCCGGGGTGTGGGTTGGGTGATGCTGGAGGGCTAATGTAAGGGCTGATATAAGTGGCAGCTGTGCTGGACGCTAATATATGATGGTGGAGACGTGCCCTCTATGTATTTTCGGATGACTGAGTTTGTAGTATATGTGTATTAGCTGGGAGTGTAGATCAATGTTGCAGTTGTGGACAGTCTACAATCAGACCATAACAGCAGTTGGATATCATGTGTTATGGGATATATGATTGTGATGTTAAAATACTCCTAATGATATTGTATAATGTTTGGGGTCTGGAAAATGGGGAGGGAACGCAGGGGGTTACAACGATTGGGAATGCACAAATTGTTGGGACAGTGTTTACCCGGGGGGGGGGGGCTAAAATGTTGCGGGGAATTTTCAAGTTTTAAACAGCAGTGACGGTGACCACTGAGCGGAAATGGTGGGCCGGGTGCAGATAACCAGTCAAATGGGACAATTTAAGATAATAACATGGAATGTGAGGGGGTTTAACTCGTTCACGAAGCGATACAGAGTACAGACCTACTTACGCAGACAAGGGGCACAAATAGCACTGTTGCAGGACACCCATTTATTAGATCCCAAGGAAAGCTATACGCTGCCACATTTTCTCCATATGCAAGGGGGGTATTGATGTGGGTAGCCCCCAAGTCCCCTTCCAGATGCATGACTACACAGCGGATTTAGAGGGCAGATATATAGTAATACATGGCACTCTAGATGGAATGGAGGTATGCTTAGTCAACATATATGCCCCAAACATAGACGATTGTGATTTTTTCCTGGAACTGGAAAAACTCCTCATCACATACGCGGCAATACCCATTACATGGATGGGAGACTTCAACTGTATACTTGATGGCAGACATGATAGATGTCCCCCAAAATGCAAACCAAGCCCAACATGACCTCTGCCCTGCAGGAAGTGATGCGTCGTATGCTATGCGTAGATATCTGGCGAGAGACACACCCAGATCTGCAGGGATACACCTGCTATACACCGGCACAAGAAGTATACAGTAGATTAGACCGATTTCTCCTCTCCGGCGAGGCCATAACAGCCGCTCTACAGACCTGTATCCTCACACGATTTCTCTCTGACCATGCTCCAGTTCTGCTCGAGTGGGGTCCAGCTCGTGCCTAACTAAATTGCCCATCTGGCGGCTGCGCCCCGATGTGCTTCGGGACACTACGTTCTGAACGGAACTTAGAGAATTGATTGCGGGATTCTTTAACTGGAACTGGTCCACCACCAACTCCAGAGGAATAGAATAGGACGCACTTAAGGTGGTGATCCGAGGGGAGTGCTTCTCCAAAGTTGGGGGGACAAGACACAAGCTAGAACAAGAATTAACGGAAGCGGAATACAAACTTTCCTGGTTGCAACATGGACTGCAGCTGCCAGCACCACATAATGACTCCCTACTGCAGGCCCATCGCAGGGTGAGTGAGATATGGGACAGACTCCACTGTCTCACCAGGCGGGACTATCGCCAGCTTTTACATAAAGAAGGTCACAAATCGGGAAGACTCCTAGCATGGTTACTGAAGAGGGATCTCCCGCCTCCGCTGATCCTTACGCTAACAGACCTGGACGGGACCTTAATAATTACGCAGGTAGGAATTAACAGCTGCTTATACGATTACCTACCCGCAATATACCTCGGACCCCCAGAGACCGTGCAGCCCACCAACCTTGATTTCCTTAGGGATATACCTATCCCCCAAATTATGGGAGAACAGGCACAGGCCCTAGGGGCAGCAATTCAGTTAGATGAACTACGCGAGGCTGTGCAGAGTATGGCCAGATGCAAAGCCCCCCGCACAGACGGCCTACCAGTGGAATTTTACCAGACATATAGTGACTTAGTACTCCCTAGATTATTAGAGACCTTGCAAGAAGCTAAGGTAGCTGGAATCCTCCCACAGTATAGGAGAGATGCCCGCATAGTTATGCTCCCAAAACCAGGTGGAGACGCGAGAGATCTGGGATCGTACAGACCCCTGTCAATGCTCGGAGTTGACACAAAAAGACTAGCCAAGATTCTCGCCACTCGCCTCAGCACTGTGGTATCCCAACTGGTCCACGACGACGAGTGCGGGCTTATATCGGGAAGGGGAATACTCATGAATATCCGCCGCCTCTCACATGTACTACACTCGCTGACTGGCGGAGCTGATAGGGCGGCAGTGGTCGCCCTTGACATTGAGAAAGCATTTGACACCCTACAGTGGAAATACCTATGGGAGGTTCTCAATAAAAGGGGACTTGGTGTCTGGTTCATCACTTGTGTACAGATGCTTTACCAGAGGCCAAGAGCTATCGTGCGCACAGGGGACCAAATATCGGAGTACATGACTATTGAGGGAGGCACCTGGCAAGGGTGCTCTCTCTCTTTGTTACTATATGCCCTGGCAATGGAGTTATTGGCAATCTGGGTTCGGAGAGATATGGATAGATGGGGAATTACAATTGATGGCCGCACTCACGTGGTATCCTTATATGCAGATGATTCATAGCTCTGTATCCGTCAGCCGGAAGAGGCGATATCGGCTTTACTAGGGGTACTGTACTCATTCGGACAGTCATCAGGCCTCCGCATCAATCTCCGTAAAACAGTCATCTTCACCTTGGCTGCCCTTATGCAGGTCGCTGTACAGGACCTCCTGACGGCAGAGTTCAGTTGGGAAATCCACCACTTTAGGTATCTCGGCATGCAAGTTACACACGGACCCAAAGATCAATACGCCCTAAACATAGGGGCAGTAATTGTGAACCTGACGGAGTCAATCCGTTTCTTGAATAAGCTCCCCCTCTCCATCATGGGACGAGTTGCACTGGCTAGAATGGTCATGTTGCCTAGGTGCCTGTATGCACTACAGAATACATTCTGCCACATCCCAAATTCTACGTTCACTACCCTGAATAAACTGTTGGTCTCGCTGGTGTGGGCCGGAGGCCGAAGTAAGGTGAAATTAGACTCACTCAAGCTGGACGCGGATTCAGGGTGGCTGGGGCTTCCAGACTTTAGACTGTATTATTTTGCTGGCCCATGCAATATGCTGCGCAGTTGTGCATGGAGGGGCACAACATAGAGAAAGCATTGCTAGCTGGCCACAATAGAGGTTCAGACCTGCAAAAGTACCTGGTGATGGGCGCGCAGGTCCCCAACACATGCCCATTTGTAATCCGACAGGTAGTGGCGATCTGGGAACAGGCGGTCTCCTGGGTTATTCGCAAGGCACCATATACAAATTCACTCCCCTTGCAATGGCTGCAGGGCTCTGCCAAATCCAATCAGTCATGGATATCACCAAATGGCACGAATGGGGGTGCTCAACGGCCGGAGATCTATTCACTAATGGGACCTTTCTGACATATGAGGAAGCGATGGAATGGTACCAAATACCCGAAGGGCACTTACTACAATATACCAAAATATCGCACACAGTCCGTGAAATTTGGCCCCCCTTTCCAGATGAGCCAGCAGAGTCCCACACACTGGTGCTGATGCTCAACCCTTAGTCTACTAGAGTCCTAATCTCCCGCATTTACAAAGCCCTTAAAGAAGACTGCAAAATCGAGATGTCTCTGATAAAATACAGGTGGTCTGAGGACCTAACAGTCCCCATTACAGAAGGAGAGTGGAAAAACACATTTGCACAGGGGCGGGAGGTAGCCAGCAACGCTAGGTTCAAACTTATTCAGTTCCACTACCTACAACGCACTTATTTGACACCTCAGAGACTAGCTTGTTTAAACTCTGAACGCCCTTCCCAATGCCCCTGATGCGGCGCAGACCCTGTAAACTTTCTGCACATGACTTGGACATGTATCCAACTACAAAGGTACTGGCGCCGGGTTAGTCAGATAATCCGTACTGTCACGGCAGTTAGGCTAGAGGCGACCGTCAAACACTGCCTACTGGGGGTACTTCCGACACCAAAAAAGGCCATACACACAAGACACAAATTTGCACTCCCAGGCTTAGTACTGGCAAAATGGCGCATTGCGATACACTGGACTCAAACCCTCCCTCCAAAGCTAGATACATGGTTGTCAGACATGCGGGAGTGAGGTGTAGCGGAAGAAAGCTGTCTGAAAACAGTACACTCAGACAAGAATGTAGAATGAGACCTAGAGTACTGGGGACACATGTTGGAAGGGCTGCGAAGGCCGGACTCTCAACTAGAACCTGAATCGGATTACACGCAAGGGACGCCACCTAACTCCTCTTTGCCACATACGGAGACTGGGGATAGTCCGGTCACCCGTGAGTAGGGAAGTCGGACATCGCTCAGCAGTGAGGATCCCCCCTCCTCAGACCAAATAACATTTGAATGACAGGCAGATGCCCGGCCCCGTGAATGAATAAAGGTTTGGTAATCACGATATTTAGAGTAAATTCTGTCACCAGTCACTGCTGCGCAATGTTATAGATTTGTTTTTCTCTTACTGTATGGTTCTTACCACTGTAATTTCTGCATGTGGACTGTAATGAACACTACTGCACACAAATGGTGCTTGGGTGAGTAAACCCTGGCACACTACGCATACTGCAATGTAAGCCTTGCTATTGGCACTATGGGCAGATATGAGAATTGTAGAATGTGCTAATTCTTGTGATAAATAAGTTAAAAAAAAAAGAGAATAGATCTGTACTCACACGTATCATATTGCCTGATCTAACTGTACAGGCTACAAAGTTCTGTGCTGAATTATTCCATGCATGCCAGGCCACAGGATAATTTGCCGTGGACCTAAGTGAGTATAAAAAAAACTGCAGGCCCAGGCAGGTGCCAGACTGAAGTAGGTCCTCACTAATCCAGGAGTTAAAATCTTGTATAGAATAGTGACTGTGGGCCCAAAAGCAATAATCCCACCATTGCCAGAGTGTCAGGTACTCCAACAACTTTTGCAATGCCCATCGACATTTTTTTTTTTTAAAACAGTTTTTATTCGTCAAATAGCACATATGAAGCAGGGCTCTGTAACCCAGAAACTTCTGCATAATAAACGTATATCATTATGACTTTGAAGTTTACATAATTAAATCAAGGAAAAATGAAGAGCGATACAGATGAAAAGAAACCATGAGGAAACCCTAACCCAACAACCCCCCCCGCCGCACTAACAACCTCCCAAGAGCAGCACAGCAATAGAAAAATGCACCACCGTCAATGATTGCAGCACACGAATACACAGTAAACCACAATTTGCACCAACAGAGTAATAATTAAGCTAGATTGACGGGCCCTGCTGTAGAGACCGGCTCCAGCTGCAAGCTTCGATAGTCCGCCCATCTCTTCCAAATTTTAAAATGTTTATGCGGGCACCCTCTTGCAGTAAAAATGGGAAACTCCAAGCCCATGCAAAAATCCAGGCCATTCTTCCATGCGGACATTGAGGGTGCTGCAGGTGCCTTCCATGCCCTAGCAATGTCTCTTTTAGCCAGAGTGAACCCAAGCAACATAAGATGGCGTTTATGTATGTTACCCCCTTTCCCATCCATAACATGTAGGAGTACCAGCTTCGGCGAGCGGGGAAGGTCCCAGCCCAACACCTCGGAGAGGCAGGCCATAACTCCCCTCCAAAATCGTGCCAAGGAAAGACAGTGCCAAACTGTATTCATTAGAGTACCCTCTTCCCGTTCACACCTGAGACACACAGGGGAGGCCACCAATCCCGCCCTCCACAATCGAGCCCGTGTGAAGTAGGCCCGATGAAGATACTTAAACTGGACAAGGCGCAGACGCACTGCTATAACCCCCCCCCACGGGGAGGCCAGGGCCTCCGCCTCCCAGGCCCGTCTAAGCTTCTGCAGTGTGGGAGAGCAGTGAGTAACCAGGGATTGGTAGATTTTAGAGATCTTATGATCTTGAAGATCTCCCATAAACACCTTTGCTTCTATTGGGCTAAACTCCGCCAGTGACTCCAGGCCCTCCAGGCTAGGGGAGAGGGCGTGCCGGAAGATATTTATAGAATTGGGTTCTCGGCATGGAAAATCCTTCTGTAGGTCCTGAAAGGACTTCAGGACCGGTCCCCGCATTACGTCTCCCAGAGTAGAGATACCAATGCTATCCCATCCATGACACC
Organism: Calotriton arnoldi; assembly: GCA_963921515.1. Lineage (NCBI taxonomy): Eukaryota > Metazoa > Chordata > Amphibia > Caudata > Salamandridae > Calotriton > Calotriton arnoldi. The sequence goes on along the minus strand of CAWUFW010006929.1, from coordinate 216,619 downwards.
CCGTGGTTTCTTGTAGCATGAGTATGTCGGCATGAGCCCTTTTGGCCTGTTGGAGTATGGCCCCACGTTTGATTTTGTCCAGAGCCCCCCTGACATTCCAACTCACTATTCGAAGGGTACCGGAGGGCACCCGTGAACTACCTAACGGGACTGCCATGAAAGACCCTGGTGACAAGTACTGGTGCAGAGAAAGGTGGTTGGTGTGTGCATTGAGGTCTCATGCTAGCATAGAAAAGTGCGATCAGGGGACAAAAACAACAACAACCCAACAACCTCCCCACCCTATACCTCAACAACGATGAAGTATCTGTCGCGGCGGGTGTGGCCTGCAGACCCCAACAGGAGGTCCCGGCGCACCCCGACCAATGGATCACCAACTTACAGCCCATTGTCAACAGGCACTCTCTCCGCCGGGGAAGGTCCAACAGAGAAACCGGCCCTCACACGGGCTTCTCCGATCAAAGTGACTGTGTCTAAGTCACACGGGACTGCGGTCGCCCCCTCCAATTAGGAGGACGATGTGTGCTGCCGGGAGGCCGATCCGGCCTGGGAGGATTCACTGCATGACTGAGACCGACGTCTGGATCTGGAGCGTCTGTTTCCTTTAAGCTTCGGTTGAGGCTGCTTCCGAGCTGCCTCGCCAGACGAAGAGTCCGATTCCCGCCTGGGCGGCGAGTGGGGACGCAGCCTCACCGTCTCATCTGTCCACAGAAAAACTTCTTCCGGCGAGTCAAAAAAGTGAGTGCGGGACCGATACACCACCAACAGCCGGGCCGGATACAGCAGAGCGTATGGCAGCTTAAGATCTTGAAGACGAGCCTTGGCTGCCAGAAACGATTGTCTCCATTGCTGGACCAGCTTCGTGTAGTCGGGAAAGATCAGAATGCGGGCATTATCGAATAGCAGAGGTTCCTTGGCCCTGGCCTGTTTGAGAATAATGTCACAATCATGATAGTTCAGCAGCTTTGCGATGACCGGCCTCGGGCGGGCCCCAGGCGGAGGCTTCTGCATAAGGGCCCTATGGGCACGTTCCACCACAAAACATCGAGACAAGGACTCCTGGGGGAGCCTGCTCTCCAGCCACTGAGTAAGGAACCGCTCCATATCTCCCCCCTCACAGCCCTCCTGGAAGCCTACAAAGTGGAGGTTGTTACGCCTGGCCCTTCCCTCGGCGTCCTCCACTCGTGCCGCAAGACCACGTTGGGTGGTCTCTAGTGTGGCCACCCGCTTCTGTAGGGTGATGACTTCGTCTTCCACTCCAGAGATCCGTGACTCGGCCTCCATGATGCGTGCCACCGCATTCCGCAAATCTTGCCGTAGGAGCATGACATCGGAGCCGACCGCTCCAATTTTAGCATCCAGAACATCCCTGGACTGCGTGATAGCAGCCATGAGTGCGGCGTTGTCCGGCATGGCCCCCTGCGGCCCCCCGGGCGCCGCCACAGGGGCACCAGGGCCTGTAAATTTGTCAAGCGTGCTCTGTTTGACCGAGCCCCCGCCCGCTTTGTCTCTTGTCATGGCGGCCTCCAAGCCCTCCGGCTCCCAGGATACCTTCAAACCGGCTCACCAAGCTGCTCCGTCAGAGGACTGCGGGCCCTCCAGTGCAAGGGAGAAGGGAAGCATGGTCCCCTGTGCGAGTTGATCTGTTGCAACCCCCGAGTCCAGGAAGTATGCAAACCGGAGAGGGGCCGCAGAGGTGTAACTACGCGGCCCGACCTGGCCGCCGAATGCGGGACCACCAGCAAGGGGGGAAGGGCCAGAGGCGCCCAGCGCCAGTCAGTCAGTGCCCACGGGCAGCCGCCCACCGCTGGAGTGCCACTATGCTCCGCCAGAGCCCCCTGCGCTGACTCCTAGGGTGGCTATGCACTTGCGGGTGCCCGTGGCTGATGGAGCTCTCTATCGGGGAACCAGGGGGGCCCCCACACTCTCCACTTTGCCCCCTCGAGGGACCGCCGCCAGTCCCCAAAGTTCACAGCGGCGGCCAAAGTCCGCCAAGGCCCCCGTCAACCCCGTAGCCTGTGCGCACCGCAGCTGACTCACGCGACCCGAAATGGCCGCCGATGCGAGTGCTCAGTGCGACCAAAGAAGGAAGGAGCGGAGGGCGGCCCACCAGGTGCCGGAGAACCAAGGAGGCCCCAGACCCAATATCGGCCCAGTATCAATGAGGTGTCCGCTGTTCCCGGGACACAGCTTCACCCACTCACGACTCCACCAGCGGCCCGATATGACTGCCGACAACCCGGCAGCCGCCCAGGAGAGGGAGCGGGGAAGGAGACGGCCTCACGCCGAGCGTCGGCGGCTTGATCTGGGCAGTCACCACCGCCCAAGACCCTCTCAGCACGAGCAGTCACCACAGATTCTCCAGCACCGTCTCAGCACTCCGACGGGGGCCCCAAGCACGGCACACCCCATTCTCCAGCCGTTGCACTAGGCCGCAAGGCTATGTCGCAGCACAGCCACCTGCGGGCCGCAATCCGGGCCACTGCTGCCGCGTCGCTCCGGGCAGCAATCCAAAGTCAAAACGGGGCGAAGAGCGCAGCCCCCATGCGTGCCCCACCTGGGACGCGATTTAAGTATGGAGAAAAGATCGGAGAAGCAGGATAGTTGAAGGATATTTGCCTAGGCTGGACAGAGCTCGCCTAACACACGTCCGCCATCATGGCTTGCTAGGCCACTCCCCCCATGCCCATCGACATTTTGAGTGAGACTCAGGTTTTGGGTGAAAGCCAGTTATATTAGGAAGTAAAAATCACAGTTGGTCCAGTGAAGCAGAAATCCCTGGAGAACACAAAAACAGTAGATCACATGGAGCTCCAGGGCCCAATGATTTGCTTTCAGGTTTGTTTAAATCTGAAAGGTAATTTTGGGTTCACAATTTGCAGGCATTATTTAATGAATGTTGTTTATTTACCGCCTTCCATGATTCATGAAAAGGCTCCATAATTTATCCACAGGAAAGACAAGGCCCCAGAAATGAGCCAGCAAACTACTAATCACCCATCTATATATAGAGGTGAAGTGGTATGCTTTCCTACTTCTGTAAGGTCTTAAAAAATGAGCTACGCTAAGGGCTTCCACCTTGCTTTTAATCAGAATATAGTGTCTCTGGCCATGTTGGCAAAGAAATGTATGCCTACAAGGTCAAAACATCTTTACACATATTTTATTTACTTTAAGACAGCCTTCGATGTATTACATAGAGCCCAACTTTGGGCAAAGTTAACTAATCAGGGTTCCCCTTACCACGCTTAGAGAAATTAGGGGCCTTATTTAGAGTTTTGTGGGTGGTATATTCCGTCACAAACATGGCAGATGCCCCATTTGCCATATTACGAGTGCTATATAGCCTATGACAGTTGCAATAAAGTGGACTGGATATCCGTTATGCTTTGGCTGGTATCTTGTCAGTCAAACTCAAAATTAGGTCCTAAGTCTTTAAGCCATCACATATTAGTACAGGTTAAGCTAGGAAACAATACTTCACTGACATGTAAAAGCTATATTTACTATTAATAATACTATCAATGGGCTAAAGCAGGGGTGCTTTCTCATATCTCTTCTATTCAAGGTTTATATGGCAGACATTAACTTTACAATTGAGTTGAATCATTCTTTCCCTCCAAAACTGAATGGAACCCTTTTACCAATCCTTCAATATGCAGGTGATACACTGATGTTTGGCCACATGAGGGTAGGCTACAACATACCCACAGGACCTTTGGTGCAGACTGCAAAGAAAACAGGCTGATAATTAATCATGCTAAATCTAATATGATAGTTTTTAAACCTGCTCCATCAAAACCAGATACCAAAGATTAAAAACTCCAGTCTCCAGCATGTATTGATACTTAGGGGTGGATTTTCACAAGAAAGGCTCTTACCAGGCATACTAAGCTTTGCCACCCGCCATTGTCACAGGTCTTTGCTATGCTAGGGAAAGCTATAAATTGATATTGATAGGATTTGTAGAGTGCGGGTATACCTGGAGGCGTCTTGGCGTTGTCTGGGACCAGGGGAAGTGGCCCAGTTAGAGAAAAGCTAGGTTTTTAACGACTTTCTCAAAGCCATGTAGGTAATGGCAGACTTCTGATTTTGTTGAAGATTGTTCCATTTTAGAGCAGTGCATCTGATGAAACTCCTGTCTCCCCAGGACACACGCTTGTGGGGGGGTGGAGGGACAACCAGATTTCTGGAGTGGCTGGAGCATAGGGATCTGCTTGAAGAATACCTTTTAAGGTTGTTCTTCAAGTAGTCAGGGCCTATTCAATGAAATCCTTTGAATGCTATGCAGAGAGCCTTAAAGGTGATACGCTGCTCGATTGTCAACCAATGTAGCTTACGTATGGCCTGGGATGCCGATTGGAATCTGGGAATCTTATGGAGCATCTGTGCTGCAGTATTGTGCATTGTCTGGAATCTGCTCAATTATCTTTTTTGTAGATTTTGGTAAAGTCCATTGCAGTAGTCCAGTCTTGCAAGGACTAAAGCTGTGACCATGGTCTTTAAGGAATCAAAGGGGAATAGATGTGTGATTTTCTTTATTGTCCTCAAGATATAAAAAGAGGAAGAGATGACAGCATTGACTTGGTCTTTATCGGAGAGCTTGTCATCTATGAGAACATCTAGATTTTTAACTTTTTGGGCTGGCATGAGGAGTGTCCCTAGGTCTTGAGGCCACCAAGAGGGGGACCAAAATGAAACATTGTTTCCGAAAAGCATGACATTCGTCTTGGTTGAATTTAATTTGAGATAGTTCTGACTGTGACCATGCAGTTCCGAAAAGTCTTATCTGTATTGTAGACATCATTGGAGAGTGACACAATGATCTAGGTGTCATCTGCTTAGGCCAGCAGTGAAAACTCAAAAGACGTAATCAAATTTGCCAGGGGAGTGACGTAGACATTGAATAGGGTCGGGCTCAATGACAAGCCCTGAGGAACACGGCAAGGCAAAACAAAAGGCTCTGAGGTGAATCCTTTATGGGTAACCGATTGAATCCAATTGGTGTGAAAGGCGTGAAGTAATTCCAGGGCTGTGTCTTTGATCCTGAAATTTCGCATACAGTCTTTCAGACCAATGTGATTGACCGTGTCAAAAGCTGCAGACAGGTCGAGTACGATAAGGGCTGCTTTGCCGCCCTTATCTAAGGATGATATAATTTTCCTCTGTGGCCACAATGAGTGCAGTTTCCATACTGTGGCCACTTCTGAATCCAAATTGGGTCTTGTCATGGAGATGGTTAATTTCGATCTATGAAGACAATTGAATGTTCATGGCTTTTTCACCCATTTTGGTTGGAAACAGATGCCTGGATATAGGATGGTAGCTATTGGCATCCTGATGATTTAGGTTGGGTTTCTGTATCAATGGAATGACTAAGACTTTTTTCCATTGCTTAGGGAAGTGTCCTGTGCTGAACATGGTGTTGAAAATCTTAGTCAAGTAGTTGGCAACAACATCAGGAACAAGTTGAATTATTGCAGGTGGACATGGGTCTAACTGGGACCCAGACTTGACGGTAAGAATCAGCTGTCTGACTTGATCAACCGAAAGATGTGCAAATTCCCAGAAGGTAGTTTTTTCGCATTCATTGGGCAGATCATAGTACTGGCTACTAATGGAAAATCTATATGCATATGTCAAAGCAATTTGTGTAGGAAATTGGGTTATCGGTTAAGAGGAGTGGAAGCCCCACTCAGGCAACAACCACAATCCCTGTCAGGGTGAACCACAAAAGTCACTAAATTAACCTGTGCTTAACCCTCTGGTGGCTGGCACAAAGCAGTCAAGCTTAAGTCAGAGTCAATGTGTAAGTATTTATGCAGCACACAAACAGTTATAAAAATGAAAACAACACACAAGAAAAATCTGAAACCAATTTAGACAAATTGAGTAAATTTTGACAAACTGAACAACAGAACAATGAACAAAATCCAATCAGGAGACCCGGAGCTAAGAATTTTGAAATCTTTTTGTGAAAATAGTGCAAAGAAAATGAGGGGTTCTGAAGGTCCCACTTTTATACCTGGTGCCAGCCTTTCTGTTGGAGAATTCCCTGATCTGCTAACAAAACTGATTTTGGCCAGTGTTTCCCATTCCACAGTTTGGCTCCAAACTGTCTAAGATGACAAAAGGCTTAGCAGGCCTGAAGTCAGGTTCCTTTTCTGTGTGTGCTGCAGGCAGGATCCTTTGAAATGTAATCAGGGCAGGGGGCAGCTCTTCCCCAGCCATCCTATCAGGAACACACTCTCCCCTCACATGTAGGTTTCCTTTGTCTCACTATCTGGAAGCAATACACAAACCCCAACAGTAGAGCCATTCACTGTCATGTGTCCCAGGAGGCTGGCAGAGAAGCACAGTTGTTTTGGGCAATCAAAATGCCAACTTTCTAAAAGTGGCTTTTTCAAAATTGTAACTTAACATCTGACTTTAACATTGAAGAGGATTTTAAATTACAATTAGTTTGAGTGCATACAACACATCTGTATCTGCTCTCAATCTGAAAGTTGTACTTATTAAATGTAATAAGGTTACCTGGTGTTAGGCTATGAGAGACAGGCCTTACAGCAGTGAAAATGACTTTGGAAGTATTTAATTGTCAGGGCATATAAAACTTAAATACACATATCCTAATTTTAAATACAAATCCCCTGCCCTATGAGCCTTTAGGGCCTACATTAGGGTGACATACAAGTATTAAAAAAGGAAGGTTTAGGTCTGGCAAAAGGTTTATTTTGATAGGTTGAAGTGGCAGTTTACAACTGCACTACAGGCTGCGGTGGCAGGCCTAAGACATTTTTGGAAAGACTACTTTAGTAGGTGGCACAATGAGTGTTACAGCCCACTAGTAGCATTTAGCTTACACGCCCTGGAGACATGTAACATATACAAGGGACTTACAAGTAAATTACATAACTCAATCAGGTGTAGGTCAATTTTACAATGCTTTGTGGAGAAAGCACATACACTTTACCAATGATTAGCAAAGAAATAGTGCAAAGAGTCCTAAAGGTGAACAAAAACGGGTCCAGAAAAGGAAGCAAGAGGAAGGCAAAAATTGGGGGTGACCCAGCAGAAAGGGCCAGGTCCAATAGTTTGTCTGATCTATGTTTTTAAACTCTACTGCAAGCCATCTGGGTAAAGCACAACCCAGCACTGAAATACTGCTTAGCCTGGTAAACTAGGCACTTGACTAGACTGCATGCAGTGCAATCTTTTCAGGTTTTTAATCAGTTTACCAGGCAACAAGAGTCAGGTACTTTAAGACTCTCTGGGGAGCGTTTACGAGTTTGGGTTACATGCCAGAACAACTGAGCCAGGCTCATTAAGAGCAAATTTCTGTCTGGCACTACACACAATCCAGCAGCCACAGAATAGTCCACAAACTAGAAACAGCAGTCTTCCTGGAGATTTGGAAACAGGCCATAGTGACCCCCTTACTGAAGAAGGCGGGCTCAGATGTTACCAAACCAGATAACTATAGGCCAATTTCCCAACTCCCATATCTCTCTAAGGTAATGGAGAAACTGGTTAACAGACAGTTGTCTAATTATCTAGAAGACAATGGCCTGCTGGACCCCTCCCAGACAGGCTTCAGGGCTACCAACAGTACAGAAGCAACCCTCCTGGCCGTCTTGGATAACGTAAGAGCATTACTAGACCAGGGTAAGGCAGTGGCCCTGATCTTATTGGACCTGTCGGCGGCGTTCGACACGGTCTCCCACCAGTTGCTGCTAGAAAATCTGCACGGAAAAGGAATACACGCTAAAGCCCTACAATGGCTCAGCTCGTTTTTGAGCAACAGAATTCAAACCGTGCAACTGGGTGCCTTCTCATCAAGTACAAAAATTTTGAGCTGTGGCGTCCCGCAGGGAGCATCCCTGAGCCCCACTCTATTTAATGCCTATGTCTCATCCCTGGCAAAAATTGGGACGAAGTGGGGCTTCGGCGTTTGCTCATACGCGGATGACACGCAACTAACAATAGCCATAGGAGACGGGCAAGAGGACACTAGGACCAAACTCAATAACTGTCTTACCGAAATGGCAAGCTGGATGTCGGATCACTGTTTAAAGCTCAACGCAGACAAATCCGAAATCCTGCTCTTCGGTGGAGCCAATCATATCTGGGACGCATCATGGTGGCCCCACTTACTCGGAGACGCCCCAGCACCTAAGCAGTGTGCAAAAAACTTAGGGGTTCACATTGACAACAAACTATCTATGCAGGACCATGTACGGATACTATGTGGAAAGAGCTTTGCCACACTGAACCTTCTAAAAAGGCTCTTCCCATGGATCCCCCTGGAAAGCAGGAGGGCAGTCACACAGGCTATGCTTGTCAGCAGGCTGGACTATGGAAATGCTCTTCTCGTGGGCATGCCAGACTACCTCTTTAAACGCTTGCAAGTAGTACAAAACGCTGCAGCCAAACTGGTGTACAACAAGGGCAAATACAGCTCAGCCACAGACTGCCTGAAACACCTTCACTGGTTGCCCATGCGTCAAAGAGCACGATTCAAACTCTTAGGGCATACCCACAAAGCACTCCATCACACTGGCCCTAAGATTCTCCAGAATAAAATCCGAGTCTACGCCCCTCTCAGATGCCTAAGGTCACATCAGCAAGCGCTAGCCGAAACTAAAAGAATAAAAAAGACCAGGGCAGGGGGATGCACCTTTTCGTATCTCGCGGCACTGCACTGGAACGGACTTCCAGTAGAACTTAGGCTGATCAAAGACTACACCACTTTCAGGAAGAAACTAAAAACACACCTATTCCCTAAAGACTGACGCCATATTTGAAATCAGCTTCCGGCTCCTGGCACCACTAGGCCACTACCTCAGCGCCGTGATATCCCTCTGGGATGAATGTTGCGCTATATAAATAAATAAATAAATAAACTGTCACTTTTAATAAGGCACTTGCCTATTAGGAGTTCGAAAGTATTTTGAAGTTGATGGTAAAAGGTATTACCTTTAATCGAGACTTAGGTCCATTTGAATCCATATGGCATCAAATTCGTACTGCACGTATATCACATAGGTCAATATCAGCTGTATTACTTTACTACGTCATTTCCTGAAAAGAAAAATGGATTTCACGTGGCTAAGATTCGGATTAATTGTTTTTGGGTGAATTAAGACAGTCTTAGAAATGGTGCACTGCAGACTCAGCAGGATGTGTTGTCACTTTTATCACTTTGGGTATGAACCCCTTGTCCGTGTGTTATGCTATTGTACAGACTTTCTACCTGCGAGGCTTTATTACATGATGCCTTCCATTCCAAGGCTTGAGCTGTGGAAATCAGGTATGTTAATAACTTGTTTTATAAAATGTATAAGACTTATACAAAAGGCGTGGATTTGTAACACAGATTAGCACTTTATATATATTTTTACTTTTAACTGAAATCCTACCCTATGATTAAGTATGTTTTAAATTACGTATTAATGCCCAGCGACTGATTGTTTTTGAATATGAATGTAGGTTTATAATCCATTGCTTTTCGAAGTGTACATTCATATGGTTTTAATTACCTTCAATAAAACTCAATTCATTCATTAGTTCATTCAACTTTATCAAAATGCATGCGCAGCATTGCGGTTTATCAGCTACTTCCAGTGATTAGTTCCAGTGTCAGCCATCTTGCCAGTACATTTCCATTTACTCTCAGGGACTGCTTAGTCCCAGGTGTGCTGTTTGGGCTGGCTGCGAAGGTGTGTGGAGGACAGGGCATGATTGGAGATGTGGCCATTGACAAGACTCCTCAACCTTGCTGGGAGAGGTCAAACTCTGGACACCAACTCATCCTTTGCTTCAGTAGACAATGTCATGGTAATGATCTTAGGGGCTGTGGTCATTCCCAACAATCATTGTGTCTTTCATGTACCCACAGGGCAAGCTGGGAACACCTCATCAACAAACCAGGACAGCCAGTCCCAGACTCTGGTCAACCCTGAGCTCTCCGGCGTTGAGATCTCTCCACATCCTTAGGACGACGATGAACTACCTGGCCCATCAGGTGTGGGTCAGACCACAGCACCAACAGCAGTAACACCGGCATCCTCTGTGACCCATCCCGCCTCAGCAGCCAACACACAGCTGACCCCTACCTTCACGGACACACCAGCCCGAGCCAATACTGAAAGCACAGTAACATGGGGCACTCTGGAGTTGGCGGACAACACCACCACTGTCAATGAGGAAGGAGCCTCCGTGGTGACTGTGCCAGCACTGACTGGCCCTGCTCGGGTGGGTAGGGGTGGTGGGAGGGGCCATGGGGACACGCGCCAACATGCAGCTGGTGCTGATGCTGCAGATGACCCACACCTATCCAGAATCCTCAATGCATATGAGGGTTGCACAGGGGAATTTGGCCAGGTAGTTGGGATCCTCAGGACCATGCAAGAACAGCAGGCAGCCCATTATGCAAAAGTGGAAAAATACATGTCACAAAATGAAGACCTGATGGTGGTGCACAGGGACATTCTCACCTGCCTCTCCCAGATTGCCGCCAACATGCCCACACCTCCCTGTGTGCACACAACATCAGGTGTATCAGCATCTGCACCTGCCACAGGGAGTGATGTGCACTCTGACGGAGAGCCCCCTGCACTGCGGCTGCCTGCACCTGAGGGTCCCCGTCCCAAGCGTGGGAGGGGTCGTCCGAAGAAGGATCACTGAGAGACCAAAGGCTATGCATCCCCCCCAGGAACTGACAACCTGCTCCTGATACCCTCCATTGTGTGCCACTTTGTTGACTCTCACTGAACTCTGCCACATTGGCTGGAGGGTCTTAGTTGGACTTTGGACTCAAATAACTGTGGATTTACTACTGACAACTTCATCTACAAACACTACCAACTCCTTTTTGCACTTTGTTGTCCCTGTTTTGTTTGATCACGAACCCATCAACTTATTTGTAATTAACCAACCATGCACCAAAATAAATCACTATGTACCAAATACTTGCTCATGTCGTGACTTTGAAACACAAATGTACACGTTGAAATGACGCACTCAAGATCAAAGTTGAAGGTGTCCACAAAACTGGACAAGGAATCAATTCAGTAATGTCAACTACTAGCTTGGTAGCAGATGTAACCATTCACAGCATGAGAGACAGAAACAACCAGGTCATCACACAACCCATCGTACATGGTAATGATGCCATCGTAGTCTACTGTCAGCACACATATCCCCATCTGCAAGCCCTAAAACATTCATTGTCAACAAAATTGATCTCCATGGAACATGTTTTGTATCAAGATAACCTGTGGATGTGTGCAAACAGACAAGGCACACCTCAATGTGGGACACAGGTTTAGTTAAATGATACAACCTTGCACCTTGACACAAACGGCAATCACATCACACAGTCACAAAAGTCTCACAAGTCCAAACAAATGTCCATCTGTTCAAAGGGTGTCGTGGCCCAGGGATGTCCACCACTTTTCACTGTTGGAGTATGACACAGGATCATGGCTCTGGTGTGGTCACAACTCAGCAGTTGACATGGTGAATGGTCCTGGGAAGGAGAAAAACATAATTGAGTCAGGAACTTGGGAAAGATTCAGATTGATGTTGCAAACTGTCTCAGCTAAAGCATGCCAATGTCAGTGTGAACACAAGCTATTACTGAGTGTAGCATTGTTCTTGTCACATGCAATTTGGATTAGGCAATTCTGTCAAAAACCATTGAAGAATGACAGACACTCAGCAGCATACATACACATAGGACAACAGCAACACACAAACATTTATGGGCTGACTCCTCTCATTCAATACTCACATTTATGTGAAGAAGTTGCGGATAAGTTGTTGTCGCAAAATACCCTCATCATCCTCATCATCACTGGCATCATGTCCCAAGTCTGGTTCCTTCCTTGCTGGTGGCTACTGCTCTCCATCATCCAGTATAAGTGGTATATCCTTCCTACAATGTAGGGGTGGCATTAAGTTTGCAATCATCCACGTATGCCTGGGACACAAACAGACAACAGCAACTCACATACCATACACAAGCTGATGTGGCAGCTAAATGTCACGGTATAAAAAATGAAAAATTTACTGCGTTGTACATGACTCAGACACAGCAGATTCACAGTCAGAAACTTAAACCAATGCACAGTGGGTCACACACAGTCCACCAAAGCAGTGAATATGTGTAGCCAAAACATGTTTTCACTAATTATCCCCTGGGACTGTGACCAAGCCTAGGAGGGTAATTTGAGAAGTGAACTCTCAATGTTGTAGTGGGACTCACAAACAGTGTGTTGTGTGCCCCTAAAGGTTAGCTCCTCATTGGAGTGTGAGCTATCAATTAAAATGTACAATATATCACGAAAACACTGTCCACACACATGTAATACACAAGAACATCTTCATTTGCACTAGTGTCTGCCCTGCCGGCCGATTAGTGGAAGGACGCAGTAGCCGCATCCGAAGTGAGTCTGTCACACCCATTTGCTGTTGGTCGTCATGGTAAGTGACGCGGGTGAGTATTCAAAGGACGCAGTAGCCGCCTCCGAACCGAGTCTGTCGCACCCATTTGCTGTTGGTTGTCAAGTTGAACGACGCGGGTGAGTATTCAAAGAACGTGGTAGCCGCATCCAAACTAAGTCAATCGCACCCATTTGCTGTTGGTCGTCATGTTGACCGACGCAGATGAGTATTCAAAGGACGCAGTAGCCACCTCCGAAACGAGTCTGTCACAACAATTTGCTGTTGGTCATCATGGTGAACAATGTGGGTGAGTATTCAAAGGACACGGTAGCCGCATCCGAAACGAGTCTGTTGCACCCATTGGCTGTTGGTCGTCGTGGTGACAGACACGAGTTTCTTTTCGTGTCCGCTTCGCGTGCTAACGAATCAGTAACCTTCCATCACCAATGTATCTAGGTCAATAGCGGGCCGATGCAGGTGTTTTGAACGTTGCGGTAGGCGTGTTGGATGCTAGCAATGTTATGGATTGGACAGATTCGGATAATGCAACCGAGTCGGACCTATCGCTTTGTCCGCATGGAAAAGAGACTGCCTCTGCTGTACAGGTAAAAGTATGTCTGTTCCCTACAGGCCTCATTTGCCTGCACTAACTGCACATCACCTGCATCTCTCCATATCTCTGCTGCTGTCTCCACATCCTCTGGGAGCTAACATGGCACAGACAGTGGACAGGGCCCCAGCATTCACTGAAGAAGAAAACCAGGCCCTGCTGGACAGCCTCCTTCCACTGTACAGCCAGCTGTACGGCAAACCAGAGGAGCAGGTGAGTGATAATTCCACTGCCTTTTCATTGAACATGTGCAAAAACGTGCACTGCTAGCATTAGGAATCTCAATTGAAAACATGCAAACAAAGTTCATGTAAGTTTTGATGTGTGTAGAATTGTATTCTGAGCAGGTACATTGCTGTAGAAGTGTGTGTACTGGGTGGTGTTCACTTCTTAGCACTGTTCACATGGGATGGAGGGATCATTGCACACAGGACAACTGCCCATAATGCCACTTGTTCACCCCTTAGACATTGTTTGCAATCTTATCCTGAAAAATGTGTAAAATTGTGTGACTCAAAAACATGTAGCATGTGACTTAAGGGACTGTCACCATGTCATCCTCACAGGTCAACTCCCATCAGAAGGTCAAGATGTGGCAGACCATCGCCCGGACAGTTCGTTCAGTAGGGGTCACCAACCGGCGTGTCTGCCACTGCTAGAAGAGGTCCAACTGAACCTGTCACCTCCATGTAAGAGGGGCGGACGCGGGACCCTGATCCCCCACATGCTCCGGATTCTGGAAGTGGTCTTCCCTGACATGGATGAGCAGTTTAAGGCCAGACAGCAGCAAGGAGGGGGTGAGTATGTGTCATGTCACACAACTATGTTCCACATGCATGTTGCAGTCTCTCACCCTGCTGCCCCTCTTACAGTTCGTAAGTCATCCAATAACACAGTTCTGTCTCAAGAGATGCATATGCACCGTGACTAGTAAATTCCCTGTTGTGCCCCTTTCCATCTGTGCCATATGGGTCACTTATGTCCGGGGTAGTGACTGTAGTCCCATGCTGATGTGATCTGCATAATCTACAACAACATGTGCATGGAGATGACATTCAGGAGTGATGCAATTGTCTGACATGTGTCAGCACAGTGTCTAATTTATGACCTGTACTCAGTGTGGTTCTAATATATATGTGCAGTATGTTGCAAGTGGAGCACACAGTTGTCTGATGCCAATGCTATACATCCTGGCTGCAGGTGACATGTGGATGCCTTGTTGAGTTTATCTTGCTCATTCTGGCAAATTTCTGTCCCAGCTGTTATGCTCAGCGTAATTACATGTATCCCATGGGCCAAGGGGATGTATGCCAATTCCGAGCAAATGTGACACTGGCCTATCACATGTTAGTATGTGTTATTCCTTTTTCCACATTAAAATGAGAAAATCCATGTGTCAGACTCTGTTACAGTGACTACACGTGATAATATTTGACAGACACAGGTGGTCAGTGTTGGAAACAAGGCTACACTTCAAATGTATTGTTTATATTTTGCATACACAACTGTTTACATGTGTAAAATATCTTGACTATACATACTTGTGCCTTGGTCATCCAAGTGCATGCTGCATTACTTTCATCATGATAGATGCCAACTGTGCATCCAATTTTGTTTGTGAGTTCACAAGACCTGATGGTGAACAAGAGCAATGTCAGCTTGTCAAAGTGTACAAATTGTGTCTACCACGTAAAGGACATGCAAACTTGGCAGCCAAAAATGTGGACTGGAGTAGTCTGGACAGGATTAGTACACAGTGGTGACTGTAATCATGTGCTGTTGAGGTTCTGTACTACTAGTCCATACAGATGGTGTACCCAGACAGGCCAGTGGCATAGTGTACCATATGAAGCATTGTAATTATGCAGTCATTGGTCTTCAATTTGTGTTTGACATTGTACAAATATGTAACTGTTGACTGTATACAATGTGCATGACATCCTGGAGAATCCCCCTAATACTGTCCGGGGTTGACACAAGACAGTGGTCCAAGTGTCTCTCACCCTAGGTAGGCCTACCACCTTGTGGTTTACAAAATGAGAATCAGATGTGTGACCTGACAGCAGAGGACCTAAAATAGTGGATAAATGACCACTATTACTGTTATCTGTGTGAAATAAATCATTCACTGACTAAGTAAGCCTGCTGTATTGCAGGCTGATCATTTTCCCAGTAAGGCCATAGCCATGGCTTCAACATTTGATGACTGGGGATGGAAGAATGTTTACCATGTCACATTTCAAATGTGTGCATCCCATTTGCGGTGTCAGTTCAAGACTCCCTTGCAGGAGATGAGACAGGTATGTCATGACACAAGACCATCAGGAGCATTACAAATCATACCATATGCTACGTAGTGTAGGAGTTGACAGTGTGGTTGTGGGCTTTGACATTGATCTAACCAATGTTACACATGACATCATGTGTCTGGGAACCATGGTTAACTGGCAGACTGGCAAGTGACATATACACATATGTGTAATGAATAGAAAGCTGCAGTTAAAATGATGTATATGTTTGCTCTGAGATGATTTGTGATGATACCCATGTGTCAAGTAGATGCCTTTGACTCATGTGAATCTCTTTGTCGTTCTTGTTCACAGCATCAGCATCGGCTACCGAAGGAGGCAGTGCCACGGACCAAGGGGAAGCTGCTCGCCAGACTGGGTCAAGTGCGGAGGAGGAGGAGTAGGGACCTAGTGGCGTGGAGGGTGAGGGGAGCCACACTGAGGGCAGCTCCATATCACCATCAGAAGGAGCTGCCAAAGATTACACCTCCAGTGATGATACCCTTGTGGTGGTGAGTGAGCCAGTATGTTATATTATGTTATGTTATATGCATTTATAACGTGCACGGCTACTCAAGAGTGTCCCGGCGCGATACCTTAAATGGGAGTTGAGGGTCAACGGAGCAATTACACAAAAAGCAGAGTTTTCAGCCGTTTCCTGAAAAGCTTTGGGTCCTGGACGCAGCGGAGGTCTAGGGGAAGTGCGTTCCAGGCCACCACAGCCTTGTAGGCCAGGGAGCTACTACCCATTCTCGTAAGGCGAAAGCGGGGAATAACTGCCAAGAACTGCGCCGCAGAGCGCAGTTGTCTCGGGGACACATAGAACTTAAACCGTTTCCTAAGATATGCCGGGCCAGATTGGTACAAAGCTGCATGCGCCAGGGTAAGGGCTTTAAACTTAACCCTTTCAGCCACAGGAAGCCAGTGAAGATCATGGAGATGTTGCTTTATGCTAGATCTTCTTGTAATGTTAAGTAAAGACCTTGCCGCTGTGTTCTGTACTACCTGCAGTTTCCTCAGCTGATACCCAGGTAGGCCAATGTACAGGGCATTGGCGTAATCAATGCAGGAAAGTATCAGGGCGCGGGTAACCATTTCTTCGGCGGCCCTAGGCAGGAGAGGGAGAAATTTCCTAAGTGATCTTATGGGTGCCAAAGCATTGCCCTGCTAGCTTCTTGATCTGAGTGGTGAACCGGAGATCTTCATTGAACTAGATCCCTAGATTTTTAACAGGCTGACCTTCGGAGATGGGTAATGGATATTCAGCCGGCCAGAGTGATTCCTTAAACTGCAAGGGAAAAGTCCCATACAAGAGGATTTCTGACTTGTCCTCGTTGCACTTGAGCTGTGCAGAAAGGAGCCATTGAAAAACGGCCGTAAGACAGGCTCTAGCTCGAGCAGGGGAAGAATCATTATTACTCCATGTAAAGAGGAGCTGGGTATCATCAGCATATGCGATGATCTTAGCGCCCAGCTCCTCCGCCAAATAGATCAGCGGGGTGACATATATATTAAAAAGGAGGGGACTCAAAGTAGAGCCCTGCGGCACTCCAGTGGTCACAGTTTGTGGAGCAGAAGAGGACGGGGGCAGCCACACCTGCTGCGATCTGTCTTCCAAAAATGATTTAAGCCTGTTCCAGGCAGATCCAGTGATACCAATAGCTGAGAGACGGGCCAATAGCAAGGAGTGAGGTACGGTATCAAAGGCCGCAGAGAGGTCTAATAAAATCAGAGCTGCTCTGCCACAAGCGTCCAAACACTCTCTAATTGCTTCAGCGATTTCAACAAGGGCCGTCTCTGTACTATAATTGGCTCTGAACCCCGATTGAGCTGGATGGAGCAAGCAAAAACCTTCCACAAAGTTGGTAAGCTGTTTGTTAACTGCCTTCTCACAGACTTTCGCCACGGCTGGGAGAAGAGAGATAGGGCGGTAGCTAGCTGGAATCGAAGGATCCAGAGAAGGCTTTTTCAGCAGAGGCAAAAGTTTGGCCTGCTTCCAATTCAGAGGAACAGTAGCAGTCTGCAAGGACATATTAATCAGGGTATTAACCTCTGGATTAACTGCCTCAGCAACTGAGGCTAACAGCCTGGCCAGACAAGGATCTGACAGAGCCGTCCCCCAAGCCCTGGTGCTGTTGGACCTCTCGGCCGCTTTTGACACGGTCGACCACGACATACTGGTCGACCGTGTCAGAGAGGCAGGTCTTCGGGGTACAGCGCTTTCCTGGCTAATCTCCTTTCTGAAAGATCGCTCACAGGCAGTCCGAATCGGCCAATTCACAGCCCCTAAATTAGAAACCACCTGCGGGGTCCCACAGGGATACTCACTCTCCCCGCTCCTTTTTAATCTCTATTTGCTCCCATTAATAAAGTCTCTGAAAGAAAGGAATGTGGTCGCCTTCAATTATGCAGACGACCTACAACTAATGTTCACTGTAGACAACTCTCTGCAGTCGATCTCTGACTTCCAATCCACTATGCAATTTATCAGTCACTGGATGGACTGCAACCATCTGAAATTGAATCCTGGCAAGACTGAACTAGTCCTGACCGGCGGTGGTCTCAACCAGTGGGGCCCTCACTACTGGCCAAATGAACTAGGTCCCCCCCGACCCCTGCCCTATCAGTTAGAAGTCTGGGTGTTATCATCGACAACGACTTGTCCTTAAAAACTCATGTCAACTCTGATCTCCGCATGCTTTTATCAGCTGCGAAAGATCAGGAAAATAAGAAGACTCCTCACCCAAGCAGCTTTGACTCAGGTGGTGATATCCCTGGTACTATCCTGCCTCGACTTCGCCAATTCTATTTACCTCGGCATTCCACTCTACCTCTCAAAAAAACTTCAATTGATTCAAAATCAGGCTGCCAGACTGATCTGCGAACAACCTAGGTGGCAACGCGCTTCCCCCCTTTTAAAGAAGCTGCACTGGCTTCCCATCCCCCAGCGCTGCGCTTTCAAAGTCGGCTGCTTGCTGTTCAAATCGCTGCATGGTCGGGCCCCTAAATTCATTGACAGCCTCATCTCCCGCTATACTCCTTCATGCAACCTGCGGTCAGCTCATCTTCAACTTCTGGTTGTCCCCTCCTTTAAACTCAAGCGCCAAGGGGGTTGTTGGTTCACCATTCTAGCCCCTAAACTGTGGAACTCCATCCCCTTGGAAATCAGGTCTAGTCCCAACTTACTGAGTTTCAGAAAGTCTCTTAAAACTTGGCTGTTCACTCAGGCCTACTAACTTTTCCTCCGAGCTCGGTCCCTAGACAGCGCCATGAAACCAATCGGTGTACGAGCGCTTTATAAAACCCTTTATCATTAACATTAACATTAACATCTGACGGGGAGCCAGATTTGAGTGATTTTAGAATTAACAGGGAGTCTTGCGGGGCAATAGGTAAAAAGGCTGTCAGGGAAGGTGATATATAGGAGCTCAATGTAGGAACTGTGACGGCAGAAATCCCTACTAGAGCGGTGGTACTAATCCTAAAATTTGCCTGGATCACCTGAATCTTATCAATAAAGAAACTGGACAGTTTCTCACACCAGGCGGCCGAGGTAGGAAGAGTAAGTCTCAGCACTAGGGGCCAAGAAGCTCTGCACGATGGAGAAAATTTCTTTGGCATTGTTTCTAGACTGAGCGATCCGCTCTGCATAGAACATGCTCTTAGCTTGCAGTATGGCTGCATAGTAGGATTTCTGCGCTTTCCTTAAAGTTGCTTTTGCTAGTGGACAATATGTAAGTCTCCAACACCGTTCTAATTTTTTGCAGTAACGTTTCTGCATTTTGAGCTCATCTGAAAACCATGATTTCGAGGGGGAGTCTCTGGCTCGCCTAGGAGGTGAGGCGGGAGAGAGAAGCTCAACCACCTGTGCAATCCAACTAGTAAAAATCTCCAGAGCTCCCCCCAGATCCTTGACCAAGGCTGGTAGAGTCTCTGCCAGGGCCAAGCTGAAAGCGGCCGGGTCAATTTTGTGAGACTGTCTGCCTTGACAAGGCCGGTTCAAAGAATAAAGATCCTTTATGGTCCACGAAAATTGGACCACACAGTGATCGGTCCAAGTTACTTGGAAGGGCTTTCTGACAGAAATGGGGAAGTTTGAACATATCGGGTCCAGGATGTGTCCTCCGCAATGCATGGGGAAACTGACCCATTGAGAAAGCTGGGCGAGATGTAAAGAGTCAAGGAACTCCCGAGTTTCCCTGGCCTCAACACAGTCCAGATGAATATTGAGATCCCCAAGAAATAAAAAATGGGAGAAGCGAAGGGCACAGGGAATGATGATCTCGTCCAGGGCTTTAAGAAAAGCTCCTGCAGGACCCGGTGTGGTTCAAACTACATCTGAGTCCGCCACCACCACCATCTCTACCCTCCCAGCTGCTCCCATGCCCAGTGTCCGTGGCTGCTCCCATGTAGGGGAGCATGTCTCCTTTGGGCCAGGCACCGCACCCCCTGCTCCAGTCTCCCCTGCTGCCCTGAGTGTGGAGGCTGTGGATTTGCTGAAGCAGATCCATGAGGGGCAGATATGCAGCCTGAATGTCCTCCATGTGCATACCAGTCTTTTAACACAATTGGTGTCATACATTGAGGGCATCGAATCGGACATGTCTGCCCTACAGCGATCAAACCAGTCACTGGTCTCCACACTGACTGCAGCAGTATCCCTGATCCAGCAGTCCCTAACCCCTCCTTCCCCATCCACAGTCCCAACTACCCTACCTGACCCAAGCACACGCAAACATGCACGTGCACACACAGCAACATCCACATGCAGCACACAACCTCACACACTCATGACTCCAAACATACACACACTCTGGGGAATGACAGCACACACACCAGGGAGAGGCCGAAACAAGACAAACATGCATCCACAGGCACTCCGCACACCTCAGATCCCTCTGCCTTCACAACCCCTACCCTTGACTCTCCTGCACCCCCCTCTGCCCAGAATCTATTCCTCTGTGACCTTGGCCTCTTCCCCAATGACCCATCTGTCCCCCCTCCCATGGAGAAGAGGAACCCCCCTGACCTGACATCCAAACCTGCCCCCTCCTCCCCAAAGAGGAATAGCCCAAATCCCCCCACCCGAAAATCCACCCGGAGTTCCAAATCAAAAACCCTACCACCAACCCATACTTCACCTTCAAAAAAAGGACATCCCAATCAAAGGCCCTCCCTCCAAAAGATCCAGAGTCCATCCCCATCACAGGTTTCCCCCTCCACAAATACACAATCCCAAAGATAGTCAGGCCCAGCCCCTCCCCCCTCACCCAAACATTCCCCCTCCAACTGTCCCCCCCTCAGTCTGAAACTGCCACTGCAGTGGACCCCCCCTCCTCAATCTGGCCCAACCACTGCAGTGGACTCTCCTCCCCTCAATCTGGCCCATCCACTGCAGTGGACCCCCCCTCAATCTGGCCCATCCACTGCAGTGGATCCACACACCCCTCCGGATCCCATCCCTCCAACAACCCAACACAGTCTTCCCTAGTCCGGTCCCATTGGTTTCTGACATCCCCCCAGATGCCCCTCCCTTGCGCTTAGAGTGCAGGTGATGGAGGGGGATTACCCCTGACCCCCTTAAAGACTTTGAAAACTATGTACTGGCCATTGGCCTTATGTTTAAGTTTGACTATATTGCATTTTTATGCAGAATAAAGCATGTTGTAAGGTCATTAATGTTGATTTCTGTGTCCCACAACTTGCTTATAAGTCAACTGTCACTCATGCACAATTCTTGTGGTGGGTATAGAATGAAGTTGTTATGTCATGGACTGCATGTGGTCCATGGAGTATGTGACCTATTACAGTATGTATACAAGTCTGCATAGTTTACCTTTGCAGGGTATCATCATCCATATCATTTTGGCCCTGAAGGTGACATGAATCTGCCAAGCTTCCCTGTTTTCATCTCACCTTTGCACATAGGTAATGCTGACATATGTTAACATAGTGCAAGTGTTGCAAAGTGCAACAGTTTATGATGGGCACGCAGAATATGTTTATGATGTGCAGCAAATCACCTGTCTCATCAATACATCTGGGTACATCTTGATTTTGTATACGTGGTGGCGACTTTGGACACAACCATGTATACAAGGTCTTGGTCCAAAGGCTATCATGTGACTTGATAGTGTTTGAGCCATATCTGTGTCTCCTTTCGATCTGGTAGAGCCCTGCCAATGACAAGCTTGCCACAGGTGGGCTTCCACTGTAGGAAATTTTCGTCATTGCAGTGTGACCATCTGTGACATATCCTGAGCCCATTGTGTGTGTGAGGTGAGTATGAATCTGACAGTCTTCAGACCCTGTTGCCTCCAAGTACCCAGGTATATGAAGATGCTTTTGTTTGACAAGGTTTCCATGGTCTTACTAGTCCACTGCTTTCTCATCCAAATGTGTGTTGTGCCATCCTGCTTTTGTCTCAATACTTCATGTTGATGCTGTTTTTTTGTCTGTGCAAGCTTTAACATCATGTATTTTGCCACACACTATTTGTACTTGAGCATGAGATTTGTGTGTAGGTTGTAATTTGTGCTAGACCACTATTGTTGTCCTTTTCAGCTATGCACGATGCTGTGCCTGGTCACACTAATCTGGACTAGGGGTGCTGTGATGTATGTTGCATGTCCCTGTGCTACATGTGTTCAGACTAGTGGACTCTGTGTGCCCAGATGTGTTGTGTGTCCATCTGCCATGCAGATGCCACTTGAGCCTGTGTCACATCTATGCTCTGCAGACCGACACAGGGGAGTATGTTGAAATGTGTTTGCAGAACCTAACTGCAGGTGTGTTTAGCAAGGTTGATATTGCATGTGATGAGCTGGCACACACAAGGGTAGAGGTGATGGAGACTGGTGTAACGTTACTTTCGTGTAGTGTAGACTCCTATGTGATGGCGAAAGTACCATTTAGGAGAATGCCAGAGGGTGTGGGTTGTGACTAAAGTACATTGGCAGTTCTGGTGTTGGTGACATAGTGTGTCCACATTGACCCTATGTGAGTGCTTGACATGCAGGTTTGTGAGTCAGAGTATAAGAGCTTGATTTCTCGCTTCGATCCTGGCCAAGGTATGGTAGGAATGTGTAGCTGTGATAGGGGAATATCCAGCTGGACAAGGTTGGATTTTTGCAGGTGAAGCAGAGCTGTGTTCTGAGGCACTATTGTGCAATTGGGCAGTGACGTTGCATTTTTGATGAGTGAGGTTTATTGATACTGTGCATGAGTCCATGGTGTTCTTGCTCATGGAAGTCTTATGTGGATGTGACTCGGCCACATTGAGACAAGATTTAAATAGTCATATGTGACAGAGTGGACAATTGTTTGTGAAGGGATGTACACCAGTAGTGTGATTACGGTTGCTCGATGATGAAATGTGAAGTGTTGTAGAGTTGTAGTATGTTGTGTTTGATTCTGCAGATGGATCTTTTACTCAAGTGACAAGTGGTTGGACTTGTGCAGATATGAGTGGGTATGTGGTGTTATGCAAATGACTGAGTACACATCCATTGAGCTTTGTATGTGTCTTGTTGTGAGATGTGGTGATGTGTGGAGGGTGCCTGTCAGGGTGTGCAGTGATGCTGCACGTTGTGGCATGAGTGCAGTCCAAGGCATCACTGAGTGTGCTACTGGTGATGGGAGTTGTCCATCTGGCAGGTTACGTTTGGCGTCTGCTAAGGAGGGGATGTGTACTGTACATAGAGTGCATGTCAGGCATGTGAGAGTTGTTGTGCACATGCTGATGGATAGTGGTGCTGCTAGCATATGTGTGGATGAGATGAGGGCAGCGCACATGTGAGTAACGACGACTCAGATTGTAATGGTTTGTGTAGTGGGCCGGAGCTTGTGTGTCAGACATGCTTTTACGTTTAGATTAAACAGAGGTGGCTCATGACGTGCTTGTGTGACTGTTAGTAATGAGAGTTAAGCATGTTCTGTGACCTGGATGTTGGAGGGGTGATACTTGCATATGTTGAGTTGATGCAGGCCTTGTGTTGAAGTTGACATGTACATATGTGTTGATTATGTGTATGTGAGTGGGCAGAAACAGTAGCCAGAGTGAATCTGTAGATGTGTTATGTGTTTTCTGAAGCTTGTTATTTGCCAATGTATGTACGTGGATTGTTGTGATGGTCACTTTGAGGACACTGGTGTGCGCTAAACCAACCGATTGGAATCACAGGTGGAGTAGCCTCCCCCTAGCCTTGGCTTGTGTGAGTTGTGTGTGGGCATGAGTGGCAAGTTACCCTTTGTAGTCAGTAGTGGCCACTGATTGATCAACAATGCCCCTGTATGATGCCCTGGGATGGATGTGGTGATTGCTTCTGATGTTAAGTCATGATGCAGGAACATTGTCTGGCATTCCATTGCTATGGGGGTTATTGGCACCTCAAGTGAATGTGCAGGGATGTGTGTTGTTATGCCACCTGTGCTCAGACTAGTCCAGACATGCATCCCCACACTTCCCAGTAGACTACACATGTGTGGATATTCATGGCATTCTGACTTGGAATGGCCAAGATGTTGGGGCACCAGGTGAGTGGACTCATTGTGATGACACCTATGGTTGTGCTGAGGACAGCACTCTACAGTGTGAGCAAACTCACAAGTGACACTGGAACAGTTCACACATTTCCATATGTGTTGGCATTGTCAATTTCTTGGTAGCTATCATCTGGTATGACAAGGGTGGGACTTGTAGGTGTACATGAGGGCTCCCAATCAGAACTTTGTACCCTGCCCTGGAGCTTGAGGTACATATGTCTTTGTTGTGGGTCTCCTTTACGGGTTAATGGATTTTGATACAGTGTTAAAGTACAACATGTGACCAAGACAGATTTCATTCTGCACATGTCCACCATCCTCACAAGATGTAGCCATTTACACTATTTTGCGGATAGCTATGTGAATTGTGTATGTGAGCCACAGATTGATCCCCATCAGCATCGTCACCAGGGCTGTCACATTCTATCACACATTTGCTTGTGCATTGGAGCCTCCAAAGCCTGTTGGTGTGCCCTCTGTCCGGTGACTCGTTAGTCAGTCAAGTTTTCTGCAGTACACAATCCGCATTATCGAAATGGCATTAGTCATTAGCTGCACATACTTCAGCTTTTGTAGTTTTGTGCAGACTTGCTGTGAATGACATGCAACAAAGTTGACAGTGTACATGTTCTGAATTAGAGTTGTGTGCAGCACCACCAGGCCACACATGGTGACTGTCTCCAACATTGCTGTTGGTTCTATGAATTTCACCATTGAAGTAGGAATGTAGTCTACAGATGTGGCTCTGACAACTGTGACACAAACACTTCTGGTTTGTTGTAGTGGTAGGGTAATAAATTATTTTTCATTGTTTGTCTACTTGTGTGCTGTTGGGTCTGGTATCCTCTGTGCTTCAGTGTACACAGACTCATCACAATGTTATCCTTCTGTACGTATGCGTACTCCTGTTGACCTGCGATGTTTGAGTGTGTGTTGTGGTAGACGGATGCTTGGACTATGTGTCACATACATATGTGTAGGTCTTGCACTTCCTGTTCCACAGTCAAATGTGTGTTTCTCCTAGTATGTAGCGTGCTGGGTGTACTTACCTGATGCTGACATTCCCTCATTGGTCATTCTCAAAATGGTATGGACCCATGGTCAGATTTGAATCACAATGATGCCTGGGCACTCATGGAGTTCTTGCCATGCATTCCCTGATCGTCACTGTCATGGTGGCCTCTGCGATGTCTCCTGTCGATGTTGTTTGCAATGAGGCACAATGCTGCTGATCAAGGGGTGGAGGGTGTGGGGTTATTGGACTGTCCAATAGTGACTTTGCTCCCTGCAAGGCCCCTACCTCCAATACAGCCTACCTGCCATGCCCTGAAAGTCATGTTTGGGTGTGTGAGAAGACACTGCTACCTGCAAGGCACGTGACACAGGGTGCAACAGAGTGCTCTGAAGTCTGGCCCACATCATCAATTTGCAGCACAGCAGATCAGCGGACCGGATACTGGCACCACAGTGCTGTGGCCTGATGGGGAGTTGGGAAGTGAGTCAGTCTCTTGTTGTGGTTGTTGGAGGCCACCCACATCTTGGGCCGCAGGTGACCCTGATGCACACACTCATTGACAAATGCCAGATTGGCCACATTGCCAATCCATTGGCCTATCCAGGACACTTCCTGATTGGACTCAACACACATATGGCTCAGTGTCGTTCAGCACCCCCGTCATGTGTGTCAGGCCAGGCTGGCACAGCGTACACACATACACATGTTGAAATTGATCTGATGTGTGTTGCTGGCCTGTTGCCTTTGTGAATCCGCACCTGTGTATTTCACCTGCATTTGAGGTGCGTTGAGTGGATGTTGGTCTTTGTTCTTGTTTTCTCATGGCCCTGGGCCTCCAGAATCTCCACTTGGCCATTCTTTAAGCTTGCCAGTCAACGTTAATGCCACAGTGTGGGACTGCATTTCATTAAAAGTGAAAATTGGCTTAGAATATTTTGTTTTTGCAGCAGCTTGTACTCCAAATGTGTGTATTGATGCATTTTTGATGGTAAAAAGATACATTGTCCAATTACACATTGCTGGGAGTGTTAACCCCCTAAACACCAGATTGGGCTACACATACCTTTGTGTATGTAACCCCCCAACCAATTTTTGCCTGTACGTTGCTGTGGGTATTTGGCCCCAAACACACAAACAATATCTAACTTGCGGGTGGGGGTTTGCCCCAAACAGCCCTTATGATTATGCCATGCTGGGGGGTTTGATACCCACAAGCCCCAGATGTGCCTCTACATTGCAGGGGGGTTACCCCCAGAACCCCATTGTGTCTCCACATTGCTGTGGGCTACCCCCCAAACACCATATTGTCTCCACATTGCTAGGGGGTTAGTCCCCCAAACCCCATTTTGTCTCTACATTGCTGGGGGGGTTAGCCCCCCCAAACACCATATTGTCTCCACATTGCTGGGGGGGTTAGACATCCACCTCCCTATAGAGTAGACAATGCAGGGAGTGTTAACCATCCACCCCCCTAGAGGGTAGACAATGCTGGGAGTGTTAGCCATCCACCCCCCTATGGGGAAGACAATGCTGGTAGTGTTAGCCATCCACCCCCCTATAGGCATTGGAGTGCTGGGAGTGGTAGCCATCCACCCCCCTATAGGGTAGACAAAGCTGAGAGTGTTAGCCATCTGCCCCCCTATAGGATAGACAATACTGGGAGTGTTAGCCATCCACCCCCCTATAGGGTAGACAATGCTGAGCGTGTTAGCCATCCACCCTCCCATGGGCATTAGATTGCTGCTAGTGTTAGCCATCCACCCTGCCTATAGGGTAAACAATGCTGGGAGTGTTGGCCATCCACCTCCCTATAGGCATTAGATTGCTGGTAGTGTTAGCCATCCAACCCCCTATGGGCATTAGATTGGTGCTATTGTTAGCCATCCTCCCCCCTACAGGGTAGACAATGCTGGTAGTGTTAGCCATCCACCCCCCTATGGGGTAGACAATGCTGGTAGTGTTAGCTATCCACCCCCCTATGGAGTAGACAATGCTGGCACTGTTAGCCATCCACCCCCTGTAGGCATTGGAGTGCTGGGAGTGTTAGCCATCCATCCCTCTATAGGGTAGACAATGCTGGGAGTGTTTGCCATCCACACCCCTATAGGGTAGACATTGCTGGTAGTGTTAGCTATCCACCCCCCTATGGAGTAGACAATGCTGGCAGTGTTAGCCATCCACCCCCTGTAGGCATTGGAGTACTGGGAGTGTTAGCCATCCATCCCTCTATAGGGCAGACAATGCTGGTAGTGTTAGCTATCCACCCCCTATAGGCATTGGAGTGCTGGTAGTGTTAGCTATCCACCCCCATATGGAGTAGAGAATGCTGGCAGTGTTAGCCATCCACCCTCTGTAGGCATTGGAGTGCTGGGAGAGTTAGCCATCCATCCCTCTATAGGGTAGACAATGCTGGGAGTGTTTGCCATCCACACCCCTATAGGGTAGACATTGCTGGGAGTGTTAGCCATCCACCCCCATATAGGGTAGACAATTCTGGGAATGTTAGCCATCCACCCCCCTATAGGCATTAGATTGCTGCTAGTGTTAGCCATCCACCCCCCTATAGGCATTGGAGTGCTGGGAGTGTTAGCCATCCACCCCCTATAGGGTAGACAATGCTGAGAGTGTTAGCCATCCGCCCCCTTATAGGGTAGACAATGCTGGGAGTGTTAGCCATCCACCACCCTATAGGGTAGCCAATGCTGGGATTGTTAGCCATCCACCTCCCCAATGGACATTAGATTGCTGCTAGTGTTAGCCATCCACCCTGCCTATAGGGTAGATGATGCTGGGAGTGTTAGCCATCCACCCCTCTATAGGCATTAGATTGTTGGTAGTGTTAGCCATCCACCCCCCTATGGGCATTAGATTGCTGCTAGTGTTAGCCATCCACCCCCCTACAGGGTAGACTATGCTGGTAGTGTTAGCTAACCACCCCCCTATAGGCATTGGAGTGCTGGTAGTGTTAGCCTTCCACCCCCCTATGGAGAGGACAATGCTGGTAGTGTTAGCCATCCACCCCCTGTAGGCATTGGAGTGCTGGGAGTGTTAGCCATCCATCCCTCTATAGGGTAGACAATGCTGGGAGTGTTAGCAATCCGCATCCCTATAGGGTAGACAATGCTGGGAGTGTTATCCATCCACCCCCCTATAGGGTAGACAATTCTTGGATTGTTAGCCATCCACCCCCTCTATAGGCATTAGATTGCTGCTAGTGTCAGCCATCCACCTCCCTATAGGGTAGACAATGCTGGTAGTGTTAGCCATCCACCCCCCTATAGGCATTGGAGTGCTGGGAGTGTTAGCCATCCACCCCCTTATAGGGTAGACAATGGTGAGAGTGTTAGCCATCCACCCCCCTACAGGGTAGACAATGCTGGTAGTGTTAGCCATCCACCCCCTATGGGGTAGACAATGCTAGTAGTGTTAGCTATCCACCCCCCTATAGGCATTGGAGTGCTGGTAGTGTTAGCCATCCACTTCCCTATGGGGTAGGCAATGCTGGTAGTGTTAGCCATCCACCCCCCTGTAGGCAATGGAGTGCTGGAAGTGTTAGCCATCCATCCCTCTATAGGGTAGACAATGCTGGGAGTGTTATCCATCCACACCCCTATAGGGTAGACAATGCTGGGTGTGTTAGCCATCCACCCCCCAATAGGGTAGACAATTCTGGGAGTATTAGCCACCCCCCTATAGGCATTTGATTGCTGCTAGTGTTAGCCATCCACCCCCCTATAGGTTAGACAATGCTTTGAGTGTTAGCCATCCACCCCCCTATAGGCATTAGATTTCTGCTAGTGGTAGCCATCCACCCCCCTATGGGCATTTATTTTATTGCTGCTAGTGTTAGCCATCCACTCCCCTATAGGCTAGACAATGCTGAGAGTGTTCGTCATCCACCCTCCTATAGGGTAGAGAATGCTGGTAGTGTTAGCCATCCACCCCCCTATAGGCATTGGAGTGCGGGGAGTGTTAGCCATCCACCCCATATAGGGTAGACAATGCTGGGAGTGTTAGCCATCCACCCCCCTATGGGCATTAGATTGCTGGTAGTGTTAGCCATCCACCCCCCTATGGGCATTAGATTGCTGCTAGTGTTAGCATTCCACCCCCCTACAGGGTAGACAATGCTGGTAGTGTTAGCCATCCACCCCCCTATGGGGTAGACAATGCTGGTAGTGTTAGCTATCCACCCCTCTATAGGTATTGGAGTGCTGGTAGTGTTAGCCATCCACCCTTCTATGGAGTAGACAATGTTGGTAGTGTTAGCCATCCACCCCTGTAGGCATTGGAGTGCTGGGAGTGTTAGCCATCCATCCCTCTATAGGGTAGACAATGCTAGGAGTGTTAGCCATCCACACCCCTATAGGGTAGACAATTCTGGGAATGTTAGCCATCACCCCCATATAGGCATTAGATTGCAGCTAGTGTTAGCCATCCACCCCCTATAGGGTAGACAATGCTGGTAGTGTTAGCCATCCACACCCCTATAGGCATTGGAGTGTTGGGAGTGTTAGCCATCCACCCCCCTATTGGGTAGACAATACTGGTAGTGTTAGCCATGTACTCCCCTGCTGCTAGTGTGAGCCATCCACCCTTCCTATAGGGTAGATAATGCTGGGAGTGTTAGCCATCCACCCCCCCTATAGGCATTAGATTGCTGGTAGTGTTAGCCATCCACCCCCCTAAGGGCATTAGATTGCTGCTAGTGTTAGCCATCCACCCCCCCTAAGGGGTAGACAATGCTGGTAGTGTTAGCCATCCACCCCCTATGGGGTAGACAATGCTGGTAGTGTTAGCTATCCACCCCCCTATAGGCATTGGAGTGCTGGTAGTGTTAGCCATCCACCCCCTATGGGGTAGACAATGTTGGTAGTGTTAGCTATCCACCCCCCCTATAGGCATTGGAGTGCTGGTAGTGTTATCCATCCACCCCCCTATGGGGTAGACAATGCTGGTAGTGTTAGCCATCTACCCCCCTTTAGGCAATGGAGTGCTGGAAGTGTTAGCCATCCATCCCTCTATAGGGTAGACAATGCTGGGAGTGTTAGCCATCCACACCCCTATAGGGTAGACAATGCTGGGAGTGTTAGCCATCCACCCCCCAATAGGGTAGACAATTCTGGGAGTGTTAGCCACCCCCCTATAGGCATTTGATTGCTGCTAGTGTTAGCCATCCACCCCCTATAGGGTAGACAATGCTTTGAGTGTTGGTGATCCACCCCCCTATAGGCATTAGATTGCTGCTAGTGGTAGCCATCCACCCCCCTATGGGCTTTAGATTGCTGCTAGTGTTAGCCATCAACTCCCCTATAGGCTAGACAATGCTGAGAGTGTTTGTTATCCACCCTCCTATAGGGTAGACAATGCTTGTAGTGTTAGCCATCCACCCCCCTATAGGCATTGGAGTGCTGGTAGTGTTAGCCATCCACCCCCTTATGGGCATTAGATTGCTGGGAATGTTAGACATCCACCTCCCTTTCGGATAGACAATGCTGGTAGTGTTAGTCATCCACCCCCTATAGGCATTGGAGTGCTGGGAGTGCTCGCCATCCACCCCCTATAGGGTAGACAATGCTGGTAGTGTTAGCCATCCACCGCCCTATAGGCATTGGAGTGCTGGGAGTGTTAGCCATCCACCCCCCTATAGGGTAGACAATACTGGTAGTGTTAGCCATCCACTCCCCTGCTGCTAGTGTTAGCCATCCACCCTGCCTATAGGGTAGACAATGCTGGGAGTGTTAGCCATCCACCCCCCTAAGGGCGTTAGATTGCTGCTAGTGTTAGCCATCCACCCCCTACAGGGTAGACAATGCTGGTAGTGTTAGCCATCCACCCCCTATGGGGTAGACAATGCTGGTAGTGTTAGCTATCCACCCCCCTATAGGCATTGGAGTGCTGGTAGTGTTAGCCATCCACCCCCTATGGGGTAGACAATGCTGGTAGTGTTAGCTATCCACCCCCCCTATAGGCATTGGAGTGCTGGAAGTGTTAGCCATCCATCCCTCTATAGGGTAGACAATGCTGTTAGTGTTAGCCATCCACACCCCTATAGGGTAGCCAATGCTGGGAGTGTTAGCCATCCACCCCCCAATAGGGTAGACAATTCTGGGAGTATTAGCCACCCCCCTATAGGCATTTGATTGCTGCTAGTGTTAGCCATCTACCCCCTATAGGGTAGACAATGCTTTGAGTTTTAGCCATCCACCCCCCTATAGGCATTAGATTGCTGCTAGTGCTAGCCATCCACCCCCCTATGGGCATTAGATTGATGCGTGTGTTAGCCATCCACTCCCCTATAGGCTAGACAATGCTGAGAGTGTTAGTCATCCACCCTCCTATAGGGTAGACAATGCTGGTAGTGTTAGCTATCCACCCCCCTATAGGCATTGGAGTGCTGTGAGTGTTAGCCATCCACCCCCTTATAGGGTAGACAATGTTGAGAGTGTTAGCCATCCACCCCCCTATGGGCATTCGATTGCTGCTAGTGTTAGCCATCCACCCTGCCTATAGGTAGACAATGCTGGGAGTGTTAGCCATCCAACTCCCTATGGGCATTAGATTGCTGCTAGTGTTAGCCATCCACCCCCCTACCGGGTAGACAATGCTGGTAGTGTTAGCCATCCACCCCCCTATTGGGTAGACAATGCTGGTAGTGTTAGCTATCCACCCCTCTATAGGCATTGGAGTGCTGGGAGTGTTAGCCATCCACCCCTCTATGGAGTAGACAATGCTGGTAGTGTTAGCCATCCACCCCTGTAGGCATTGGAGTGCTGGGAGTGTTAGCCATCCATCCCTCTATAGGGTAGACAATGCTAGGAGTGTTAGCCATCCACTCCCCTGCTGCTAGTGTTAGCCATCCACCCTGCCTATAGGGTAGACAATGCTGGGAGTGTTAGCCATCCACCCCCCCTATAGGCATTAGATTGCTGGTAGTGGTAGCCATCCACCCCCCTATGGCTTTAGATTGCTGCTAGTGTTAGCCATCAACTCCCCTATAGGCTAGACAATGCTGAGAGTGTTAGTCATCCACCCTCCTATAGAGTAGACAATGCTGGTAGTGTTAGCTATCCACCCCCCTATAGGCATTGGAGTGCTGGGAGTGTTAGCCATCCACCCCCTTATAGGGTAGACAATGCTGGGAGTGTTAGCCATCCACCCCCCTATGGGCATTAGATTGCTGGTAGTGTTAGCCACTCCAATGAGTGCTGGGAATGTTAGCCATTCACCCCCCTATAGGGTAGACAATGCTGAGAGTGTGAGCCATCCACCCCCTTATAGGGTAGACAATGCTGTGAGTGTTAGCCATCCACCCCCTTATAGGGTAGACAATGCTGGGAGTGTTAGCCATCCACCCCCTATGGGCATTAGATTGCTGGTAGTGTTAGCCATCCATCCCGTATAGGGTAGACAATGCTGGGAGTATTCCCCCACCACAATGGTGACTGTGCTTTCTCACAAGCTGTGTGTAATGTTGCCTTTCGCGGGGTAGTGGCGTTTTTGTGTGTGGTAGGTGTCTGACTTACCGTCTGTGACGAACGCGTCAGTTGGGGTTGTAGTATTAGCCGTAGGCTTAGAGTATGGGTCTGGCGTGAGCGATAGGCAACATGGCTGCACCATCTCGTTCGCAGGGATCGTGTTGTGGCACGCTTCGGAGATGAAATACTGCTCTTTCTGATGCTCTGACGTGTGGGTAGTGGCGATGGATTCGGCTCATGGGAAGTTTGCATCGTACTTGGCTGGTCGTAATCGGGCTGGGAATATGCCTCGGTACGACTCCATTCAGCGTTTGCGGAGGCTTCTCGTTGGGAAAATGAAGATGGATTCAAAGTGACCGAGTGATTCAGTAAGTAAGGGATTTTGAGCATCGTACTACGTCGTTTGGAAGACGCGGCTTCCAGTACGAGTCGGTCAGAGGCTCTGGCTCCGGACGGCTCTGGGAAGGCCTTCCTTACAGGATCGGAATCGACCCCCTAGTACTGAGGTGTTACATGATAAAAGAAATGTACAGAGATGTAAAGATAACAGTATAGCCAAAGGGATCAATGACATAATATTGTTAAAAACAATATTGATTCATAAAAATATTCTTTTACAAAAACAATCACCATTCTATACTTGATTAACACAAACACAAATATTGATGACGAAAATATTGCTGTTAAAAATATCAATTTCTACTAATATCGAAACAACAAATATTGGAAACAAAACCACAGTTACTTATAAATATCTGTATAAAAATAAAAAATATCAAAATAGATATCAACTACACTAATATCGCAAAATTAAGCCAAATATTACAAATAGTATAATAACTCTGTTACTGTAAACAACAAATAGAATTAAACTCAATATAAATTATTAAATCGTCTAACTACAATATTTTAAAATTATAAAATAAACTTTAAACATAAAATAAAATTGAAATACATTACATTAAATATTTAACAAATACGAAATACTTAATACAAATAATGTGAAATAAAAAATAAACTTTAATAAATAAAATTAAATAAAAATATATATCCAAAACACACAAAAAACAGAGATATATATTAAACATTAAAGCAGAAATATCAGTGAGCTTCCACTTTAAAAGCTAATAACTGATAAAAAAAATTCAAACTTAACAAACACCATCCAATAAAAGCATCCATAAAGCAAACTAACCAATAAAAATAACTAATTAATAAAATACACAATATAAAAGGAGCAGAAAATGTTAACACTCACCATATCAAAAAACAAAAACTCTGAGGGCCTTATTATGACTCTGGTGATCTTGGCGATACCAAAGGGTATGATGGACGGAGCGCTTGAGCAAATCAAACACTCACCCCCAGTCAACTGATCTGGGTTTAATCCATCATCATTCTTTAGCTCACTCCACCACCCCAGTTCAGACATGGCCATATGCAAATCAGTCTGACCCTGTGCCTCATGGGAACAGTCCAGCCCGAACTGCCAAGCCATGTCTTCCCTGGACCGGAAACAAGCATCCTGGGACCGGTTTCTGGCTATTCAGCCGTCATCAGCCAGGCTAGCTTGAATCCAGTGGCAAAGTGAGCAAGGGACCCACGTCTGGGCATACCCTGCCAACTTAGGGCGAACAAAGCGATACCAAAGGGTATGATGGACGGAGCGCTTGAGCAAATCAAACACTCACCCCCAGTCAACTGATCTCGGTTTAATCCATCATCACAGGCACAGGGTCAAGACTGATTTGCATATGGCTGGGTTCAAACTGGAATGGCATGGTGAGCAAAAAAACGATGGATTTAGGCCCATATCTCTGTACTGGGGTGAATGTATGACATTGTTCTGCATTCTGTCCATCAATTGTTGTTTTTGCATTTGTCACCCTGAGTGGGACGGGTATGCTCAGACGTGAGTCCCGTGCTCTCCATGCCACTGGAATCAAGCTATCCTGGCTGATGAGGGCTGAAAGCCCGAAACCGGTCCCTAGGATGCTTGTTTCCAGTCCAGGGAGGACCTGGCTTGGCAGTTCAGGCTGGACTGTCCCCATGGGGGACAGGGTCAAGACTGATTTGCATATGGCTGGGTTCAAACTGGAATGGCATGGTGAGCAAAAAACGATGGATTTAGGCCCAGATCTCTGTACTGGGGTGAATGTATGACATTGTTCTGCATTCTGTCCATCAATTGTTGTTTTTGCATTTGTCACCCCGAGTGGGACGGGTATGCTCAGACGTGAGTCCCGTGCTCTCCATGCCACTGGAATCAAGCTATCCTGGCTGATGAGGGCTGAAAGCCCGAAACCGGTCCTAGGATGCTTGTTTCCAGTCCAGGGAGGACCTGGCTTGGCAGTTCGGGCTGGACTGTTCCCATGGGGCACAGGGTCAAGACTGATTTGCATATGGCTGGGTTCAAACTGGAATGGCATGGTGAGCAAAAACGATGGATTTAGGCCCATATCTCTGTACTGGGGTGAATGTATGACATCGTTCTGCATTCTGTCCATCAATTGTTGTTTTTGCATTTGTCACCCCGAGTGGGACGGGTATGCTCAGACGTGAGTCCCGTGCTCTCCATGCCACTGGAATCAAGCTATCCTGGCTGATGAGAGCTGAAAGCCCGAAACCGGTCCTAGGATGCTTGTTTCCAGTCCAGGGAGGACCTGGCTTGGCAGTTGGGGCTGGACTGTTCCCATGGGGCACAGGGTCAAGACTGATTTGCATATGGCTGGGTTCAAACTGGAATAGCATGGTGAGCAAAAAAACGATGGATTTAGGCCCAGATCTCTGTACTGGGGTGAATGTATGACATTGTTCTGCATTCTGTCCATCAATTGTTGTTTTTGCATCTGGTGATCTTGGAGCGCGGCCGCCACACCACCGCCCTGGGGTGCAGGACTGTTTTTAAAATGCAAATTGTGCCCAAACTTGACTTTGGTGTTTGGGGCCCTTACAAATTGTTATCCACAATGTTTGGGCTTATAAGGTACCCCCAGTGTCTCCCCTAGGTGTTCCAGGGGTGGGGGGTCATGTATTTATAAGAAGGACCCTTATAAAATGAGTTTGTTATGCCCTGGGTTAAGTGAAATTGCACATTTCACTCCCCACATTGCGATAAAGTGCTTCACAAAATCGACTTTTGTGCTAGGAGTGTGAGGAGGAGGATGTGCAATATTTTTACATATTCAGAATCCCTAAAGTCTCCCCTATGTGTCCCAGGGGTGTGGGGTCCTGTAGATATATACATTGTCCTTATAAAAGATGTTTTATAAGCCCTGGTGTTGGAAAAATGGCCTAAGTCATTTTTCCCATTGCAAATCCCCTGCCACATAGGTTAACATGGCAAGAAGTTATTAACTAATAATTCCCACAAGGAGAATCATACAAATGCCATTTAAGTACTTCCTAGAATGGTACTGATAAATCCAACACCATGGTATTGTTGAATTTCTCCTAAAGTGTAGAGACAAGAAGTTATGAGACTTTCTTGTCTGTAAGCCAAAATTTAGCCTTCCAGTGGTCTGTCCTGATTGGTCAGAGTTATGTGAATTAGCCAGGCTCCTTTGATGAGGTGATAAATAGCCCCTGGGGTTACCCAGCTGTTCCGGTAGGGCAGGGTTCTGCTTCAAAGAAATGCCAGGGCAGGGGGAGGGGTCGTAAACAATATCATTCAATGGATGGAGGAGACAGGCAGAAGATACCAGTTTCATTTACACCTCTATTCTTGGAAGTCAGCCAGATGCTAGGATTAAGGAAGGAATGAGCAGATGCAAGGGGGAGAGACTATGGAGATTAGCCATCTTGGAGGTGTGTTTAGCCAACTCTTCTCCCCCTGCTGGAAAATCAGCCATGATGAAATTTTGCTCTCTGGGAGGAAATAGTGCCACACTTTGAAGGATGCGGTCATACCCTGGGGTGTTACTCTGCACCTCATTGGACAGGAGTGCCCTCCTGCTTGGCCCAGATAACTTGGAATAAGTAAATGAGAGGGGCAGAACCTCTCAGATCTGCTGCTTGAAACTCAAGAAAGAAGAAGGGTCCATGCTGAGAAGTTTGATTTGCACCAACCAGGCCCCGCACTCTGAAGACTGTGCCTGCTGCACAATCTACAACTATAGCCCTGTGGACTACTTTGCTTCAAAAGGACTAATGAGTGGACTCCCTGCAAGCTTCAGGTTAACAGAGCTCACCTAGAAAATCACTACCAAGAATCCTCAGCCTGGAGCACTACCAGTGGATTTGTAAATGTTTTGTCCGAGTGGATTGAGAGAACTGAAGTCCCAAACTTTCAAAGATCATCTTGGAGCTTCTAGACCATTGGAGTACGTTTTGGACGAATATATGACGTTTTCCCGCAAGTCATTACCCCGCATACCATCACCCAGCATTCTTTACAACGCAAGAGCAGTTACAACGCGATACAATCACCCCGCAAACTTTCACTCCGCATATGCCTTTACCACGCATGCCATTACAACGCAAAGGCATGTGTGGTGAAGGCATAAACTGTGTAATAGTGGTTAAGGTAAATAAATAAATAAATATAAATTTATGTTGTGACTGAGTTCCATTTGGATTAATTGAACATCAGATGCATCATGAAGCCAAAGACAATTAATACACGATCTTTGCTTGTACAATAAGAACTTTCGTTTAACACCAGTACTATTGGCCATGATGCATTATGGGAGATGGAGGCTTGCTCAGTCAGGTGACCAAAGAGACTATAAAAGATGGATGCACAGATGCACTTTGTTGACTGCTTCCTGTCCGTGAGCAAGGCTGTAGTGCCGAAACATGTAGGACCGAGGGAAGCTATGTGCTACATGTCCTGGATTAAAGGCAATTGTCTCCGGAAATGGGCCTCTGTTTTGTGTTCATTGAAGGTGAAGTGACGGGCTTCTCCGTGCCCGTGTGAGAGGCCGCCCTGAAGGGTTGGAGGCCCCCTGCTCGGAGGTTGTGCTTGGATTTGAATATGGGGCATGACCCACTCACTGCTGTGTCAACCTACATAAGGATATGCTAAAT
Source organism: Calotriton arnoldi (assembly GCA_963921515.1). NCBI lineage: Eukaryota > Metazoa > Chordata > Amphibia > Caudata > Salamandridae > Calotriton > Calotriton arnoldi. Next base: position 179,209 of record CAWUFW010006929.1, on the reverse strand, counting down.
AGCGAAAGAGACGGCAGTGCTGGAAGGGATTTGGTGAGGAGGAAACCTCGTGCATCAATCGTTCCAGAGACGGAGCCTTTTCCAGGTGGTTCGAACATTTCAGCATTGTGTTGTTAACATGACTTGTGACTGAGTTCCATTTGGATTAATTGAACATCAGATGCATCATGAAGCCAAAGACAATTAATACACGATCTTTGCTAGTACAATAAGAACTTTCGTTTAACACCAGTACTTACCTATTTGCCATGATGCATTATGGGAGATGGAGGCTTGCTCAGTCAGGTGACCAAAGAGACTATAAAAGATGGATGCACAGATGCACTTTGTTGACTGCTTCCTGTCCGTGAGCAAGGCTGTAGTGCCGAAACATGTAGTACCGAGGGAAGCTATGTGCTACATGTCCTGGATTAAAGGCAATTGTCTCCGGAAATGGGCCTCTGTTTTGTGTTCATTGAAGGTGAAGTGACGGGCTTCTCCGTGCCCGTCTGAGAGGCCGCCCTGAAGGGTTGGAGGCCCCCTGCTCGGAGGTTGTGCTTGGATATATATATATATAAATATATGTAAATATTATTTTTTTCAATATGTTATTTATATATATATATATATATATATATATATATAAATGCATTTATTTTTAAAAAAAAAACTAAAACCCATAAAAGTCTTTTTTTATCCCAATAACTAAACACCCCTAACATTGTTAAATTACCCATACCGCCCCAATACCCATACCCACTAAAATCTTAAATTACCCTTGGCACCCCAAAACCACCCTGAACCCTAAAACCCACCCTGACCACTAAAATTACCCCCAAACCCACCCTGAACCCTTAAAATACCCCAGCACCCCAAAACCCAAACATGCCTTTAACCCTAAAATTACCCCTGACCCCTAAAAATACCCCTGCACCCCAAAACCTAAACCCACCCTGAACCCTAAAAATACCCCAGCACCCCAAAACCTAAACCCACCCTGAACCCTAAAAATACCCCGGGCACCCCAAACCCAAACCCACCCTGAACCGTATAAATACCCCAGCACCCCAAAACCCAAACATTCCCTTAACCCTAAAATTACCCCTGAACCCCAAAACATATACCCCAAAGCCTAAACCCACCCTGAACCCTAAAAATACCCTTGGCACCCCAAAACCCAAACCCACCCTGAACCCTATAAATACCCCAGCACCCCAAAACGCAAACATTCCCTTAACCCTAAAATTATCCCTGACCCCTAAAAATACCCCTGCACCCCAAAACCTAAACCCACCCTGAACCCTAAAAATACCCCGGGCACCCCAAAACCCAAACCCACCCTGAACCCTATAAATACCCCAGCACCCCCAAAACCCAAACATTCCCTTAACCCTAAAATTACCCCTGAACCCCAAAACATATACCCCAAAACCTAAACCCACCCTGACCCCTAAAAATACCCCGGGCACCCCAAAACCCAAACCCACCCTGAATCCTATAAATACCCCAGCACCCCAAAACCCAAACATTCCCTTCACCCTAAAATTACCCCTGAACCCCAAAACATATACCCCTACACTTCAAAAGCCAAACCCTATACTTACCTTATACTTACATATAAAAAACATATGCTTTTACCATTCATGCATTTACAACGAATTTCGTTGTAAAAGCATGCGTGGTAAAAGCATATAAAATGTAATGCCATGCGTTGTAATGGCATTGCGGAGTAATGGTAGTTGCGTTGTGATGGTATGCGGGGTGATGGTAGTCGTGGTAAAAGATTCGTTGTAATGGGTGTTTACCATTTTGGACACGTTGGGACCCTTTTGGGAACTTCACGAAGACATTTCAGAAGTTTGGAGCAACTTTGGAAAAAAGATCCATAAGTGGACCGACTTGACCTGGCCAGCCAAGCCAGAGACCCTCAACCGCAAGCCGGCCTGCAGTCCAGATTCATCCCGCTGAAAAGCTCCAGAGGTCCGACTTCCAGAGTTTGACTGGGAGTAAGCTGAAACCCAAGTCAGCGAACCCTCACCGAAACCGGCATGGTGAAGAGCATCGAGGGACCAAGCAACAAAAAGCTCTGTAAAAGTTTCTAGGTCCAGACGTAGAAAAGGTGACCAGGACCAACCGCGAGAGCGAAGCTACCCACCTTTAACCACGAGCCGGCCTGGATCCCGGGTTCGTCCCGCTGGAAAGCTCCGGAGGTCTGAATTCCATAAGTTTGACCGGGAGCTCATCGCAAGGCAAGTCGGCGAACCCTCACCCCGGGAAGAAAAGCTCCAGAAAAGTTTCTCAGTCAGAAGGTAACAACTTTGACCGAGACCTACCGCGAGGTGTAGCCCCGCAGGGCTCATCGCAGTTGGCCTGAAACTTTGGCTTTGTCCCAGTCTAGTGCGACCAGTTGTCCCAATAGGCGCTATAGGTTTCTTCGTGCTATATACTGCTAAATCTTTAAAAATTCACATCTCTGGTTCCCTACATTGGATTTTTTTTTTTTTTGGTGCCTTTTTAAAGATAAAAATATTTCCTAATTCTATAAATTGGTGTTAGATTTTATTGTGTGCTGTGTCCTAATTATTTCCTGAATTGTTGTTTTTAAATGTATTACATGCCTGTCTTTGAAGTTAAGCTTGCCTGCTCGCAACCTAGCTACCAAGGGTTGAGCATGGGATTAATTTTCTAAGACCTGTACTGAGCCCAATATTGTGTTAGTGGCCTTATTGCCAGTGGCAGACATACATTTGCCACTACTAATAACCCACTTTCCAACAGGCTCCAAACAATTGTGGCTCTACTCTTATGATTTCATCTACCATAACTGACAACGTGCCCTCATTGAAACAGGGATTCTTGTGTCCTGGCATTGTGCAACGAAATTATATCCAATTAAATATCATGAACACAAAGGGGCCGATTCCGATCTGGGTCGGAAAGCACTCCGACCGATCCGGATTGTTTTCCGACCGAGCCGGACTCCTGCAGTCCGACCGAGCGAGTACGATGCGGCCGCATGCTGCCGGACTCGGTTCGGTCGGACTCCCATTGAAGTCAATGGGAGCCGGTCGTATGACGCGTACATGGGCTCCCATTGACTCAATGGGTACGTTGCGCAAAAGGGTGCCCCCTGTAGTGGGTACACATTGGTGCCATCCGCACCGTACATGCATGTATAGGGGGGACCCTTGGGTCCCCCCTGTGTCCGACTCGTAAGGCTAAGGGTGAAGGGGGGTCCGGCACGGACCCCCGAAGTCCGCTTCCCGGAGCTTTTTCGTCCCGGAGACTCCGACTCGATCCGCCTGTCCGAATCGTGCATTGTACTGGTTCGGTCGGAAATCGACTCCATTGCGTGGTACGGTTCGTCTGCGACCGAGTCGTACGGAGCGGTTCGGACCCGGAAACGAGTCGGTCGGCGATTTCACGTTCATTCGCATCGTACTTGGGCGTCCGGACCTCTGTACGACTCGGTAGGAAACAAGGCCTCCGACTCGGATCCGGTAAAGCCGAATCCGATTCGGAGGCCTTCCGACTGAGATCGGAATCGACCCCAAGGTGTACAAAGTATAAAGGTGAAGGGACAAGTAACAGGGAAAAAGTAACACAAAAACCTGACTTCACAGTGTTTCATTCTGCTGTCAAGTGTCATGGAGCAGTGGAATGGCAAAGGATCATGGTCTAAAATGGGACATCTTTTATAGTGGGGTATGCAGGTGTTTCCATTTGGCCAGTGGACATCAGGTGTCTTCTTCTGGCATCCATCCAATGGCCACAGTGATGGTGCATATGGAGTGCGTACCACGATGGACTAACTCCGTCTGTGAACCGCCGCTAGAAGACCGCCTACACAACTGTGTGCCCTAAATCAGTGCCCTGACGGCAACGGAGTAGTGTTTGCCAGCATTGGAGACCGCTGTGTCGGCAGCGGTGTTCAGCGATGGCGACGCGGATGGCGAAGCAGCCTTCATGCTTCTAAATACTGCAGGCAAAACACAGCGGACACGGTGGAGTACTAGGGACCGCCGCCACGGCAGGATGACTGTAAGACCGCCAAGATCATAATCAACCCCTAAATCAATTTGGGAAAGGTTCGGGATACTAAAGGAGACACAGGTATTATTCCCTATCCAATATAAACTATTCTGGGGAAAGTGTTGTACAGTAAAGGGGTAAAAGGTACTATTCCCACTCCAATCTAAGGGGCACATTACGATACCCGGCGTAAAAAATCCGCCAGGCATGGAAGCGGCAAAAATCCGCCCGCACACACCGCCTGAACACCGACCACGCCATTATGAGTACACAAACTGAAAACCGCCATCGGCGAAAAATCATACAAAATACCGCCCGCCATCGTCCGAGTCGGAGTCAAACCGCCCGCCACGGACGGAAACACGCACGACAACACAAAACCGCCCGCCCTCACGGCCGACACACCGCACGTGAAATTACGATCGCACCGCCATGAGCGCGGAGAAACAACAAAATACCGCCCGCCAGCGCAAACAACGCCGATGAGAATCGACACGGCAGAAGCCATGGCGCCCACGTACCTGCACAGAAACCATCCGCACACAAAACCAATAGCACACAACATGGCCAACAAGTCCACACAGCAAGGCACGCACAAATACACAAGCACAGTACACATCCCGAAAACACCCCCCTGGACAAACAAAAACTACAAAGGCCAGAACCCCAGACACAACACACCTGAAAACAACAGACCATGAGGACACACCCACATAGGTGAGTACAAAAGCAGCACTCCCACAGACCACAACCCCTTGCTACATTGCAAACCAGAGAGGAGAGGAGAGGACACAGTGACACAGCAAGGACAGCAGCACACCACAGAAACGCACACATCACAACCACCACCACCACCACCACCACCAAACACCGGCACCACAAACCCCCTGCACATTACACAACACACACCGCACCAGCACCACAAACACCATGGCACCACAAAGGATGCCCAAGTTCACGCCCATGGAGCTGACGGTCATGGTCGACGAGATCATCAAGGTGTACCCACAAATCTATGGGAACATGGTCCAGCACACACCACTAGCCACCAGAAACAGAATGTGGACCCGGATCGTAGACCAGGTCAATGCAGTCGGGACCCTGCCCAGGAACAGAACCGAGATAAACAAACGTTGGAATGACGTAAAGAGCCTGGTCAAGAAGAAGGAGGGCAAAAACAGAGAGCTGGCTGCCGTCACTGGCGGAGGGAATCCCGCGCTCTTTAAGACCTTCAAAGCGTGGGAGGAGAAGGTGCGAGTCGTAATCCATCCGGAGATCCTCGCCGGATTAGCAGGGGGAGTGGAGGCTGGTAAGTACAAACTAATGTATACCAGCACACCGCTATGTACACACATGCGCAACCACCATGCCACAGCTCCCAGGGACAAACACCCCCATGTCCAGCACACAATACACAACACATCACACGCACATGCAACAGACACTACCACACACAGGCCAACCCGAACAACTGTAAGATGCGTGGGGACATGTGTACACTAAGCCAGCCACGTAACCACCAACAGGTCCCCAAATATGCCAGAAGCGCCACAACGAGCACCCACCACACCCATGTGTCCGCCACAGCTGCACTAACCGACAAGTAACAGGTAAGTGGCAGGAACACAAAGTGCAGTGGGTGGGACGGTGGACAGCTGAAGTACAACACCCACCAGGCCCCCACTCCCACAGACCAGCAAGGTGGAGCACTCCCCACACCCATGTGTCAGGCACAGCTGCACCAACCGACAAGTAACAGGTAAGTGGCAGGAACACAAAGTGCAGTGGGTGGGACGGTGGACAGCCCAAGTACAACACACACCAGGCCCCAGTCCCACAGCACAGCAAGGAGGAGCATCCCCACACCCCACACCCACGTGTCAGCCACCGCAGTGCACAACGACAGCCGAAAGGCAGACATCACGGTCCACAGCAATCGGTGTCAGTGGGTGTACAGCCACCCCACGACCCACTACACCCCCACCCCCACAGACCTGCAACATGGAGCACCCCCGCTAAGAGCCATGTGGCATCCAGTACAGTGCACGCACGAACAACTTGCAGGTGGGAAACTGGACAGGGCTGGATTACTGGAGGCATGAGGACCATAACACCACCAACACATGGGACATGTCACGTAGCACACGGACACGCAGCACCGCCCACCGTCACGAACAAGTGAACAATGTGCACACGGACATGAACAGCAGACTCACACCCCACATGACCCATCACAGACATAGCAACACCCAAGGAGCCACGTCTGCATGCACAAGCCACACTGAATATAGTCCCACACGGCAGCCACTGTGCAACTCATCACACACAACCGAAACACCATTGAAGTCCTGTCCATGTAGCCCCTACTGCCTGTCAACCACACACCCCACAACTACGCCTATGTAAGACAAACAACACTAGACGCAACAGAGCGGAACAACAGAAATGCACACGAACACCACTGAACCCATCAAACACACAGACACACCATGCACATACAACATACCATCCATCCCATCCGTCAGCCCCAGTCTCATGAAAGGCATGTCATCCGCACAGCTGCCACACATACAGCAGTCACGCTAAGACACATGCCCATGACCAACCATGTGCCAGAAGTCAATTAAGCGCACGACACACTGTGAGCAACAACACACAACATGGGCCACACCCCCGAGCACTGCAGTGATGCACATGGCACAGGGCAGCACGCACACCAAGGAGATGGGACAACTGCAATACGTTGGCTGGCACACAACTATCACTCACTCATAACGATGCGTCCAATGCCATGTCCAGTAACCACAACAGACAGCAAATATGCAGGGCATGTCAGGCATGCACACACCTCAGACCATGCACTGTCATGCTGCCACAACACATGTCACGTTCGGCACCCATGGCTCACAGCATGTACCCCAAAAGCATATACCCTCCCAAATGCGAATCTGGGGCATGGCCCCCATGTTGCCATATGCGTTCCTAAGCGTTCCATTTGAACTCCAAAAGCAAAGTACAAACCAGACCCAGGATGGGCCAGGAGCCCGCATACACCAGAGTCACAATGAGTAGGGGCAAAGCAACACACCCATCGGCATGGCCAATCCGTCCCATGCCACATGTGCACAGCACACAGTCCCATTGCCTAGCACACACACCTACAGATGCCACAGCCACACACTCGCCTCCGGGAAACCCATGTACGAGATTGCACGAACTGCCAATGTCAGACGACTAATACATACTTCGCCAGGTGCAACACAATAACAAATCTCATTCTCTCCACAGGTGACGAACTGCTGGACGCTGGGGATGGAGACAGCAGCCAGCACAGCCAGCCTACAAGCCCCCAACGAGGACACACGGATCTGGAGGATCTGTCCACCTCTTCGGACACGGACCACCAAGCTGGCCCATCTGGCGTGGCAGGGCCCAGCCGCTCCCCAGGACCCCTCCTACCCACCAACCCATCATCCAGGGATGCTGAACAGTCCCAGTCCCCTGCTGCCACTGTCGTTGCGGCCACACCCACGGTCATTGCGGCCACTACCACTGCCGCAACCGCCACCATCGCCGCACCGACCACCACCGCCTCCACCACCACCACGTCTTCGCTGGCACCAGCCCCAGCGCAGGTGGTGGCCCGGCCGACTGGATCCACCCTGGGAGCCACAGCGAGGACCGTGGTGAGCAATGTGGCTAGTGGGCAGGCCGGTGGCAGCAGGACTGGTAGGAGGAGCAGGGTCAGGAAACGCCAGCCTCCCCTGGGAGCCATGCCCTGCCTCAAATGGACAGAGTCCTTGGGGCCTATGAAGAGGCCCAAGGACAATGGGCCAGGTCTGCTACTGACACGCGGGAGGTGCTGGGGGTGCTGAGGTCCATGGACGCCCATATGGGCCAATTCGTGTCCCGTATGGACCAACTCGTGGACCTCATGGGCCAGCTGGTGGTGGCGGTGGGGTCACAGGCAAGGCCAGCAACACCACCTCCGCCACCACCTGCTAGGGCGCAGGCTCGGGCAGCAGTGTCCACTTCCCCTGCGTCCACAGCCAGTGAGCACACCTCACCCACCACCAGCAGGTCGCCACCACACACCCCCTCCCAAACGTGGAAGGGGCCGTCCGAAGAGGAAACAGATCTCCCGGGAGGACTTCGCACGCTCCAGTCGCAAGTGAGGCAGCCAGCCAGCCTTCCGCCAGCCTTCCTTGACCAGCCACTGCATTGACTTGCTCTACGATCCCACTCCACACAGCCATCTGGATGGCATGTGTGTGTTGGACTATGGACATAGAACCAGTGGGTACACCCTGATCATCACGCAGCCATGACCGACAGCTCATTGTCACTGCACGCACCACTTTTGTCATCACCTTACACACAATCACATGTCACAGTTTGTAATAAATGCACCTTTTTCACTAACTGCTGTTTGTGCCCTGTGTCTTTATTGTACGGAATACAACGGCCACCTTGGGCGGAAAGGCACCTGATGCGTGGCATGGAAATGGAATCCGGAGGGCCTGTAGGGACCTAGGGGTGGGAGACAGAACAGGAGCACATTCAATGAGTGTGTCACACACCCATCACACAGTACATGTCAACAACTACAAGCAATGTACACACATCGCACAGAGCAATAGGGCACAATGCCACAGCCACCAACAGTGGCATACTACCCTGGCCATGGAGCGTTGACACACTGCACGCAGTGAACATACGGCCACCCTGACACAGCACACACACACCTGCATAGATACAGACACATCATCCGTCGTACATGGACACTCACCGTCAAGTGAAGTAGCGGGCGATGAGCTGCTGGCGCACATTCCCAGCTTCCTCCTCTCCGCTGTCCACCTCACTCGAGCTGTCCTGGTCTGCGGGCTGGGGCCCTGGTTGATCTCCGTCATCCACAATGAGGGGGATCTGCTTCCGAATGGCCAGATTGTGCAGCATGCAGCACGCCACCACTATCTGGCACACCTTCTGTGGGGAGTACGCCAGTGCACCCCGGTGCGGTCCAGGCACCTGAACCTGGACTTGAGGAGGCCAAAGGTACGCTCGACCACACGTCTGGTCCTCCCATGTGCCTCATTGTATCGATCGTCTGCTGGGGTGCGAGGATTCCTCAATGGACTGAGCAGCCATGCCCCATTCGGATACGCAGAGTCACCTGGGTGTGAGGGACACAGAGAACCGTTGCTATTCCAACTGGACAGGGGACAGCATCGCACAACCAGCACGCTACACCACTCCACATACTCACCGACAATACAGCCACGATCCTGTTGCAGATTGGCCATCAGTCGTGGCAAGATGCTGTTGCGCATTATGTGTGCGTCATGGGCCGAGCCTGGAAACTTTGCACACACGTGGGTGATCACCATGTCCGCAAGGCACACCACTTGCACATTCAGGGAGTGCGTGTGCTTCCTGTTGTGGTACAGGTGCTCAGTGGCCTGTGGTGGAACAAGGCCAACATGAGTGCAGTCAATGGCTCCCACGACGTGTGGGATTCTGCCAAGGGCATAGAATGCACCCTTCACTGCCGCCAATTCACGAGCCCTGGGGAATCTGATGTACCTGTTCCGGTACAGCATCATGGCTGCCAGTACATCCCTCAGCACCTTGCTGAACATGGGCTGGGACATCCCTCCTCCACTGCCCACTGTGTGCTGGAATGACCCAGTGGCGAAGAAATGCATGGCGGCCATCACCTTAGCCGTGGGGGTGACAGCAGTCGGATACACCCTGCGGGGACGGAGATGGGGCTCTAACATGGCACACAGTCAATGCAGAGTTGGCCTGTCCAGCCGAAACTTCCTGATTACCTCTGTATCGTCCATGTCCGCCAGCAATTGGTATGGGCGGTCAATGTTCGGTCTCCGCCTGGGTTAAATGGCAGAGGACACATGTCAAAGCAACACGGCACATAGCAATTTCGCATACACATCACTGACATGACTGAGCAAGCACATGAGCCACAGCCCAGCTGTCAAGCTGGGACGGCACGGCCACAATACACTTACACAGGTCTCCCAACAATGGCAATGGCAAGTGAGACATACCACTGCCATGTGCATGCACATGGGGATCTAGGCCCCAATGACTTGCGGGCGTGCTGATGGGGACTGACTGCATATTCGTCAAGCGGCAACGCCACGGCAACATGAGTGTCTGCTGAGCATGGAACTGCTTCCGAGGCTGGATGAGTATGGCACACGACGGCGATGTGGGCACGGGCTGAGCGGCCAATACAAGTGGGACCTGTGGCACGAGGGGATATGAGACAGTAGTAGGTGTCAGCACTGCACCCTATGTACAGCACTGTACGGATCACAGCTCCCGAAACATTGACTGGTGTCCACATTGACAGCCCCATGCCAAGACGGCTGTGTGCTTGCAGTCACACGTCACAGGTGAGAGGTTACATTGCACGTGCCAGGTGGCAGTCGTACATAGTGGGAGCTGGCATGTGTGTGCATGTGTCTCCTGTTCAGGATCCACCAGATGGGCGCTGACTCTGTACTGACCATTGGACACAGCATGTTCCGTGGAAGGCTTGTGTGTGTGGGATGGTGGCACTGGATGTGCCTCCGTTGGGGGGGCCATGCACAGGGCGGGTACGTCGATGATTGCGCATTGTTGGTCACGGTGGGTGCACCAGCTAAGATGTGTTGCCCTGTGTTCAATTCCTATGTCCGCATGATGATGGACTGTGGATGTGGGCAGACTACACATTGGTCGATGTGCTGTCTATATGCATGTGCCTTCACACCAGGCACAGCTGCCCCTGCACATGTGACCCCTGCTGGACTCGCTGCTGGGTCTGTGGAGCTGATGCACCTTCTGCGCGTGGGGCGGACAGCTCTCCTCACTTCCCTCATTGCGCATGTCATGTCTTTGCCGCAGGTGACATGGATCATGGAGGGCCCACATGTACGCGTGGGTAGGCTACACATGATTGTTCACTGGTCGCCACCCCCAGTCAGTGTTTCGAATGGGAAGGTTGTCGTGCTGGTGGTATGTTCGATGTGGCGGATGGGCGGGCCTAGGTGCGGGCTTACATTCCGGACATGGGGGGTAGTTGGATTGGCGACTAGTTGCAGTACACACGGGACACGTCTCTTCCTTTCCACATCTGGGTCATCCCTTGTACTAACTGACAGTGATACAGTCATCTTCGCCCCAGCCCTCATGTCCTCCCTCGCCCCCAATATGCATGCTCACCTGCGAGGCTAGCGCTTGCACAGGCAGCCCCAAGCTTGCACCAGAGAGGGCAAGGAGTGTATGTGTGGGTCCAGTTGCACGAGTGGGCTGTCTCAGGGTATGATGTGTGGCGGGACGCCGTCCACCTGCGTGGTGCCCCAAATGGAGACCCGGCCTGCATGGACTATGCATCACAGTCTTCGCCTTCCGGATCCGCCACCTGCGACACCCAGTGGCTGTGGCTGCCCTTGCGGCCATGCCGCGTCCGTCTGTGGCTGATGGCCCACACATTCACTCTTTGGCCTCTCTGGGGAGGGCTCAGGGGTGGTGGCGCACGCGCTTGCACTTAGTCGCAATGGCATGTGTCGTGGTTGGTATGATGGGCAATGGATGGGATGGTGCGAGCCACCTCCCGTGACGTCACTGCTGCTCGTGCTGTGGTGCGTCCCCCTACACTTCCATTTGACTTTTTGCCATGCTGGACGTTGAGGTTCTATTGCCTGCGTGATATGACCAGGAGGAGCGCGAGGAGACCTCTCACACACCATGCTCCACTGCCATCCCGTGCCCTGTATCGCCTGTGCGGATTGACTATGTTGGGGTTACACCTGGTCGACTGGGGCTGTGTGTGCCTTGTCAAGGGGCATGGCGGGCGCACAACAGGATCCAGCTCGTCCACAGAGGGTGGGCTGAGGTGCGCCTGGTACCGCTTTGTACGTGTGCCCGGCTGCTGTGCACACACGTGTTCACTCCCCCCGACAGGTGTCCTCTCACAATGCCCAGGGAAGCGGTGGTGTACTGTTCATGAGCCCTCCCAACACGGCGTGCTCCAACTTGGCATGTGCGCATCTACCCGTCGCACCCACCCACCTGAGCACTGCGTCCATACGACTTCACACGACACATGTGTGTCTTCCACAGTAGTGCTACTCATTTGCGTTGACATCCAATACCAGTGGACTACATGGTCATGTCACGACTGCCGTGTACTTCACATACTCTCATCCTCTCTCATTCGTACTTGTGAAATGAGTCAGCGGAGACAGTTCTGGTTTCAAACATTATATTGAGTCTTCTGTCCTCTGTGATGCAGTATAGTGGACACTACTGGCAGCGGAATACATATTGAGGATATACTGAGCATGATTACAAATGGGATAGGGTGTGGGGTTACATCTGCTTGGCCAAGGCTGTGCTAATGTACATTTACGTATAGCTGCGGAGCTGCGGACTTTGACACAGACGGTATACATGTAGCCTACCAGACCGCTCGGCATCATGGGCACAGTCCATCTCAGTTCCATGTGACAGGTTTGCTGCGGTTGTTCCTCATGCACGCGTGCATGTGAGATGACATCAGGGCATGTGCTTGCGTGCATGCAGCGGCGTGCCACTTGTTGTTGCACTGTGGTGGTTACTGGACATGTCACAGTCACTGGGGTCGTGTTGTTGTTGTATGCACTTGTCGTCCATGCAAAGGTCCTGGTATGGGATTCCCGGGCGGGGGTGGGAGGGGTGCAGCACCCACAGACTCCAGGCGACCTATTCATGTCCACTGAGCGGTGTGTGTGTCCATGTGCGCTGGATCCATGTCGTGTCCTGGTTGTTCGTGCAGTTCCGTCCATGTGGGTGCGATGCACAGAGCCCATGCCACTGCCTCCCACGATGCATGCGGTGTTCCTGGATGTGATGGGGAACAGTGTGCATGTCCCGGTCATATCCGATGTCATGGCGATGTCGTTGATGGTGTGGTTACAGTTGCCGGTCGTTTGGTATGGCTGTTGTGGTGGTGACTGGCCAGTCCGTGCGGAAGCTGAGCATGGGTGCGGGGTTGGACTTCATAGGTCACTCGGGGAACCTGCGTTGTGGTCCGACGTATTTACAGGTTGTCAGGTATGCGATGCCGTCCAGCAGGGCTTCCATGTCATTGGTGGTGTACATGTTTGCCAGCCAATGAAGCGGATGGTGGCTGTCAAGGTGTTGTTCGTAGGTTGTCCCTTGGAGGACCATGATGGGGCATGCTGGGTGACATTCGATGTAGCTGTTCTCGATGATCCGTCGTGTGGAGGCACAGTGGTTCCATTTCAGTGCGCGTGCGATGTTGGCCACATACGCCATGCCCCCATAGGCAGAGCAGGCCCTGTCGTGTGCGTCCAGAGGGAGGAGTAGTGGTAGCAGGTCCGCCTTCAGACATGCCGGGTTGGAGAGGCATATCTCGACGGGATGCTGGTAGGGACACCTCCGACAGTAGAAGACGGGCATGACGCAGCTGAACAATGTGATGCGGTAAGTCAGTCGGTAACTTACGTTCAGCAGGGACAGGAGATCGCATCCCAATGTATGTATCGTGCTGGTTTGGTACAGCTTGAGCTCTTCGGCGTAGCTGGGTAGGTGTGTTGCGGTTGCCATTTCGCAGCGGTGCGTTGTGGTGGCGTGCTCCGGCTGTGTGTGCAGTCTGCAATGTGCACACTCCGGGGTTGCTGTGAGCTCTGTGTAGTCGTGGGGAGACAGGACTTGTGTTCTGTTGGCTTGTTTGGAGGACACGGGCCCTCTTCCCACATGCTTCTCAGACAGTTCAAGGTCAGTGCTGTGTGACTCCTTCCAATTAACTTGCATGTGGCCGACATGGGGGAGTGTTTTCTTCTTTCTTCCCCGTCCGTTGTGTGCTTCTGTGATATGCGCTATCTGCCCTGTGGTCGGTCTCCTCGGCATGCCTGTGTTGGTCTATTCTTGGACAATGGCTGTATTCACCGGCTTCTGTCGTAGGGCTGTGGTTTCGGTGTTGGAATGGAAGGTCATTCAGTGCTGTCTGCTCTCCCTTGTGTGGGCGGCAGGCTGCCTTTCCGCTCTGCGTTGGGCCTTGTGTGTGGATGTAATTCTTGGGCCACCTGTTGTCGGTCACCGGGCTCTTTGGTGTTCCGTTTCATGTGTCTTGTTCATATGTGCAGGGTGGTATGGGTTTTTCAGTGTGGTACTGGCGTTCCTCTTCCCGAAGAGCCCTGCTTCTCCTAGTTGGTGTTGCCGCCGCTGTGTGCTTCGCCATGTTTGTTACACTGGGGTGTGTCCTGCTGTTGCGTGACTTCACTGACATGTGTGCGTCGGTTGTGTGGCGTTGGGTGTTGTCCGTGAATTGGGCGTTGGGGACATGTCTGTGGCAGGCCTGTCACGTGTCATGTGCGTTCGGGGTGGGGCTGGTGTGTGTGCTGCTTGGTTGTGTCCCTGTGTCTGTGTGCGACGCATGCATGGCGCTGCGGTTGGCCTCTGCGTTGTGCGCATGTGTGGCGGCGTCATCGGCGCTTTGGGGCCGTGACTGGGTGGTTGGTTCCTAGTCCCAGGTGGTGTGTACACATGTGTTCCGCGATGTTAGGATTTGGCCTGTGTGTCATATGTGGATGCAATGGTGGATGTGTAGTGTGCACGCGCTGGTGGGGGTTGTCCGCTTTTTCCGCCCTTGCACTGTGTGCGCTGTTTGCGTGCACTTGTTGTGTGTGTGCCTACCTGCGTCTCCGCGGTACGTTGCGTCCTTGGTGGTGCATCAGCAGAAGCATGGGAAGGGCCTGCAGTGCTGGATTCATGCCCGGGGTGCCGCTTCTTCGTTGTCCGTGCTCTGCGTCCGTGTTTCCGCCTCTCTTTCACGTGCGGTGTCTCTTTGCCGTGGGAGCCGTTTGTTTGCGGCATCGTAATTTATGCGCCGGGCGGGACGTGTTTCGTCGGACGGTGTGTGTCAGTTGTGCTGCGCCGCTACGTGTGCGGGCGCACTTTGATGGCGGACGGTGTTGCTGGCTTGCCGGCGGTGTTTGGCCTGCTTTTCGCATCGTAATTGGGCGGGCGTGTGGACTGCTGCGTGCCGGCGGTAACTGGTGGTTTTTGCATCCGCCAGCACGGCGGTAGTGCTTCCGCCCGCCATCGTAATGGGCCCCCAAGTCATTTAAGGGAATGTTTTGGACACTAAAGGGTTTATATTTACTATTCCCACTCCAATCCAAACTATTTAGGGGAAGGTTTTGGACACTTAAGTGGTCACATTACCTATTCCAAATCTAAATTGAAGGTGTTTAAAACTAAAGATATCACAATATATATTTTTACACTCCATACAAAAGTATAACATTATCTAAATAATATAAATTTTTTAAAAATCATAAAAATTAATATATATTTTATAGGAAACAATTTAAATATGAACATCTACAAAAAATACACATACATTAATATTAAATTATGTAAAACATAAATAAAATTATTATTCATGAAATGCAACTGATATACAATAATTTTCCACCACACATATTAAAAAACCAAAATGGATAACTAAATTTATAAACAGAATATAACTAACAGAACTATAAAAATAAAGTTATACAAAATAATGAATTAAACATTTTATCATTTACCATTGGAAAGCAAAAATGCATATCAGTATAAGCATACATTAGAAAAAATTCTAAATATTTTATTATTTCTACAACACTTAGAAGCAAACTTAATCAAGTACGCATACAAATTATTATTTATATTCAAATATAAAATAATTATGATTAAAATGTAATATATATTGAAAAAGCTATAATTTACTAATTAATATAATATATACATTTGCAATTTTAAAAAAGCAATAAAATTAATTACTACATATTAAACTAAGTAAATACAATATACCAATAAACCATACATAAAAAAATATATATATTAAAGATTTCTTACTCTAAATAAATTGCTACAAATCACATTTTGTTAAATAAAATATTAATTTAATTCAAACATTAAAAAATATTGTCAACATAATTGTAAAAATATTAAGAAAATATTACAAACAAAAAAAATCACTATTACAAAACAAAAGACTAATTAATATTACAAAATGGCTTCAAAATATTCAACACATAGTTTCTCAAAAAATATCAAATAAATATACAATGAAAAATAAATGTATAAAATCTCATATCTCTACGACAGCAAATCTTACAAAAAATTAATACAAACATTTAAAAAATATATATAATATTTACCTATTACATTAAATAAATTTGAAATGATATATTAACCAGGACCAACCCCTCATTCTCATGCTTCAAGAGCCAATTAAAGGCTCTCCTCCTCAACTGACATCTCAACTAGTGGATCCTCATTCGCCCGCCCTCTACTCCCCCTGGACTCCCCCCTACTATTTCTCCTTCGCTATGCGCATCCACTGTTTGTACTTGATCTAACTCTCTTGATGTGATTAGACTCGTTATCTTGATGTAAACATATACTGATGTAAAGCGCTCTGATACCCTCAGGTCTTGCCAGGGCTATATAAAACTCTTAAATAATAATAATTAGCCCAAAAATCAGCATACAACACAAATTAAATACTACAAAAAGTATTAAAATAACCATGAAAATTATATTACAACGATAATTTAGAAGACTATGTTTTTTACAACAATATCAAAAACAGCATTTAAAATATTCTTGCTTTGATAATTCTTTCAGTGATATTCTTGACACAATATTTTTGTATCAACATATTTTTTATTCAATATTTTGTTGTTAAGTAGAGAGAGAAGGGGTAAAGATTAAGGGGCTCATTACGATGCCTGACGGAAAAGGCTTCCGTCCACCGTGCTCGCGGCAAAAATCTACCCGCATGACCCTCTGCATCTCCGTCGGTCAAATTACGATGCAATGCACGGAAAATCCCACCACGGCGGACGGAACTCACAAATGACCGTCCGCCATGCCCGGAAAAGTTGCAAATCCGACCTCGGCAGACGGGGAAAGCAGTTCAAGGGACTGAAAAGGCCGCTCCTGCCGCGGAATGACCGCACAGCCAATTACGATGAAACCGCGGAGCTGGAGGACGGAGCATTGCGTTCCGATTCCCTTGCTCGCGCATAGACCAAATGAATGGCGGTAGTAACAAACTGAACAGCGATGCACAAAGTGTGCCTGCACTCAACGCCGCCCTCAATCACATCACACACGCCACAATGATACATCCCAAATGTTCATTGGCAATGTAAGCAATGCCCAGCATGGAAGAAACACCTGGAGGACATCACTCATTTGGACACACCCACATACAACAGCATAAAACCAACCCCTTCCTGGACCAGCATCCTTTGCACACCAGAAGCTGACACAGAAAGACAGGACACCATTTATGCACACAGCACAACATCACATACACCCATCTCCACAAAACACCACTTCCCACCCACACACCTGACACACTTCACATAACTCCACCACCCCCTGCACCCTGCACTTGTCTTACCTTTGCACCATGGCCAAACAGAAAATGTCCAAATTCACCAACACTGAGTTGAAAGTGATGGTAGACGAGATAATAAGGGTAGAACCACATTTGTATGGGAGCCTGGTCCAACACACCCCACTTGCGCGCAAAAACAAGATGTGGACAAGGATCTACAACAAAGTCAATGCTGTAGAGACCACCCTACGCACACTGCATGACATCAAAAGGGGGGTGGGTCGACCTCAAGGCCCGGGTCAAGCATCGGCGCCAGATGAACCACGAGGCGGCCCAAAGAACTGGTGGCGGCCCTCCCATACCACCACTAACCTTCACTGAATGGGAGGAGAAGGTGCTTGCATACTGCATCCCGAGAGTCTCACAGGAATCGAGGGGGGAGTGGAGGCTGGTAAGTACAAACAAAACGATCACATCCCACTGTAATGTACCGTTGTGCACAACAAGTGAGCCTCAATTGCCAGACAAAATCAACCTCATGTAGAATGCACGCTGTCAACATGAATATCTCATAAGGCTAGCATTTCCTCCCTCTGCTTCACCTCACAGGTAGGTAGCCATCTTACTGGGGAGGGGGTTGTTGGGACCTGACAGCAAGACCACAACTCCCACAAGGCCCTCTGTCTTCCCTCCCAAACAGCATGGAGCACTCACCCCACCACACAGCCATGTGGCAGCCATCACCCTCCTCTGCTTCACTCAACAGGTAGGTAGCCATCTTACTGGGGAGGGGGTTGTTGGAACCTGACAGCAAGACCACAACTCCCACAAGGCCCTCTGTCTTCCCTCCCAAACAGCAGGGAGCTATCTGACCACCACATCCTGCACTTGTGAGCCATCTCAGTCAAGCTGCATAAGTTGCAGCCAGTGCACACACAGAAAATACCATTGACAGTTCACATGAATCACAGTGTCATTGATGAAGTCACATGTAACTGCAAAGCAAAACCCAGGAACGCAGTGGCCAAAACCCAATGTGCAAGTACCATTATACCAAAGCATAAAGGCTCACATCAACACCACACATGCATGTAGACTCAGTCAAACATCACAAACCACACGAGGACAGTACAAAAAGCACAACAGAAATCAGGAAGTTGCGGCATAGTAGACAAACAGTCATAGCAAAGTCACAAATATCCTAGCATGAACAGAAGTGGATGGCAACAAGTTGGTACCAGAGGACATGTACTTGGAAATACAATATCTGTACATATGAAATTGCTGTGTCTCTTTCCTGTAGGCGATGGGGGCACAACAACCAAGCGCTCTGGTGAGCAATTCAAAGTCTTATTTAGCAAATCACAAAGTCCTATATAAATGACGCTTCACTCTCCCGGGTCCCGCCGCCAAAGACCCAGTCCTCAAAAATGAATTCTACTAATGGAAAGGACCGTCAATGTATCCGCTATGGTATCCAATCAATTATTGTTTTTCGAGAATAAAATCCATAGGCAAACTTGTTTCATGTGTATTTCCATCTATTAATTCAAAGGAAAATCATAGCTCCAAAATATAACAGTATCCAATCGTCAGCCAAATATAACAATATCCAATCGTCAGCCTACGTGTTTCGTCCTCACTTGGACGTCATCAGGGCTCCAATGTATCTCCTAAGCGTTTATCCTGACAGTTCTTCAGCTCTTCATTAGCTCAACCCATACAAGTGGAAAAGATCGTCCTCTTGCCAGAGTGTCTTCTACTCTGGGCTTCCTTCCACGGCCTGGATGGCGGGATTTATCGGGCCAGGCCGTGGAAGGAAGACACTCTGGCAAGAGGACAATCTTTTCAACTTGTATGGGATTTGATTCTCGAAAAACAATAATTGATTGGATACCATAGCGGATACATTGACGCTTCTTTCCATTTGTAGAATTCACATATGAAATTGTTGCTACAGCCATGTCACATCGCTGACGAGCAATGTATTTACGTCCACATCATGTCCCACTACTGACAAACTGTTAGGAATGACAAGTAATGCCAAGATGAAAAGTCATGTTGTCTCAATTGAAATGTGCCAAACATGAACATCAAAGTTGTGCCGTGTACTGAACATGCTGACAATCCAACCTCTGTTCAACAGGTGACTCGCCAGCGACAGCAGGCGCCCGTGCCATGGACGAGCCCAGCGAGTCTCCCACCCAAGAAGCAGAACCCTCAGATGCAGACTCCCTGGTTTTTACGGATGAGGAGGACCGACCTGGCCCCTCCGGAGTGCCCGGCCAAGCTCAGTATCCGGCCCTCACTGTCCCCACCACCACCACTACCACCACCACTCCCACAACAGCTCCAACAACAACGCTGACCCCTGCAGCACCGACCTGTATGGCAGCCACCTCCACCATCACCACCGCTGCCTCCAACACTGTCCCTGTGCCAGTTGTAGCCAATACCACCAGGCAGCCTCGGGATGCTAGGGAAAGTGTGCTGCGGCAGCGCCAGGTGCCGCCACAGGTCCGTGGCAGCAGGGCAGGTGGTAGGCCAACTGGGGGACAGTCACAGGAGGACAATGAGACTGAGGCCCAGGCCACCATGCAAACTGTCCTTGGGGCATACCAGCAGAACCAGGGACAGATGGGCCGGGTCCTTGACGAACTGCGTGAACTCCGCCTGCTGCAGAGGTCCATAGACACTCGTTTGGGACAAATTGCAGAGTACATGGGCCAGCTTGTGGGTGTCCTGAGAGACATGTATGCAGCACAAATAGCTGCCAACCCCCCCGTGGCCAACCGGATGATAGTCACAACACCACAGCAGCGTCCACAGGGAGGGAAGAGTCACATCACAGCGAATCCTCAGACACCTCCGAGCATGCAGCAGGTTCCCCCCCCGGCCAAACAGCTGAGGGGGCATCCGAAAAAGTCCCTGGGAGGATCACGTGGCAAAGCACCGTGCCATAACAGTTCTCGGAGCCAGCGTTGATGTCATCAGTGTCACACCGAACATTGACTTGGTTGTAAAGCCGATCCTACATTGCCACAAGGATGGGAGTATACTGTTGGACTGTGGAATCCCACCATTGTGTGTTCTACCCGAACCATCCATGTACCATCACTTTCAACTTCAACCCTCACCTGTCACTCATTTACAAATAAACACAAATCAAACCTGTATGCCTTTGTGTCAAGAGGAATTTTTATCATAGTAAGTAGCATGTTAACTCACATTTGCAATGTATCATGAGACGTAAATGCGGCAATCCATTGAGAGAGTAGAGGAACCTGGAGCCACACAAGAAAAAGACAGTGATTTGACATATGATGGCAGTACAGGAAAGGCACTGCACTAGGCAACACTGTACAAGATGCATAACAGTTAACACAGGCCAACACCATCAACATGGACAGAAGGGGGATGGGAGCACATGGCTTCACCTCCCAGCACAGTTTACCCCTCAGCATCCTGGTAAATGCACTGCAGTTGAAATGCTTACTTCTTTTTCCGTGGAAGTGAGTCACCACGACTGGATGCAGGTTAGTGGTGTCGATCCCTAGACACATGTGTTGCACGAAATTATACCATTGAGATCGGTGTCTGCTGAGAAAGCTGCCACATTACACTAATGTCTCTGTACCTCTCACTGCCCAACTCAGGTGAAACACTCACAGCTACATTGCAAGTAATCATTTTTACCAAACTGCATTTACCAGAATGCCAAGGGGTGAACTGTGCTTGGAGGTGAAGTAGTGTTCTCCCATCCCCCTAATAACATCAACATGGATATGACGTAGGTTGTTACAACACACACAGCGCTGATCAATGAATCCCACAAGAGCCAGCATCAAAACACATCCTGTCATGTGGCCAAAGGTGACATTGTCGCATTCACAAACTCAAGTACAGTTACACATGGCTTTTCATGGGTCATGTCCAGTCTTTGTGCATTTGTTCCCACATGAACAACAGTCACTGATGACATACCCATGCCAAATCTCCTTCTCAACGGAAGTTATCTTATCCTGAATGACCACAACTGCTGCGGTTTACGGGAAGGCGTCCCGTAAATAGGAACACTTGCACTATGTGTTCATTGCTTTAGCAATGTTTTCTTTACTCCCCCATATGTGCTTGTAGATAGTTAGTTGTGGCCTCACATTCCCACAAGGAAAGCAGACTTCAATTAGTGATGCTGGCTCAATGGGCTTTTGTTTCAACAAGTAGTCGCTATCACATCAGGCCGTGAGACCTTCGATTCCCAGGTGCCTTGACCGGCCCGCGCGATTCACTGTCTGCGAGTCACGACTCTCCCACTTGTTTTTGGGCTACTGACACACCAAATATCAATAGCGTTTGATACTGAAGACCTTGCACTTTTTTTCTACTTGTAGGCTCTGGCCTTGTCACTTCGTTGCACACTATTAATGGAGCCGTACCGAGTGTCACTCCTCATATTTACCGACTACATTTGGCGGTTTCACATCAACCCTTTGCCAGTACTGCAGATTGCTGGTTTTCCGGCACCTCTCACGCAATGGCAGCCCATCCTGTGATCCAGGCCAACCCCGGTCAGTTGCAACTGTACCATGAACGGATGCAGCTCGTCTTTGGATGTATACCATTGGCTGTGCTCCGCATCAGTTATAGGCTGACCTTCTGCTATGCCTATTTCACCTGCGTGCAACCTGTGTTCTACTGTCGCCGATGCCCCTTTCAATGGGCCATGGATCTCTGCCTTTCCAACACATCTCTTGCTGATCTGGATTATGACCTGTGGGTGAGTCCTTTGTTGGCCCACGACCAGGACTGTTCCGGGGATAGCCGTTTATGGGATGCCTTTCAACGTGTCAGACAGGCTGCCAGCTGCACTTGTGCATTTGCGCAACGGCTCCTGTGCCATGCCTACATCGAGCCACTTCCAGCTTGCCATGAAATACTCCTTTCGTCCTCGTAGTGCGAGGAGCACATCTCTTCCTTCATGCTACTGGATTGGATGGCGATCCTTTTTGCTAAAGCTGATTTGGATCGTCTTTTGGAACTGGTTGCCTTCGAAGCTGCATGTGCCTTCTTGGATCTGTAACTACTTACCAGCATCCAGAACTGTTGGCAACTGATTCAATGTTGTCTCAACATTTCTCACCTCCTTCTGACAAAGGTTCTCAGCCATCTCTGACTTTGGCCCTGTCTGCATTAGCTTTGACTTTGCTGACCTCTGCGGTCTGTTTCGCTTGGTACCACAGAACTGAGGAAGGGGAGGCTGTCATATGTCCGTCGGGGTGATTGTCGCATATTATGAGCCAGGCTTCCATCGTGCAGCTGACGCACTTGTAAATCCCTGACTTTGAAGTCTTGCAAGTAGCTTCGTTCATGTCTGTCACATGGGAACTGTCCGCAGAGCTTGATCTCTCCGCGCTCCTGGAGTACTGTCTGCACATTCTGTCCGTGGTCGAACAACAATGTCCCTTGTCATTCTGTTCTGGTCAGGCCCCATCACCACGACTCAACAGAGTCTCGCAGCTGTGAGTGACCACGGGTGCCTCTTAGATGTTATGGGGCAGCGGGCTAGGTGCACCACATTTGAGGAGGGGACTATCCAGAGAGAAGAGCGACACGGCACATGTGATGTACATTTGACCATCTATGGGCTGAGGAGTGTGTTCTGCTGACAAAGCCCATAGTTTAGGGACATTTGATACAGGTTCTTCCAGCAGGGGGAGGGGGATGGGTTTGTGGGTCTTCATCCAAAGTGCTTATTGATATACCATCTTTCTTAATGATATGTGGACATGTTACTCTGCTAAATGTTTTTGTGCAAAATGCATTTCTCAAATACTTTGGTGCCGTATACTGCATGTTCTTACACGGCAGTTGAAATAAAACTTCTGAACTGTTTCTTGTCATCATATGAACCCCTTGTGTACAAGTATAAGAGCCAGGGCGACAGGGTGTGTCTTGTTAATGCTATTCCTGTGAGATCTGAGAGTGTTGTGTCCTGGGGCGTCTGTGCGCTTGTATCACTGACAGTGAGTGATTGAGCTAGTGAGGCACTATGGCTATTAGGTCCAGTGCTTCAGGGTGCTCAGGTGGTCGGATGACTCGGTCCCGGCCTGCCCAAGTCCTCTAATCCTGCGCATAGTTCTGTGTGTGGACAGAATCCCTGCAACAATCCTCAAAGTTTGGGAGACAACAGCATAGCACACAGACACAGCCATAGTCGCTCATTGTTAACTTACACTCAACGGAAGTAGTTAGCGATGAGATGTTGATGCACGTCAAGGCCTTCTTCCTCACCACTTTCATCGTCACTGGGCATGTGGGAGTTTGGAGCAGGGGGCTGCTGCTGCTCATCATCGTCCAGAATCAGAGGGATCTTCTTGCGCAAGGCCAGGTTGTGTAGCATGCAGCAGGCGACTACAATCTGGCACACCTTATGTGGGGAGTAGAGTAGTGCACCACCACTCTTGTCTAGACACCTAAATCTAGACTTGAGCAGTCCAAAAGTGCGCTCCATCACATGACGTGTCCTCCCCTGGGCATCATTGTAGTGGACTTACCCGGGCGTTGTTGGATTCCTCAGTGCAGTGCTTAATTTGTGCCGGTGCTTTCCGGAGCTTAGCACCGGCACTTATTTACAAGGGCCGGGTCTACACTGCCAACTCACATCAACATCAGGACTGCACTCACTGCACGTCATATCATACATGTCAAAGTAAATATAATTGGCTCACTCACTGCGGTGTTATTCAAGCTCTGCTACAGTTTCTCAAGTCTCCTGGTGAATAAGAGTGTTGCTGTGCTGAGAGAGCCGATAATAAATCCATATCCATGCAAATTTGCCTTCAGTTCCGTGTTGCTGGTGGGCGGGCCACTGATTAAGCTGTATTTGGTTCTGTGGGGGTAGGGGCTGCGGCAGCCTGCGTAACCTTTTTTTAAAATAAAATTTCACGTCCGGCACACACGCACCGCATGCATCACCGCCAGTAAAGCACGATGTCGAGGCGGGCACTATCATTTGAAGCAGCAGCAGCAGGCCCCTTCATAAAGGCAGTGCCACCAGTAAACCAGTAAGTATCAAACCAAACCAACGCTGCTTTTTCTTGAGCGTGGTGACGGTCACCGTGGGGCAGTAAAACAGACTTGGTATGAACAGAGTCTGAGGCCCGAGCACTTATGCCACCGGCGCCGGGCGGGGCACCGTGTGCAGGAGCACTAGTCAGGTCAGGAGGCTGGAAGGGCAGCAGGGTCTTGGCCTTTAACCCCTTTCTGTCTAATAAGGTTTGATTTACTTTTACTTGACTCAAATTAAATGAAATGCTGTTTTATTTCATCTCTTTTGGAATCTGGATATTTCAATCTTACGTCATCAAGCCTCGTGGCTCATGATGTTTGTGCATGCAGTGGTGATTCCTGTTGTGGGGTACGGACCAGTTCGGCCACTGCATCTGTTTGTTGCATGGCTTCTTTACTTAGTTTGCAGGTGATTTTTGGCTACATCCTGCGTTAGTTTAACTTTAACTTGATTTCCATTGCCATTCTAACATTGCTAGCCTTGCTTGTGCACATTCAGCTTCAGTGATGTTTTCCCGCTGCTGGGGCTCTTTCCACGCTTGTCTGTGTTTGCCGGATGTCCCGAGGCCCTGGAGCCCCCGCTCTGTGCAGAGTTAGCAGAGTGTGGTGACCGTCATATACTTTATATCTGTGGTGCTGTGGATCCTGGAGGCGCGCAAGAGTTGTTGATGTGCACTTTGTGTAGCAAGGGATGAATGAAGTCAGTAACTGACTTCCAAGTTCCAACCCCAGTGAGTTAATGCCCCATAAGCAGAACAAGTGACTTGAGAGAAAAATGCATCTCATATTACACATATTGTTCATATACAGTGCCCCCCCCTCAGCCAATCAATACCTAATTTATAAAAGTATATTAAACAATATGGATTTCATTTATATTTCTGTATTCCTTACATTTGTCACACGCTAGTGGCCCTCGTGGGATCGAATGAAAGGGGCGGGATTGTGTTTATATATGTACAGAATAGATAATCTCAAGGAGATTTTACGTTAGGTAGTTGATGTATCATGAATCTAACTGCAAGATGCAGTGTCACTTTGTATTAAACATTTTTATGTCTGCAGCAGCGTTCCAAACGTATGGTGCTGCAGGAGGTCTGGTTAAAATCTGACTACAAAGAGATAAGATTTGACATTACACATATGTTTTCATAAGTATATATATATCTATATATATAGATAGATAGATATATATAGAGAGAGAGAAATAATGGAAACTATGCATATTACATTTAGTCACATACTCTGGTTCCTCAGTCTACAACCCCACTTTGGAGGGGAGGGGGCCTGCTCTCTCCCCAGTTGAGACTATTATTGGGAGGACCCACCACAGCGGACAGCAATTTTCACCTCAAAAGTTAGACGTCAGCCCCATATCCGATACCCACGAGTATATTCAAACGGATCTCACAGGCGGTGCGGACCTTGTTAGGGGACGGACGGTCCCCTAGGGTAGCGCTACACAAATTACACAGGGGGGTGTACGACGGGGGGTTGGCGGTCCCGGATGTTAAATTATACTACTGGGCGGCATAATTGCAGGTGGTCAATGATTGGGTGTACACTGAAAGGGACGAACCCGCCTACCGGGTAGACAGAATGGTCATGCCACAGGGCACTTGTGAAACACTCCTGTATGCCCGTAGACCTCAGAAGGTATGGCCGGACCACACTAGGGTAGTCTTCCACTGCTGGCAGGAGGCGAATCGGCTCCTGGGCTGGGCTGGCAAGTTAACCGGGAGAACTCCACTCTGGCAGGGGGACCTGTTGAGGGAAGTGGTGACGTTAACAGGGTTTAAGGGATGGCAGCAAATAGGTATTGATTATTTGGGGGATGTCTGGAAGGGGGACGCCATCCGTACTTTTGAATATCTCCAGAAGGAGTACAGCTTACATACCTCACAGAGATATCAGTACATACGCCTCCAGCATGCCCTACGCTCCCACATACCAAGTGGCACAGTAATCCCGGAGTACTCCCCGATGGAAGATCGTTTGTTACTCGATCCCATTGCGGAGAAACCCACATCCACAATTTACCGGAAACTGATAAACAATATACCCGATCCCTTGGTTGGTCTCAGAGCGGCCTGGGCCCGGGACCTTGGGAGCCTCGACGAGGAGGACTGGCAGGATGCGCTCCAGGGGCCCAGGGAGAACACTATCCGCTCTAGGTTTAGGCTTGTACAGTTCAAAATCCTCCATCGCACATACTATCCTCGCACCCACCTGTATACATGGGGAAGGTGTCAGTCGGCGCTTTGTGTGCGGGGTTGTCAACAAGAGGGCTCCTTCTTCCATATCATTTGGGAGTGTCCGGTGATCAGTTTATTCTGGGTGAAAGTTACGGATATAATGTCTAGGGTAGCGGGGGTGCCGGTCCCGATGGACCCAAAGTGGCTTCTCTTGTTGATCAAAGGGGACAATGACTGGTCGAGATATGTGGAGCTTTGGCTGGCCCTGGCTGCAGGGGTAGCGAAACGGAATATTGCTAGGGTCTGGGGGGTGCGGGTGCCCCTTCTATGGGAGGACTGGCAGCGGGACCTCGACTGGTGCCAAAGAGCGGAAGAAACGGTATACAAAAGCAGGGGGTGCACGAAAAAATTGAAGAAAATATGGGCGCACTGGTGCAAATATAGAGAGGCGGGTGCCCTCTTGGAGGAGTAGTCAATTTGTATTGATGAAAGACACTTGTGTTTCCCTGATGTGTAATTCCCAGATGATGTCTGCACTGTTCCCCAATGTACTATTTTTACATGGTATGGTATTGTATGGTCTTATGAGCACTGTTAATAATAAAAAAGATTTTCCCAAAAAAAAAAAAAAGTTAGACGTCAGACACACTTGGACAACAAGACAGTAGCATGCACACAGAAACTAACAACACTTACAGAGTTTGTTTGAAAGTCACACAAAATACACCCTGCATAAACAGCGCATGAGAAAAAAACCCACAACCATTTAACAAAAACAAACTATATACATACTAAGTACAGAAACACAACAACATGCAGGTAAGTGGAAGGTTACAAAACTTGGGTCGTGCCTGCCATTGGGAAAGCACCAACCATCAGACAACAGTCTCATTGTTATGGGCAAGCAATAAAAAACTGGCATGCACATTCTAACAAAACCCTAAGGCGTTGGTGATGAATGCTCTATCCAAAACCAATGTTGTGTAATATGATATAAAACCCTAAAACTGATTTCTGCACTAGGGTATCATTCACAATCATTAAATCAGGGAAGGTGTCGAACGTTAGTCTGCAAAACGTGATATTTATTATTTGTTCTCTTAATAAATTGTATCTGGAGAACAGAAAAAAGTTGGCATGGTATCATAGAATATACCACCATTGTGTCACAACCCTTGTCTTTTTTTGTCAGTCTAATATGATGATATGAAACCAATCTAAGATCTACAGGATTATTCTAGCTGGTTGGATGCTTAGATAGTTCCACTCAAACTAATCACAGGTCACCTAAAACTGAGGAAAGAACACTTGTTTAAAGAAACTTTCTTTGTGCACTAAAGCACCCTGATTAAATATTTCAGGTCAATGATATGCTATGCCATAAGAATGCCAAATGGGATCCTCTTTTATATTTCAGGAAAATTCGTTTCATGCAGTGCTTAAATCGAAAAAAATGTAAGTGCTAATGCCCATCTCAGGAGGCCACTGCAGCCTGCACCACCCATTGCCCCTGTCAGCTCTGCCAATGACAGTACCAACACAAATACTTACCATCCCACTCCTACAAGCGTGACAATTCAGACTATTGCTGGCCATCCAAAGCAATAAGGATGGCGTGGGCGGCAGGTATTCATTTTTAATGTATATTGACATATTAAACACTGTCGCTGTGCTCATCTCAAAATTAGACAGACAGCTCTGCGATGTGGGGGACTGTCATTAGTGTCTGTGTTGAGAATTAAGTGCCATTGCTGAGCATTGGAAACCACTGCCTCAAATTTAGCACTGGTTTCATGTAGTTTGTAGAAAGCATCCCTCTGATTACAGTCATGCATGATGCAGTTAAGTTTAGAGTATAAAAGAAAAACGGGTCTTTGTGCCTCAGGGGCAGTAATCATCATCTATGGTATAGCTGCACATTTGAAGCTCCTGCCATAGTATGCGTAAACAGGTAATCAGCTATTAGTACTTGCCCCTTCTTTGCTTGTGAACATTAGTACAGGAGCTTGCATAGGAGATCAGTGAGCACTACTGTGATTGTAGAGAAACACTGTAGCAAGTGTGGAACATCTTTGATGTGGCAAATTTTAGGCCACACTCAACTCACTCAACATGAGAGGATAACAAATAAGCATGACTATCTAATCCAGGCAGCATTTGGGCCATGCCCTGAAGCCCATGTAAGGACGCAGAAGAGCAATAGAAGGGCAACTGAAAGCAAGCCCTTGTCTCTCTCGCTTTCTCTCTTGCTCTCTTTTTTGCAAACACACATTGCCAGCAGTGCCTCAGGTTTATATGAGACATGTCAATTCTACAAAGACAAATTTATGGTTAGATGTCCTTGCTTGCAATGCAAGTCATGGGGTTGCATTCCACAGCATAGATAAGAAGATGTGTGGCAACTCTAACAGCTCTCATTAGAAAGTGTCCACAAGCACATTAAGTACTACAGTGTCAGCCACATGCATCCCTGGCCCAGTTATTGCCCAATGTAAGCATCTACGTAGGCTGGCAGAGCACCAGTGCAGCAAGCAATTATTTCTTTAACTGCAACTGACTGCTGCTAACTTGCTTCCTTCTTGTCAGAGGAATGAAAGGAATCTATTAAAAGTCAGATAATATTTTGACATGGAAATGATGGAGTGCCAGCATTACTATTGTTACAAAAGGCTATCTTTAGCCAACCCACACACTCTCAAAGATGGTGTCTTGATTTTGTTGTGGTGAAAGGGAACTGGTGGACTAATGTGTGGGGATGGAGTAGATATCTGACTCTGGGCGCTGTCTCATCTTCAGCAGCATGGAACCTTTACATTGCCAGAGATTGAACTATGGAGTTCCATTTAAATCAATTCTTCCATTTTTACTCAATCAACACTCTTACAACCTACATCCACCCACCCACCACGATCACGTAGATAGATGGTATTAGAGAGAATTCAGGGACCAAGTGCTAAACCACTATTAACACTATCTAGCAAAAGGCGGGAGACACTGCACTCTCTTGTCAGCAAAGTACAGTGTTATGCTATTGTACTCCACACGTGTGTTGGCATATTCTACATGTTAATGTCTAACTTGTTCTCTCTGCCTTTAGCATAGAGTGTGTCTGTGTGTGTATTTGGGACAGTGAGGGTGGAGGACGGGTAATGCTCAGTATGGAATGGTTTAGGTTTTTGTGTGTTTGTATGTGAAGGGCACATATTTTGATTCTATGTAAGTCTCAGTTGCTCTGGTTCATTTTCATTTCTGTCCTCGGTCTTTGCCACTGAGTATGTGCAACACCTTTGTATTATGTTTTTGCACTCTGCGTGCGTCCTGTACTATCCACAAATGTAATATATCTGTGTATGCGCATGTGCATGCATATGAACAGTTGTCCTTGTGTGTGTCTTTGTTTGCGTGTCTCTGCTTTATTCAGCCAACTCAACAAACATCACAGACCAAGATGTTTTATATTAAGTACTTGTTAAATAAATTGTGTCTGGCGGTCCTTCCATTGTGATCCTTGCATTGTGGACATGCCTTTTGGCCATAGATGGGTTGTTCTTGTTCTTAGGTGTGATGTTTGGATTTTTCAAAATCCTCTGACTTCAGTGATATGTAAAAGTTGTATCTTTGAACTCATGACACACTAATAGACTATCTTAAAAATGGCATAACCCAGTATTGTCTTTTCCCCAAATTGGCACATAGGGCACTGGAATATTTCACGTGTCCCTATTCAATGCATTAGTCATTTTAGCTATTTTATTCCAAAATTGAGCTTTAAATGCACTTTTAATTTACTCTTTTTCAAATTTTTTACAGGGCAAGGGAACCTTCTATCAAAACCTTACTTGGAGGAAGGCTCCCTTGCTGAAATTCAGATCGGGCATTACATCTGACTTTCAGCAGTACCAGTTGAGGAAGTGGGTGAAGCTGGGAAAAGTGGGTGTGGCCTCCGAAAAACATTTGAGCACCTGGACTTCATATTTTACAAATTAAGCACTGCCTCAGTGGGGTCATCAACCACGGACGATTGGGATACCCTGAGTCACCTAGTTGTGAGGAACACAGACAAACATTGTAATCAGAATATGTAAGGAGAGCAGCATGCAACACATACATCACAGTCATTGACACAGCACATTCACCAACAAGCCAGGCCCGCTCGGGGTGCAGATTAGCCATTAATTGTGGTATGCTGCTGTTCCGCAAGATGTAGGAGTCATTCATGTGCAGAACCAGGAAACTTTGCACAGACGTGTGAGATTATTTGATCCGCCTGGCATACCACTTGCACACTAATGGAGTGGTGGTGTTTTCGGTTGCGATAAATGTGTTCATGTGCCTGTGGTGGAACGAGGCCAATGTGGGTTCCGTCAATAGCTCCCACCACATTTGGGATGTCTCCCAGATCAATGAAAATCCCCCTTCACAGCTGGCAATTCATCCCTCCTCAGAAAGTGTACATAGCTGTCCTTGTACAGCATCAATGCTGACAGGACGTCAGGCAACACCATGCTGAACATGGGCTGTGACATTCCCACCGGCACTGGACACAGTGTACTGGAAAGACTCAGTGGCGAATAAATGCAGTGCAGCCATCACTTTCACTGTAGCAGACAATGCAGCAGGATATGTTCGCTTTGGCTTCAAATGGGGCTCCAAATGAGCACATAGCTCTCGCAGTGTGAGGCGATCCTAACGAAATTTCCTGATGATGTCGATGTCCTCCATCGTCGCCAGGTGTGGGGCTGGTCGAAAGATAGGTGGTCTCCTCCTACGTATCCTGTCAGGGAACACATGCATGAGATGAGTCAAAGATGAGAGATGTGGTACACAGCTTCAGCGAAGACTCACACAAGCACAACATTGCCTTGAATCTTGGACAAGTGACATGCATACAGACGTTACTTTTCTTCACTCACTCAACATACTCACTACTTCAACATCCATAGTAGCTCGATGTGTATGGCATGTAGTATACTGCTACATCAAGGTTGGTCTGCCCTGTGGTTGATGCCACAGCACTTCTATTTCGCAGCATCTATGCAGATTTACATGTGGCTGCTGTCACTGCACGGCCTCAGACTTCAGTCCCACAATACACAACGACATTACAGAATGAGGGCAGTGCTGGACAATGATACATGTATATTCAGCACGGTGGGCAGACAAATGTGAACATTAGGGGGTCAGTACATCGTGACTGTGTGGTGATTTTGCATGACAGACATTGCCATGTTCACCTTCATGAGGTACATAAACACATGGATTGCGTATACATGCACACATGGCTGTGAATGACTGATGATGTCATCCAGGCGATGATTTTTTGCTACACATGTGCACTCCTATGACGTGTGTGAGACATTTACAGGCAATGGCAGCTAGGCACACTGCATGCCACACCAGTACGTGTGTTGTAAGTACTAGGGATTATCAGTGTGTCTGAGTTGCAGAAAATGGACACCTCGATTTGTCAGCCTACATCACTGGCCCTTCAGAAGACAGCCCATGTCCAAGGATTCGCTAAGCACATAGCAAGAGATACACAGGCAGTGTTAACAGGGCGTTAGTTTCATTACACTACATTGGTACAGTGCGAGAGCCCTTTGGTCTTTTGGACTCCTTTACTCATTTAGGGCCATGCTGGCCATTAGGCATGACAAAGAATGTAATTTCACTCTCCTTTTCTTGGACAAGCCATGTGTGTGCAGACTTGGATCAAAGGTCACACTCTCTGATGCCTTCACTGGGTGCACACATCACTTTCGGCTGATGTTTTGGGGTGTGTGATGCAATTCGCATGGCGACAATGCAAATGCATGATGTGTTTACAGGCGCGGTAGCAGGCGTCCACAGCGTAAACATGCATTGGCCCCAATTGAATGATGCAGGATTGCGGACGGCGCTTCCTGGCCGACGCGGTGTGGCACCGCCTATGCAGATGCGCCATCTGCCAATGGGAGCCGCCACGGATTACATTTTTGAATGTCGCGGGGTGCGCGCTCTGCATCGGCGGGGCACGGCATTGGCCCCACTTGCCTTCAGGGGCCCTGAGGGTGTCACTTATGTGAATTGGGTGGGCCTCGCACATTGCAGTTGGCAGGTTGCCACATACATCGTGGGGCCAGCCAGGCCTGCACGCTTGCTGGGAGTTGTAGTTGTACAGGGGTTGCATGCGTGAAGGTGTTTTGGACGTACCTCTGCTGTAGGGAACTGCGGCGTCTCATCTGCCGGAGGTGCACCAGGTAGAGCAGCGGAAAGGCCTGTAGCGCTGGATCCATGTTGGCTCAGCTGGTCTGGATGTGTTCTGGGTCAGCTTTTCCTTTCCGTAGTTGTGCTTCCGCCATCCGCGATGTGGTGGTTTTTGCACCATGGTGGGAAGGGCTGTTTGTTACATCGTAATCTGGTTGGTGGACGGAACGTGATTCCGCACGCCGGTCTTGCTCTATAGGCTCTGTCCGCCACCCTTGCATACCGAGAAAACGTGCGGAGCGGGTAAAACCGCGTCGGACGGAGAATGGCCTCTGTAGGCCCATTGTAATATGGTGGTCCCAATATACGCATCAGGGGCCGGAAAAAAGATGTTTTCCGCCACCGCCAACACTACGGATGGGCTTCCGTCCGGCATCGTAATGAGCCCCTAAGATCTTAAAGAAAGGGTAGGGTGAGAAGTAAAGTAAATGAAGAAAGGTGAACTTGCCAAATGGAAAGATAAGGAGAGGGAGGAAAGGGAAGCTTGTGGTACAGAAATTAGTACAGAGAAATGAGATGGATAGAGGCAGAGAAATGGCAAAGTATTAGAGTGTGGTAGAAAGATAGTGAGAGATAGGGAGAATGGGGCAGACAGAAGGTTTCACAGAGGGCTGTAGGGTAGAAAGATAAATGTGCCCTGGAGCGAAATGAGTAAGTTGTGAGACATATGTGAATTAGAGAAAGAGATCTGTGAGATACAAAATAAGGATGAGATGCTGAGGTAGACAGATCTATAAAGAAAGAGGCTGAGGGCGATAATTGAGGTGGGGCTGGGATAAAATGGAGAAGGAGATGCAGAGAGAGAACTATTTGTGTGTGTGTGAGAGAGAGAGAGAGACACGTACAAAGTGGTTGATGATAGAGAAAAATAGACAGGTGGAGAAATAGGGGTATCATAAAGGAGTATGATATTTAGAAAGGTGAAGGAGAGGCAACAGAGGTAGAATGAGAGAAAGAGTAAGGGGAGGTGAGGTGAGTACGTGAACTAACTTTAATAAATTGAGAGTTTAGGTAGTCAGGGCAAGAACAGTGGGGCATAGGGAGGTAAGACCGTGAGAGAGATCGGGGTAGAGAGAGAAATGAGAGAGGTAAGGGGGAGGTGAGGTAGAAAAAGGGCTAAGAGAGAGGTAGAGAGTAATGACGTGGGGTGATAGATAAAGAGATGAGGCAAAGATAGAGATGAGAGTGTGTGAAAAATGAAATAGACGGAAGAGAGATACAGGAAGGTCAGTTGAAACAAGTGCAATGAGTTACAGAAAGAGGGATGAGATAACAGGAGTTGAGGTAGAAAAATGGGATTGAGAATGATAGAAATAGATATAGGCACAGATAATGAGGGGCAAGGTCATAAGCGAGAGTTAGAGGCAGAAGTAGTCGAGTGCGGTATATTGTGTATATTGAGATAAATGTGAGGCAGATAAACAGTAGGTAGACAAAGATGAGGTTGAGAGAGACGAGATAGAGAGAGAAGATGAAGGTACATAGATAGAGAGTGAGGGAGAGAGACAAGTTAAGAGAAGTGGTTAAGGTAGAAGAGGTGAGGTGAAGTAAGGAAAGACAATTAACTCAAAATTAATTTTTTGATTTAATTGTCACAAACTGCTTGTGGGTGCGAGGCTTAAGGTTTAACAAGGCAGGCATGCACACTATGGGGCAGATTTATTTTTTAGCACAATAAGGGGCAGCAACCAAAGATGTTGCACTGAGCTGCACAAGGTAGAGAAAGCATCGCAGAGCCACAATTATAAAAAACTATCTGCTGCTGTTCACTACTGCTGCACTAGCTCTCAACCTTTGCACCATGGTACTGAGGCATGTGTGTGTGCTGTCTGGCATGGGATTTGTACTAGAAGCATAACCTTCCAGTACAAAATCCTATGCCTAGACACATTTTTAAACATTCATACTGTGCATATCTGCTGTACAGAGCAGAGGGATGAAAACATTTCTCCATGTTAGCGTCTGCTTCAAGGAGGTGGTGTTTTTATTGACGCAAAGCCCCAGTGAGACCCAATTAATATTGCAATGATGTGAAATGGTCCTAAATTGTGCAACACAGCGCAAAGTGCTATTTTCTCTGAGAAAAGGACACTTTTACAGTGCAAAATAACTTTTGTGCTGGAATATAAATATGCTTCCAAGAGTTTGCACTGCTGTACATCACTGTGCATGACTTTGCCCCAATGCATACGTTTGGCTGTCAAATTAGGAAAAAAGCTGTTTTTTTATGAGCAACATTATTATGGCAGGAATATCAACTGCCCCATTCCCTTTACCAGAGGACCCCTTGGAAGATGGTGGCCCTGAGCAATTGCCCACTTTTCCTACGCCTTAAAACGTCTCTGGAAGGGAAGCAGCTGCCAGCTCATAGCAATGGCTGGCAAGCCTTAATAATGGCAATGGTGCCTCCCTTAGAGTTCACGTCTGGCAGTTACTGCACCTGCATCTCAAGGCTTGTGGCATTCTTATGAATAAATCTACTATCCTGTTCTACATCACCTGGCCTACGCACCTTTCTTCGTTTTAACACTGGCGACGATTTTAAAGAACCTGCGTGCTACTTCAATGGAAAATGGACTTTTAAAACGGAAGAAACTAAAGGAACTTCAAGTAAATGTATTACAGCCCGTGGATTTGAAGAAACCTGGCACCCCTGCACCCCTAATGCCCCACCAGTGACCCTGTCATCGGTCGCCCACTACTCAAGTGTGCCAGTTTCTGTTTGCCTGCCTGATGTCTTGGAAGAGTGATTACTAGCTTCTGCTGCGTTGTCCCTGCATTGACTCTGAGTGTTTTGGTCTGCCTTGAACTGTAAGTAACTCTAAAGCTTACAATATAAACAAAAGAAGAGACCCTGGAAGTCTTTGTTTGAACTCTACATGTGCAGTGAATCAGCAGCTTGTGTTGTGCACCCGGCCATGCATGAATATTGTGAACCTTGACTGCAGTGTTGCTTAACAGCGTCTGGACTTATCTCGGGGACATTCAGTAATCGGGGGCATATGTCGAGCCCCGGTGTTAACGGTTAAACTATCCCAGTGTGTGGTAACCGGACTGTCAGATTCAGTGATAGAGGCAAACCTCGGGCCCCGGAGTAATTGTGTCACAGAAACTGGCATCTTTCATGGGAATGTAGACTTTATTAATCACCAGCATCTCATATGATAGCAGCACCTGCCGAGTCCCTTAGAGACTCCTAGTGAGTAGAAAGTAAGCCGCATCACAATAACCGACACTTTGTCTTCGCTTTCGACATCAGAGGCAGTTTGGATGATGTTTTGGTGTCTCAAGCAGAGCTTTCACCGTTGTGATTTGGTGAGTCTGTAACTTTTATTTGATGAGGGTCCGTTACCCTACGCGGCGTTTGAATGGGCGCCACGAGCCGCGACATTTGAGTGAGCGCCTCGAGCCCAGAACAAACACCAGTACGTACACAGCTTACCTGAGCTTCCAGTGTCCTGTGTCGCGTGAAGTTCTTGTGCTAGTGTTCCCTCTGTTCGCAAGCTGCCTCACGGTGTTGGCCTTCCCAGCGTAATTGAAGAGCACGTAATTGCTGTGAGCCACCCGACGCTGCTTACTTGGGCGTGCCGCCATCTTGAGTGGCATTCCCGATATTTCTTTCTTACGAGCCGAAGTGGGGACTGACAAGTCTTGAATACGTCATTGGATTGCTCTTCTTATTTTTCGTTGTTTTTCAAGAGTGACATTCCTATCAACACGACAGCTGAGTTACCCCTCAAGGTTTTTGTCCCTTCCCGGTTTATGGCACCGTGTGAACTTTGAGTTTCCGCGTCAACGCTGCCTGCATCTGTAGAGCCTGGTCATGACTTATCCATTATTTGCAGACAGTGTGGAAAAAGAAAATTCAGATAATTATGCGCGCAGCTAAGTTTTCTATATTTCTGCGCGTTGTCTCCATACTTGGTGGTCTCGATTTTCGGGTGAGAAATCGCTCATCAGGGGTGCTTCAGTAATTATACTTGACTATTTTCTGGAGCTGTTCTATGGATTCTTATCGTGATTTATCATGGTATACTGTATGTGTATAAGTATTTGTAAGTTACAGTACCAAACTGCTTCTGGTTATTTTGCAGACATACCTTTTATTTTGGGATGCTACCTGTCATGCAAACTTAGTATGTGCTGCCATGTTGTGATATGCCTGGCCAGTTTTTATTTGTTACGTTATTACTTGTCATACATATTGTTTTGCCTCTTGTGAGGTGCTTGGACTGTGCGTTGTGGGTGCGCACGTGAGAATACTACTATTTGTGTAGCTTCTCTGACTTATTGGTTTTTGTGATACCCTCTGAAAGGTTGTTGTCTCTTGAGTATGTGCTTGGACTGTGCGTTGTGGGTGCGCACGTGAGAAGACTCCTTCTTATGAAGCTTCTCTGACTTATGGGTTTTTGTGGTACCCTCTGAATGGTTGTTGCCTCGTGTGAGGTGCTTGGACTGTGCGTTGTGGGTGCGCACGTGAGAAAACTACTTCTTGTGTAGCTTCTCTGACTTATTGGTTTTGGTGATACCCTGTTAAACCCACGCTGGGTTTAAAGATACCCATCTAGAGTCTTTCAAGAGTGTTTTGAGTATAATTACCCTGTGTTTTGGTATGGGTAGAGTCTTATTCCTCTTCTTTGAGGTAGACCTGTCTTGTCATTAGTATGTGCAGTTGAGGGTTGTAGATCCCTATTCTGCCGCAGTCTTGTGCCTTAGTTTGTGGCGCAATGGGTACTCTGTGTGGTGTGGTGATATTGTACCCGCAGTTTGTGGTGTGAGTTATGGTGGATAGCATCCACTGTTTTTAAGTTTTGAGAATGTGTTTCTTTACCTTGCATTCTTTGTTGTTTATGATCATTATAAGGGGGAGATGTGTATAATGATTTTGTTGTTATATGCATCCTCCTTTTCTGTCATGTGTATGTTTTACAATCTCCATGCATTTGATTGTTTATGGTCATTATATGAGGGGGTGAAGTATAATTATTTTGTAGTTAATGCATCCTCCTTTCCTGACGTGTGTTTTAGCATCTACATACATTTTGATTGTTTTCGATCATTATAAGGGGGGAGATGTGTTGTAATGTACTAATTACCCAATGCACTCTCCCTACAGAGGTTCTCTGCCTTGCTGCTCAGCCTATGATGAGGTCATATAGAATGTTCAGTGTGTTTGTGTTGAAGGGAGAATCAGTTGGTGTGGAAGGGCTGAGCAGCGAGGAGGCTGCTCCTGGTGGGGCACTTTATAGGATCTGCCTAACATCTTGTAACCTGTAACCAAGAAGTGATCTTATGAATAAATCTACTATCCTGTTCTACATCACCTGGCCTACGCACCTTTCTTCGTTTTAACACAATCCCCTATCCACCCTGAGGCTGTGATATGACAGGGATGCATCGCCCCATGACAGGCACATAAAATCGGCTCAGAGAAACCTCCAACTCTTCGGCCTAGAGAAGGTGAAGGAGTAGAAATATCATCGTAGGATCTAATGTTGTCACATTTTTCTGCATATTCATGTCATTCTGCAAGCACGCCTAGAGGTCATCTAATGACCCTCACAGAGGTCAAACTTACCACTGCTGGTGGTTAAAAGAAGCAAATGTACATGGTATGCAAAATATAAGAACTTAAAAAAGGACATTAAAATGACAAATCAAATCATATATGATTTAAAAAATAAAAGAAACAATATGGCAATTTCACAATATCGTTTAAACCTGAAATGAATATAGGAAGATACATGAATGAATAGGTCACCTGTAAAGCGCGATACCTACCCAAAGCGGGAATCTCGGCGCTACATTAAATAGAAAGAGGCCCAATGAGAGAATGTGAGCATTGGTTAGATCTAAAGAGCGAGGTTTTCAATTGTTTTTTTAAGCAAATCTCGTTGTCAATGCCATGTAGTGCGGTTCACTATTAGGCCTGGGCAAAGCACTACGCTAGCGAAGTTTGCGTAGTTTGCGCAACTTCGCACTACGCGATTTGCACGTAGCACAGTGCGAACACGCGTGGCGCAGCGAGCGTAGTGCAGCGGTCATTTTTGCTTGCTCGCGGTCCTCAACGTCAAGTTGGCGACCGCGAGCAAGCAAATGATTATCCGGCGAGACTTTTTCCTCGTTCGCGATCAGCAACATCAAGTTGCCGATCGCGGCGAGAAAAATAAACCTCCCGGCGAGGATCTCAACGTGGGGAGGTCAGGTTTCTCATTGCGAGTGGTCGCGTATGCTCGCGACCGCTCGCGATGAGACTACCAGTCCGCGTTGAGAAAACTGCTGCTCGAGTAAAAATCTACTCGAGCAGCAGAAAACGACTGCTTGCACTGTGCGAGATGCCGTTCTCTCGCATTGCACAGTGCGAACAGCAAACTACGCAGTTCGCGTAGTGCTACGCGTAGCTCGCGTAGTGTGAACTGCACTTTGCGTAGCTACGCGTAGCGCGACTACGCGAACTACGCCCAGGGTTATTCACTATATGGAAATCAACAAATACCTCTCAAATAAATATACTTTGGATGAATGCAGAGCGTTTACTGTTGTGAGAAAAGTTTAATATAATTTCAGTAGAAGTCATGCATTTTAAAACCGTACCTTCAATGATTTCTGTGGAAGAATTTACGAAACAACGCAAGTGAAAATATGAACATGTATTTCTCTCTGTGATTACTCACCTCTTACCGCTAAACAAAGACAGTAGCAGAAATAATATGCAATTTTGGGCAAACAAATCGCTCTTTTCGATGATTCAAATCGCAAAATTTACTGGAAGAAATGTTATAAATGAAAAGACAATGGAATGGGCCCTGCAGAATAAAACAGCATGCATTTATTACCACCAAATAAACATGAAATATTTATGGGGATTTCAAAAGAAATGCATTAGGAGGTTAAGGAAAAGTCATGCCCCTTAGAAGAAACACAAGGGGATCACTGAAAGGGAAAGCTGTTGTTGTAGGGCAACAGGAGTGTAGTGTCGGCAATTAAATAGCAATTGTTTTGAAACTTTGTAGATGGTGGGGAAAAAGCAAATATGTCACAAGGAGTTTTAGATGCGTACAGTTATTGCTACAAGGTGGTTCGGAATCAATAGCAACCACTTGTTTTTAGTGTGAAATGTTAAGCATTTCCCAAAATTTCTTGTTATTTCTGCAGCCAGGCCAAGGAGGAACTGTGCACTTTGGAACTGGGGAAACCACATTCGAGTCCCGGCTTCGGCTCAACATTCTCAATCAATCAATCAATCAAGGGTTTGTTAAAGCGCGACTACTCACCCGTAAGGGTCTCAAGGCGCTAGGGGTGGGGGGGGGGGGTGCAGGTTCCATCCATCAAGGAGGGGGTCTGTCGAAGAGCCAGGTTTTGAGGTTTCTTGCGAAGATGGGGAGCGATGTTGTCTGTCTGAGGTGGAGCAGAAGGGCGTTCCATGCTTTGGCCGCGAGGAAGGAGAAGGAGCGGCCTCCCGATCTGGTCTTTCTGGTGCAGGGGACCACGGCGTAGGAGAGCTCGGCTGATCGTAGGGTCCTTTGGGGTGCGTGGAATTTGAGGCGGCTGTTCAGTTATGCTGGTCCGGTGCCGTGGAGGGCCTTGTGTGCGTGGGTGAGCATCTTGAAGGTGATTCTCGCCTCGACAGGGAGCCAGTGGAGTGTGCGCAGGTGCTGGGAGATGTGGCAGTGTTTTGGCAGGTTGAGGACCAGTCTTGCAGCGGCGTTCTGGATGTTCTGTAGCTTGCGCGTGAGGTTTTTGTTTATTCCGGCGTAGAGTGCGTTGCCGTAGTCGAGTCTGCTGGTGACCAGGGCGTGAGTGAGTCTTTCGGTGTTCGAGGGGGATCCATTTGAAGGTCTTACGAAGGAGGCGGAGGGTGTGGAAGCAGGAAGACGAGACAGAGTTGATCTGTCGGTCCATTTTGAGCTCGGAGTCCAGGATGATTCCCAGGTTGCGTGCGTGGTCCGTGGGGTTGGCGGGTTTCCGAGGGCGGGGGGCCACCAGGTGTCGCTCCAGGCATCGGGGTTTGGGCCCATGATGAGTACTTCTGTTTTGTTGGTGTTTAGTTGTAGGCAGCTGTTTTTCATCCATTTGGCGACGCCTTCCATGCCTTCTCGAAAGTTGCGTCTGGCGGTGTTGGGCTCGTTGGATAGGGAGAGGATGAGCTGGGTGTCGTCTGCGTATGACACAATGTTGAGTCCGTAGGTTCTGACGATGGGTGCGAGTGGGGCCATGTAGACGTTGAAGAGCGTCGGGCTGAGGGAGGAGCCCTGGGGGACTCCGCAGGTGGTAGATGTGGGGTCCGAGAGGAAAGGGGGGAGTATGACCCGCTGCGTCCTGCCGGAGAGGAAGGAGCGGATCCAGTCGAGGGCCTTGTCCTGGATTCCTGCGTCGTAGAGTCTGCGTATTAGGGTGCGGTGGGAGACTGTGTCGAACGCCGCTGATAGGTCGAGGAGGATGAGGGCTACTGTTTCTCCTTTGTCCAGTAGGGTGTGGATGTCGTCTGTTGCGGCGAGGAGGGCGGTTTCCGTACTGTGGTTTTTTCTGAAGCCGGATTGGGAGGAGTCGCATTCTGTGATTCTGGGCAAATCACTTAGGGCTTAATTACGAGTCTGGTGGCCCACAGCCTGCCAGACTTGTGGAGGCATGGCAGCGGGGGTCTCCAGACAGCCCTAATAAGATTAGGGCGGTTGGACCACCATTGCCCCTCCGCAGCCGCCAGGGAGCCGCCATTCCCTGGCGGTGTTGAGGCGGTCAGAGGGCATCAATATGCTTGGCAGGACCGCTGCGGTCCTGCCGCTGTCCCTCCAAGCATATTAGGAGTTTCCTCTCTGCCATGGTTTTCATGGCCGTTCCTCCTCCATGAAAACTCTGGCGGAGAGGAAACCTAGGGGGCCCTACAGGGCCCCTTTGTGCCTCGGCACCCTGGGGTGCATGCAGGGGGCACACCATGTGCCTCCCTGTTTGCATGCGCCCCAGTTGCTGCCAGCGGTACAGGAACTGTTTGTGTTGATCCCATTGCAGTGCCCATTTTCAGGGGACTGCCGTGGGAACATCAAAAACAAAGCACGCTGGACAGGAGGAAACTCTTAATCTGGAGGGCGGCCTGACCACGGCTTTGGTGGTGCTGCTGTGGGGCGGACCCGGTTCCGCACCGCCAAAGTCGTAATCAGGCCCTTATTCACCCTGCATGTAAAAAAAAAATTTAAAAACGAATCTGACCTGCTGCAGCTTAATCTGGTGAGCGTGTCTCCAATGCCCTTGAAGTGAGTGCGCACTCTATAAAACTGAAAAAAAAGCTTTGTTCTAATGCTTAAACATACAGTAGAAGCCCTGTGACCGTCCATAGTAACTGCATCAATTTAGTTCCCACTGTTAAAATGCACATTATGAATAAGAGCAGCCAGCGTTAAGTGTGCATTTCATTGGAAATATGGCCATAATAGCCAGTGCTCTGTACTCTTACTCATTAATGTTCTGCAAAGGTGATAACTACTACCAAGCAGCCAATATTTAGAATAATTGCTATGGGATATATGCTTGTATAAGAAGTAATGTTATAACTTCTATATTGCATTCTTTTTTGTATGCAATAAGAAGGCACCTCTGGCAAGACAGGGAAACACAAGCTGGGCAGCCCTGCAGTGTACTCTGCAGCAGCAGACGCACACTCACTACTCATGCTCACTCCTAAACATTACTATTAGTCATAAGTAGATCTTCCAGGTAGTGTCTACTAGGACAATCCTGGCTCTACTCCATAGACGTCAATGATCCATCAATTTGCTCATGTCTGAAACCCACTCCATCAATGGGCATCTAATACTGTCTGTTTGGCCGTGGTTGCAGGTGAAAGAAGCACAGCATCATGTACTGTGAATTCTGTGAAGCCAAGAATTATATCTTGGACGCCATTCTCAACAAATGGGCCACTTACGTCTGCCTCTGCAGTGCTGGAATATGGCCTTGATAAGGTGGTGCACTTAGACCCCCTGGGCCAGCGCACCATCCTTCAGTATCCTACCATGTTCAAAGCAGGTTGGGTGAGAAATTAACCCCAGGCATTGGCAGAGAATTCAGGGTTAGAATGCGGCACACGTATAGGTGGGTTGAGGAATCAACCACAGGCATTGACAGAGAAATCAGGGTTAGGACACAACACATGTATAGGTGGGGGATTACAACAAGAAGGGTGTTGTGGGAACCAAAGCAGTGCTTCATTGCCACCTCACGGGATCGTCCTAAATGCATCAAGGGAACGGTGTAATGACCAAGGGCCATATGTATCAAGCATTTTCGCAATCGCAAACACTGCGAATCGCTAAATTTCAGTGTTTGCGAATGCAAAAATGACTTTTGCGATGTATGAAACGGAATCGCATTGCAGATTTGCTAATCGCAAAAATAGCGATTCGCACAAATGTGCGAGCCCGATTATGCGAATATTTTATGCAAATTCGCATATTGCTGTACGCGATTTGCGAAATTCGCAAATAATGTAATCGCAGATAGCGAATTCGCAATGAGATGTACCAAAAATTCGCTATCTGCGAATTAGCAAAATTCGCAATTTAGCACCTCGCAATTACCACCAACTCAGAGCAGGTGGTAACCAGGTGCAACCCATATAAGCTGGCCCAAAATGCAACAGGGGCTTTCACAATGGCTGCGCTGTACATCATCGCTAGGAGGCTGAGGATCAGAGCTGCTGGCCAGAGAAGGAGACGCAAAGAGAGGATCTTCAGTGCACGCATCACCTTGTTCCAGCAAACAGAGGAGCAGATCCATGAAAAGTACAGGCTGCACCCAGACAGCATCATGGATCTCATTGAGGAGCTAAAGCCCATGCTGGAGCACCCCACACGCAGGACACGCACCATCCCCACCCATGTGCAGGTCCTGTGCTCACTGCACCTGCTGGCGTCTGGGAGCTTTCAGGGGTGATAGCAGCAGCAGGAGGGGTGACACAGAG
This sequence comes from Calotriton arnoldi, assembly GCA_963921515.1. Taxonomy (NCBI): domain Eukaryota; kingdom Metazoa; phylum Chordata; class Amphibia; order Caudata; family Salamandridae; genus Calotriton; species Calotriton arnoldi. Next base: position 135,327 of record CAWUFW010006929.1, on the reverse strand, counting down.
TAGCCTGTCACGCCTCTTTCACAGGTTCCTGGATGCCATGATGCAGAGGTTGCAACACCACATCCATTTCCCTAACACTCAGCAGGCACTTGACCAAACCAAGCAGGGGTTCTATCAGATAGCCCAATTCCCCTATGTAATTGGCTTCATTGATGGGACCCATGTCGCCCTGTCCCCCCCCTCCCAGACAGAATATGTGTACAGGAACAGAAAGTGTTATCATTCCCTGAATATCCAGGTAGTTTGTAATGCCACCCATGTCATCACGGACATAGTTGCGAAATATCCTGGAAGCACCCATGATTCATTCATTTTCCGCCACAGTGGGCTACACCGTCGCCTCTTGGCTGGGGAGTTTGGTGAGGGCTACTTGCTAGGTAAAAAATGGCTAACATTCACACATACAGTTGAGGCCTTGAGTGGGATGACCATGTGTAACCCATTTCATTTGCACCCTGCAGGGGACAGCGCGTATGCAGTGAGGGATTTCATCATGACACCCTACTTGAATCCAGCCACTGCTGCGGAGCGCCGCTACAACAACACCCACAGGTCGACCCGTAGTGTGATTGAAAGGACTTTTGGCATCCTAAAGAGCTGATTTGAGGTGCCTACACAAGAGCGGAGGTGCCCTGCAATACAGCCCGGAGACCTGCTGCAAGATAGTGGTCGCATGTGCCATGCTGCACAACATAGCAACCAGGAAGGGCACCCCAGTGGAGCTCAGCGAATCAGAGTCATCCGATGAGGAGGGACCGGCTCCTCGTGCAGGACTAGCAGGTGGTGTTGGGGCAGCTGCCGGACGGCAGAGGCGCCAGGAGATCACGCACAACTATTTCTAGGTGAGTAATAATGACAGTATGCTATGTATTGGTGCACAACTGTGTTTTTATTCCATTTGGTGCTAGTACAATTCTGGCACACAGCCTGACGCACAACTAATGTGTGTGAATGATATTTGCAACTGTTAAATTCACAATGCAAAGATGTCCTAGACACTTCAGTCCACAGCAATGTGTTAAGTCACCCATGGCCATGCTTCCCTGATGCCACCTTATCTTCTGCGTGCACGGCTGCTTGCACCTCGCTCTGGGTGCCCACTGCTCTCCCCGGGTCATCCTGGGTTCTCCCCTGCCTCACGCTCCGCCGTCTGACCTCAGGTACTGGTGGTGTAATGCTGCTGCGGCTTGATTGGTCTTCACTGTCCCCTGTGGGCAGGGGTCCTGTCCCACCTGAGCCAGCCGCCTGCATCAGTTCCACAGCATGTGTCACCTGCACCAAGACCTTGGCCATATCCTGGCTGTTATGTGCCATTTCTACCTGCATACTGACACACCTACGTGACAGCAGGGACGTAACAGTGCACAGGCGGTTGACCGCCTTGCTGTATGTGTCCATGCGGGCGTTGGATCTCCTCTGCACGGCACACAGTTCACGTATGGCACCAGTCATTTCCCTCATCTCACCCCTCATGTTGCTCATGTGATGGTTTAGGGTTTGGAACTGACGCTGCATTGACCGCATTGATTTTACTTGCAGCCGCTGCACCTTCACCATAGTGCCCTCGAGGCCGGAGAACACGGACTGCTGCTCCTCATCACCAGCACTGGTGGACTGCCTTGCCCTGCGTCTATTTCCTCCTCCTTCCCTCTGGTGGTCAGGGGACTGTTGCCTGTGTGGGACTGTAAGCTGGGCCTGGCCTGCCTGGGATTCGTCTCCGCTTCCCTGTAGGTCTGCCTCCATCTGTGGTAGTGGTGGCACGATGTTGCGTTTTCTGCATGCAACAGGGATTTCAGGGGTCTGTGCCTCCTGCTCCTCCTCCCCTGCCTGCTCATCGGTGACATCTGCCTCCTCATGCCCTGCACTGCCCTCCTGCCTTGCCAGTGGTGCTGTGAAGACAGAAGCACAGACAATATTTGTAGTGTACTCATTCTCATTTTGTAAGAGGTTAAATCTACTTATTTTTGCATTACCTACATCCTGTCTGCCTGTATTTTGCATTCCCTAACTCACTGTCACTGTTACTACCTTGCTGTGTCTCAATACTACACTGTTTGGTGCATGTGACTACATCTCCCATGATGCATTTCAGGGTGTACACAACACCATGTACTGGAGTTGAAAAACTGTTTGGTTGCTGGGGGCTCATAACTGTGTGGGTGCTATGGTGGAGTGGAAGGGGACAGATGGTATGCATCTTACCTTGACTGGTGGTGGGTGGGTCGGAGCTGTCCAGGTCAGCCACTCCACTGACACTCTCCGATAGCAAGGTGGACTCCACCAACTCCTCCTGGGGCGTGGACTCTGTAGCACTGGATGTGCCGCCCCCGGTCTTCTTCGCCTCAGCCAACCTGGTTGCCAGCTTTTCTTTAGATCTCTCCGCATATCGTACCAGCGCTTGCGCAGGTCCTCCACAGTGCGGTGGGTTACACCTATGGCATTCACCTTGTCCTGTATGGCATCCCAGATTTTCCTCTTCTTTGCCTCTGGCACGTTCAGGGCTTTTTTCCCCAAATAGGAGCTCATGGCTGCCTACCATCTCCTCTATCAGGACTTCCTGCTCCCTGTCACTGAATTTGGGTTTTCTCTTCCTTCCTGCCTCCTCCTTCTCCTTCTCCTGCTCCTGGGGATTCATTTTGCCTCCCTGGATGTCAGTGCAGTGCTCTTCCACTCTCCCCTCAGGCTCTGACTGTGCTTCTGGCAATCAGGTGCAGCTGTGCAGTCACACTTCCTGGTTGTGATGTCATCAAGCTGCACCTGAATGGCAGATTCCCATTTTGCGATTCCTTATTAGCGAATTTCGCAAATAAAGAATCGTAAATTGGGATTCTCAGAAGTATTCTGCGAATTTAGGCGAATCGCTAAATAATTGCGATTTTCTTGATACATCGTATTTTGCGATTCTCACAATGCGATTCGCAAAATATCGCATTTTGAGAATCGCAAATTCCGATTTTCATACATATGGCCCCAACTGTCACATTAAGGAGATGTACATGTGTCATCACTCAATAGGTCTGAAGAGTGCACATCAGCGCAAGTTGAATGTCAGACACTTGTCGAGACGGGAATTGGTCACATTATAAACATCAGGGTTAGGTGAAGCCTACCCTGTTTACTACACACCTTCTTAGGGACTCTTTTTCACATCGCAATGAGGGCGCTTACAGTAAGCCTAAGGCACTCAGAGTAGTCTAACGTTAATAGGCTAATACTGACTGAATGTAACTGCCAGCTCCCCTTATACTTCAGTCTTAAATGCCTGAGAAACTTCAAAAAACAATTCTCTTGGCAGCCTCACTTGATGCTGGGTGGAAATGTCTTAGCCAAGCCTGTGCAACGCTGCACTGCATCGGCCTACATCCTAGGGTGCATTGTGGGGCATGTGTGGTTGCAACACCACCCATGTTGCTCAATTGAAATAACAGCGTTAGTTCAGCGGGATCTTTTTGCGTTTGAGGGCTTTTCACTATCGCAGGGGAACAATGTTTTTTAATGACGTACACCAGACTGACTAAAAGAGCCGAAAAACGGCGTGCTTTCCCGTCCCACAGGCAATTATAGCAGTAAAAAGCTGCAACGTAATTACTATCGTCAGCATACATTAGCACGAGGAATTACTTTTAAGTGTAAGAGTTATTATTTACATCGTTGTGGTGTTTCCTTTAGCTATGAACATGTATGGTAATGCGCAATTTAAACTGTGCTTGCTTTTACTTTCTGCAGATAATTGCCTGTAAGTGGAAAATAAAAAGGTCAATGTCATCTAGTAATGCCTCCCAGTGCAGGGGCTGAGCGACTCAGGTTTAGACTTCTAAGAACAGAATTTGACACGTCAGCGCGCAAAAAGTCCTCTTACCTCTTCGTTGTATCATCTCTTGTTGTGGCTCGTTCGAATATATATTACATTTTGGAAAATGTAAATCAATGAAACATAAAAGCATGAAAACGAATACTTATGCAAAGTGATTCGCTGTTAACATGCAGTTGAAATTAACTTTATAATACTGCATGCTTTTGTGCAGGTGCACGATGGAGCCATCATGGAGGGGCATAAAACATATGTAAAACGTCCTGGCGACTTATTGCTAAAGCGAGCATACAGACTCCATCAGTGCTTAATTTGTAAAACAAATGTAAGTGCCAGGACCCTTCTCAGGAGGCCACTGCAGCTTGCACTGCCCATTGCCACTGCCAGCGCTGCCAATGACAGTACCAACACAGTGTAGGAAGCTGGCTCTGTATATACTATACCAAAATGAGATATAGTGTGCACAGAGTCCAGTGGAACCCCAATGGTAGGCAGAGGTAAAAGTAGATAGCACCTTACTCTCTATTTGTGGTAGTGTGGGCGAGCAGTAAGGCTTTATCAGAGGGTATTGTTAAGCATTTGTTGTACACACTCAGGCAGCAAATGATGGCACAAACTAAAACTGAACTCAGAGCAATTTGTTTGTATAAAAAACATTATTTAGGTATATTTATTTTCTAGAACCAAGCAAGCCTGGTGCAGGTAAGTGTAAATGGTACTTTTCAAGGCTGGTTGAACAATACAAGCAAGCTGAATGAACATGTCTTTGTTACAGGTTTGTAAATCTTTTTAATACAAGTGGAAATTAATGTTAGATTACTTTTGATTACTTTACAGATTACTTTATGGATTACTTTTTCTACTCAGTGCGATATGCCTCGATATCACACTGGGATATTTCCTAGAGATATGGTAAGTAAGCAGTTTTTAGTTATTTGCAGTTTATCAAGTTTTCTTACAAAACCAACTCCACACTTAGAACGATTTTCAAGGAAAAACAGTCAATGTATTCCTATGGAGAAAATATGGTTATCAGTTAACAGGTAAGTACTTGGTTGTGGTAGTTGGTATTCTGGGGTAAGAATCAGGGTCCCCCCAGGGTCAAGGATGCACTCTCAAAGCACCCTCAGCGGCACTAGAGTGGCCGGGTGCAGAGTGCTGAGGCCCAATGTTATCCAATGGGGGATATGGGGCCTCCGGTTGGTGGCTGCACACGAGCAGGCAACGAGGTTGTGGGAGCAAAGCTCCTGGTGTAAGGCTCAGGGCAAAGGAGGATCTAAGTTAACAACCAAAGTACACCCGCAGCGGCGCAGGGGCGGCTGGATCAAGGGTGCTGGTCTGGCATCGGGGGCACTGTTGTTTTCAATGGGGATTCTTCGGTTGCAAAAAAGACTGCAGGCTCGGGGACGAAGATCTTCTGGAGGTAGCCACTGGTTGGAGAGGTAAGTTGGGATACCTGGGGATGCTGGGTCACCGTCGGTTGGGCCACCCAAGGCCGTTAGACTTCGGGTGCAGGAGTGTCGTTAGGCGTCGGGTTTTCTTACCAGCTCCAGTTGCGGTCGGGGGTCCTCCAGAAAGAGGCTGCAGGCTTCGCTTGGAGATTCAAGGCAGGTCAGAGATCACCAGATCTCAGGTCAGGATCGCCAGGGAGACCCCCTCGTGGTGTTGGGCCAATCGAACTTGGGCCGTGGGCGTTGGGTGCAGAGTGGTGCAGACTCAGTGATTTGGCCGGAGCCAGAGTCTGTGGGTGAGCAAATCCGGTGCTCACAGGAGACAAAGTCTTTCTTGTCGAAGGCAGGGCAGGTCCTCGGGGTTCTTGAGGTTGCTGGCTGCAGGATACACCGGCATGTCGCTGGAGCAGGCTCAAGGTGGGGACAGGCCGGGAGGGCTGGGGCCAAGTCAGTGAGGGTCCTCCTCTTCTTAGTTTCAGCACGGCTCTTTGGTCCTTCTTCTTTTCTTCTTGGTTGGTTCTAGTCTGAGGAGGCAAGGTTCAGGGTTGCCCCTAAATACTAGATTTAGGGGCGTCACAGATAGGTAAAGGTTGGGACCAATGGGTCCCTTCCTTGGGGTGGGCACACCCCCTATTATGCCACCCTCCAGTGGTAGGGGGCATATGCCTCACTCTGGTTGGCTGGGTCCCCCCATCTGCAAGATGGCAGGGACTCAAAGTTGTGCTTCACCTCGCCTCCCCCACCTGAGGGGTGGCAAAGGTGGGCACATCTCCCTTCCTCACTTGGTTTTCCCGCCGATTCTCACGCCCAAAGTTGGGATTAGAACTGGTGGGGGCCAGTTGCTGGAAGCAGCAAAGGCCTGGGGTAGCTCACAAAGGCAGCAAGCCTTTGAAGCTTCCCCTTCGTGGACCCTGCCATCCTGGGGGCGGAGGCTCGGCACCTTGTCCCAGGATGTGCAATGTTTCAGACCCCCAAGAGCAGCAGGCTCTCGACCCCGGGGTCCAGAAACATGTCTGGTGGTGGTAGCTGGCGAGCAGCCACTCAGCCTGGACACTAGTGTTAGGTCGTTTTTCAGGGGGCATCTCCCTAGATGCCCTCTGAGTGTATTTTTCATTAAACCGACACTGGCATCAGTGTGGGTTGAATGTGCTGAGAAGTTTGATACCAAACTTCCCAGTTTTCAGTAAAGCCATTATGATGCTGTGCAGTTCATGATGACAAACTCCCAGCACCATATACTCTTAATGGCATTACTGCACTTACAATGTCTAAGAATTGGCTTAGACACTGTAGGGGTACAGGGTTCATGCACCTGTACTCTCACCACTGGTATAGGGCACCCAGCTAGAGGAGTGACTGATCTATGCCAGGGCAGTGGGTTGTAGGCATGGCACACAGGGATGTGTGCCATGTCGACTCTTCACTTTGTTCTGCACCAAAACACGCAGCCTGCAATGGCAGTGTGTGTGTGTAAAGGTACAGGTCCTCTAAGGATGGCACAATAAGTGCTGCAGCCCTTAGAGGTGTTCCCTAGCCACAGGCCCTTGGTACCATTTACAAGGGACTGACCTGTGGCCAAAGAGTGTCAATTGGGTTTTGTTTTTAATGCAGTTTTAGGGAAAGAACATAGGCCCTAGGTACCTGTTTGGCAGGAACCCAGGGCACACTCAGTCAAAGTACATCAGCAGTTTAACAAAAAGTGGGGGCAACCATGCAAAAAGAGGGCACTTTCTAACACAGCTACTAGCCCTCACACTCCTACTAGTGCAGTAATTTGAACTATTCCAAGCCACCCAAAGCTTATCAAGCATTGGCAAAGCCAGCAGGTCTGGCGTTGGCCGCCAGCCTTTTGTCAATTCTTGTTTTATTATGGTTTTTGCAAAATGTTATTGTTCGAGAGGCTGCCGGGCCTTAATCAATCTAAAAAATACTTTTGCCTAAAGACAAAGATGTTTTTTGGTATAAAAAAAACACAAATTACCATTGTATTCCATAGCACTGAAGGGAATTACTGTGTGCTTGGATGAGTTATGGCATGCTGCCCTTGTGAAAGGGCAGCGTGCTGCAACTCATAGTGAAGTGAGCCAATGGCTGAAGTGGGCTGACTCATTGCCCCTTAATGCATGATGGAGTGGGTGGAAGAAACATGTCAATGACACAACCACAGACGAATGAATAAAGTGTAGCTAAAACCCCTATAAATAACTATGTCACACATATAACTTTAGTAAGAATCAAAAAGTCTTGGCTAACATAGACCTAAAGATTTTATTATGCCATTGGCTGCTAGCTTCTTGCCTTTGAAAAAGAAAGAAACAAAGAAACAAAGAAAGAAACAAAGAAAGAACAATGTTGAATAAACTGTTTAGCATATTGTTTCTAATGTCATGTGATTATAGTCCTGGCCAGTAAAACTGCTATAAAAATAAATGTCTGTGCCCACTTGTATGTGGTGGGTACAAACCACGGGGCATATTTACAAGCCCCTATTGCCACAGGAACCTCACTTTTAACGACTTTCCTGTTGCGATAGGGGCTTCACCTTATTTACAAGGCAGCGTTAAGCCACTTAATGTGGCTTAACGCCGCCTTGTGAATAAGGCACCTTTTCACATTATACTTAGCATGAAAGGGGGGAGCAATGGGTGTTGCAGTGGGCGTTTTAAAAAAGTGACGTTGTGGTGGCAATAGGGGCTTGAAAATATGCCCCAGTTTATTTATTTGAAGAGTTATGTATAGCACGAACAAGACCACAGGGGGTATCAGAGCGCTTTACAGATTGGTAATTACGAAGGTACAAGAAATAACGACAGTAGCACAGACCAGACCAGAAAAGGACAAAATCGATCATAACAATCATAACATTTCAACAAGGAAGCCATAGTTAATAGCACAACGAACAGGACAAGGACAAAACAGATAATAACAATCATAGCAGTTCACTAAAGACAAGAGTAAGATAGCGAGTCCGAGGGTGGGCAGGGGAACTAGCTCAGAAATTTTGTCATCAGAATCTCTTTAACTTCCCTTTTGGAGGAAGCTGTGAAATTATTCAGTCTTATTTCAGGTGGCAGAGAATTTCGAATTCTAGGTGCAATACCCAAGAATGCTCGATTGTAGGTTTTCTTTTTATACAATTTCTGTGGCTTGAGTAGTAAGGTGCTGGAGCCTCTAGAGGGTCTGGAGCCTCCAGAGAGCTCAAGTATTTGTGCAAGATATAATGGGGTGTTGAAATGTAGAGCTTTGTGGGTCAAGCATGCAATTTTTAGATGTATCCTTGCCTCATACGGGAGCCAATTTAGAGATTTTAACTCAGGCGAAATGTGATGATAACATTTGGAGCCTGTAATGAGCCTTGCAGCTTAATTGAGAGAGACCTTAAGTGGCGCCGCCTTCGATCTTGGACATCCACATAGGGTTGCATTTCCATAATCCAGTTTAGAGATCACTAATGCTTGTGCTGCGGTCTTGAGATCGTTGTGGGGTACGAACGTTTTATTTTCCTTAGGATGCTCAACTGGAAGTTCACTCCTTTGGTGAGAGCACTAATGTGTTTCTGCATGTTCAGATGTTTAACACGGCATTATTCTGAGAGAGCTTGTGGAATCAATGATGTTTGGAGTGCAGTTTAGGGCTATAAGTTGATACATCCATTTTGCAATGACTGGGGACTGTTTGTCTGGGGCAATGAGGAGTAATTCTGTTTTGAGAGCATTTAATTTCAGATGATTGAGTGACAGCCAACTTTGCGTTTCCTGAAGTACTGAGTTGAGAGACCTGATGTCCTCTGGGATGGAGATTTTCAGGTACAGTTTAATGTCATCGGCATACATGTGATAATGGATGTTGGACAATTTCAGGATTTCTGTTAGAGGCTTCATGAACAGATTGAAGAGAGTGGATGAAAGTGTGGACCCCTGAGGTACCCCCAGAGTGAGCCGAGAGGGGTTGGGCAGAGACTGATTAACCTTCAGCCTTTGGGTTCTATTGCATAGAAATGAGGCAAACCAGTTAATCACAGTCCCTGATACCCTCATCAGTCTACTGGAGCTCGAGATGGGGTTATCATGTTTGACTGTAACAAAAGCGGACGAAAAGTCTAGGAGGATCAGAAGGCACGATTCATTTTGGTCCAGCATTCGTAGTGCATCATCACCAATGTGAGTAAGAGCGGATTTCATGCTAAGACCCTGACGGAAGCTGGATTGGAATTTGTCTAGTAGTTGGAATTGTTCAATGTGGCTACATAGTTGGGTGTGTACGCATTTCTTGAGGAGCTTTGCCAGAGTAGGAATGGTGGAGATTGGACGAAAATTGTGGAGGTTAGTCTGGTCTGCTGTCGGTTTTGTTAGGATGGGGGTGACCTGCCCCGACTTTAGGCAATCCCCGATTGACCCTTGAAGCAGAGGCATTAACTATCTTCATCCAGAATGGGAGTATGGATGATGTGATCTCATGGAAGAGGTGTTTTGTATGCTCTAGCTCTGCTTCACCTGTCACTCCCTGTAAAAAATTGCAGCTTACTGTGGAATACAAGAAAGGAGAAGGAGGCTCTAATGTGGTGTGGGAGGTCATTCCACTCTTCAGGAGCAATATACAAGAATACGCAACCTACTGATGAGGTTTTGAGTAGGAGAACTAGTGCTAGTGAGAGTCTGCCTGAGAGGATGTGCCTGGTGCGTTGGTGGAGCTACATGTGGCTGTTAAGGTGGGCTGGGCCTGTGTTGTGTAATGCTTTGTATGTGTAAGTGAGGAGCTTGAATTGTACATGCTTATGTATTGAGACCCAGTGGAGTTCCTGCAGGTGTGGTGTGATGTGAGACCAGCGTGGGAGGTTGATAACCAGACTGGTTGCTACGTCCTTAATAAAATGGAGTCTTTTTGTCAGTTGCTTGGTTATTCCCACATAGAGGGCGGTCCTGTAGTCATGTCTGCTGTTGATGAGGGTATGGGTGATGGTTTTCCTGGTGTTATTGTGTAGCCACATTGCACATCTTTTTCATCATTTTCAGAATGCGGAAGCAAGAAATGGTGACTGAGTTGACTTGTGCGGACATGTCCAACACCTCCATCAACACAGCCACTATCCCTGATGCCTGGAAGCATGCAGCCATCAACAATCTCCTGAAGAAGCTCTCAGCCAACCCAGTCAAACTTGTGCAGTACCCACCAATCTGCCACCTTCAATACACAGCCAAAGTCTTAGAAAAAGTCATGAACAAGCACCTTACTGACCATTACACCAAACACCAGCTCCATGACGCTACGCAATCATAATTCAGACCAAAGAATAGTAGAGAGATCAGCCTCATCGCAGCTACAGACATCATCCGGATGACTCTTGACAGAGGGGAAAACACAGCCCTACTCGACCTCTCTGCAGCCTTCAACACAGCCTCCCTTCTCTTCCTGATCAAACCACTCCATGAGACTGGTATCCAAAGAACCGCTGGTGAACCCGAATCTTCATGCTACAGCAACTGCCAGCAATGATAAGGCAACTTGAGATCTGCACTTCACGCTACAGCAACAACAGCAGCGATGACTGCCAACGTGATGCTCCAGCAACGACTATCCGAGATACCCAACAAGATTGTTGCGCTGCAGCGACAACCATCCAAGATGCCAAGCCTGCTTTTCGAGCTACAGCGACAATCATCCATGACGCTGTCACTTCTCCTTGCGGCATACTCTTCCATGAATGGAACTCTTTATGCAGGACTTTGAGAAGGTAACGTTTGCAGCAGGGCTAGCTTGGCCCCTGAATCTGGCCTGCACTCTATTGCAGTCGGCCTGAATGTGTGACTTTCCCCTAGCACAACCAGATGACTGCAAGTGGCACTTTGTGATTTCAGACCTTACATCTACCAAATCCTTGAAACTGAAAATCTCTGTTTCGACTGATTGGATTTTTGTTGTTCTCTATCATTTTATTTATTAAAATTTGCTCCACTTTTCTAAATTGGTTTAGAATTTTTCTTGTTGTGGTTTCATTTTATTACTGTTTGCGTGTTACATAATTACTTCACACATTGCCTCTAAATTAAGCCTGACTGCTTTGTGCCAAGCTACCGGGTTAAGCACAGGTTAATTTAATGACTCTATAGTTTACCCTGATTAGGATTGTTGTTGTTGCCTGAGTGGGGCTTCCACCCTTCTGAACCAATAACCCAATTTCTTACAAGCATACATTTTACTACTGTGCACTTTCACAGGGGGGTCATCATTTGTATGGGGGGTGTTTGTACAGTCCACTGACTATCCAGGAAAGTACAAAGTGACTTTCACTGCAAGAGTGAGTTTCACCGAAGAGGGCTCTGAGAAGAATGTTGGGAGAGTCCATAAACACCCTTCACAGGAAAGTGCAGTCATTTACTTCACATGACTGCAGATTGCTTCTAGAGTAGATTAGACTCCATCAGCGAGAGATGCAGCTGTGGTTTGAAGCTGTTGCTCCATTTTCAGCTGCTTCTCTATCTCCAGAAAAGGGACAACTTTGAAGGGATCGCACATGGCCTGAAAACAAAAGTGTTTTGCAATCTGGCATATTGTCAGGTTGCACAGGGTGCCCGTTCGTTGGCGTGGATGGGGAGTCCAGTGCTTAATTTGAGCAGATGTTTGATGGTGCACAGCACTGGCACTTAATTCATCAACACAGGTACTTATGACATGTCACCACATGGTGTGCCAGCTTATTTATTTTCGAGATGATCGACAGAGCGTTGAATAATTTGAAATATGTTGAAGTTTAAAAATACCAGTCATCAAAGCCATTATTAAGCTTTGTGCGGTATGGTATAGTCCAAATTGTCATACTTGTTGGAGTGTGATGGTTAGTAGCTGTGTTGGTACTTGCATTGACAGTGCTGGTTGGGGCAATGGGTGATAGAAGTTACTGTGGCCTCCTGAAAAAGGGGGCTGACACTTACTTTTGTATAAATTAAGTGCTGATGGGGACAGTATGTTAGCTTTAGAAATAAGTAAGCCTGGGCGGAAAAAACTCTGCCGTGCTACTCAGAGAGCCGCGAGCAGCGGAGTTTGTTAGATAAATGCTGTTTGCGGTGATTTTCAGTGCCAGGTGCTTGCCCGCACTGTGCAATCATCGCGAACGGCACCATGCACATTGTAAGCAGGCGCTGCTTCCTTTCTGCCGCTTGAGTAGATTTTTTACTTCAGCGGCAGCTTTCTCAATGCGAACGGACGGTTTCTCAACGCGAGGGGTCGCGAGCATACGCGACCACTCGCAATGAGAAATCTGACCGCCCGGTTTGAGAAATCTCGCCGGGAGGTTGATTTTCCACGCTCCCGCTCGCCAACTTAATGTTGACGATCGCGAACGAGGCAAAATCTCACCGGGAGGTGGATTTTCCTCGCTCGCCAACTTGACATTGACCAACGCGAGCAAGGAAAAAAACTCTGCTCCGCATAGCGGAGCAGAGTTTTTCAGAACTCCGCGAACTCCGCGTAACGCAGACTGCGGAAAACTCCGCAAACTCAGCGAGCGGAGCAGAGTTCACCGCATAGACTTAGAAATAAGTTACCAGGATATTTTGCTAAGTTTTGTATGAACGTCAGTGATGGCTCCATCATGCACTTGCACAAAAACATGCAATAATAGAAAGTTGATTTTAACTGCATTACATATACATGATTTTATGTTTAATTGATTTACCATTTATTTTAATTTAATATATGTTCGAACAACCAACAACAAGAGATAATATAGCGAAAGCCCGCCGAAAACGGAGATAAGAGGACTTTTGCCACTGAACTGTTAAATTCTGTTCTTAGAAGTCTAAATCTGAGTCACTCAGCTCCTGCACTGGAAAGCATTATTAGATGACATTGACCTTTTTTGTTTTCCACTTACAGGCAATTATCTGGAGAAAGTATAAGCAAGCACAATTTAAACTGGGCAAAACTGTATATGTTCATAGCTAAAAGAAACACCACAACATACAAAGCAAGCACAGTTTAAGCTGTGCATTACAGTATAATGTATGTACAAAGCTAAAGAAACACCACAAAGACTAGACATCTGCTCGCACCTAACGAGTGAACCAGGAAAGTTTAAAGGTTATTTGTTGATCTAAATTAGGAACAGTCACCCCCTATTTGAAGAATATTTGTGGATCTACTCTGGGAAATCCTTTTGGTCAGATGGTAGTTGGAGTTGAGCACTAGCACATCTAAATATGTCCTCCCTCCCCATTCCTGCTTGTTTGGTGAATATCTTACAGTTATCCATTGTATGTATGTGTTGATACTTATATATCACAAACCTAACAGAGAAACAATTAATTGAAAAGACAGGGGGTGATAGCCCTGAGGTGCAATTTAGTAACCTTTACCATGAGGAGGTAGGTACTAAGTGGATTGCTGTCCTGACGGGTGTTTAGGCGCTTTGTGTTGTTTCTTCAGTTTGTTCCTATCCAACCTCTGGACCTATTGCTGGACCTAACACTCTGATTTGAGTGGCAGCAGTCAAAACTGGTTCCACGTGCATTGTTCCACATGGGGGGACTAGCCTTTTTTCTTAGCCCCCAATTGATGGAATAGCTTTCTTTGGATCCATGAAAATATGGAGGTACTGTCTAATTATCAATTTTCTTGGAAGGTAACCTCACTAGCGTTCACCAGGACAACATTTATTCCTAGAATTTTTGTAGTGTTTTATGGTTGCTGTCTTTCACTTAAGTGGGAATCGTGGTGCTATCAGGAATGCTTAAGAAAACATTTCACTGGGTGGCTTATTAGTGCCTCATATGTTTTAAATATGTTTGTCTTGTCTTTCCACAGTTAATTTGCATCTAAGCTTTTCCACACACAGCTCCTTTGTAGCTGCAATCTAGTTTTCAGCTGAATCTGGTTTTGTTGTTATAACAGCAAAACGCGTTGGCTGTCGAGCAGTACTTATTCAAGAGATTATAAAATTCAAAATAAATGTTTATAGATACAGGCTTCTGGAGCATTTGTCTTTAAAAGATCAGCAAAATAAAGTGCACACTCAGGCTCTGATTAAGAGTCTGGTGGTGGGTGCAGCTGTGGCGGTCCTGCCGACCCATTAAGAGTTGGATGGTTGGACCGCCCTGGGACCACTGCCAGGGAACCGCTGTTCCCTGGTAGTGTTGTGGCAGTCAGAGACCACAATATGCTTGGCCGGACCGCCGTGGTCCTGCCAAGCATATTATACGTTTTTTCTCTGCTGGCGGTGTCATGGAGGGTCCTCCTCCAAGTGCACTGTGGCGGAGAGGAAACAAAGATGGCCCTACAGGGCCCTCTGGGCCTCCACTGCATGTAGATGCACACAGGGGGGAATAACATGTGCCCCCCTGTGTGCATGCACACCAGTTCCTGCATGGAATTGACTTTTGAGTCCATGCAGTGTAGGAACCTTGTTGTGTGGTCCCATTGCAGTGCGGCACCACTGCTGCCTTTGACAGAGGCACCACAGGGGGACTGCCACACTGCCCGCCCGACCACTTTAAAGTTGCAATCTGGTGGGCGGGCGGTGGCAAGTCTCGGCAGTGGCGTACCGCTTGCTCCCATACCGCCAAAACTTGTAATCGGCCCCTGATTGTATCATCGCTCCTATTTGTGCAGTGCTCTGTGTTTTGGGCTGTGAGCAACCAGCCCTTGGAGGGGGGCAATGCTTATGTCTAATTGAGGGAACTAATTAGAAGGTGCAGTTAAAGAGGCTGAGTTGCCCACTGTTGTTGGACTACATCAAAGATATAAGTATGTCATTGTATATCGATAACATATATGTAGATGAGTATCTGTAAATGGATGTGTGCTTCTTTCTGTTTTTAAATTCATATATTCATATTGTTTATGTTTATGTAATTGTCATCACCTGTTGGATAGTTTAAATATGAAGTAAAATTGTGCGCTTTTAGGTTGACAAAGGCTGTGGGAACAGCCGAGACGTGTTCCTAAGTTGGAAGTGCTACCTAAGGGGCCGGTGATGATGCCGTAGTAACGGCTCTGACCCTTGGTCGGAGCCATTCCTACAGAATTGCAATCAGCTGTTCGAATTCATTTCCAACCGACCCATTTGGATGGAGTCGGTCGGAAAGGAATCTGAACTGGATTTCCAAATGGCTCCTGACGGGCTCGGAGCCGTCTGCCATTCGGAAAGCCTCCAGTAATCCCAAGGGCAGCTCTTTCTGCCTGAGGAATTACAATCATGATTCCGACAGCCTTACTGAGCCGGGCTTTCCCACACAGAAAGGCTGTTGGAAGCCGACTTTGGGGGCACCCAGCAGGGACCCCATGGGTGCACGGCCTCCGGTTGGAGGCCAAGGGGGCACCTATGGTGCCCCCCTGTTGATCCCTGCACCCCGTGACAAGCACCTTGAGGTGCCTGCCACGGGGTGCAGGGATGAATTGCACCTCTTCTCTTTCCAATGAGAGCATGCATTCCAGCTGGAATGCATGCTCCCATTGTAAAGAATAGGAGTGTGACTGAACAGTGTTCGGTCGCATCCTAATTGCTGGGTTGGGACCACCGACAGGAGGTCGGTCGGTCCCAGTACCGAATCGATGTCGGGCGGACTCAGTTGTGTCCAACATCGAAATCGGGCCCTAAATTGGAAGTGCTGTCTATCAATAAAATGGAATTACCTAAAGGATTTGATTGCAGGCTTTCTCTGGATGGGGAGATGGGTGTTTTGCAGTTTTAAAAGAGGCGTATGTGGTATCGCCTCTACCTAGCACCACCGGCGATTAGGATTCATTCCAGAAAGCCACAAACCGAAAGTGAATGTGTAAATACTGGCGAGCACCACATCGGTGAAACATAGAATGGATGGGAAAGAAGCAACAGCGCATTTTTGGCGCTGGGAGTCGAAGGGCTACCCTTGGCGAGGACTTGTGCTCAGCAGAAAGCCCCTACATTTGTATTATGGAGGTGTTCGGAGTCGGGCACTGTGGAAGGCTAATGGCCCAGCAGTGAAATCCACAGGACCATGGAATTAATTTAGCAGGGCTAACAGTATGGAGCCGAAAGTTCTTGCAATACTATATGGAGTGAATAAAGGTGAGGCTGATAAGAGATATATTGTTACTTTTCAAAACTGTATGTGTGGCCAGCATGAGTCGGATTTACTGATAAAAAGACAGTAACAAGACGAACATTACAATGAATACAATCGTGTAAAAGGCTGAATGAATAGACAGTGACGCTATGAAAAACAATTATGAAAAGGGCAGCGCTCTCCCTATGAAAAAACTGGAAAACACTCTCTTCACATAGTGGATGGAGTCATTGTAAGAAGCGTGTACAAGGAGCGCCGCTGTTAGTGATTCATCACTGTCCCTTTAAAAATAGAAAGGTGGCTGGCAGCAGTCGAACTAACTAATGGAGAAGGGGTGAGACCTTGAAAACTCATGCCGAATCAAAGAGACAACACAAGAATGCTGCTAGCTTTCAAAAGCAGCCGTTTGTGAAGGACCGAACAGACTGTAACAACAAGAAAGTTATTTAAAGAATAAAATAAGCAACACTCACATTACGATGAATTCGGCTGAAACAATATTCACACAGAGAGGATATAAACTGCAAGAACGTTTCACCACGCAGACAATTTTAATTCTATTTTGAATATAACCTGTAAAATGGAAACAAAATGAAATTTAAAAGAAACACTAAAATATAAGTAACTTGTTTATGTTTACGTAATTGGCATCACCTGTTAAATGGTTTAAATATGAAGGAAAATGGCACGCTTTTAGGTTGACAAAGGCTGTGGGATCAGTTGAGACGCGTTCGTATGTTGGAAGTGCTGTCTATCAATAAAATGGAATTACCTAAAAGATTTGAGTGCAGGCTTTCTCTGGATGGGGAGAAGGGTGCTTTGTAGATATATATATTTTATCCAAACGCCCGAAAGCTTAAAGGAGCACTCACAGTTGATGTAAACCTCCCGGTTTATTAAAGAATGAAACCCAGCAGTGACATTCCAGGTTTGTTTATTCGTCTGCCTACGCGTTTCGAGGCTCCAGCCTCTTCTTCATTGGGCAGCTGAAAGATGTAGAAAGGAGTTTCCATCAAAGCATGCCTTTTATATGACCCCCAGTGGGCCGCCCCAATTGCGTTCATTATCGTGATGCATGCTTGTCTCTGTAGTTTCTCAGTGGAAATTTCTTGTTACCATTAGTGGGTTCCATATTACATCTTATATTCCAACAGCTTTATTGACTCGTTGATAACCACAGTGGGTCCCAGATTGTCAGGCAGGGTAATGTTTTCACATCAATTGTGCTGACCACGGTTGAGGCACAGTTCCGGCACCGCGCAGCCTTCCCTCAATAAGAAACGGTGCTACCTTTCACGGCAGGGCAGCCGTGTAAATCATTTTATCCAAACGCCCGAAAGCTTAAAGGAGCACTCACATTTGATGTAAACCTCCCGGTTTATTAAAGAATGAAACCCAGCAGTGACATTCCAGGTTTGTTTATTCGTCTGCCTACGCGTTTCGAGGCTCCAGCCTCTTCTTCATTGGGCAGCTGAAAGATGTAGAAAGGAGTTTCCATCAAAGCATGCCTTTTATATGACCCTGTTGGAAAGTGGGTTATTGGTAGGGGCAAACGTAGGTCTGCCACTAGTAATAAGACCACAAACACTTGATAGGACCCAGCATAGGTCTTAGAAATATAATCCTATGCTCAACCCTTGGTAGCTTGGCTGCGAGCAGGCAGGCTTAACTTCAAAGACAGGTATGTAAAGCATTTAAAAACACCAATTCAGTAAATAATTAAGACACAACTCATAATAAAAATCCAACACCAATTTATAAAAATAGGAAATATTTTTATCTTTAAAATGACATCAAAACGACACAAATCCAATGTAGGGAACCGGAGATATGAATTTTCAAAGTTTAAATAAAATATAGCACTTAGAAGCATATAGCACCATATTGGGACATAGGCTCGCAATAGACCGGGCCAAAGTCAAAGTTTAAGGCCGACCGCAATGGAGCCCGGAGCGGATACCCCACGCGGAAGGTCCCGGTCAAAGTTTTTACCTTCACACTTAGAAACTTTTCTGGAGCTTTTCTCCTCGAGGCCCCTCGACGCTCTCAGTTAGTCCGGATCCGGTGCGGCTTCGCCGGATAGCCTTTCGACGATCTCCCGGTGAACTTCCCTGCAGCGGACTTAGAAACTTTTTCTTTAGCGCTTCAGCGGGGCAGCCCAGGCCCACACGCGATGGAAGGCAGGCAGATTGGCGCTCGCGGTTGCTCCCGGTCGACTTTTCTACGAGCGGACTTAGAAGCTTTTCTGGAGCTTTTTCTCGCGGGGTCTCTCGATGCTCCTCATGTAGCCGGATCCGGTGAGGGTTCGCCGGCTTCCGATTTTCTCTAGTCCCGGTCAATCTATGGAAGTCGATGCGATGGAGCTTTTAGCGAGACGAACCTGGTGGGCTTTGCCGACTCGCGGTTGAAGGCAGGCGGCTTGGCTGACCAGGTTGAGTCGGTCCCCCTATGGAGCTTTTTTCCAAAGTTCTTCCAAAGTTCCCCAAACTTCTTGAACTTCTTCCTGAAGTTCCTCAAAGGGTCCCAAAGTGTCTCAAACTTACTCCAAGGGTCTGGAAGCTCCAAGCTGGTCCTTGAAAGTTGAGGACTTCAATTCCCACAATGCACTGGGACGTCACCCTTACAAATCCACTGATGGGTCCCCAAGGTGTAGATTTAGTTGGTGAAGTTCCAGTTGAGCTCTTTAACCTGTAGCTTTCAGGGAGTCCACTCTTTAATTCTTTTCCAGCAAGGTAATCCACAGGGCTGTAGTTTCAGATGGTGCAGTTCTCAGAGGTCAGGCCTTAGAAATCTTTGCACAGCAGAAATCTTCTCAGCAGGGCACTTCTTGCTTCATTCAGTTTCAAGCAGCAGATCTGAGGGGCTGGGCCTCTCTCAGATACTTATTCCACAGTCTCTGGGTCATCCAGGAGGTCAAGCTTCACCAATAGGAGTAGGGTAACCTCCCACTTGAGTGACTCCTTCCTGCAGAGTGTGGCATTATTCTATCCCAGAGTGCAACAAAGCTTCCAAATCCATAATGGCTGATTTTCCAGCAAGGAGGTAAGAGCTGGCTAAACACTCCCACTGAGTTGGCTAATTAACCTAGCTTCTCCTCCCTACATCTGCACATATCTTCCTTAATCCTGCCATCTGGCTGAGGTGGGGGTTCAAAGTTGTAAATGACACTGCTCTGGGCTCTGCCCCTTTGAAGCTCATTGTTTAGACCCCTCCCCCTGGCCTGGCATTCCTGCAGAACAGCTCACTGCCCTCCCAGTCCATCTGGCTGGCCCCAGGGGATCTTTATCACCTCTTCAGGCAGGCTGGCTAGTCCCCTTAACTCTGACCAATCACTCTGACCAGCACTGGAAGGCTGGATTTGGAACTAAAACCCAGAAAGTGTTATAACTTCTTGTCTGTTCACTTTGGGAAAAATTCAATAACATCATATTGTAGGATTTATCAATACCATTCTAGTGAGTCTTTGAATGGAATCTTTATCCCTCTCCTATCAGAAGTTATTGTTTAATAACTTTCCCCATGTTAACCTATGGGGCAGGGGGTTTGCAATGGGAAAAATGACATGGGCCATTTTTCCAGCACCAGGACTTACAAAAACATATTTTATAAGTACTTGGCTTATTTTCACAGGACCCCCACCCCATAGGTCACCTAGGGGAGACCCTAGGGGTGCTGAATCTGTAAAAATATTGCAGATCCTCCATGCCCAGTGCCCCCAGTATCAAAGTCGAATTTGGGCAGCACTTTACACAATGGGGAGAGTGAAATGTGAATTTCACGTAACCCACGGCATATATAAACTCATTTTATAAGGGTCTACCTTATAGATACCTGACCCCCCACCCCTGGGATACCTAGGGGAGACCCTGGGGGTCATTATTATGCCAAAACATTTTAGGTTGACCAGTTTTAAGTGCCCCAAACCCCAAAGTCGAGTTTGGCCACAATTTACATGTTTAAGAGCAATCCTGGCGCCCAGGGCTGCTTTTAAACTGACCACAGGCTTCAGCAGGGCACACATGCAAGTGCAAAAAGGCTGCTGGCCTCTAAACTGCCATGCCCCAGGATACTGGGGACTTCTAGGTAGTTTCAATCCCCTGCCCTATTATATACTAGGGGCTTATGGGGTAGGTCATGCCAATTACAGGGGTACCCCACCATCCCATAGTGTACCCTAGTGTATGTTGGGTGTCTTAACTGTATTCTAATGTGTTCCTTTCAGCTTGGCACTGGCCCTGGGCCTAGTTAGACAGAGCCCAGGGTCAGTCAGAGTCAGTTACCACCAGTTCCAGTCAGCAAAAAAGTTGGGGGGTGCCCAGGGCACAGGATGACTTTACAATATAGCCCCCCCAAACGAAAGGTGAGGGGTTACTAACCTACACCCTGGTAGTCCTCCTCAGTTAAGTGGAAAAACCTGGAAAGTCCATCTGCATTTGCATGGGCAACCCCAGGTCTGTGTTCCACTGTAAAGTCCATTCCCTGTAGGGAAATGGACCACCTTAACAGCTTGGGATTCTCCCTCTCATCTGCATGAGCCATCTGAGAGGCCTGTGGTCAGTTTGAACACGAAAGTGAGTCCCAAACAAATATGGTCTCAACTTTTTCAGTGACCACACCACAGCAAAAGACTCTCTCTCAATGGCACTCCATCTCTGCTCTCTGGGAAGAAGCCTCCTGCTAATAAAGGCAACTGGCTGATCAAGGCCCCCTTCATTTAGCTGTGACAACACTGCCCCAATCCCTTGCTCTGAAGCATCTGTCTGAACTACAAATTCTTTTGTGTAGTCAGGGGCCAGTAACACTGGGGCTGAACACATAGCAGCTTTCAGAGTGTCAAAAGCCTTCTGACACTCTGGGGTCCAAATCACCTTCTTGGGCCTCTTTTTAGAAGTCAGTTCTGTGAGGGGCCCCACAATGGTCCCATAATTTTGAACAAACCTTCTATAGTACCCTGTCAGTCCAAGGAATGCCCTGACCTGAGTCTGGGTAACAGGTGCTGTACAATCCAAAATAGTTTGGATTTTAGCTTGGAGAGGCTGTACATGGCCCCCACCTACCAGGTGGCCCAGGTACACCACAGAACTCTGCCCTATTTGGCACTTGCTTGCCTTAATAGTCAGGCCTGCCTGCTGCATGGCCTGAAGCACTTCCCTTAGGTGGCTTAAGTGATCCCCCCAGGTAGAACTGTATACCGCTATATCATACAGGTAAGCTGCACTGAACTGTTCCAACCCAGACAAGACCCTGTTCACCAACCTTTGGAAGGTGGCAGGTGCATTCTTTAAGCCAAAGGGCATTACCTTGAACTGATAATGTCCCTCTGGGGTGGAGAATGCTGACCTCTCCTTTGCTCCATCAGTGAGGGCAATCTGCCAGTAACCTGAAGTCAAATCAAAAGTACTCAGGTACTTAGCAGCCCCTAACCTATCAATGAGCTCATCAGCTCTAGGTATAGGGTGAGCATCAGTCTTTGTGACTGCATTCAATCCTCTGTAGTCCACACAGAACCTTAACTCCTTGGGTCCCCCTGAGGATTAGGTTTAGGTACCAGCACCACTGGACTGGCCCATGGACTCTCAGACGGTTCAATTACCCCCAAGTCCAGCATCTTAGCAACCTCAGCTTTAATGCTGGCTCTGACATGGTCAGATGTCCTGTATAGTTTATTCTTGACAGGCAGGCTGTCACCAGTGTCAATGTGATGCACACACCACTCAGTGATGCCTGGGGTCAAGGAGAACAGGCCAGCAAACTGCTCCAGCACTTGCTTACAGTCTCTGTGCTGCTGGTCTGTCAACTTGGGAGAGAGTACAACCCCCTCCACTGACCCATCTTGCACATTAGTGGAGAGGAGGTCGGGCACAGGCTCCGTTTCCTCCTCCACACCCTCATCAGTGACCAGTAACATGGTCATGTCTGCCCTGTCATGGTGGGGTTTCAATCTATTCACATGCAGGACCCTATGAGGGTTCCTGGGGGTGCCAAGGTCAACCAAATAGGTAACCTCACCCTTCTTTTCTAAGATTGGATAGGGCCCACTCCACTTGTCATGGAGGGCCCTGGGAGCCACAGGCTCCAACACCCACACCAATTGTCCTGGAGTATACTCAGGCATAGTAGCCTTCTGATCATACCAGTGCTTCATGAGCTCCTGGCTGGCCTCCAGTTTCCTGTTTGCCTTGTACATGTACTCTGCCATCCTAGATCTCAGGCCTAGCACATAATCAAGCACATTGTCCTTAGCTTCCTTAAGAGGCTTCTCTAAAGACTCTCTTAGCAGGCTCAATGGCCCCCTCACATGGTGTCCAAACACCAACTCAAAGGGACTGAAACCAACCCCTTTCTGTGGCACCTCCCTGTAGGCAAACAGTAAGCATGGGAGGAGAACATCCCATCTCCTCCTGAGTTTCTCTGACAACCCATTTATCATGCCCTTCAGGGTTTTGTTGAATCTCTCAACAAGACCATTTGCTTGTGGGTGATAGGGGGTGGTGAACTTGTAGTTGACACCACACTCATCCCACATAGCAGTCAGATAGCTGGACAGGAAGTTCGTGCCCCTATCTGACACCACCTCTTTTGGAAAACCCACTCTGGTGAACACACCAAGTAGTGCTCTAGCCACTGCAGGAGCATCAATGGTTCTAAGAGGTATGGCTTCAGGGTATCTAGTGGCATGGTCAACTACCACTAAGATATACCTATTCCCTGATGCAGTAGGTGGGTCCAGGGGACCAACAATGTCCATCCCCACCCTTTCAAAAGGAACCCCAACCACTGGCAGTGGTATTAGGGGAGCCTTTGTCTTGCCCCCTGCCTTGCCACTGGCCTGACAGGTGACACATGAGCTGCAAAACTCCTTTACCTTTTCAGACATATGGGGCCAGTAGAAATGGTTCACCAACCGGTTCCATGTCTTTGTCTGTCCCAAATGTCCTGCCCAGGGGATATCAAGTCAGGATGAACTCTCTGTACTTCTGGGTCACCAACAACCTCCTGGTGGCCCCCTCCTTGAGGTTTCTGGCCTCAGTATAAAGCAGTCCATCTTCCCAGTAGATTCTATGAAACCCACTGTCATCCCCTTCCTCTTGCTTAGAGGCAATCCGCCTCAAGCTCTCAAGGGTGGGACAGTCACGCTGTCCCTCACTGAACTCCTCTCTGGAGGGTCCACCTGCTCCTGTCAGTTCTGCCAAATCTGACAGCTCTGGCAGGGATGGAGTCCCTCCCTCCGAGGCCAGATCCTCCCCATCAGTGTTAGATTCTGCCTGCCCCTCTGGAGTTCCCTGGGCTGGCTCACCAGGCCCAGTACTCTTGTCCCTGGATGCTGGGCCCTTTGTTCCAGGGTCCAAGTGTCCAGCCCCTCCCTTCTGGCTAGTCTGTGACCTAGTCACAGCACATACCCACTCAGGGAGCTCCAATATTTTCATATGGAGTCCTCTCTCCACCTCTGACCACGCAGAGACTTCAAGGTCATTGCCCAGTAAACACTGGACTGGGAGCACCTTTGACACAGCTACCTTCATAGGGCCTGTCACACCTCCCCATTCCAAATCCACCACCGCCATGGGATGGATTTTGGTAGTGCTGTCTGCATAAGTCACCTGGTGAAACTCACCAGGTATCACCCTCTCTGGAGGCACCAGCTCAGCCAGGACCATAGTTACACTAGCCCCAGTGTCTCTGATAGCGTCAACCTCAGTCCCGTTGACTTTAGGTCTCTGCCTGTACTTATCCATGTTTGGAGGTAAGGCATCAAGGGTTGCAATATTCACCCCACCCAGGGACACTAAGGTTGCTGCCCCTACTGGAATACCCCCTTCCGGTGTACCACTCTCCACCCCTACACTCACACTGGCAATCCCTGTGGATGGCCCCTTAGGGGGGAGCTTCTTAGCGCAGACAGCATCTCCCTGCTTGTGCCCTGGCTGGTTACAGTCAAAGCACTTACCCACCTTTGAGGGATCAAAGAACCTACCAGGCTTTCCCTGATACCCCCTCCCTTTGAATTTGGGTTGGCTCGGGGCCACCCCCTCCTTGTGCAGGTTTTTGTGGGTCTTTAGAGGACTCTTTCTGATTTTGACCTTCTTTCCCTTGGGCTTTCCCTTGGGGAGGGACCTGTCCTCCTTTCTTCTGGTCACCCCCTGGTGCTGTATGGAAACCCGGGTTCTCACCCACTCATCAGCTGCTTCCCCCAGCTCTCTGGGGTCTGTCAGCTTAGAGTCCACTAGATACTGGCGTAACTTCTCTTCTGCACAATGAGTCAAAATGTGTTCTTTCAAAAACAAATTATACAATCCCTCATAAGTGCTCACTTTGTTACCACAAATCCAGCCTTCTAGTGCCTTCACTGAAACATCCACAAAGTCTATCCAAGACTTGGAACTCAATTTCTGGGTGTTCCTAAACTTCACCCTGTACTGCTCTGGAGTCAGACCAAACCTCTTGACTAAGCAGGCTTTCATCTGCTGGTATGATTCTGCATCCTCTCCCTTCAGGGTCAGGAGCCTATCCCTCCCAGCTACTGGAATCAACTCCCACAGGAGTGCACCCCAATACCTAGAGTGGACCCTACTCATCTTAAGGGCCCTCTCAAAAGCTGCAAGCCATTTGTCAATGTCATCCCCCTCAGTGTACTTGGGCACTATGCCCTTGGGAAGTTTAGGATCAAATCTGCCACCCCTGGACATCTCAGCATCTTCTTCGCTTTCGCTGCCACCATTTCTCTTCTCCTCCTCCCTCTCCCATCTTCTCTTAGCCAATTCGAATTTCTCCTTCTCCAAGGCAATCAACTCTAATTGAGCCTGAAGCTGTCTCTCTGCAAGGGACAGTAGTGGTTCCTGAGTAAGAGACCCTTCCCCACTCCCACCACCACCTTGATTCACTTGGCTAACACTAGTCACAATGGAAGAGGCATCATCCTCAACCTCTTCCCTCTCTTGGAGGAGGTAGGGGGGACTCCCTCTATCCCCCTGGTCTCTCCTCAGCTGTCCTGGCCCAGGCCTGTAGGGACTCAAGCAACCCTGCCTTCCTCATCTTCCTAGCAGCCTGCAGCCCCTAAGCCTACACTGTTCCCTAAGATCAGATAGCTTAAATTGGGACAGTTTAGCCAGGTCCAGCTCCATGGTTCCCTAGTTTTGGGTCACAAAAAAACTAGGCACAACAGACTTAGAACAATTTGGAAAAATCAAAACAATGGATTAAAACAGTTTAGTCCAAATTCCAAAAATCAAACTCAAAAGTTTTGTTTTAAGGCAATTTAGAGGATTTTTATAATCTTTATTCATTCACTGAAAGGTGTATTCTTTAAACACAAGTCCACATCCACACCGCTGAGCACCAAACGTTGGAAAGTGGGTTATTGGTAGGGGCAAACGTAGGTCTGCCACTAGTAATAAGACCACAAACACTTGATAGGACCCAGCATAGGTCTTAGAAATATAATCCTATGCTCAACCCTTGGTAGCTTGGCTGCGAGCAGGCAGGCTTAACTTCAAAGATAGGTATGTAAAGCATTTTAAAACACCAATTCAGTAAATAATTAAGACACAACTCATAATAAAAATCCAACACTAATTTATAAAAATAGGAAATATTTTTATCTTTAAAATGACACCAAAACGACAAAAATCCAATGTAGGGAACCAGAGATATGAATTTTCAAAGTTTAAATAAAATATAGCACTTAGAAGCATATAGCACCATATTGGGACATAGGCTCGCGATAGACCGGGCCAAAGTCAAAGTTTAAGGCCGACCGCGATAGAGCCCGGAGCGGATACCCCACGCGGAAGGTCCCGGTCAAAGTTTTTACCTTCACACTTAGAAACTTTTCTGGAGCTTTTCTCCTCGAGGCCCCTCGACGCTCTCAGTCAGTCCGGATCCAGTGCGGCTTCGCCGGATAGCCTTTCGACGATCTCCCGGTGAACTTCCCTGGAGCGGACTTAGAAACTTTTTCTTTAGCGCTTCAGCGGGGCAACCCAGGCGCCCAGGCCCACACGCGATGGAAGGCAGGCGGATTGGTGCTCGCGGTTGCTCCCGGTCGACTTTTCTACGAGCGGACTTAGAAGCTTTTCTGGAGCTTTTTCTCGCGGGGTCTCTCGATGCTCCTCATGTAGACGGATCCGGTGAGAGTTCGCCAGCTTCCGATTTTCTCTAGTCCCGGTCAATCTATGGAAGTCGATGCGATGGAGCTTTTAGCGGGACGAACCTGGTGGGCTTGGCCGACTCGCGGTTGAAGGCAGGCGGCTTGGCTGACCAGGTTGAGTCGGTCCCCCTATGGAGCTTTTTTCCAAAGTTCTTCCAAAGTTCCCCAAACTTCTTGAACTTCTTCCTGAAGTTCCTCAAAGGGTCCCAAAGTGTCTCAAACTTACTCCAAGGGTCTGGAAGCTCCAAGCTGGTCCTTGAAAGTTGAGGACTTCAATTCCCACAATCCACTGGGACGTCACCCTTACAAATCCACTGATTGGTCCCCAAGGTGTAGATTTAGTTGGTGAAGTTCCAGTTGAGCTCTTTTAACCTGTAGCTTTCAGGGAGTCCACTCTTTAATTCTTTTCCAGCAAGGTAATCCACAGGGCTGTAGTTTCAGATGGTGCAGTTCTCAGAGGTCAGGCCTTAGAAATCTTTGCACAGCAGAAATCTTCTCAGCAGGGCACTTCTTGCTTCATTCAGTTTCAAGCAGCAGATCTGAGGGGCTGGGCTTCTCTCAGATACTTATTCCACAGTCTCTGGGTCATCCAGGAGGTCAAGCTTCACCAATAGGAGTAGGGTAACCTCCCACTTGAGTGACTCCTTCCTGCAGAGTGTGGCATTATTCTATCCCAGAGTGCAACAAAGCTTCCAAATCCATAATGGCTGATTTTCCAGCAAGGAGGTAAGAGCTGGCTAAACACTCCCACTGAGTTGGCTAATTAACCTAGCCTCTCCTCCCTACATCTGCACATATCTTCCTTAATCCTGCCATCTGGCTGAGGTGGGGGTTCAAAGTTGTAAATGACACTGCTCTGGGCTCTGCCCCTTTGAAGCTCATTGTTTACGACCCCTCCCCCTGGCCTGGCATTCCTGTAGAACAGCTCACTGCCCTCCCAGTCCATCTGGCTGGCCCCAGGGGATCTTTATCACCTCTTCAGGCAGGCTGGCTAATCCCCTTAACTCTGACTAATCACTCTGACCAGCACTGGAAGGCTGGATTTGGAACTAAAACCCAGAAAGTGTTATAACTTCTTGTCTGATCACTTTGGGAAAAATTCAATAACATCATATTGTAGGATTTATCAATACCATTCTAGTGAGTCTTTGAATGGAATCTTTATCCCTCTCCTATCAGAAGTTATTGTTTAATAACTTTCCCCCATGTTAACCTATGGGGCAGGGGGTTTGGAATGGGAAAAATGACATGGGCCATTTGTCCCGCACCAGGACTTACAAAAACATATTTTATAAGTACTTGGCTTATTTTCACAGGACCCCCACCCCATAGGTCACCTAGGGGAGACCCTAGGGGTGCTGAATCTGTAAAAATATTGCAGATCCTCCATGCCCAGTGCCCCCAGCATCAAAGTCGAATTTGGGCAGCACTTTACACAATGGGGAGAGTGAAATGTGAATTTCACTTAACCCAGGGCATATATAAACTCATTTTATAAGGGTCTACCTTATAGATACCTGACCCCCCACCACTGGGATACCTAGGGGAGACCCTGGGGGTCATTATTATGCCAAAACATTTTAGGTTGACCAGTTTTAAATACCCCAAAACCCAAAGTCGAGTTTGGCCACAATTTACATGTTTAAGAGCAATTCTGGCACCCGGAACTGCTTTTAAACTGACCACAGGCTTCAGCAGGGCACACATGCAAGTGCAAAAAGGCTGCTGGCCTCTAAACAGCCATGCCCCAGGATATTGGGGACTTCTAGGTAGTTTCAATCCCTGCCCTATTATATACTAGGGGCTTATGGGGTAGGTCATGCCAATTACAGGGGTACCCCACCATCCCATAGTGTACCCTAGTGTATGTTGGGTGTCTTGACTGTATTCTAATGTGTTCCTTTCAGCTTGGCACTGACCCTGGACCTAGTTAGACAGAGCCCAGGGTCAGTCAGAGTCAGTTACCACCAGTTCCAGTCAGCAAAAAAGTTGGGGGTGCCCTGGGCACAGGATGACTTTACAACAGACCCCCAGTGGGCCGCACCAATTGCGTTCATTATCGTGATGCATGCTTGTCTCTGTAGTTTCTCAGTGGAAATTTCTTGTTACCATTAGTGGGTTCCATATTACATCTTATATTCCAACAGCTTTATTGACTCATTGATAACCACAGTGGGTCCCAGATTGTCAGGCAGGGTAATGTTTTCACATCAATTGTGCTGACCGCGGTTGAGGCACAGTTCCGGTACCGCGCAGCCTTCCCTCAATAAGAAACGGTGCTACCTTTCACGGCAGGGCAGCCGTGTAAATCATTTTATCCAAACGCCCAAAAGCTTAAAGGAGCACTAACAGTTGATGTAAACCTCCCGGTTTATTAAAGAATGAAACCCAGCAGTGACATTCCAGGTTTGTTTATTCGTCTGCCTACACGTTTCGAGGCTCCAGCCTCTTCTTCATTGGGCAGCTGAAAGATGTAGAAAGGAGTTTCCATCAAAGCATGCCTTTTATATGACCCCCAGTGGGCCGCACCAATTGCGTTCATTATCGTGATGCATGCTTGTCTCTGTAGTTTCTCAGTGGAAATTTCTTGTTACCATTAGTGGGTTCCATATTACATCTTATATTCCAACAGCTTTATTGACTCGTTGATAACCACAGTGGGTCCCAGATTGTCAGGCAGGGTAATGTTTTCACATCAATTGTGCTGACCGCGGTTGAGGCACAGTTCCGGTACCGCGCAGCCTTCCCTTAATAAGAAACAGTGCTACCTTTCACGGCAGGGCAGCCGTGTAAATCATTTTATCCAAACACCCGAAAGCTTAAAGGAGCACTCACAGTTGATGTAAACCTCCCGGTTTATTAAAGAATGAAACCCAGCAGTGACATTCCAGGTTTGTTTATTCGTCTGCCTACGCGTTTCGAGGCTCCAGCCTCTTCTTCATTGGGCAGCTGAAAGATGTAGAAAGGAGTTTCCATCAAAGCATGCCTTTTATATGACCCTCAGTGGGCCGCACCAATTGCATTCATTATCGTGATGCATGCTTGTCTCTGTAGTTTCTCAGTGGAAATTTCTTCTTACCATTAGTGGGTTCCATATTACATCTTATATTCCAACAGCTTTATTGACTCGTTGATAACCACAGTGGGTCCCAGATTGTCAGGCAGGGTAATGTTTTCACATCAATTGTGCTGACCGCGGTTGAGGCACAGTTCCGGTACCGCGCAGCCTTCCCTCAATAAGAAACGGTGCTACCTTTCACGGCAGGGCAGCCGTGTAAATCATTTTATCCAAACGCCCGAAAGCTTAAAGGAGCACTCACAGTTGATGTAAACCTCCGGGTTTATTAAAGAATGAAACCCAGCCGTGACATTCCAGGTTTGTTTATTCGTCTGCCTACGCGTTTCGAGGCTCCAGCCTCTTCTTCATTGGGCAGCTGAAAGATGTAGAAAGGAGTTTCCATCAAAGCATGCCTTTTATATGACCCCCAGTGGGCCGCACCAATTGCGTTCATTATCGTGATGCATGCTTGTCTCTGTAGTTTCTCAGTGGAAATTTCTTGTTACCATTAGTGGGTTCCATATTACATCTTATATTCCAACAGCTTTATTGACTCGTTGATAACCACAGTGGGTCCCAGATTGTCAGGCAGGGTAATGTTTTCACATCAATTGTGCTGACCGCGGTTGAGGCACAGTTCCGGTACCGCGCAGCCTTCCCTCAATAAGAAACGGTGCTACCTTTCACGGCAGGGCAGCCGTGTAAATCATTTTATCCAAACGCTCGAAAGCTTAAAGGAGCACTCACAGTTGATGTAAACCTCCCGGTTTATTAAAGAATGAAACCCAGCAGTTGCATTCCAGGTTTGTTTATTCGTCTGCCTACGCATTTCGAGGCTCCAGCCTCTTCTTCATTGGGCAGCTGAAAGATGTAGAAAGGAGTTTCCATCAAAGCATGCCTTTTATATGACCCTCAGTGGGCCGCACCAATTGCGTTCATTATCGTGATGCATGCTTGTCTCTGTAGTTTCTCAGTGGAAATTTCCTGTTACCATTAGTGGGTTAAATATTACATCTTATATTCCAACAGCTTTATTGACTCGTTGATAACCACAGTGGGTCCCAGATTGTCAGGCAGGCATGTATATATATACTCACAGAAGGAGTCGCAACCTAAAAGATATGCTGGTACATACACGACCATGTCCACCCCGGGATAAACAGCCTGGCCAGGGTTTCCTTGCTCCCATCAGTGGACATCACCCATGTGGTAATTGCAGTGTATGTCATCTTACACAGACTAGCAAAATGATTACCTTTAACCCCTGAACTGCTGGGCCTTTTCCCCCCCAGTGCCGAGCCCTTTTTTGGCTATTTGGGGTAGTTCGCGCTTAGGCCTCTGTAACCTTTTGACCACATAAGGTATCCACGCCAAATTTGCTTCCTTTTCTTCCAACATCATGGGGATTCTAAAGGTACCCAGGGTTTGTGGATTCCCCTGGAGGGGACCCAGAAATTTGCCAAAATACAGCTAAATTGTTTTTTTTGGTTGAAAAATGGGAAAAAAGTGCTGCAAATGAAAGCGTCTGGTTTTTTCCCTGCAAATGGTATCAACAAAGGGTTTGTGGGGCTGAAATCACCATTTACCCAGATTTTAGGGACTGACAGACTTTTGTCAGAAAACCAACATTTTTTACACAGTTTTGGCATTTTACTGGGATATAGCCTATTTTTGCTATTTTTTGTGCTTTCAACCTTCTTCCAGTTAATGGTAGAAATGGGTATGAAATCAATAATGGATCCTGGAAAGCTATACATTTTAGGAAACTAGACAAAATTCTAAATTCAGCAAAGGGTCATTTGTGTAGATCCTTCAAGGTTTCTTTATAGAAACTAACAGTTGAATATAGGAAAAATTTAAAATTAGTTGAAAAAAACAGTTTGTGCCAACGTTTTCACCTGTAACTTCTTCTAATTATGACAGCTGTTTGAAACAATATACCGTTACATTTGCAGGACCATTCTGGTTGTGGGGATATATAGGACTTGTAGGTTCACCAAGAACCCGACGAACCCAGAGCCAATAACTGAGCAGCGTCTTGCAATGGTTTTCCATTATGTACCGGGTATACAGCAATTAATTTGGGGAAATATATACATGGAAAAATCGGTATGAAAGACACCTATGTATTTCTGAAATTGGAACAAAATATAGAGTTTGGAAACAGTAGATATTTGTACATTTCTGAAATTGTGAGTACCCATACTAGCATGAGAATTATAGGTCATTTTTTAAAATGAGTTCTTTTTTACACATTGTCTTTCATTTGGAAGGCAGAAATGCATCAAAAGTCAATAGGTAATAACAGTTGCTCTACAATTCTGTGTTACCCTAAGTCTCCCGATAAAAATGGTACCTCACTTGTGTGGGTAGGCCTAGTGCCCGCAACAGGAAACGACTCAAAACGCAAAGTGGACACACTTTATTTTTACAGTGAAAACTGACCCTTTTTTTGCAAAGTGCCTAGCTGTAGATTTTGAACCCTAGCTCGGCTAAAAGCTAGGGAAACCTAGCAAACCTATACATTTTTGAATACTAGACACCCAGGGGAATCCAGGATGGGGTGACTTGACTGGCTCCCACCAGGTTCTGATACCCGAAATCCCTTGCAAACCTAAAAACTTGTAAAAAAAACCACATTTTCCTCACATTACTGTGGTGGAAAGTTCTGGAATCTGCGTGGATCCACAAAATTCCACCCACCCCGCGTTCCCCAAAGTCTTCCGAGAAAAATGGTACCTCACTTGTGTGGGTAGGCCTAGTGCCCGCGACAGGAAACGGCCCAAAACGCACCGTGGACACACCACATTTTCACGGTGAAAACGGACACTTTTTTAGCAAAGTGCCTACCTGTAGATTTTGAACCCTAGCTCTTCCAGCACCTAGGGAAACCTAGAAAACCTATACATTTTTGAAAAGTAGACACCCAGGTGAATCCAGGATGGGGTGACTTGACTGGCTCTCACCAGGTTCTGTTACCCAGAGTCCCTTGCAAACCTAAAAATTTGTCAAAAAAACCACATTTTCCTCACATTTCTGTGGTGGAAAGTTCTGGAATCTGCGTGGATCCACAAAATTCCACCCACCCAGCATTCCCCGAAGTCTTCCAAGAAAAATGGTACCTCACTTGTGTGGGTAGGCCTAGTGCCCGCGACAGGAAACGGCCCAAAACGCAACGTGGACACACCACATTTTCACAGTGAAAACAGACCGTTTTTTTGCAAAGTGCCTTGCTGTAGATTTTGTACCCTAGCTCTGCCGGCACCTAAGGAAACCTAGCAAACCTATACATTTTTGAAAACTAGACACCCAGGGGAATCCAGGATGGGGTGACTTGGCTGGCTCTCACCAGGTTCTGTTACCCAGAATCCCTTGCAAACCTAAAAATTTGTTTAAAAAACCACATTTTCCTCACATTTCTGTGGTGGAAAGTTCTGGAATCTGCGTGGATCCACAAAATTCCACACACCCCGCGTTCCCCAATGTCTTCCAAGGAAAATGGTACCTCACTTGTGTGGGTAGGCCTAGTGCCCATGACAGGAAACGGCCCAAAACGCAACGTGGACACACAACATTTATCACGGTGAAAACGGACCCTTTTTTAGCTGTAGATTTTGAACCCTAGCTCTGCCGGCACCTAGGGAAACCTAGCAAACCTATACATTTTTGAAAACTAGACACCCATGGGAAATTCAGTATGGGGTGACTTGACTGGCCCTCACCAGGTTCTGTTACCCAGAATCCCTTGCAAACCTAAAAAATTGTCCCAAAAAAACACATTTTCTTCACATTTCTGTGGTGAAAAGT
This sequence comes from Calotriton arnoldi, assembly GCA_963921515.1. Taxonomy (NCBI): domain Eukaryota; kingdom Metazoa; phylum Chordata; class Amphibia; order Caudata; family Salamandridae; genus Calotriton; species Calotriton arnoldi. Next base: position 102,017 of record CAWUFW010006929.1, on the reverse strand, counting down.
TCTGGAATCTGCGTGGATCCACAAAATTCCACCCACCCCGCGTTCCCCAAAGTTTTCGAGAAAATTTTTACCTCACTTGTGTGGGTAGGCCTAGTGCCTGCGACAGCAAACGGCCCAAAACGCAACGTGGACACACCACATTTTCACAGTGAAAACGGACCCTTTTTTTGCAAAGTGCCTAGCTGTAGATTTTGAACCCTAGCTCTGCCGGCACCTAGGGAAACCTAGCAAATCTATACATTTTGGTAAACTAGACACCCAGGGGAATCCAGTATGGCGTGACTTGACTGGCTGTCACCAGGTTCTGTTACCCAGAATTCCTTGCAAACCCAAAAATTAGTCCAAAAAACCACATTTTCCTCACATTTCTGTGGTGGATAGCTCTGGAATCTGCGTGGATCCACAAAATTCCATGCACCCCGCATTCCCCAAAGTCTTCCAAGAAAAATGATACCTCACTTGTGTGGGTAGGCCTAGTGCCCGCGACAGGAAACGGTGCAAAACGCAAAATGGACATACCACATTTTCACAGTGAAAACGGACCCTTTTTTTTTAAAGTGCCTAGCTGTAGATTTTGAACCACATTTTCCTCACATTTCTGTGGTGGAAAGTTCTGGAATCTGCGTGGATCCACAAAATTCCACCCACCCCGCGTTCCCCAATGTCTTCCAAGGAAAATGGTACCTCACTTGTGTGGGTAGGCCTAGTGCCCATGACAGGAAACGGCCCAAAACGCAACGTGGACACACAACATTTATCACGGTGAAAACGGACCCTTTTTTAGCTGTAGATTTTGAACCCTAGCTCTGCCCGCACCTAGGGAAACCTAGCAAACCTATACATTTTTGAAAACTAGACACCCAGAGGAATCCAGTATGGGGTGACTTGACTGGCTATCACCAGGTTCTGTTACCCAGAATTCCTTGCAAACCTAAAAATTAGTTTAAAAAAAAGCACATTTTCCTCACATTTTTGTGGCGGATAGTTCTGGAATCTGCGTGGATCTACAAAATTCCATGCACCCCGCGTTCCCCAAAGTCTTCCAAGAAAAATGGTACCTCACTTGTGTGGGTAGGCCTAGTGCCCGTGACAGGAAACGGCGCAAAAGGCAACATGGACACACCACATTTTCACAGTGAAAACTGACCCTTTTTTTGTAAAGTGCCTAGCTGTAGATTTTGTACCCTAGCTCTGCCGGCACCTAGGGAAACCTAGCAAACCTATACATTTTTGAAAACTAGACACCCAGGGGAATCCAGGATGGGGTGACTTGACTGGCTCTCACCAGGTTCTGTTACCCAGAATCCCTTGCAAACCTAAAAATGTGTCAGAAAAACCACATTTTCCTCACATTTCTGTGGTGGAAAGTTCTGGAATCTGTGTGGATCCACAAAATTCCACCCACCCCGCATTCTCCAAAGTCTTCCAAGAAAAATGGCACCTCACTTGTGTGGGTAGGCCTAGTGCCCGCGACAGGAAATGTCCAAAAACGCAACATGGACACACCACATTTTCACAGTGAAAACGGACCCTTTTCTTGCAAAGTGCCTAGCTGTAGATTTTGAACCCTAGCTCTGCCGGCACCTAGGTAAACCTAGCAAACCTATACATTTTTGAAAACTAGACACCCAGGGGAATCTAGGATGAGGTGACTTGTCTGGCTCTCGACAGGTTCTGTTACCCAGAATCCCTTGGCAACATTAAAATTTGTAAAAAAAAAACACATTTTCCGCACATTTCTGTGGTAGAAAGTTCTGGAATCTGCGTGGATCCACAAAATTCCACCCACCTCGCAGCCCCCAAAGTCTTCTGAGAAAAATGGTACCTCACTTGTGTGGGTGGGTCAAGTACCCGCAACAGGCAAGGGCCCAAAACGTATTGAGGAGACATCAAAATTGCCTATCACAAAACAACCTGGTTTTGCAAGTGGGGTCACCTGGGTTTTTAGCCCCGTGCTCGGCAGCCAGCTAGGGAAACCTACCAAACCTACACATATCTAAAACTAGACACCCAGGGGATTCCAGGGAGGTATGGCTTGCGTGGATCCCCCAAAGGTTTCTTACCCAGAATCCCCTGCAAACCTCAAATAATTTTGGTGAAAAAATCACTTTTTCCACACATTTTTGTGTGGGAAAGTTGTGGGATCACCGGGCTGACACAAATTTCCTACCACCCAGCGTTCCCCCAAGTCTCCCAATAAAAATGGTGCCTCACTCGTGTGGGAGGCCCAAGTACCCGCGACAGGCAAGGGCCCAGAACGTATTGAGGAGACATCAAAATTGCCTATCACAAAACAACCAGGTTTTGCAAGTGGGGTCACCTGGGTTTTTAGCCCCGTGCTCGGCGGCCAGCTAGGGAAACCTACCAAACCTACACATTTCTGAAAACTAGACACCCAGAGGATTCCAGGGAGGTATGGCTTGTGTGGATCCCCCAAAGTTTTCTTACCCAGAATCCCCTGCAAACCTCAACATTTGGGTGAAAAAAATCACTTTTTCCACACATTTTTCTGTGGGAAAGTTGTGGGATCACCGGGCTGACACAAATTTCCTACCACCCAGCGTTCCCCCAGGTCTCCCGATAAAAATGGTGCCTCACTCGTGTGGGAGGCCCAAGTACCCACGACAGGCAAGGCCCCAAAACATTTTGAGGAGACATCAAAATTGCCTATCACAAAACAACCTGGTTTTGCAAGGTGGGTCACCTGGGTTTTTGGCCCTGTGCTCGACGGCCAGCTAAGGAAACCTACCAAACCCACACATTTCTGAAAACTAGACACCCGGGGATTCCAGGGAGATATGGCTTGCATGGATCTCCCAATGTTTTCTTACCAAAAATCTCCTGCAAACCTCAAATGTAGCTGAAAAAATTACTTTTTCCACACATTTTTGTGTGGGAAAGTTGTGGGATCATCGGGCTGACACAAATTTCCTACCACCCAGCGTTCCCCCAAGCCTCCCAATAAAAATGGTGCCTCACTTGTGTGGGAGGCCCAAGTACCCGCAACAGGCAAGGGCCCAAAACGTATTGAGGAGACATCAAAATTGCCTATCACAAAACAACCTGGTCTTGCAAGGGGGGTCACCTGGGTTTTTGGCCCCGTGCTCAGCGGCCAGCTAGGGACACCTACCACATCCACACATTTCTGAAAACTAGACACCCGGGGGATTCCAGGGAGGTATGGCTTGCGTGGATCCCCCAACATTTTCTTACCCAGAATCCCCTGCAAACCTCAAATTTAGCTGAAAAAAATCACTTTTTCCACACATTTTTGTGTGGGAAAGTTGTGGGATCACCGGGCTGACACAAATTTCCTACCACCCAGAATTCCCCCAGGTCTCCCGATAAAAATGGCGCCTCACTCGTTTGGGAGGCCCAAGTACCCGCGACAGGCAAGGGCCCAAAACATATTGAGGAGACATCAAAATTGCCTATCACAAAACAACCTGGTTTTGCAAGGGGGGTCACCTGGGTTTTTGGCCCCGTGCTCGGCGGCCAGCTAGGGAAACCTACCAAACCCACACATTTCTGAAAACTAGACACCCGGGGGATTCCAGGGAGGTATGGCTTGCGTGGATCCCCCAACGTGTTCTTACCCAGAATCTCCTGCAAACCTAAAATTTAGCTGAAAAAATCACTTTTTCCACACATTTTTGTGTTGGAAAGTTGTGGGATCACCAGGCTGACACAAATTTCCTACCACCCAGCGTTCCCCCAGATCTGCCAATAAAAATGGTGCCTCACTCGTGTGGGAGGCCCAAGTACCCGCGACAGGCAAGGGCCCAAAACGCATTCAGGAGACATCAAAATTGCTTATCACAAAACAACCTGGTTTTGCAAGTGGGGTCACCTGGGTTTTTGGCCCCGTGCTCGGCGGCCAGCTAAGGAATCCTACCAAACCCACACATTTCTGAAAACAAGACACCCGGGGGATTCCAGGGAGGTATAACTTGCATGGATCCCCCAAAGTTTTCTTACCCAGAATCCCCTGCAAACCTCAAATTTAGCTGAAAAAAATCACTTTTGCCACACATTTTTATGTGGGAAAGTTGTGGGATCACTGGGCTGACACAAATTTCCTACCATCCAGCGTTCCCCTAGGTCTCCTGATAAAAATGGTGCCTCACTTGTGTGGGAGGCCCAAGTACCCGCGACAGGCAAGGGCCCAGAACGTATTGAGGAGACATCAAAATTGCCTATCACAAAACAACCGGGTTTTGCAAGTGGGGTCACCTGGGTTTTTAGCCCCGTGCTCGGCGGCCAGCTAGGGAAACCTACCAAACCTACACATTTCTGAAAACTAGACTCCCAGGGGATTCCAGGGAGGTATGGCTTGTGTGGATCCCCCAAAGTTTTCTTACCCAGAATCCCCTGCAAACCTCAAAATTTGGGTGAAAAAAATCACTTTTTCCACACATTTTTGTGTGGGAAAGTTGTGGGATCACCGGGCTGACACAAATTTCCTACCACCCAGCGTTCCCCCAGGTCTCCCGATAAAAATGGTGCCTCACTCGTGTGGGAGGCCCAATTACCCGCAACAGGCAAGGGCCCAAAACATTTTGAGGAGACATCAAAATTGCCTATCACAAAACAACCTGGTTTTGCAAGGTGGGTCACCTGGGTTTTTGGCCCTGTGCTCGACGGCAAGCTAGGGAAACCTAACAAACCCACACATTTCTGAAAACTAGACACCCGGGGGATTCCAGGGAGATATGGCTTGCATGGATCTCCCAATGTTTTCTTACCAAGAATCTCCTGCAAACCTCAAATGTAGCTGAAAAAATAAATTACTTTTTCCACACATTTTTGTGTGGGAAAGTTGTGGGATCATCGGGCTGACACAAATTTCCTACCACCCAGCGTTCCCCAAGCCTCCCAATAAAAATGGTGCCTCACTTGTGTGGGAGGCCCAAGTACCCGCAACAGGCAAGGGCCCAAAACGTATTGAGGAGACATCAAAATTGCCTATCACAAAACAACCTGGTCTTGCAAGGGGGGTCACCTGGGTTTTTGGCCCCGTGCTCAGCGGCCAGCTAGGGAAACCTACCACATCCACACATTTCTGAAAACTAGACACCCGGGGGATTCCAGGGAGGTATGGCTTGCGTGGATCCCCCAACGTTTTCTTACCCAAAATCCCCTGCAAACCTCAAATTTAGCTGAAAAAAATCATTTTTTCCACACATTTTGTGTGGGAAAGTTGTGGGATCACCGGGCTGACACAAATTTCCTACCACCCAGAATTCCCCCAGGTCTCCCGATAAAAATGGCGCCTCACTCGTTTGGGAGGCCCAAGTACCCGCGACAGGCAAGGGCCCAAAACATATTGAGGAGACATCAAAATTGCCTATCACAAAACAACCTGGTTTTGCAAGGGGGGTCACCTGGGTTTTTGGCCCCGTGCTCGGCGGCCAGCTAGGGAAACCTACCAAACCCACACATTTCTGAAAACTAGACACCCGGGGGATTCCAGGGAGGTATGGCTTGTGTGGATCCCCCAACGTGTTCTTACCCAGGATCTCCTGCAAACCTAAAATTTAGCTGAAAAAAATCACTTTTTCCACACATTTTTGTGTTAGAAAGTTGTGGGATCACCAGGCTGACACAAATTTCCTACCACCCAGCGTTCCCCCAGATCTGCCAATAAAAATGGTGCCTCATTCGTGTGGGAGGCCCAAGTACCCGCGACAGGCAAGGGCCCAAAACGCATTGAGGAGACATCAAAATTGCTTATCACAAAACAACCTGGTTTTGCAAGTGGGGTCACCTGGGTTTTTGGCCCCGTGCTCGGCGGCCAGCTAGGAATCCTACCAAACCCACACATTTCTGAAAACTAGACACCCGGGGGATTCCAGGGAGGTATGACTTGCATGGATCCCCCAAAGATTTCTTACCCAGAATCCCCTGCAAACCTCAAATTTAGCTAAAAAAAATCACTTTTGCCACACATTTTTGTGTGGGAAAGTTGTGGGATCACTGGGCTGACACAAATTTCCTAGCATCCAGCGTTCCCCTAGGTCTCCTGATAAAAATGGTGCCTCACTCGTGTGGGAGGCCCAAGTACCCGAGACAGGCAAGGGCCCAAAACGTTTTGTGATAGGCAATTTTGATATCTCCTCAATACGTTTTGGGCCCTTGCCTGTCGCGGGTACTTGGGCCTCCCACACAAGTGAGGCACCATTTTTATTGGGAGACCTGGGGGAACGCTGGGTGGTAGGAAATTTGTGTCAGCCCGGTGATCCCACAACTTTCCCACACGAAAATGTGTGGAAAAAGTGATTTTTTTCAGCTAAATTTGAGGTTTGCAGAAGATTCTGGGTAAGAAAACGTTGGGGAATCCACGCAAGCCATACCTCCCTGGAATGCCCCGGGTGTCTAGTTATCAGAAATGTGTGGGTTTGGTAGTTTTCCTTAGCTGGCCGCCGAGCACGGGGCCAAAAACCCAGGTGACCCCCTTTGCAAAACCAGGTTGTTTTGTGATAGGCAATTTTCATGTCTCCTCAATACGTTTTGGGCCCTTGCCTGTCGCGGGTACTTGGGCCTCCCACACGAGTGAGGCACCATTTTTATTGGGAGACCTGGGGGAACGCTGGGTGGTAGGAAATTTGTGTCAGCCCGGTGATCCCACAACTTTCCCACACAAAAATGGGTGGAAAAAGTGATTTTTCAGCAAAATTTGAGGTTCGCAGGGGATTCTGGGTAAGAAAACGTTGGGGGTCCACGCAAGCCATACCTCCCTGGAATCCCCCGGGTGTCTAGTTTTCAGAAATGTGTGGGTTTGGTAGGTTTCCCTTGCTGGCCGCCGAGCACGGGGCCAAATTCCCAGGTGACCCCCCTTGCAAAACCAGGTTGTTTTGGGACAGGCAACTTTGATGTCTCCTCAATACGTTTTGGGCCCTTGCCTGTCGCGAGTACTTGGGCCTCCCACACGAGTGAGGCACCATTTTTATCGGGAGACCTGGGAGAGCGCTGGGTGGTAGGAAATTTGTGTCAGCCTGGTGATCCCACAACTTTCCCACACAAAAATATGTGGAAAAAGGGATTTTTCAGCTAAATTTGAGGTTCGCAGGGATTCTGGGTAAGAAAACGTCGGTGGATCCACGCAAGCCATACCTTCCTGGAATCCCCGGGTGTTTAGTTTTCAGAAATGTGTTTGTTTGGTAGGTTTCCCTAGCTGGCCGCCGAGCACGGGGCCAAAAACCTAGGTGACCCCCTTGCAAAACCAGGTTGTTTTGTGATAGGCAATTTTGATGTCTCCTCAATACGTTTTGGGCCCTTGCCTGTCGCGGGTACTTGGGCCTCCCACACGAGTGAGGCACTATTTTTATTGGGAGACCTTGGGGAACGCTGGGTGGTAGGAAATTTGTGTCAGCCCGGTGATCCCACAACTTTCCCACACAAAAATGTGTGGAAAAAGTGATTTTTTCAGCTAAATTTGAGGTTCACAGGGGATTCTGGGTTTGAAAACATTGGGGGATCCACGCAAGCCATACCTCCCTGGAATCCCCCGGGTGTCTAGTTTTCAGAAATGTGTGGGTTTGGTAGGTTTCCCTAGCTGGCCACCGAGCACGGGGGCAAAAACCCAGGTGACCCCCTTTGCAAAACCATGTTGTTTTGTGATAGGCAATTTTCATGTCTCCTCAATACGTTTTGGGCCCTTGCCTGTCGCGGGTACTTGGGCCTCCCACACGAGTGAGGCACCATTTTTATTGGGAGACCTGGGGAATGCTGGGTGGTAGGAAATTTGTGTCAGCTCGGTGATCCCACACAAAAATGTGTGGAAAAAGTGATTTTTCAGCAAAATTTGAGGTTCGCAGGGGATTCTGGGTAAGAAAACATTGGGGGGTCCACGCAAGCCATACCTCCCTGGAATCCCCCGGGTGTCTAGTTTTTAGAAATGTGTGGGTTTGGTAGGTTTCCCTTGCTGGCCGCCGAGCACGGGGCCAAATTCCCAGGTGACCCCCCTTGCAAAACCAGGTTGTTTTGGGACAGGCAATTTTGATGTCTCCTCAATACGTTTTGGGCCCTTGCCTGTCGCGAGTACTTGGGCCTCCCACACGAGTGAGGTACCATTTTTATCGGGAGACCTGGGGGAACGCTGGGTGGTAGGAAATTTGTGTCAGCCTGGTGATCCCACAACTTTCCCACACAAAAATGGGTGGAAAAAGTGATTTTTTCAGCAAAATTTGAGGTTCGCAGGGGATTCTGGGTAAGAAAACGTTGGGGGGTCCACGCAAGCCATACCTCCCTGGAATCCCCGGGTGTCTAGTTTTCAGAAATGTGTGGGTTTGGTAGGTTTCCTTGCTGGCCGCCGAGCACGGGGCCAAATTCCCAGGTGACCCCCCTTGCAAAACCAGGTTGTTTTGGGACAGGCAACTTTGATGTCTCCTCAATACGTTTTGGGCCCTTGCCTGTCGCGAGTACTTGGGCCTCCCACACGAGTGAGGCACCATTTTTATCGGGAGACCTGGGGGAACGCTGGGTGGTAGGAAATTTGTGTCAGCCTGGTGATCCCACAACTTTCCCACACAAAATATGTGGAAAAAGGGATTTTTCAGCTAAATTTGAGGTTCGCAGGGATTCTGGGTAAGAAAACGTCGGTGGATCCACGCAAGCCATACCTTCCTGGAATCCCCGGGTGTTTAGTTTTCAGAAATGTGTTTGTTTGGTAGGTTTCCCTAGCTGGCCGCCGAGCACGGGGCCAAAAACCTAGGTGACCCCCTTGCAAAACCAGGTTGTTTTGTGATAGGCAATTTTGATGTCTCCTCAATACGTTTTGGGCCCTTGCCTGTCGCGGGTACTTGGGCCTCCCACACGAGTGAGGCACTATTTTTATTGGGAGACCTGGGGGAACGCTGGGTGGTAGGAAATTTGTGTCAGCCCGGTGATCCCACAACTTTCCCACACAAAAATGTGTGGAAAAAGTGATTTTTTCAGCTAAATTTGAGGTTCACAGGGGATTCTGGGTTTGAAAACATTGGGGGATCCACGCAAGCCATACCTCCCTGGAATCCCCCGGGTGTCTAGTTTTCAGAAATGTGTGGGTTTGGTAGGTTTCCCTAGCTGGCCACCGAGCACGGGGGCAAAAACCCAGGTGACCCCCTTTGCAAAACCATGTTGTTTTGTGATAGGCAATTTTCATGTCTCCTCAATACGTTTTGGGCCCTTGCCTGTCGCGGGTACTTGGGCCTCCCACACGAGTGAGGCACCATTTTTATTGGGAGACCTGGGGGAATGCTGGGTGGTAGGAAATTTGTGTCAGCCCGGTGATCCCACACAAAAATGTGTGGAAAAAGTGATTTTTTCAGCAAAATTTGAGGTTCGCAGGGGATTCTGGGTAAGAAAACATTGGGGGGTCCACGCAAGCCATACCTCCCTGGAATCCCCCGGGTGTCTAGTTTTTAGAAATGTGTGGGTTTGGTAGGTTTCCCTTGCTGGCCGCCGAGCACGGGGCCAAATTCCCAGGTGACCCCCTTGCAAAACCAGGTTGTTTTGGGACAGGCAATTTTGATGTCTCCTCAATACGTTTTGGGCCCTTGCCTGTCGCGAGTACTTGGGCCTCCCACACGAGTGAGGCACCATTTTTATCGGGAGACCTGGGGAACGCTGGGTGGTAGGAAATTTGTGTCAGCCTGGTGATCCACAACTTTCCCACACAAAAATATGTGGAAAAAGGGATTTTTTCAGCTAAATTTGAGGTTCGCAGGGGATTCTGGGTAAGAAAACGTCAGGGGATCACGCAAGCCATACCTTCCTGGAATCCCCCGGGTGTTTAGTTTTCAGAAATGTGTTTGTTTGGTAGGTTTCCCTAGCTGGCCGCCGTGCACGGGGCCAAAAACCTAGGTGACCCCCCTTGCAAAACCAGGTTGTTTTGTGATAGGCAATTTTGATGTCTCCTCAATACGTTTTGGGCCCTTGCCTGTCGAGGGTACTTGGGCCTCCCACACGAGTGAGGCACTATTTTTATTGGGAGACCTGGGGGAACGCTGGGTGGTAGGAAATTTGTGTCAGCCCGGTGATCCCACAACTTTCCAACACAAAAATGTGTGGTAAAAGTGATTTTTTCAGCTAAATTTGAGGTTCACAGGGGATTCTGGGTTTGAAAACATTGGGGGATCCACGCAAGCCATACCTCCCTGGAATCCCCCGGGTGTCTAGTTTTCAGAAATGTGTGGGTTTGGTAGGTTTCCCTAGCTGGCCGCCGAGCACGGGGCAAAACCCAGGTGACCCCTTTGCAAAACCAGGTTGTTTTGTGATAGGCAATTTTCATGTCTCCTCAATACGTTTTGGGCCCTTGCCTGTCGCGGGTACTTGGGCCTCCCACACGAGTGAGGCACCATTTTTATTGGGAGACCTGGGGGAACGCTGGGTGGTAGGAAATTTGTGTCAGCCCGGTGATCCCACAACTTTCCCACACAAAAATGTGTGGAAAAAGTGATTTTTTCAGCAAAATTTGAGGTTCGCAGGGGATTCTGGGTAAGAAAACTTTGGGGGGTCCACGCAAGCCATACCTCCCTGGAATCCCCCGGGTGTCTAGTTTTTAGAAATGTGTGGGTTTGGTAGGTTTCCCTTGCTGGCCGCCGAGCACGGGGCCAAATTCCCAGGTGACCCCCCTTGCAAAACCAGGTTGTTTTGGGACAGGCAATTTTGATGTCTCCTCAATACGTTTTGGGCCCTTGCCTGTCGCGAGTACTTGGGCCTCCCACACGAGTGAGGCACCATTTTTATCGGGAGACCTGGGGGAACGCTGGGTGGTAGGAAATTTGTGTCAGCCTGGTGATCCCACAACTTTCCCACACAAAAATATGTGGAAAAAGGGATTTTTTCAGCTAAATTTGAGGTTCGCAGGGGATTCTGGGTAAGAAAACGTCGGTGGATCCACGCAAGCCATACCTTCCTGGAATCCCCCGGGTGTTTAGTTTTCAGAAATGTGTTTGTTTGGTAGGTTTCCCTAGCTGGCCGCCGTGCACGGGGCCAAAAACCTAGGTGACCCCCCTTGCAAAACCAGGTTGTTTTGTGATAGGCAATTTTGATGTCTCCTCAATACGTTTTGGGCCCTTGCCTGTCGAGGGTACTTGGGCCTCCCACACGAGTGAGGCACTATTTTTATTAGGAGACCTGGGGGAACGCTGGGTGGTAGGAAATTTGTGTCAGCCCGGTGATCCCACAACTTTCCCACACAAAAATGTGTGGAAAAAGTGATTTTTTCTGCTAAATTTGAGGTTCACAGGGGATTCTGGGTTTGAAAACATTGGGGGATCCACGCAAGCCATACCTCCCTGGAATCCCCCGGGTGTCTAGTTTTCAGAAATGTGTGGGTTTGGTAGGTTTCCCTAGCTGGCCGCCGAGCACGGGGGCAAAAACCCAGGTGACCCCCCTTGCAAAACCAGGTAATTTTGTGATAGGCAATTTTGATGTCTCCTCAATAAGTTTTGGGCCCTTTCCTGTCGCGGGTACTGGGCCTCTGACACGAATGAGGCACCATTTTTATCGGGAGACCTGAGGAAATGCTGGGTGGTAGGAAATTTGTGTCAGCCCGGTGATCCCACAACTTTCCCACACAAAAATGAGGGGAAAAAGTGATTTTTTTCAGCTAAATTTGAGGTTTGCAGGGGATTCTGGGTAAGAAAACGTTGGGGGATCCACGCAAGCCATACCTCCCTTGAATCCCCCTGGTGTCTAGTTTTCAGAAATGTGTGGGTTTGGTAGGTTTCCCTAGCTGGCCGCCGAGCACGGGGCCAAAAACCCAGGTGACCCCCCTTGCAAAACCAGGTTGATTTGTGATAGGCAATTTTGATGTCTCCTCAATACGTTTTGGGCCCTTGCCTGTAGCGGGTACTTGGGCCTCTCACACGAGTGAGGCACCATTTGTATCGGGAGACCTGGGAGAACGGTGGATGGTAGGAAATTTGTGTGAGCCCAGTGATCCCACAACTTTCCCACACAAAAATGTGTGGAAAAAGTGATTTTTTTCAGCTAAATTTGAGGTTTGCATGGGGAGGTTGGGTAAAATAAAAAACAATGAGAACCACGCAAGTCATTCACCCCCCTTGTCTACTACTCAAAAATGTGAAAGTTTGCCTAGGTGACAACTGAGCTAGGACACAAAGTCCCCTGCTACTCATATTGACAAATAAAAAGTCTTACAAACGGCCATTAAACCGCCACAAATATAACTCTAACACTAATTTGATAAAGCTAATACACCAATTACACTGGTTGGTTTTAGCACCTCCAGAAACGCTGGCTTCAAAGCACAAATACTTATCAAAGTATATAAATATTGAAGCCAAGCCTTCTGAAGGGGAGCCATAAAGCCACATCAAGGCACCAACCACTTTATGGTCCATTCACACGCCATTCACGCACCACACACAAGACTTCCATACCGCCAGCCACGGGCCCAATCAACCAGATCACTTGCACTCACATAAACATACTGCCGCCATGCAAGGGCCCATCACATTCATATGCCACAAGACATAATGAGTTTGACTACATTTTACCACCTGTAAAGTCTCCCCCTCCTTCTTCCTAAACATTTTCAAACGCATGCCGAGTGAACCTTTACTAATGGCTCCCATGACAGCCACATGAGGCTCAGGAATACATGTCTTTCATGCGCCTTTAGCGCACTCACTGTGCTCAATCCAACTCCTTCCAGTTTGTGGATGCAAGTTGGGGGGTGCCCGAGTATGCTGCAAAGTCATTCCTTGAGCTGAGCAAGCATATCTACCTTTGAAACTAAGGCAAACATGCTGGAAATTTTCAAAAGCTTTCTAAAGATAACATCACAAACTATGAAGAACGGATGAATGTGAAACACGGGTAGTCCGTGACAATGTAGCATATGTCCAATTCACCGTTATGTGCAGTGACTGTAATGCACTTATCATACAGCAAACTGACCATCTACTAAGTTCTAACGGACGATGAACATGGCAAGCAGCATTGACCCATAAGTACTACAGTAAATTCAGTGTGAGTGTGGCAGCAATGGATTTGAATCCATAGGTGAAGATGAAGTCATGACGTGTATCTATACTACCTTTACTATCTGCCTTCTACCTTTGCAATATTCCTCGGAAAGTGCACCTACAGTAAGCTGTTCTAACCCGTTCGTGTGTCTGTCCTCATCAGAGTCCTGACTATTCCTGTCCAATTGTCAAGAGACCCTATACTAATGCCTTCCATCTCTAGCTACTTGAAGCTTGAGTAAACATTTCTGTCACGTGCTATCAATGCTCTCGCTATGCTCAATCCAACTCCTTCCAGTTTGTGGTTGCAAGTTGGGGGATGCCCGAGTATGCCGCAAAGTCATTCCTCGAGCTGAGCAAGCATATCTACCTTTGAAACTAAGGCAAACATGCTGGAAATTTTCAAAAGCTTTCTAAAGAGAACATCATAAACTATGAAGAATGGTTGAATGTGAAACACGGGTACCCCATGACAACGTGGCATATGTTCTGTCCACCAGTATGTGCAGCGTGGGGACTATAATGCACTTGTCAATTGGCGAACAGAACAACTACCACGTTCTGAAGCAGATAAAGGTGTTGAGAAGTCCATGATTTCCTGAAGTAGAGGAACAAATATTCTGCACCTGCTTGCGTAGTGAAGGAGTGGCCCACAGACAGTAGGTATACATTCACATCAATTGAAAGGCTTACCTATTGGCAGCTCCACCTCAGTCAATTTCCCAGTATTTTGCTTTAGTATGATACAACATAAAGCAAGTAGGAAAACATAAGGCAGGCTTACTTGGGCACTGGGGACAGTAAACACGAGTCTCCTGCCTCTTTCCCTGCATCGAGCACACTTTACAACGACGACATGGTCACTCCTTTTTGGGTGTTGCAGGAATTTTATCAGCAAAGTGTCGCTCCTGCAGCCTTGCCACGTCCTCCAGAACACATGAAGTGGAGGCTGCTGCTTCTGTAGCAGTGAGGCTTTCAATCACAGACAACTGAAAGTCAAGGAAAGATATGAGTCTTCCTGTGGTGGTCTGACGATAAACAACATACGCATTGTATGTTGCCATCTGGATCAGGTGAGTAAACAGTTTCTTATACCAAGTGCGAGTATTACGACTCGCATTGTATGGCTGAAGAACCTGGTCGTTCTTGTCCACTCCGCCCATGTACTTGTTGTAATCAAGTATACAGGTGGGCTTGTGGACTTCGGCCATCTGACCCCAAACCGTGACAGGGGAAGTGCTCTCAGCATGAATTGTAGTGAGCATGTACACGTCACGCCTATCTGAGAACTTGACTGCGAGCAGTTCATTGGAACGCAACGCAGTGCTCTGGGATTTCTGGAGCTTCTTGCAAACAAGCTCCTGCGGGAATACTTTGCGGCGACAACGAATTGTACAGCAAGCCACGGTGCCCGCTTTGTAGAGCTCACTGAACAGCTCTACTCCTGTATAGAAATTGTCCACATAAAGGTGATAACCTTTGTGAAGAAGTGGCTGGACAAGCTCCCATACGATCTTTCCTGTGACCCCTAGCATGGGAGGGCAACCTACAGGGTTAAGAGTTGTGTCCTTCCCTGTATACACTCTCAAGCTGTACACATAGCCAGTCGAGCTCTCACACAGCATGTACAGCTTGATGCCATAGCGAGTGCGTTTGCTCGGAATGTACTGCCTAAACAGCAGCCGCCCTTTATACAAGATCAAATACTCATCAATGGCTATATTCTTTCCAGGAGTATAAACCTCTGGAAACCTGGCAGACAAATGTTCCACGACAGGCCGAATTTTGAACAACCTGTCATGGTCTGGATGGTCCCGGGGCAATGCAGCAGAATTGTCATTGAAATGCACTGCAATAGCAAAAAACGATCTCTGCTCATGTATGGTGCGAAGATGGGGGTTAACCAACCCATGCGAGTAGACCAGTAGGATAGCAAGGTTGGTTTATGCACTACCCCCATTTTAAGTATGAGGCCCAAAAATATCTTCAACTCCCCTAAAGAAGTGGGAGTCCACTTGTGCGCCCAAGAATGAGGCCCAAGAGTGCCTCCTTGCTCCCTCAGAAATTGTTCGGCACGCAAATTTGTGTGCTGCACAATTTCGTCAAGGAAGTCAACATCCAAAAAGAGATGGACGTAGTCAATTGGCAAAAAATTTCCTGTATCGACTTTACATCCAGCGTCACCAGTGAAAGGCGGAATTTGGGGCTGAACTAAATTGGGAGGCTGCCAAGACAGCACTCCGTCTGTGCTTGCGGCCGCACGTGCCTGCGCTCTGGGTTGCTCTAACCTGTTACTGGTGTCCTGCTGCACAGACTGTGCTGGCAAAGGGACAGCACGACTGACATCGTCTCCTTCAGAATCGCTGGAAGATGAGTCATCGGATGGAACTGCGCCGACTGAAAAATCACTCCCAGATTCGGCTCCATTGTCCTCTCCCTCAGATGATGTCTCAGTATCTGCTGTCTCAGTCTCTGATCCTGGTTCAGAGCTGGACTCCAGAACCAGACTTAGGGCCTGGGCAGAATTCATCCAACGATATGCCATCTCTGCTAGTGCCTAAAACTATCCTTTTAAAACACCATCCTACATAGAAGGCAGATAGGTTGTTGGTTTCAAAGTGTAGGGTGGGTGTGTGCGTGAGTGAAGTGTTTAACAGTCAATAATGACGAAGTCACCTTACCTTTCCTTTGCGAAATCCGTACGCTCTCCAAAAAGACTAAGAAAGAGATAAAAAAGACACAGCATTACTTTACCTTGCCACATACCCATCATCGCAGCCTTTTAGCACTAGTGGAAGCCAGTGCGACCATCATTTTGGCGCCAAGATGCCTACGGGTGAACGTGTGCTTTACAATTGCACACTATGACCTCCTTTGATTCCCTCACTACCATCCTTGCAAACATGCCCCTCATCTCTCCATAGCCCCTCTCTCACATACATTTCATCTGTTTCAAAGTGTTTCTACTGCGTGGCTTTACTAATCCACTTAGCTATCCACATAATACAGATCTGTTCTTTCCAGCATACCCTTTATGGCGTCAAAACTGCCACTAGACAAAAGTCAGATATCTCTATCTAGCATGAAAATTTTTTTTGTACTCTGCAGCAGTACCACACTTTACTGCCTTTCATGTAACTTCAAAGAGACTCATTATAGTTCTTTCACAGTCTCATATTTTCAGCACTGAGAAATCTCTCTGTAAATATATATATATATATATACACATATATATATATATATATATATATATATAACAACTTCTTCCCTTCTCGCTCACTTTGCTGGCTGAAGAAAGAGCACAGACCCGGTAATTTTCTGCTGTCGGCTATTTTATTACAGTTGCTCCCAACAGACCATGTTAGCCATGACGCGTTTCGTCCCTCCGCAGGGGACTTGATCACATGAATATATATATTCCAGCTAAATCCCAAAGTATTAACATCCACAGCGGCGCAACACCAGGGCACAGACTCCAAAAGCCAGTATGCAGGTAAATAGTTGTTTATTCAATCACCAAGGTCCAAATGACGCGTTTCGGCTGCCAGACATGCAGCCTTGATCCCATAGCGCGCTGTGAGTTAATGGGTGCAATATATACAGGTGATAGTAGTAGTCTTTTTACTGTGTTAACTACAGTGAGTAGGCATTTTACTACGCTTGGCTGGCTTTTGCAGGAGTGCTGAGTGCCGCTGCGATCCACGGCCAGGAAACCCTTTCAGGAAGGCCTCGTTTGAAAGGGGAGACTCTCCCCTTTCAAACGAGGCCTCCCTGAAAGCTGGGGAGGCCGTTTTCGGCCTGATTTCCCCATCGGAGTCAAGCGTGGCCTTACCTGCGGCTGTCCTCGGCTCCGGTGGGGAAATTAGTGACGTCAGAGCGCCTCGCGGCGCGCTGACGTCACAGATGGGCGGGGGCAGGGGGAGACGCAGAAAGCCTTCCGTGTCTCCCCCAGGGGAAATAATAATAAAAAAAGGGGGCCCTCCCTGGTGACGGCCAATGGACGTGCACCGCACCACCACCGACGCAAGCACCAAACGGGTTAATGACAATACCACATGGGAACTGAGAAGATTTACCAACCCCAACACAGCATTTATATTGGCATGACCTCCAGAAAAATCAAAACCAGGATCTGTGAACATCGGAGCAATTTGAGATGCAAAAGAGTGACAACGAAAATGACCACCCACTACATTGAACAACAACATACAATCAAGGATTTATGGTGGCTCGTAACCGAACAAGTCAGTAATGAGTCTCACTTGTTCGAAAAAGAACAGCGGGGGGTCTACAGATTAAAATCTCATGAGGTGGGGCTGAATGAAAATATCCCCTGGGGACAATTCATATGATGTATCCCTAAGGGAACACCCATAGGGACCCATCTCCTTTCTTAAGACGGCTACCTGGAAATTACTATCTGGCAATAATCTTTCATCAATGAGCCTCCTCAATACACAAAGACACTTCTACGTGGACAGGGCTTTTGTCCAACTGCGAACAACAATACTTTTGGTTTATGAATAAATACCAAGCCATATGGAATTGTATAGTGACATTTGCACACTAATCACTGCTACTTTTGGCATTTAGGGTACTTTTGCAGTATCTACGTATCATCAGATAAAGTCCTTTCATAAATTTTTTAGGGGGTTTCCCTCCCTTCCCCCCTTTTGTTTCTTCTTCGTCCCCTTCCAATCAAAAAACTGTATGGAAGAGCAATTTCAAGGACAGAACCTAACAGGTTCTAACTTAGAGGTTTACACCTAACGGCATAAACTGACCATTCACAACAGCCATCTCCATCCCCCCTTTTGTTGTTTTTTGTGTGTATTTGATTCAAGAGGTGCCCTTTCAGTTTCGTGGAGGGCATTATGACTAGGCCTGGGTGGTAAATTCCGTTCCGTTCGCGGAATTTGCGAAATTTGGGTAATTTCGCGTTCCGCGGAGAACGCGGAATTACCACAAATTCCGCGATACGCAACTTCGCGGAATTTTTTGCTTGTCGCGCTTTCAAAATGCGTGTTTGCAAGATATTTCTCCCCGAGCACGCAAACAGCGATCGCGAACAGGAAAAAAGCATCGCGAACGGGCGGAACAAGCAATTCCGCGCGTTCGCGGAACTTTTGCGTGCTCGCGGAGATTTTTTACCGTTTCGCTGAGCTTTGCGTAGCGCGACTACGCAAATTCCGCCCACCCCTAATTATGACTCTTCGTGTTATCTTTTATTTTTCATTTTTCACTCTTCCATTATTTTTCTACTTAATGACACTTTCGTTTCAATCCGAAAACAGCCTTTTTTGAGGATCCCATTTGGGCATAAAAAGAAGCCCTGGCACTTTCCCAAGCAGGTGGGACATGCATTGACTACCCCACGATGCAGGAAGTGAGTATCTGACTAGCCAGAGTTAACGGTCTAGTTTGCAAGCATCCACAAGGACGCCAATGGGGATACGCGCTGAGTATATAAAGTGGAACCGACACACCCCTCCGGCATCTCCCGAGTCTAGGGCGAACAGGTCAGGTTTCACAGTGAGGGAGTAGCTTTGAAGAAGTAAGTAAATACGCACTCGCTCTGCACATGTGAGTATTTTTTCACCTCCTTTGGCCGCATTTAACTTTCCTGAGTTCTTCTCTTCTAAAAAAAAAACACAGTGTTTTACTACAGGCATCCCTTCATCTCCACGCTGGACTCATGAGGCTTATTCATGGTCTCTAACATATATGTAACTGCATAACGCTACGCATATGTAATTGTATGTTTCGACTGTCACTCTATGTTGGTTTGTCTTGTGTATTATACGTCACAATACCATGCAACCATCAATACAACCAGTCACTCACCCGTACAGCCACTCACATAGCCACACACTCACCCATACAACTACTCACACACCCACTTATTTACCTTCTCAGACACTTACACACCAACTCACTCACCCATACAGCCTCTCAACACAGCCACTCACTCACCCAAACAAGCACTCACACACTCACTAACACACCCATACAACCACTTACATACCCATTCACACATCCAAACAAACACTGACATCTGCTCACTCACCCATACTGTCATTCACACAGACACTTACTCTATAATACAGCCACTCACACATCAACTCACTTAATCAACACCCACTCAAACAGCCAATCACTGACCCATACAGCCCCTTACACACAGAGTCACTCACTCATACAGCCATTCAGAAACCCACACACTCACCCATACAGTCACTACACACCCACTTACCCACCCATAGAGCCACTCGCTCACCCATACAGCCACTGACAAACCCACTCACTCACCAATACTGCCCCTCACACAGCATCTCAATCACCCACACAGTTAGTCACACACCCACTTATACACCCATACAGCCACTTACACACCCATGCACACAAGGATACATACAGTCACACAGCTATTCACTTAATATATGTTAGAAGTAGTATCACTCAGTAGTAGTGCACCTAGTATACTAATTTAACTTTTGTAGTAGGTTAGTATATATGTTTAACACCCATAAACTCTTAAAAACACTTACACTTACTTGATGATGTCATCAGTGATGTAATTTGAGATGTCATCAAAGATGTCATCAGTGATCTCACTGACCATGTCATGAGTGATGTAATATGTGAGATTATTAGCAGTGCATTGCGGGGACGTAAGTTATAGTTCGGGTAACTAAAACTGTAGAATTTCCCTGGTTTTGTACAGGTGAAATCTGAACCTAACTATAATGTCTCTGTAACATTTGTTTTTTTCAGTAAATATATATAATCATAGGGACGGTACCTATAAGGTATAGCATTATATTTACCTAAAAAACAAATAACCAATTACAGCCTATATATAATTTATGCAAGCGTGAGTGAGTATGTTTGAGTATGTATAGATTATTATGTACTCAAACATACATGAGTGTACATATATAGGGGGCAATAATTTGGACAGAATTATTACTAAGTGTTACACATATATATGTGTAAGTATATATGTATACATATAATTAAATGTATATAAAATGTAATATAAATATTTATATATATATATATATATAATCAAAAAGAGTCTTGAAAAGGTAAAAGGAAGAAAACAATCAGAAATCCTCTACAACACGGAAAAGAATGAATCAACCAACATCATCAGACTCTTAACAACCTTCTCTGCTGAATCAAAAAGACTTCAGAAGATCCTACAAAAAAAGTGGGGAATTTTACAACTGGATCCTACAGCCGCTGAAATAATGGGTAGTCATCCCCAAATCACGTACAGAAGAGCACCGAATCTGAGGGATAAATTGACACACAGTCATTTTAAAATGAAACAGAAAACATGGTTACACACAGAAGGTTTTTGGAGCTGTAATAAGTGCAAAGCATGCAAAATAGCTACAAACAAGAAACAATTAAAGATGGCCAATGGCTCCATGTGGAAAATCAAGCAACATATAAACTGCAAGAGTAAATTTGTCATTTACATAATTGAATGCCCGTGCAGAAAAATTTATGTGGGGAGTACAACATGTGAATTAAAAAAACGAATTCTGGAACATATCAGGGCCACGTGCAACAAAGAACGCAGCAACGCAGTGGCAAAACACATGGAAGAGACACATGAAAGCAATTGGGAAAAATTTAAATATTACGCAATTGAACAAATCCCCATGCTGGAGAGAGGGGGTGATCGAGAGAAATTGTTAAGACAAAAAGAATTGAAACACATCCTGGCGTTAAGAACTCTAAATCCAATGGGCCGGAATCAAAATGAAGAACTGTATGTGCACCTTAGAAACAAGAGGAAATAACTTTGATATGAAAAGAAAAGAAAAAAATAATAAAAGAACAAAAGAAATATCTGAAGATCAAATAATCTGTGAATAACAACTGATCAATGAAAGATGATTGAAAAATTGGATAGCACACATTAATGAATCAGAGTGAATAAAACAGAAATCTTGAGAAATACAAAAACATCCAAGAAAGCATATCCACTGAGGGAAATTAGAAATTAAAATAATCAGGAAAAAGAAAAGGAAAAAGAAAATGATAATACATCAATAACAAGTTCATGAACGTTCATGACAACCATGAATGGAACGCACACATCCAAACAAAGAACACAGTCAAAACTAATTTGTTGGTGTTAGGGAAGATGTGTTAAAACTGATGAACGATGGCCACCAGTGGGCACAAATGATCATGCTCTGATTCAAAATGGACAAATTATTGATAAAGCAATTTGTAAAACATGATTGCACAAAAAGAACTGTTTGAAAGTTAATGTGATTAATTCCTCCCAAGTTTTAACCGCTTTGCCGCGATCGGAATTCCGCCCAGGTGCTGGACATTCCAATCGCGGGTGTGGTCGTGACGAGCTCAGCTCGTCATGCGCACACGCCCACCGCGCAGCATGACGAGCTGAGCTTGTCATGAGCATCGAAGGGGTTAATGAATTTTGCACCTTTTTATATTAAATTATAAGCAGTCTTTTGCACAGTGACAATAACAGGCACTTTAGAAATGCATGATTTGCACATCAGCACGAATTGCACTTTTTGCTCTTAAAAATGTTTTATTCAAAGTGGACTACCATAACCAGAATCCTTTGCGGTAACAGGAAAAGAGCAAAAATGGGTGGTGACAGGAAATAAATACACTGATAATGATGGTGGGAGAACAACCCGTGATCCAGGTCTGAGGGCAGACCAAAACGCTTTGGTTCGTTAATTTTATACTCATATGCTGAAATAAAATAAAAAATAGTGAAGAAACTTGCCTGAGAGTGCGCTCCCATTTATTCTGTGCGTCCAGCCTGAAGAAAGTGAGGATACATATATATATATATATATAGCCTACTGGCGATTGCCAGTAGGTAGTTATAGTTAGAACCTAGTCTCCATAGGAAAAGAGTTTTTTGATTTGCCAATATCTTCCTGAAAGTTTCAAAATTAATGGCCCGCTCTGGTCAGCTCCTGTCTTGAAAGTTTTTGGGTGATTCGTCCAGGGAGGGCCGAGAAAAAAGGAGGGTCCCAAAACGCATTTTCTGCATGTTAATTTCCATAGGAACTTTTGTCACGGCTACAGCCCAAACTGCTGAGTGGAATTACACCAAATTTGGCGTTGTTCCAGAGTGCACTCTTTGCTTTAAATGATGTAAATCCGTTCAGTAGTTCCTGAGAAATTGAAAAATAAAAAATATCGATATCTGGTGACCGCAGTGGATTCGCGAACCCTTCCGAGAACGAGCTTCATTCTGATTGGGTGTCAACACTCCAAACCAAGAAGTGTTGGCAACCATTTTGTGACCCCTCTTCCTCTTTCTGCACCTGTCTTGCCTCTTTCTGCTTCTCACTTGCTTCTTTCTGCACTTCTCTTCCTTTTTTCTGCACCTTTCTTGTTTCTTTCTGCAACTCTCTTGTCTGCTTCATCACTTCTTTTGCTTCTTTCTGAACCACTGTTGCTTCTTTCAGCACGTCTCTTCCCTCTTTCCGCACTTCTCTTCTCTCTTTATGCACCCCTCTTGCCTCTTTCTGCACCTCACTTGCGTTTTTCTGCACCTCTCTTGCGTCTTTCTGCACCTGTGTTGCCTCTTTCTGCATCTCACTTGCCTCTTTCTGCACTCCTCTTCCTTTTTCTGCACCTTTCTTGTTTCTTTCTGCAACTCTCTTGTCTGTTTCATCACTTCTTTTGCTTCTTTCAGCACCTCTGTTGCCTCTTTTTGCACCCCTGTTCCCTCTTTCTGCACCTCTCTTGCCTTTTTCTGCGCATCTCTTGCCTGTTTCTGCACTTCTCATGCTTCTTTCTTCATTTGTTTTGCCTCTTTCTGCACTTCTCTTGTTTCTTTCTGCATTTCTCTTTCTTTTTTGTGCATTTGTCTTGCTTCTTTCTAGGTTTTTCTTGCCTCTTTCTGCAATCATCTTGCCTCTTTGTCCACCTCTGTTGCTTCTTTTTGCATTTCTCTAGCTTCTTTCTGCTCTTCTCTTGCTTCTTTCTGTACCCCTGTTGCCTATTTTTGCACTCGTCTTCCCTGTTTCTGCACCTCTCTAGTCTCTTTGTGCACCTCTGTTTGTTTCTGTACCTCTTTGTCTCTTTCTGCACTTCTCTTGCCTCTTTGTGCACCTCTGTTGTTTGTTTCTGCACTTCTGTTCCTTCTTTTTGTAACTCTCTTATTTCTTTCTCAACTCCTTTTGCCTCTTTCTGCACTTCTTTTATTTGTTTCTGTACCTTACTTGCGTTTTTCTACAACTATTTCCTCTTTCTGCACTTCTTTTGCGTCTTTCTGCACTTCTCTTGCCTGTTTCTTTACATCTGTTGCTTCTTTCTGCATTTCTTACATTTTTCAGTAGCTGTGTTGTTTGAGTATTTCATTTTGCTGTTTGTAAACCTTTAGTTTTTTTTCCTTTCTCGTTTTGTGTGTTTGACCGCCTTTTATTTTATTTTTGCAGTTGTTTTACTGATTTTTGTACTTTCCTCTTTTTATGTGTTATATATGTAATATGAATTTAATTGTAATTTTGTGCTTGGTTGTTATTTTTAAGAATGGAATGTTATTAAATTTAAAATTTTAATTGATGTACCTAAATAAATAATGTATTATTTGTTTCTTAGGAAGATATTTTGATTGGATTATAAATAAAAGATGGCAAGGAAACATGAAAAGAGAAGAGAACAAAGGAAAGAGAAGTACTTAATGAAAACTAAAAAGAGTGGAGTAGAAAAACACCAAAAGGATGCTGAGGATAAAGTGGCTTCTGGTAAGAGAACTAAACAATTCATTAAAAAATGTTGTGGAGAGATTGAGCGAACAAAATACTAATCAAAGGAGGGAAGAAATTTTTAGAACAAATGAGAAGCAAATAAAGAAACACAATGGAAAACAAACAGATGTGACAAAAAGACAGAAACAATTTAAAGACATACGTCTACGTATGTTTCGTAATAGAGTAATTCAAAATTTATTAAAAGATTGTAAAAAGTATAGAAAAAGATCAGCAGCACATAAGAAGAAGCAGCACATTGAAAGTATAGTAGATACTGCTTTTGAATTGAAAACGGAAATTATTTATATTGGTATTGAAGAGAATGAAAACATTGAATAAAACAATGCACTTTATGAAGGAGAAAAGCAAAAGAAAAGACTGGTTAACAGAAGTAACTTCTGCAAAGCTTTTTTCTGGTGAATGGAAGCATACTTCTAGCACTGAGCCTTTTTTTTAATGAAGAAAGTTATTTTCAACAAAATACATTAGTTCACGCAGTTGATACCAGTGGTCATTGTTATGAGATAAAGGATGGTTGTCCAATTGAAAAGGAAAGGATGGTTCCTAGAAATGTAGAAGAAGTAATAGCTGAAGAAGTTCAAGGGAGACGTGCACATGCTCCAGTGTATAAGTGGGATTGTAGTAGTATTTGTAGTATTCAACAGGAATCTATTGATATATTACGAGTTTTATTGCGACAATATGCTAAAAAAAAAGTGTTAAACAGAAGATTAAGATGTTGCAAGGACTAGATCCATGTAAAGGAAGAAAATATACTAAGTTGCAGGGTCATTCTCTGTCTTGTCTTTCTAGAAAAGTGTGTAAAAGTACTTTTCATCATGTAAGAATGTTAGCAGTATACCACTCAGAAATGCGGAAGTTAGTAAGGAGATTATACTACGTAAAAAGCCCTGCATTATCTGTAAGTGAAATGAGCACAGCTCTTTTGCATGGTTCAGTATCAGATGTAAAAAAAGTTTGTGATGATATACAGTTTTGTTTCTTTGATTCACAAGAGGAGTGTAGAGAAAGTGAGAGCTTGATAAGTGTAGGTGTTGAACAACAGTTGGAAGATATTAGTACTGAGAAGTTTGAAGAAGAAATTACAAAGTTTAAGATACTTTCATGTGAAAAACCAAACTATGTTTGTATTTGTTGTCAATGTACTCACTATAGAAGTCAAACTAGGAATGCTGATGTGTATTTAAAAAGTGAAAAAGAAAATAATGATAAGTGGGAGAAATTTGGTGCTTATTTGTTGGTGGAAGGTCATTTTGAGTTGGGTGCTGATCAACGTATTTGTAAATATTGTCACAACAAATTAGAAGAGAACAAAATGCCAGCTAGAGCAGTACATAACAACTTAGAGTTGGTAGCTATTCCTCCGCAACTGGCAGATTTAAATACATATGAGTCCATTCTTATTCAATCTGTGCACCCGTTTCAGGCTATAGTTCATATGGAGCCTAAAACCGGTAAGCTGCCTCCAACAGATTTACAAAGATGTCTGAAAGGAAGAGTTGTGTACTTACCTTTAGACTTTAAAAAAAAATATTGAAACTGTTGGTATAGAGAGAGAGGAAAGTGAGTCTGTAGTTATTCTAGTTAATGGTGTACCAACAAAGAGTTGGAAAATATGTTAGTAGATGTCACCAAACTTCAAAAGGCTACATTATATCTTGTACAGAACAATATTTCTTATAAAACTGTATATGTGGAAGAACAGGAAATATGTTTAGAAGAAGATACAGAAATATTTATTTATTTATTCGATCAATAACATCATTCACATCAACAAATATCACAAACCAGTATAATAAAATTACATTGCAGCTTAAAAAAATAGATTTAAAAAACATGATATCACATCCCTTCAATGATTTAAAAAAAAAAAAGAAATTACAATTTTTTTTAAATTTCAGATATATTTAAAAGAGTAGAATTCACATTACATCGAGTCTATATTATAAGAGTTCCATATTTCTAAACCCCAATAATCCACTGGTGGCCCTAAGACCAGGTTGCTTACATGATTATTTGTCTTTTCTCAGAGTCATTTTTTATCAATTTTAACCTCGTCCACCAAGCATGAAGCAAGTATCTCGAGATTGTGAATACGAGCCACCTTGTGGTATCGGACCTAAGGATGCGTAAAGCATCAGAGGAACGTGAGAACGAGAGCAGACTGCAGGCAGGAATTACCCAAGTTTTCCTGAGATTTGCATAAGAGGGACAAAAGAAAACAAAATGTTCAAGAGTTTCCGGAAAAGAGTGACAAGTCCGGCACAGGGATGTTACAGGGGCATTGTCCCAGATACTTTTCCTAAAATTTAGAGGGAGAACCCCATACCTAAATTGGATATGAAGTGCTCGTGCCTGCGGAGGTTCAATATCATCCATGAACATTTCTGGTAGATTATGGATCGCCCTTAAAAATGTGTTCTCTGCAAGCTCTAAGGGGGTCATTAGGATAGCGGGCGGATCGCCACTGCCCGTATGGCGGTGGCGATCCGCCCGCTATTTCCCACCGCCCACCTCACATTTCCCCACCGCCATATTAGTATGGCGGTGGGGACCCAGGCGGATGGCAAGACCGTCTGCCGGTTTTCCGCCGTTCGACCAGTCGACCGGGCAGAAAAGGGGCTGGATATGGTGGCGGTGTCTGCTAGACACGCCATCCATATTATCATGGGCAGCGGTGCAGGGCTTTCCATGGCGGAGACCCCGCCATGGAAACCCATGCGGAGTTTGCTTTTGGGGGCCCGTTACGGGCCCCCAGGGTATTGGGGGGGTGGGGGATGCACAAGGGGGGTACCATAGGTACCCCCCTGCATTTTCATGGACATGGTGGCAGGCACCTCGTGGTGCCTGTCACCTTGTGCATGACGATGCACACGGTGCATTCCCAGCATTGTGGCGGGTGGTGCTGTGAGCACCGCCCGCCACAATGCTGGGAATGGAGGATGCCACCACCGCGGTGGCATCCTAATCGCCTGTGCGGGACCGCCGCACCACTGGCGGCCGGTCCCAGCACCGGTAGGGTGGCGGGCGGACGAAAGTCCGCCCGTCATCCTAATAGGGCCCTAAGTGTTTTAGGTTCTCCAACCCCCATAGCTCTGCCCCATATAAGGTTGCTCCTAGCCCTTTTGCCCAATGTAGTCCCAATATTGGGGAAGACGGTCGAAAAGCAGACCCTCTGACCCTCCCAGCTAATGCACAGTCGACATGCTGAAGAGTTAAAACACTCTTTTCTATTTGGGGTGTCCAGGCTAGATACAGAAATTTCAACTGGCCAAATAGAAAAAGTGGACGAGTCCAGGAGTGAAGAGAATTACGAACATTACAGTATACATCCTCTACATTCAAAAGAAGTGATTGGAAACACAATTGAATTATTTCAAATGAAGAAAGCAAAGGGAACTCCCATGAGTGTATGCAAAAAAAGTTTTGAAGCTCATTGTTTTCCACAGCTGTTCCCCACTGGAGAAGGTGGACGATATGATGAACGAGCAGTACAGATTCCAGCTTCAGAATACCAGACGACAAGATTGTACTCAGAAGATTCAAGATTTCAACAGTGCATTCCATATATATTTCATCTTCTATTTGAAAGTGACTTGTCTGGACTTTCATATGCAGTGAATCACATATTAAAAACAGGAGTTCATCTCACAAATGTTTCTGCAAAGGAATTTATGGACAAAGTTCAACAAAGAGACGATCATTTGGAATCTCAGTTAATTAATTTGATGGCGTGTCAACGTGGTACTAATGAGTATTGGTATCGTCATCACGGCGAACTTAAATGTATGTTAAGAAACTTAGGTACTCCTACGGGGTTTCTAACACTTAGCTGTGCTGAATATGCTTGGGACGATGTACTTGAATTTCTTCGACAAGCAAATTCAAATGTCAAAAATATTGAATTGAAGCTAGCTGGAGAATTGTGTTCTTTGGATCCTGTGAATGTGTGCAGATATTTTAATCATAGGTTTCAAGCTATGATGTCTTTTATCTGCAATAAAAATAATCCACCTCTGGGAGAAGTTACTGATTTCTTTTGGAGAAAGGAGTACCAAGCCAGAGGTGCTCCTCATATACACATGCTGTTATGGATCAAGGATGCACCTAAATTTGGAACCAATTCTAATGAAACTGTTTTGACTTTTATCGAAGAGTATGTTGCCTGTGCCATTCCAAAAAAAGGAGGAGAAGAGAGCTTAAGAGAACAAGTTTTACGTTTTCAAAGTCATCGATGTGGAAAATATTGTCGACGAAAATACAAGTCAAAGGGAACATTTTATACAAAATGTTGTTTTGGATTCCCACATCCAGTAATTTTAAAAGGAAGAGTCAATAGTTTTATGTCACCAGTAAGACATACTATAACTCGAAAATCTCAGAAGAATACATACAACATAAAACGAGCTGAAGATTCAAAGTATATTAATGACTACAATCCAGTGATTTTGACAATGTGGAATGCAAACATGGATGTCCAGTATGTTGCAGATAATGCAATTGCTGTTGCTTGCTATGTTACGTCATATAACGAAATCTGAAAAGACAGAGTTGAAGGAAATGTGGGAAGAAATTTCACAAGAGAAGAGTCTTAGTAACAAATTGTACAGCTTTAGTTTGAAAATGTTTTCCCTTCGAGAGATTGGATCCTATGAATGTTCGGATCAGTTGAGCTCTGCGAGTTTATATTCAAAGTCAAGAGGAATCATTTGGGTAAGTCTAGGTCTTGTGGCTACACGAAATAGAGTTTTGAAATCTCTACAAGAAATTGAGTACTTAGCATTGAGTGAACCAGAAAGTACAGATATTGTTAAAACTAATATGTTTGATACGTACTATCCCAAAAGGAGTCCACATCTGGAAAACGTATGTCTCTATGAAGTACTGCAACATTACAGCTTTAAGAGAAATGTTACTTAAAATATAAATGAAGAAAAATATGCAGTAATTGGATGCGATGGATGTTTGGTAAAACATGACAAAGGAAATCTTATTAACCACAGAAAACTGAGTTGTGAAACTCC
Source organism: Calotriton arnoldi (assembly GCA_963921515.1). Classification (NCBI taxonomy): domain Eukaryota; kingdom Metazoa; phylum Chordata; class Amphibia; order Caudata; family Salamandridae; genus Calotriton; species Calotriton arnoldi. The sequence goes on along the minus strand of CAWUFW010006929.1, from coordinate 73,226 downwards.
AGAAAAAAGGGAATTTTTCTATTTAGCACTACTGCAACTCTTCAAGCCTTGGCGTAGTGAAGCAGAATTACTTTGAGATTTCGACTGCTATGAAGGTTCTTTTAATGCATTTAAAGATAACATTCAATGCACAATTTTCCCTACTTAATTACAAATGTTAAATAAAGAGATTAAACAAGAAACTACTATTGCAGCTGAAATAGATAGAGACAGTTCTCAAGATAGTCAGACTTCTGCTCCACTAAGTCAAGATCCACTAGGACAACCAATTATTGAAAATGAAGCAGCAATAGCCATGAATGAAGTAGAAACATCAATGCAACAAGCACAACAGGATATTATTGATTTGAGAAACTTGGAAGAACAACTAAATATTGAACAAAAAGAAATATATCAGCAAGTGACACTACAGATACAGCATGGTTTGCTATATGAAAAAAAGAATGCCAATGCACATCATTTAAACCTATTCAAATGTACATCAGTGGTCAAGCTAGAACAGGAAAAAGTTTCTTAATTAAAGTTTTCACCAGTTATCTACACAAAATTACTGGATGCCATTTATCTTGTGTTGTACCAGATCCAACTGGATTAGCAGCACACAACATTAAAGGGATTACTTTACATCGATTACTCATGCTACCAGTTGAACATGAAAATAAATTGGAATATCATAAGCTATCTGGAGAAGCTTGTTATGAAGTGTCAAGAGTACTGAAGAAAATTAAACTTCTAATCATTGATGAGGTGAGCATGGTCTCAAACTTAATGCTTGCCTTTGTACATTTAAGAATGCAACAGGTTTTAAAAACAGATTATGATGTTCTATTTGGACGAAAAGATGTAATGGTATACGGCGACCTACTACAACTTACTCCTGTGAAAGGGCAACCTGTTTTTAAAACACTTGTCCATGAAGACACTAGGAAATCTTTGGGAAGTATTGGAAATGTCAACATTTGGGCTCATTTCGAATATAAAGAACTTATTAAGAATATGCGACAAGCAAGTGATGAACATTATGGAAAAATTCTTCAAGATATAAGAATTGGTGTTTTGACAAAACATGGCAAAGAAGCTTTACAAAGTCGGCTTTTAACTAACTTGTTTGCAAACGAAAACATAGCACCTGAAATAATATACAAGAAAATTGGAGAAAAGAATTCTATAGTTTGCCTAATGCCTACACTGGAAGAATGTTCAACATTCAATCAAGAACTTTTGAAATTGGAAAAACAACCAATAGTGAAAATGGAAGCTATTGATAAAATGAAACACAAAGGAGTTACTATTCTTCTCTCCGAGAAATTACAGTCAAAATTGGATTCTTTGGAAAAGTCGGTGTCTAAGACTGCAGGTTTAGAAAAAAGACTTTATATGTATGTGTAAACTGTCGGGTAATTTTACGGCGTAATTTAAATGTAGAAGAAGGTTTAGTAAATGGAGCAATGGGAAAAGTTGTTGATTTTGTAAATTTTCAGAACAGAGATGGAATTGAATTTTGAAGATTAAATTTGGTCAGATTGAAGAGGTAAAACAGATTGGACATTGTGCTGTTCGTTTTTTGCTTGTAAAAGACTTGTATGTTCATAGAAAACAGTTTCCTCTTTCTTTAGCATATGCAGTAACCATTCATAAATCTCAAGTTTTAAGTGTAGACAGTGTTTTTGGTAAATATTGGAAGTACAGTGTTTAAAGAGGGTATGGCATACGTTGCATTGTCTCGAGTAAGAACATTATCTGGTTTGTATTGATTGATTTTGATGAGAAAAAGATTAGGGCTGATGTAAATTGTGTAAAAGAGTACAATCGGTTAAGAAGACTAACTTAGGTGGATGTCCTGTATGAGAAACGTGTAGTGTGTCCATAACGAAAATATTACAAATATTCTACTAAGATTCAAAAAATGAAAACAATTCAAGAGAATGATAAAACTGCAAAGAAAATGAAAATGGACACTGTTGATTATATTGTAGGATACCAGATAGAAAATAGTTCAGGTATCAACTGCTGCGCTAATGTAATTGTAAATGTTGCCTTTTATCTAGAGGATCTTCATCATGAAATTATGGAAAATCGAGAAAAAAGATTCTGTTCTTTACTGCATTATATTTTTCAAAAGTTGGTAACTGAGAGAACTAAAATCCATACTGCTTCTGGCATTTGGCATCTTTTGGATATATGTACTGGTTCATTGAAATTTACAGTGAATAAACAACAAGATGCACAAGAATTTCTTATGTTTATGCTTGGAGTATTGGATGATGAAGGAATAGAAATTGAAAATTTATTTGGACTAAGTTACAGATGGGATCATAAATGTGAAGAGTGTTCATTTTCTTCCAATACTGAAATAGACACTGAACGATTCATATACTTGACGATACCAGATTGCAAATCAGTGTCTTTTAACAAATTAGTAAAAACAGATAATCATTATATGAAATGTTCTCATTGTAAGTCAGAAATGTTGTCAACATTATATATAGAAAGATATGGAAAATATGTCATTTTAATGCTACATCGTTGTGGAGCAAATGGAACAAAATTGAAAACCAAAATTAAACATTTTCTGGCAAGTCAAGTATCAATTTCAGGAAGAACTTTCCATGATGGACCTACTACAACATCTGGACACTATACTGTGTATTTAAAGTGCAATACAGGATGGACACACTGCAATGATGCCCATTTGGAAATCAAATGTAGGTTGCCCTACGAATTACCAAATTCATATCTCATATTTTTGATGCCAAAGTTTTGAAAACATAATTCGGCCTATTGGGAAGATGTGAACACGAAATAACGAGTTTATTTTGGATATTTTCAATGCAAATGGTTTGGAAACATTATTCGGCCTATTCGGAAGATGTGAACAATTAGTGTTTGGATTATTGTTTGTGCTGATTCATATTGCATTTGGAAAATTCTGTTTGAAAGTAGTTTATATATTTGATCTTTATAATATACGTGATGTAAATGAGAGTGTATATTTTACAAATGTTCTTGAGAGAAATAAAAGACTTAGGGCCCGATTTCGATCTTGTAAGGAAGGCCTCTAAATGGGATTTGTAAAGACCAAATCCGATTCGGAGCCTATCGTTCCACCCGAATCGTCCCCCGTTCCTAATGAGCAAGTACGATTCGAGTATCCTGTACGTGCCATGCGCATCGTTTACGAACCCGAACCTGTCCGTCCGACACGTTCATAGCCAAATCGTGCAGCGCAATGGAGCCGTTTTCCGACCGAGCTAGTACGATGCACGAATCGGACAGCTGTATCGTCTCGGTCTCATCGAGACAAAACGGCTGTCAGATTCGGACTTCGGGGGGCCATAGCAAGCCCCCTTTACCCGGAGCCCTCCGATTCGGTCACGGGGGTGTGCATGGGTACCCCCGATCCAAGCATGCACAGTGTGGCAGGCCACATAGGGTGCCTGCCACAGGGTGTACGCTTTTCCCTGCCCACCCCTTTTCTGCTATGGGAGCCTATGTACGCGTCTGTACACAGGCTCCCATAAAGTTTAATGGGAGTCCGAGCGAGCTGAGCCCATAAGCATAAGGCAGCATCGTACTCGCTCGTTCGGACTCCCGGAGCACGTCTCGCTCGGAAAGCCCTCCATATCCGAGTCGTATGGAGGACTTTCCTTACGAGATCGGAATCGGGCCGTAAATGTAGTTGAAGAATGTAATTTAGAAACTGTAGATAGATAAACAGATAGTTACACTGGTTCTAAATAATGCTCAACGCTGATTTTTATTTTTTACAATCTCATTGATTGTTTTTTTTTTCCCGCTGTTGTATGATGATCTACATTGAAATCACTGTGTATGGTGAAATTCAGTGTAATCTGAGAACAGCAAAAAAGGGAAATTGAAAATGTTATGTAATTCTAAAATTATGTTGTGTTCTTAAAACTATAATATTATATTCAATAACAGTTTTTCTTCTTCTTTTTTACAGAAGGTAATGATAAAGTTTGAAAAGATTTTAAATTCAGTTTACAACAAAAGTACTGTAAAATAGTTCCACTGAGTTTTGTATCTACATTAGTAAAAAAGTAAGATGAAATAATGAAATAAGCATGATAATGTGAAATAATGTTTACAGCCGCTTTTACTGCACTTATCTATTCCTTCAAACACTACCCATGCACTCATCTATACAGTTAGGCACTATTCCCACACTCCTCCAATCACCCGGGGCACTATCCATGCACTTCTCCTATCACCTAGGCAGTACCCATACACTTATAATATCACCCAGACATTACCCCTGCACTAATGCACTCACCCATGCATTAGCTATGCACTCTTCCAATCACCCAGGCATTACCCTTGCACTCCTCCAATCACCCAGGCAGTATCCATGCACTCCTCCAATCACCCAGACATTACCCCTGCACCGATGCAATCACCAAGGATTACTCGTGCACTCCTACAATCCCCCAGGCACTACCTATGCACTCATGCAATTACTCAGGCAGTACTCATGCACTCATATGTGCACTAAGGCACTTCTGCTGCACTTATGCAATCATAGAAGCACTACCCATGCAGTCTTCCTATCACCCAGGCACTACCTGTGCACTCATGCAATCACTCAGGTACTACTTATGTACTCCTCCAATCACCCAGGCACTACCTATGCACTCTTGCAATGACCCAGACACTACCCTTGCAGTCCTCCAATCATCCATGCACCATCCATGCACTCCTCCAATCACCCAGGCACTACCCATGCACTCATGCAAGCACCCAGACATTACTCATGCACTCCTTCAATCACTCAGGCAGTACCCATGCACTCCTCCAATCACCCAGACATTACCCCAGCACTCATGCAATCACCCAGGTACTACTCATGCACTCCTCCAATCACCCACACATTATCTCTCCACTCATACAATCACCTAGGCATTACCCATGCACTCCTTCAATCACCCAGCCACTACCCATACACTTATATAATCACCCAGGCACTACCCTTGCACTCCTGCAATCACCCAGGCACTACCCCTGTACTCATGCAATTACCCAGCCAGTACCCATGCACTTATAAAATCACCCAGGCACCACCTTTGCACTCCTCCAATCACCCAGACACTACCCCTATACTCCTCCAATCACCCAGCCAGTACCCATGCACTTATAAAATCACCCAGACACTACTTATGCACTCCTCCAATCACCTAGGCACTACCACTAAACTCATGCAACCACCCAGACATTACCCCTGCACTCATGCATTCACCCAAACATTACTCAAGCACTCCTCCAATCACCCAGACATTACCCTTGCACTCATGCAATCACCTAGGCATTACCCATGCACTCCTTCAATCACTCAGGCACTACCCATGCACTTATAAAATCACCCAGGCACTACCTATGCACTCCTGTAATCACCCAGGCACTACCCCTGGACTCATGCAATCACCTAGCTGTTACCTATGGATTCCTCCAATCACCCAGGCACTACCCCAACACTCATGCAATCAGCTAGACATTACCCCTACACTCATGCAATCACCCAGGTATTACCTATGCATTCCTCTAATCCCCCAGACATTACCCCTGCACTCATGCAATCACCAAAGCATTAGCTATGCACTGCTCCAATCACCCATGCACTACCCTTGCACTCCTTTAATCACCAAGGCAGTATCTAAGCCCTCCTCCAATCACTCAGCCAGCACCCATGCACTTATAAAATCACCCAGGCACTACCTATGCACTTATGCAATCACCCAGGCACTATCTATGCACTCCTAGAATAACCCAGGCACTACTCTTGCACTGCTCCAATCACACAAGCACTAACCAGGCACTCCTCCAATCCCCCAGCCAGTACCCATGCACTTATAAAATCACCCAGGCACTACTTATGCACTCCTCCAATCACCCAGGCACTACCACTACACTCATGCAACCACCCAGACATTACTCCTGCACTCATGCAATCACCCAGACATTACTCATGCACTCCTCCAATTACCCAGACATTACCCATACACTCTTGCAATCACCCAGGTATTATCTATGCACTTCTCCAATCCCCCAGACATTACCCCTGCACTCATGCAATCACCTAGGTATTACCCATGCACTCCTTCAATCCCTCAGGCAGTACCCATGCACTTATAAAATCCCCCAGACACTACTTATGCACTCCTCTAATCACCCAGGCACTACTCCGGCACTTATATAATCAAGCAGGCACTACCCTTGCACTCCTCCACTGACCCAGGCACTGCCCTTGTACTCATGCAATCACCCAGGCACTACCTAGGCAGTCATGCAATAACCCAGGGAGTACCCTTGCACTCCTCTAATCACCCAAACACTATTCATGCACTCCTGCAACCACCCAGGCATTGCCCCTGCAGTCATGCAATCACCCATGTATTAGCTATACACTCCTCCAATCACCCAGACATTACCCCTGCACTAATGCAATCACCCATGCATTAGCTATGCACTCCTCCAATCACTCAGGCACTACCCTTGCACTCCTCCAATCACCCAGGCAGTATCCATGCACTCCTCCAATCACTGAGCCAGTACCCATCTACTTATAAAATCACCCAGGCACTGCCTATGCACTTATACAATCACCCAGGCACTACCACTGCACTCATGCAACCACACAGGCACTACCTATGCATTTATGCAATAACCCAGGCACTACCCTTGCACTCATGCAATCACCCAGGCACTATCCATGCATTCCTCCAATCACCCAGGCACTACCCATGCACTCACACAATTACTCAGGTACTACACATGCACTCATACATGCACTGAGGCACTTCTGCTGCACTCATGCAATCATGGAAGCACTACCCATGAAATCTTCCTATCATCCATGCAGTACCCGTGCACTCATGCAATCACGCAGGTACTACTCATGCGCTCCTTCAATCATGCAGGCACTACCTATGCACTCATGCAATAACCCAGGCACTACCCTTGCAGTCCTGCAATCATCCAGGCACTATCCATGCACTCCTCCAATCACCCAGGCACTACTCATGCACTCATGAAATCACCCAGGCATTACGTATGCACTCCTTCAATCACTCAGGCAATACCTATGCACTCCTCCAATCACCCAGACATTACATCTGCACTCATGCAATCACCCAGGCATTATCTGTGCACTCCTTCAATCAGTCAGGCAGTACCCATGGACTCCTCCAATCACCCAGATACTACCCAGGCACTCATGCATTTACTCAGGTACTACAAGTGCACTCATACATGCACTAAGGCACTTCTGCTGCACTCATGCAAGCATAGAAGCACTACCCATGCAGTCTTCCTATCATCCAGGCACTATCCGTGCACTCATGCAATCACCCAGGTACTACTTATAATACTCTTCCGATCACCCAGGCACTACCTATGCACTCTTGCAATAACCCAGGCACTACCCTTGCAGTCCTCCAATCATCCAGGCACTACTCATGCACTCATGAAATCACCCAGGCATTACGTATGCACTCCTTCAATTACTCAGGCAGTACCTATGCACTCCTCCAATCATCCAGACATTATCCCTGCACTCATACAACTACCCAGGCGTTACCCATGCACTCCTTCAATCCCCCAGCCACTACCCATGCACTTATAAAATCATCCAGGCACTATCCATGCACTCCTCCAATCACCCAGGCACTACTCATGCACTTACAAAATCATCCAGGCATTACCCATGCACTCCTTCAATCACTCAGGCAGTACCCATGCACTCTTCCAATCATCTAGACATTACCCCAGCACTCATGCAATCACCCAGGCATTATCCATGCACTCCTTCAATCACTCAGGTAGTACGTATGCACTCCTCCAATCACCCAGACATTATCCCTGCACTCATACAATCACCCAGACATTACCTATGTACTCCTTCAATCATCCCGCCACTCCCCATGGACTTATAAAATCACCCAGGCACTAGGTATGCACTCCTCAAATCACCCAGGCACTACCTATGCACTCATGCAATTACTCAGGCAGTACCCATGCACTCATACATGCACTAAGGCACTTCTGCTGCACTCATGCAATCATAGAAGCACTACCCATGCAGTCTTCCTATCATCCAGGCACTACCTGTGCACTCATGCAATCACTCAGGTACTACTTATGTACTCCTCCAATCACCCAGGCACTACCTATGCACTCTTGCAATAACCCAGACACTACCCTTGCAGTCCCCCAATCATCTAGGCACTATCCATGCACTCCTCCAATCACCCAGGCACTACCCATGCACTCATGCAATCACCCAGACATTACTCATGCACTCCTTTAATCACTCAGGCAGTACCCATGCACTCCTTCAATCACCCAGACATTACCCCAGCACTCATGCAATCACCCAGGTACTACTCATGCACTCCTCCAATCACCCAGGCACTACCTATGCACTCATGCTATAACCCAGGCACTACCCTTGCAGTCCTCAAATCACCCAGGCACTACGCAGGCACTCATGCAATCACCCAGTCATTACCCGTACTCTCGTGCAATAACCCAGGCACTACTGTTGCACTCTTCAAATTATCCAGGCACTATCCATGCACTCCAACAATCACCCAGGCAATACCCATGCACTTAAGAAATCATCCAGGCATTACCCATGCACTCATGCAATCATTCAGGCACTATACAAGTAGTCCTGCAATCACTCATGCAGTATCCTTGCACTCATGCAATCACTCAGGTAATTTTTCTATTTTTAACCAGTATATGTGGTTCCGTAAGAACCGTTTTTTTAAAAAGAATTTCAAAACAAAATTGTATTTTCTAACAATTTTTTCTTTTTTTGGGTGTTTTTGACTTTTTTTTTTAAACAAAACAAAATTGAAGACTCCAATAAAACTGTTTGGAAAAAAAAGGAAAAGAAAATTTGGGAGCAGATAAAAAAATTAATTAACACTTACGTGTTTTAATTGCATTGGTAATGACGCTAATGCATTGCTCCCCAATGCAGAGTTTTGCATCACATTTCTTGCAACTAATTGTGGCATCCAGTAGTTCTGGAACGATGTGTGGCCTTGGTGTAGGTGGAAGTCTTTGCGAGGAAGTTGATGGAGCATTTGGGTCTTGTTGTGCCGCTTCATTTCTCTCCCTCTGAAAAACTTCTTTTACGAAATGCAAGGGGTGTATTGTCTCTAAATGTTTTTTCATGGATGACGTTCCACACGAGTACTTTTTGTCTGAACCTCTCGATAGTACTCTTTTGCAGATCTTGCATGTTACTTTTCTTGCATTGACCTTCTTCTCTCCCTCTGGCACAGTGAAGAAGGCCCAAACCACACTTTCTTTTCTGGTTTTAACTGGCTCCACTATATCATCTTCCTCTTCCAGAGGGTCTTGATCAGGGTGACTGGATGCAATTGTTTGAAAAAAAAGTCAACAAACACACTAAAATAGAAAAATGAAGGTAAATACAAGAAGCAGGTCTTGCTGGGAAGACAGACAAATAATAAGAGGAATAAAACAGGTGTTGGATCCTCCCTCTTACAGAATGAAAATGTTTTAAACCAATCAGAAGCTTTCTTTTCAGGTCACATGGAGTCGCGTAGGGTGCGCGCACACGTCGTGCACAAGTCGCGCACCTGTCAAATTTCGTATACATAATTATAAAGTATAAATAGGTGTTTATAAAATATTTTTAAAAGTATATTAGTGAAAGTGTGTATACAAATCTGATATTTTAACTTTGTATAGTGATATTTCACACTTTGAAAATTACGCCGGAGTCGCGACCCCTGCGTGACCCCAGAAATGCGTGCCGGGAAGGGTTGCGCGCCCTACGAGCATAAGTCGCACACTCGTGAAATTTCACACAGTTCATAGTAAAGTAAAAAATACTGTTTATAAATTGTTTTCTAAATTATATTAGTGAAAGTCTTTAACCAAAACTGATAGTTATAATTTCTACAATGATATTTCATACTTTTGAAATTACGCCAAAGTCGCGACTCCAGCGCAACTCCAGAAATGCTCGCCAGCAGGGTTCGCGCACCCTGAATCCGCACACCCATCGAGTAGGTTCGCATAGGGTATGCGACTCCTTTGTAAAAAGAAAAAAAAGAAAAAAAAAGAAAGCATAATATTACAATAAAACAACTTTCACAGTATTAAAAGCATTATTTCAAGAAAATATAAATGTAAGTTGTGCATATAAAAAACAGAGTATATTTTTAGTAGTGTATGATATATATATTTTAAAAGAGTGATTTTAATTGTTGAATAAGTATATTTAAAAAAAAAAATCAAAAATAGTTCCAAACATTTTTAAATAAAAGCAATTCAATAAAACACTTACAAATATTGTAAAAAAAAGGTAAGGTTAGATATAATTTTATACTTAAGAATTACAATTTAAAAAACCTTAGAAATTCACTGAAAAAACCATAGCTTTCAAGGACGTTATAGTTAGAAATTAGCATTTGAAAAACCTTTGAAATTCACTGAAAAAACCACAGGTTTCAGGGACGTTATAGTTAGGCTGACATTTCACTCGTACAAAGCCAGAGAAATTCAGCCGTTATAGTTAGTTGAGCTAACTATAACTCGGCCCCGCAATGCACTGCTGATGAAATCACATATTACATCACTCATGACATGGTCAGTGGCATCACTGATGACATCTCAAATGATATCAATGATGACATCACTGATGACATCATCCACGTGAAAATTTGATGCACCTCCTCAAACTCTAATATAACCTTTGATGCACCCTCTCTAAAATAGAGACTATCATTTTTGAAACCATAGACACATCAATACCAGTTACTACATACTCTCTCACTGATTCCTAGATCTACAGACACATCCACTCATTTACCCATACAGTCACTCATCAATACAGCAATATCATATACACTGATACAGCTATACAGACACTCACACAGTGTCACTCAGCCATAGAGGTACTCAAACACCTACTCAGTCACCCAAATAATCAATCACGCTGCCATTTACTCACCTATACAGTTATACACACACTACGTCACTTATTCATTCAGATACTAACACAGACTTACTCTCTTATATAAGCACTGACACAAGCACACTCTCATCCATACAGCCACTGTCACAATGACTCACTCTTACATATAGTCATTTATATAGTCAAACACTCACATATTCTGTCTTTCAGATATGTAGTTACTCACACATGTACAACTGAGACATCGAAAAATTCACCAACAGGCCTATACACATAGTCACCCACCAATACTGCCCTTCAGAGAAGCACTCTTGAACCCATACACTCAGTGAATCAGTCACTCACACATCTATGCATGGAGTCAAACACCCCACCCACACAGACACTCACACACCCATACAGATACTCAGGCAACAAATCAATAATCCATATAGACACTCATATAGCTACTCACTAACCCATGGAGCCACTTACACACCAGCTGACAGACTGATACAGACATACACACAGTTTAGTCACCAACCCATGCATTCAGTAAGAAACATTGAATCACTCACTAATACAGTCAGTCACGCACCCACTAAATCATCCATTCAGACACTCATACACAAACTCATTGTTCAATAAACCTTAGCATATATATAAATAAAACATATTTAAACTTTACAGAAACACACAGTCACTGGATGATGTCATCAATTATGTCATCAGTGATGTCATTTGAGATGTCATCAGTGATGTCATCAGTGATGTCACTGACCATTTCATGAGTGATGTAATATGTGATGTCATCAGCAGTGCATTGCGGGGGCGCGAGTTATAGTTAGCTCAACTAACTATAACGGCCGAATTTCTCTGGTTTTGTACTAGTGAAATGTCAGCCTAACTATAACGTCCCTGAAACCTGTGATTTTTTCAGTGAATATAGATAGATAGATAGATAGATAGATATGTGTTTGTATACATATATAGATTACTTTTTTGTCATTCAGTATATGTATGAATACATGCATTTAGGGGTCTATGTATATATGTTTATATATGTGTCTGATGTCCTCTGGGATTTAGTTCAGTATTCTAGTGTAGAGTATGTATATACATTATAAAAAAGATGTAATCACTAATTGTATTCTCTTTAATTTATTCACAGGGAGGAGAGGAAGGGACCCTCAACTCCTCATTATGTCAACAAGAGGCAGTTTTGACACAAGGACAGGATCCCCTACGCTTTTCTTCTATATGTCCTGATGTCTACACATTGGGGCAGATTTATCAACCTTTCATTCAGCGCAACACAGTAAGCCACCTTGCGGTGCTGCATGAAAAGGAAAGGGCAGCAATGCACTGTATTTAACATTATACAGTACTGCGCACTTATACGGTGCTGGTGCACTTTTGGCTGTCTAGCGCCAACGGAGGCCCCATTGCATCATGGTGCAAGGGTACCTTCTTTGTAGGCAGTATTGTTTGTATGGAGGAAGGAACACCTTCCTGCACAAAAACAATCCTCAGAGGCTTTTTCCTCTTTCTATGTGTGCTGCAGAATAAAGCACACATAGAAAGAGGAAACAACAAGGAGAAATACACCTCAACTGGGGAGGAGTAGCATTTTGACACATTCCCAGGTCTACCACTAATAGTAAATCTGGGAATGAGCCAAAATCTAAGGGTGGATGCGTGGGAACACCCATGCTCCATCCATTGAACTCCTCTCTGGAGTAGAGTAATGCTAGGCAGCGATTTCCACTGCATTGCGTTACTCTAGATTTATCAAACCATGCAGGGCTCACTAAGGTTTTGCGCCATTACGTAGCACAAGGATAACAAAAAACCTTGATAAACTTGGCCTTAGTTTGACACTTTATTTCACTTATTAATTGGAGGGGACCTATTAACGCAGAAACATTGACATGAGTCACCATGCATATCTGTACTGGTTAGATTTGTTACTTATATACAACATTTTATAGGCACAATGTGTTTATTTATGTATGTATGTAGATATATAACTATATATTTAGATGTATGGTTATTACTCTATGCATTTATATATTAATTTTCACTTACTATTTCCCTTTTGCTCTTTTTTTGTCCGTTCCACCACTCTTTGACTCATACCAAACCTCTCAGACTTCACTGGACCCCCAAACACCCTTTCCCAACTCTTTCTTTCTTTATCCAATGTACCCAACAAACAGGAGAACATGTTTGCCACTACAAATAATAATCCACAATCTTTCCTATACTAATCCACTTCACTTAATCTATCCCTTTCAAAACAATATAGTAAATGCAGGAGATCTCAAGGGCACTAACTTAATACACTTACTACAACTGATCAACACGGAAACAAAAAACACTTTTTACTAATCTGCTAGCTTTTTTACCTCTAACAATGGGTTCCGGATTAGCATGCTACTTACCATAAAGCACTTGAATGCCTCATCGTGGTAGTAAGCACTATATGAATACAATATTGAACAATTCCATTCTAATTCTAAAGAGCTTTTGTTATGACAAATTCTCCCCAATAGATGGAATATAAGTCCACAGCACTCCTTAAAGAGCTTTGAAAAGACCCGCCTGACAACTCTTAACCATCCATGCAGATGAATAAGTATGTGGTTTTGGCACCCATATTAAAACTGCTACTTGAAAAACATAGTGGGGGATATTCACAAGAACTGGCGATAATCATCGGCAACCTAGGCTAACGCAATTTTACATAACGCCGTCCATCACAGAAAAACTAACGCTGCCTAAACGGCGTATTCTCAACAAGCCGGCAACAGGCGATAGTGTCCCGATAACGCGTCAAATGTCCGCGATAAAATTGCCGGGACGCCGATAAAAAAGGAAACCCGAGCGCGAAATAAGGGGCGATGGGCCCAACAGCGATAAAAACTTCAGCGATAAGCAGCGCCAGACCTGCAATTCCCACGTCAGGCGGGAAAAATCACCATAAAAGCTACAAAAACAAAAAAAAAGAGAAATCAAAACCCAAACCCAAACAACTGAGAAGCACCATGGAGGACGCTGGAGCAACCACAGAGCCCAACCAGAACCCCACAAACCCCCTCAGGACAGCCAGGGACCTCGGGGAAGGAGAACGGCAAGGAGAAGAAGAAGAGGAACCCGCGATTCAGTCCGTAGGAAAACAAGATCCTTATCACGGAGGTGATAGAACACCACTAACAACTGTTCATCACCTCCACTGTGTCATTGGCAACCAAAAATGCAATATGGCAGTCCATCTTGGCCAAGTTGAATGCAGTCGGAGTGAAGAAAAGGGAAGTGGACGACTGCAAGAAGCCCTGGAATGATGTGAAGCGCAAAACCAAGCAGAAACTTGCTAACAACCGGAAAGCAGCAATGCAGACTGGAGGTGGGAGTCCAGCGCCACAGCAGGAGCTGGATGAGATGGAGGAAATGGTGTCCACAGTCATCAGTGGGGAGATGGTGGCAGGAGTTGGGGGACCGGACACTGCACAACATGACCTGACCCAACAGCAACAGGGTGAGTAACGACCAGGGACTGGGGGGACGGGGGGAGATGGGCACAACGGCACACATGCACAATTAAGCATAGTACAGTGCAAACCCACAATAACTATGGATCATGTCCCTGATCTCCCTGGCACACTGCAGCACACATAGAAACAGCAAGTAGGCCCTCATCGACAATGTGCCCAGAGGGGGCCCTCCCCACACATCACCAATCTCACAACAAACCCATGCATGTGCAAACCCATGCACATGCACAAGGCTGGCCCTCCACGGGGCAACAATGTAAAGTGGGGTATGCATGGCCATGTACTGGTCCAGCTTCAACACTCCACCGAATGTGACCAAAACATTCTAATTCACACAGATGTGTCATGTCTATTTGCAAGCAAGTATGAAATCATGGATGAATGTAGAGGCAGTGATACCAGAAAAGGGTACTTCTTGGGAACTGATATCAATGCGCATGTCTGACCGTGACCCAGACAGGCATTGAGATGACTGGGAATGTGTGAACTACCTGTGGCCTCAGTGCTCCTAAACAACAATCTCGCAATTTCCCAACTTAGCCCCACGTCAATGTGGGAAATAGGGCTGTGTGTAAAAATGCCTAAGTCCAAGTTATGTGGATGCCACAGCTCGGAGCAATGATTTGTATGAGTGTGCAGCGGTTGGACTCCTGGGATGGTCTGTGCGTAAGTGTGAAGGTCATTCCATGCAAGAGAACTGCGAGCAAGGACCTCTGTGTGTGGGGTGTGTATACGTTGGTCCTTGGTTAGCGCTGTGCGTAGTGTGGGAGTCATCATCAGCTGCTATGGTATCTCTCAGGGGGTGCCAGGCGCATGCAATTCCAAGGTCGGAGGTGCAGATGTGCTACCGCCTCCAGTTCAGACAAAGGAGCTTTCCTCCCTAATGTTAGTTTGCTATCTGCTTGCATTCTGGAAGAGTGATGTGGTTTGGGGGGGGGAGGGATGTCACTGCTTCGCCTTCCGGCACAGTATTCCTGCTGCCTATTTAGCTGGTGTGCATCTCCCATGTTGCTGAGGTGTTCACTGTGCCCCCATCCCCCTTACGTCCATGTTGCTCATGTTGTGGGACTTGAGTCACAGGGTGCATCTCTGCCACAGGGTGGTTCATATCTGACCCCAAATGACACCCGCAATTTCATATCTGACCCCAAATGACACCCGCAATCTCATATCTGACCCCAAATGACACCTGCAATTTCATATCTGACCCCGAATGACACCCTGTTGTCTTATTTGGAACACCAATGACAGCCTTCATGTCATGTATGTGTACACATGTGATACGCAGATGAGTGGGATTACGTACTACATTTGACACCCTGAAATGGCATTCTGAATACGTGACACCCTGAACAGCCTCTCTGTACAGAGGTGACATACCCACCATCTATTTGCCATTTGTGAGATTAGTAGCACTTAATGTTGCATTTACACTTGTCAGAGTGATGTGCTAATGCAGAGGACTGACATGCACACAGGGAATGTGTGTTGCAATGAATTTATTTGCACATGCTGGTCTTGTGGTCATTTTGTACTGTTCCATTATTGCTAAGGACTGTCACAATGTGACGTGCTCATGCGAAGAAAGTGCCAATGATTGTGTCCCTTTGAGCCATTCCTGCTGCAGCTGCAGTGGGGTGTGGTCCACCTGCCTCATCTTCCTCATCACCATCCGGTGCATCTGGCACTTGGATCCATGGGCATTGCTGCGAACACATATGTTGTGCAATACTCAACATGCAATGACCAGCTTGCACACTATTTCTGGGCTGTACAGGAGTCTACCACCTGTGATGTCCAGGCACCTGAAACGTGACTTAGACATGCCAAATGTGCGCTCAACAATGCCCCTGGTGCGTTTGTGGGCCACATTGTACTGCCTCTGGGCCGGGGTGTTCGGGGCTCGGAGGGGTGTCATCATCCACGGGCAGAGTGCATATCCCTGATCACCTGTGAGAGGTAAGTGAGATCAGTGTAAACTGGTGGTTCTGCATGCTGTATTGGCAGACTCACAAGTATTGTGGTGTGTGATTTGTGTGACTTTGGGATTCATGTTTGCAATGTATTGCTTCTGGCAAATGTGCGGGGACAATGTGTGTTACGTAGCCTCACAGCTGCTCCTCCCTCCCCTCGGGCCTATTTACTTGTGTGCGCTGCGCGGTTGCATCACTTGCACTCCTACGGCACACCTTTGTCATGCCTATCTGCGCATGTACGCAAGCCTGACAACAACACTGTAATGTTGGCCGTTGAAGGTGTGCGGCCACGTGTGTGTAGGCCTTGGTAAGGATAGGGCGGACACCGATGTGGAGTTTAGGCCTTGCTGAACTCGCGCTGCGATTGAGGCTAGGCCTTTGGCTCATGCTGCGGCAATGAAGGTACACACACTAGTTGGCATGTATGAGCCAAGACCCCGAGCGCTCCTTCATTTTTCCATTCGGGCGAGCCCGCCCTCCGGGTGCATGCTACTGTCATGTCATGACATGTCATGTGGGTAACACGATCAAGCATAAAACGCTTTGGGTACGAGTGGCGGCTCTCAAAGAGGGCTTCCACTTACACATGTAATACATACTCTCGGCCAGCAGCGCGTGGGACCACACACTGTAGGCAACACTCTGGCTGACGAGGCAGCCAGAAATGCAGTAGCCACTTGTTCAGTAGCAGCAGTCACGAGGTCTATGACAGAAGTCGATACCGACATACTGGCAGCCGTAGCGGCTACCAGAGATGGGACGTAATACCCACAGGGCTTCCCGTCCAAATATGAATACCAATTATCTCCGGAACAAGTTCCGACAGTAACAATTCCTTCCGTTGAGGATCTGCTGATTCCCAACGAGGACCGCAGACATGCGTTGATCACAGCTGCACATGAGGGCATGGCTTCGGCGCACGCCGGTGTATCGGCAACGGTGTCCCTCTTGCAGCCATGTCCTGTTTCCACCCCCACATGGCATTGCTGATAGCTCTCTGTGGCCTTCTGTTCCCACTATGAAAGCAAGCTTCAACAAATTAAGGAGGCTCAAAGCACTGTTATTCCAACATGAGATTGCCTTGACCTCGGCCCGTGAAACATTCGAGCTACAGGTGGCTCGGACATCAAGTGAAATACAACCCCTATTAAATAGCAATCTCCCACTACATTTTGGGGCGTTGATACACCAATTATACAATGTTTCTGACACAGGAGGCCTTGCACCTTTTTTTAAATTGTTGGGCTCAGGTCTTGTGTCCTCATTTGAAGGATATTTATTGTAATTCCGGCTTTTATTCATTCCATTTTTTCCAGCGCTTTTGGTGGGTTGCCGTTGATCCTCTTGCTCGCTGGTGCTGTCCTGGTACTTGTTTTACTACTTCGTAATGGCTGCCCTTCATGTGGTACTCGATCATCCAGTCCAGCTGGAGCTGTACCGTAGCCGATTGCAGGAATTCCTTGGTTGCCTGCCTATGGCTGTTGTGGGTGCTGCCTACAATGTGACTTACAGATACGCATACTTCACATGCGTTCATCCAGTTTTTTGGTGCCGCGACTGTACTTTCTCCTGGGCTTTGGATTTGTGCCTCTCAAACGCCATACGGCCTTGCCCTGATTACGACCTGTTGCTGTGGCCCCTATTGCGTCATGATCAATCATGTGCAACTGGTACCCGCATGCTGATGGCGGCCGTGAATAGAGTGCTGGCACAATGGGACATCTGTGAAGGGGCGTCGCGCCTGCTGCACCACAGCTACATTGAGTACGATACAGGATGTCCGACCATGCTTTTAGAAGCTATGGATTATGATGAGCACGTATGCCCTTTCGAGTTGTTGAATTGGATGTTGTCCCTCCTTGTCTTTGAGGAGAGGAACCGTCTTTTGGAACACCTTGCCTTCCAAGGTTCAACGGATCTCATATGATTCCGATGATTAATGTTCAACAAGACATTTTTATTTTTTTCTTCTTCTCGTATTTTGGCGCTAATCAACCCTATTATGATTTTGATTATATTGAACTTTGCCCCTGCCATGCTCAGTGCTTTGACTCTGCTTGCGACTTGGACCTTGTTTTTTCTATTCTTCTGCAACCTGGCCAGGGGGAGGGTGTCATGTGGATTTAAGGGACCCCGTTGACATCTTTAGGTTAGAATGGGTCCGGAGGCCATGATGCTGCTTTTGTACACAACACTACAGGCTTATTCTGATGCAAGAATGTTTTCGCTGGTCACATGCGAGCCTCTGGCTGCGCTGGTTCCCCGCTTGTTCCTGGAGTTTAGTCTGTGCATCGTGAGCAAGGTCAAACAACACCGTCCCCTGTTATTTTGATCTGGTCAGGCCCTGGCACATAGACGAAACATACCCTGCAGCTGCTGTTTGTGGAACACGCACCTTTTTTTTGATATTGGGAGAATGCATGTTACACGCAGACACACTTGAGGAGTGACTTTTCAAGAATGAGGAGCTGTATGGAGCTGTGATGTAGAGAGACGATCTATGTCTTAGAGGTATGGGGTCTGCTATACAAACCCAGGGATCTTCTATGTTGTCATCTTGGTTTTCCCGTCCATGGGGAGGGAGTGTAGGTTTAATAGTCCTGTCTCCAGAATCAATATACAATGATTTCTCCTATTATTTTGTATGGACTTGCTACAATGCTGACAATGTGTGTATCATGCATTCTAATTTTAGTAGTGGCTCCTATGCTGCATTTCAGAGCACATTAGTTGAAATGAACATTTTAGACTGACTCAGTGACTCTGTCAATCTCTTGTTGTGGATGAGTATGGGAGTCTGAGTGATAAGGAATAATCTGTTACCACGATCCCTGAGTGATCAGGGGTGTGTTGTGTTCTGGGTTGCCTAAACGCCTGTTTCTCTATCTGTGTATAGGGGGGCAGGTGGGACACTATAGCTAGCCGGTCGTGGGCTCGTGGGTACTAAGGCTGTAGGAAGGTGTAGCCCCTATATACTGAAGTCCCGCATTGCTGTGCATAGTTCTGTGTATGTGCAGAATCCCGACAACACTACATTGCAACATTGTCGATTAGGGGCCGGGTGGTGCCGACACCACAACAGGGACACATGCAGGCGTTACTTTGGTGGCCATCCCGGAAGTGAACCACGCCCAGAGCCCAGGGCTGTTTATTCACACTCCTGCGCTGGACTGGCGTATGCCGGCCCAGCCCACTATGCTTACGCTTACAGGGGGGGCGACATAGCTACATGTCCAAGGTCTTCCCCACTGCCTGAGGTGACATGGTTGCGTCCACTGTCCACAATACTACAGACACCAGCAGTATATGTCCACATGGTCATGCCTGTGCCCTGCATACTCAAGACTGTCCAGCACATCACCGCCACACTTGGCATTGTGTACATTCTTATTCATGGGTCCATTGCCTCCTTCGCACATTCCTGGTTCCCACCTCTCCCCACCTTCTGCAATTGTGTGGCAGAGGAGCTATGCCTTTGTGGATGGTTTGTCTACATGTCTGGCCCCTGTTACCACAGTTACTTGTGTTGTCGTGTCTGGTAGGTGGGCATGTTTGTTGGCATGTTGTATGTGATTTTGTTATGTGTGCATTCCCACAGTTGTGAGTTGTATGATTGTGGAGTTGAGGTGTGTGGTGTGTTCCGTTGGTACTTACCAATGAGCAGTGCACTTTCATAGGTGCCATCCTGGAAGCGCTGGTTGATGATGGACTGTCGGAGGATGTGGTGGTCATGCACACTGCCTGGGAAGTTGGCGACAACATTGGTGAACAGTCCCGGGTGGTCCACTATTGCCTGCACATTGATGGGATGCGTGTGCTTTCTGGAGCGGTAATTGTGTGCAGTGTCAGCAGGGGGCACAAGTAGGACATGTCTGCAGTCAATTGCCCCAACACGTGCGGGAAGCCAGCTATGGCGTAGAAGCCTTGCTTGGTCTCCAGCTGTTCCTGCGCAGTGTGGGGGAAGTGAAGGTGCTGGGGTATCAAGCTGATGATGGCATCCAAGACAGGTGTGAGGGACTTTGATAGGGCTGGCTGTGAGACTCCTCCGACTCTGGCAGTTGTTGGTTGGAAAGTACCAGAGGCCAACATGTGCAGCACAGCCAGCAGCTCTGTCTGCGGAGGGATGTTGGTTGTCCGCTGTGTTGGTACCGTCAGCCTGCGGGCAATGTGGGTCAGGATGCGGAGGATGGTTGTCCTTTTGGGCCTGTAGTGGGCAATGACATCCTCTGGCGTTAAGTCTCTGAGGCTGGTGTGTTTTCGGAAGGTCCGCTGTCTTGTTCTGCGCTGCCTCGGTGGCAGTCCGGGGGGGGGTGGTCCTAGGGGTGGTGGCGGTGGGTGTTGTGGCCCTCTTGGGTCTCCAGGCTGCATGATTAGTAGCTCCATGGCATCTGTTGGTCTTCAGATGTGGCTCTGGGCTGGGCTCCCTTTATGCTGCAGGTTTTCGTCCTACTTAAGGCCAGGAATGAGCAGGTCTTAAGTCCCTGCAGCTAACGTGCCTTATCGACTGTTTTTGGACCGCATTGCCGATCTGGCTGGTCGTTGAGAATATCGCAAAGTGGTGTTATCGTGGATTTTTACACGGGAACGCCTACTCTGCATATGATTAGCGTTAGTTGTCGCTGTCAGCCTTGGCGATGTTTTTAGCGGAAGCTATCGCAGGAAAACTGACGATGTGGGCTGTTTGCGCAGGCTTGTGAATGGAGCGATGAGTCTAATGCCACTTTCGTGGAGGTGAAGTGCCGCTAAATCAGCGATGAGTCCTTGAGAATATGCCCCAGTGAGTTTAGCCAGAGGTTCAAAATAGTCGTTGAAGTGGGGGGTAAAGCTAAACTCTGTGTAAGACCACGGTTTAATGACTGAGGAGAAGAGGGAAAAGAGGCAAACATGACCAGCTTGAAAGGAAAGAACTATAGAATGCAAGCGTTGAGCCTGCAGTCCTGACAGCCCTAAGCAGGATGGCATGATCACAGAGGACACCCCGTTAGTCCATTGTGCTTTGGACAGAATAAAAAATATGCATCCTTCCCTTTCTATAAGTTTTTTGCAGGTTTAATTCAGTTTGCAAAATCACACAGTAATAGCAACTGCTCGTTTTTAGGTGTTTTTTGTTTTCTAAAGTGTTTAATTTGAATGATTCTTCATCAGAAAAAATGCTTAAGCAAATTAGTTTATGTTTATTTACATATTCTTTATTGGTTTTGTTGAGCACTCAATAGATATTCAACCATTTTCTGCTGCTGGTACGAAACAGATTTTTGTATCTTGACTTCCTAACAGAACTAAGCAAATATTCAAATCTACAGATCCTTCATAAAGAATAGCAAATTATGAACCAGTCATCAGAAGAGAAATACGCTAATTGTCAGGACACAGCAGGAAACAGACTGCAACCAAGCACTTTCTTGAGATATCAGGGCGCCGTTATCAGAGCATGGATATCAGATTGGCAAACTCTGCCCAATAGTAAGGCAACACCTTTTGCTGTATAAACAGCAGTCATCCCATAAATTGTTTGAAGAACCATGCACAGGATATCAAACCACATTTTTTGAAAATATTTACAAAAAAACTGAAAGTAACTGTACAGTTTCAAAAAGTCTGTCCATGTTTACCTTGAAATAAAATGGCCATTTGCCTATATTGGGGGTGAAAAGGAAATGTCAGAAAATAAAGTACAAATATTCAGGATACTAATACACAACACATTTTTGACAATAATAAATAACTGAGAAAATATGAAAAGGATAGTAAGTTGTATAGGGATGTAGATAGTAGGCTCTATAGCAATTACTAACTGGCTTAATGTGTCACATGTTCCAAGACCTAGGATTCAATTACCTGTTCTCAGGCTGACTGTCAAGCTACTTAGCTGCTAAAGACCGAGCTTCTGCCTACCCTACCTAGATTTTTCTAGTGTCTCTGTTTTAAATTTTCATCAAAAGTGCATTTTCTGACTTGGCGGAAGATTGTTTTGTGAAAATGCTCAATGCCAACCAATCTGCCATGATATGCGGCACTTCAAAGCTTTCTTTTTGAAAAATAAAAATTCACTAGCCCCAATGTGCTGGGACTCTTCCTGTTGTGTGGGGGACATTGATTTGCTTCCAGACCGAGACCACCATATGATGCATGGAAGTCCAAGGAAGGAAACAACAGTGTTAATGGGCAGGAAGTAGAGAAGTTAGACTCAATCACATTGGAGTCCATTAATTTGTTTCTTTACTTATAGGTTTATGAAGCACAGAATAACTTTTTATATATGCCTCAGTGCTCCATTTCAAACAGTTCCTAATAGGCCAATGTAGCAATTCAGCATGCCTCCTGTGCTTGAGCATCAAGAGTTGCTACATGGTGACTCTTGCTAACGTTTTTCAGTAGACTCCGCAAGGGAGGTGTGGTTACTGCCACAGGATACTCTGGCCCCTTGTCAAGGATGTTTTATTTTTTATTTTTTAACAAATCTTTTTATTGAACATAATAAAAACAAAGTGCAGTGTGCAGTACGGCAGCCAAAGAGAATGGTTGACAAAGACATCATGTAATACAGTTCCATGTCATGAACAAACAATTCACTAGATCGCCGGACTTACATTACTAAACGGTCTTTTACAAGAGTTCTTGCACCAGCTGGTGGCCGGTCCGCTCCCCACCTATACCCCCCTCCCATTACTTTACAGATCCCTATAGGCGATCCATTGATGCCACACTTTCTCCCATTTCTTGGGGCAGCCCCTGCTTTCATATACAAATGTTTTCGCTGTACAGCACCAGTCCAAGTCA
The DNA here is from genome assembly GCA_963921515.1 of Calotriton arnoldi. Classification (NCBI taxonomy): domain Eukaryota; kingdom Metazoa; phylum Chordata; class Amphibia; order Caudata; family Salamandridae; genus Calotriton; species Calotriton arnoldi. The sequence goes on along the minus strand of CAWUFW010006929.1, from coordinate 49,965 downwards.
GTCTTCCACTGATCCACGCTCGGCGGCAGGACCGCCCTCCACGCCCGGGCAATATTTCTCTTGGCCACCATTGCAGCCACCATTAGCCAGATTTTCTGGTATTTCGGCCATGTTTGCTCCCCCGATACACACAGTATGTGCCACCTGGCATCTATAGGAATTTCTTGTCCCAGGACCTCTGACATGACCCGTGCTACCTTCACCCAGTAACGGTGTATGAGAGGGCATTTCCATAGGATATGAAAGAAGGTACCTGTACTGCCACAGCCCCGGATACATGCATCTGTGTGTATGCATCCCAGTTTATACATGAGTCCACTAGTGGAGTAGGACCTGTGGAGGATCCGCAGTTGTACTAGCCTAAATCTTGCCCTAATTGCCACTTCCCTCGGGCTTTGCACGGCCTCCACCCAATCATCATCTTCTAGTAACCCGGTCTCCCAGGCCTCTCTCAGTGCCCCTAAGGGGTCGGGCAAATTATTAACAATCTTCTTATATGTTAGGGATAATGCCTTTTCGGGGATGGGATCCAATAGAAGCCGATCCTCCAAGGGGCTGTACTCCGGGTTACGTCCCCCCTCAAGGATATGTGTGCGAAGTGCGTGCCCTAGTTGCATGTATTTATATTGCTTTGTTTCCGCAAGTTGGAACCCAGACTGTAGGTTTTCGAACGATATAATCGCCGGGCCCCGCCATACATCCCCTAAGTGGGCAATGTCCAGTAGTTTCCATTTACCAATGCCCTGCAATTTCCCGACCTCCTCTAGCATATCACTGTCCCACAGTGGGGTACGGTCCGTCAGCCGGTTGTCCCACCCAAGAAATTTGTTAGCCCCTTTCCAAGCATCCAACACTGCTTTTGTATGGGGGGGCAAGGACTTTCCAGCACGTTTACAATACAAGGCGGCCGGGTAGCTACAAGTGCCCATCACCAGGTGATCAACCCGAAATGCCGGGTCGTCCCGGTCACCAAAAACCCAGTCATTTATTACTAACAATTGTGATGTCCAATAGTATTTCCGAAGATCAGGGATGGCCAGGCCCCCTTCGTATACGCCACGCTGTAATTTGGCTAATGCTATTCTTGGACCCCTCCGATCCCACAGTAGCTTCCGCAGTTCACTATCAACCTCTTTGAAGAAGCCATCCAGTATCTTATACGGGGTGTTCTGGAGTATGTAGAGCAGTCGTGGTAGCGACATCATTATAAACAGGACGGCTCTCCCCATCAGGGAGATCGGCAACGTCCTCCAGTGCGCCACGCCCCTTTTCAGGCATTCAAGTTGGGGTAATAGTTTCCGAGCAATGAATTCTGCCTCTGTCTAAGTTACCATGATACCCAGGTATTTAAAATGGTCATGCACCTGAAGCTGGATCCCCTCAGGGGGAGCGGGCGGCGGGCCACCCGAGAGCATAAATAGAAGGGATTTGTCCCAGTTAATTCGATACCCCGAATATCCCCTGAATAGGTGAAAGATTTGTAGGAGCCTGCTGATTGTAAAGTGGGGGCTGGTCGCATACAGGAGGACATCGTCGGCGTATAGGGAGATCTTTTCTTCCCACAACCCATTCCCCTGTGCAAGGTGAAGGGGCGGGAAACGGAGCCATTCATAAGCACTCTGGCCGAAGGGCGGCTATAAAGCAGCTTGATCCACGATTGAAATCGGGGGCCGAATCCAAATCTATCCAAGACAGCGAACAAGTAGTGCCACTCAATGCTGTCGAACGGCATACTCGCGTCTAAGGACAGCAGTGCAGCGTCCTCAGTTGGGCGGGACCCAGTCAGGTGCATCACGCCGTACAAGCGGCGTAGGTTTAGTCTGGTGCTCCGGTGTGGCATAAAGCCGGACTGATCGGGGTGTATTAAGAATGTTCACCATTGCCTTAGTGAGGACCTTGACTTCCATGTTCAGTAAAGATATGGGCCTATAGGAACTGCAGTGATTTGGCGGCTTGCCCGCCTTCGGTATAACCACTATGATGGCTGTACATTGATCAACAGGCAAACAGCCCGCGTCCCCGGCCTCCTCAAACATGGACAGGATGTACAGCGCCACCACCCTTGTCATGTTTTTGAACAACTCCGCTGGCAGACTTTTTGGCTCGGGGCCTTCCCGGACTGCAAGTCTTGAATTGCCCCCTCAATTTCCTCGATCGTAAGATCGTTATCTATACTTTCCCTGTCTTCTTTGGACAGCGTAGGCAGTCGGACATCAGCCAGCAATTCTCGGCATTCGGTCTCTGTTCTAGTGGGGTTTGAGGCATAAACCTCCTCGCAGTACTCCGCGAATGCTTCTGCTATCCCCACCCCAGTTCTCTGTACCGTCCCCCGTGAGTCATGAATCTCTGCTACCCAATTACGTTCTCTGTCCCTTTTTTCTAGCCAGGCGATCATCTTGTTGGCCTTATCGCCAAGGTCATATACCCGCCGCTGTGTTGCTAGGGTAGCTACTCTTGCATATTGATCTGCTAGGCTCTTTATCTCATATCTTTTAAGTTCGAGCTGGTGGAAGAGTGGGGGGTCTGTCACCTCTCCGGCCAGGATTCTGGCTTCTAGAGTGGCAACCTCAGCCTCCAGTGCATCTCATTGGATCCTTTTTTCTTTTTTACAGCCCCCTAGGTGGGCTTGTATGTGTCCCCGTATCACTGGTTTGAACGCCTCCGATAGGGTACACGCCGAATCTACAGAGCCTTCATTTTCCTGAAAGTATAGTTTTGCCCGCTCCCTCGTTTGATCTGTCAAGTCCTTGTTCGTAAAGACCCAATTGTTTATTCTGGGTGGCAATACAGTGGTCCGTATAGGGCCCTGGAGAGTTGCCTCCACCGGTGAATGGTCTGAGATCCCCCGCGATTTAATGCAAGCACTGCGGAACCAGCCCTCAGTGCCCCGAAGAGTCAGGATATGGTCAATGCGGGAGTAGCTGCCATGTACCGCCGAGTAAAAGGTGTATTGTTGCTCATGGAGATTGTGAGAGCGCCACACATCCGTCAAGCCCATGGCCTCTACAAAGGCACGCAGCGGCTCCACCCCTTTCCCTCTTGCTGCCTTGGTTACCCTGTCTCTCTCTGGATCCATTGTGGAGTTTATGTCCCCACCCTAGTATTAAGACACCCGGGGGAAGGTCCACCAGCAGAGCCCCCAGGGCCGACAATGCTTCAGTATGTAGCGCTGGCGTTATATAGCCCAATATTATGTTCAGCGTTTGGTTCTCCCACCTCCCTGTAAGCGCCACATACCTCCCTAAAGGGTCATGCCAGATATTCCCCACCACCAATGGGAGGCCAGTCCTAACTAGAATCCCCACCCCTCTTGAACCCATTGTATAACCAGAGTGCGCAATTAACTTGTACCCATTTCTATCTAGGGCCTTGTACCGATTGCCTTTAAGGTGCGTTTTCCTGTAATAATACCAGGTCTGGGGCATGTCTATGAAGATATTGTAGAACCACAGTACGTTTGATACGATTACCCAAACCATTGACGTTCCAGGATAGAACTGTAAGGTTACTGAAGCGGTGGTGTTCCCCCTGGGTCGTCATATATATACTCGGTCTTCCATTTGGGAGGAAACTGCCCCATGCCGCGCTTTTAATTGTCATCCATATCGACAGAGCCCCAGAGTACTGCATAAAGTCTGCACAACAGTGTTTGGTAAACACAAAAAGAACATTCCCAACATGATTAGAATAACCACCCATACCCCAATCCCCTCTACCCCCCTCCCTGCTACCCTGCCGGCGGGGGAAACAACCACCCACCTCCCCAACTCGCAGAGTGCCTGTCGCCCTGAACTGTATAACTACTTAGGGGGCTGGTAGGTGCCAAACAGAGCGACACCCCGCTCCCGACTTCCCGCACCCCCCAAACAAATGTGTCTATTCTAGTGTAGTCCTGCCAGCCATGAGTCTGGCTACCTGCCATTGATAGGTCCCGGTGGGCATAGGCTTTGCGCATACAGTCTCGTCCTCCCCTCGATATAGGGGTAGCTCCCTTCTTATTTCTGGGCGCAAGGTTTACAATGCCACTTTACATGTCCAAGCCGGATCTTACGCTCCCCGCAGTCCGAAGTTTGCCGCTCGAGTTCAGCTGCACCCCCCTGCCGGCTGTTTACAAGGCCTTGCCGTCTCTCACATGGAGGAGTGCAGCCCAGTGTACGCCAGCCCTCCAGCCACTCCCAGGCCTTTTCAGCTGTACCGAAGTACCACGTCTTCCCCTCAGCGACCACTCTCAGCTTCGCAGGGAACAGCATGGAGTCTTTATTACGCAGCTCTCTTTTTTAACCTTCGAAGGTGCGCCGCTGTCGTTGGACCTGCAAGGTGAAGTCAGGAAAGAAGAGTATCACTGCATTTTCATGATGTAGGTCTCCTCACGCTCGTGCTGTCTGCAGGATTGCGTCTCTGTACCGATAGTTGAGGAGCCGCGCTATAATTGTTCTGGGTGGAGCTCCAGGTTTTGGTTTTGGTTTAGGGACGGGCGCCCTATGTGAACGTTCGATAGTGAAGTGCGCAGAGAGTCTCAGGGGCTTCAGGTGGTTGAGGATAAGATCCTCCAAGAACAAGTCAACACGAATGTTGTTCCTCCGTGCTCGTCCCTCCTGGTCTTCGAGCTTGGCCGCCATCAATTCTTGTTGTTTCGTGAGGTCTGAACTCTTTCCTCAAGGCTTTTCGTACTGGTCTGTAGGTGCGCCACATCTTTCTCTGTAGCTGCCACTTTGTCGGCCATCTTGTGTAGGTCGGCTCGCAGGAGGGTCACTTCCACTGTTACGGCATCCAATTTGGGTTCAATCGAGCCCTTGAGATCCGCGATTGCCGACATTATTGCGCCCAAGGATGGTTCTGGAGTATTCTCCGACTGCTGCTCCTGGGCAGTAGCCACCAGTTTAGGAATTGTGTATTTGTCCATTTTATTTGTTTGCATCCCGGGCTGCCCCTTAGGCTTCATCTGAGGGTCTCATGTCATCGCCATTATTTCACTGGCAGGTATACCGGCGTTGGGCACAGGAATGACTCCTGTCTCAGCCTACGCTCTCCCTCCATAGGCCCGTGCCTTTACCACGTCTTAGCACTCAGAGGAGTCCAGATCCAATGTGCGAGTGTTTCCTTGTCGTCTTCTGCAGTCTCTGCGCTGCTTCAGTCACCTATCGTTTGTGGGGGCCCCGGGGTCCACAAGGGTATGTTCATCCACTCTCCCTCTGTGGGGCAGTAACTTACCCCCTCCCCCAGCGCCTTGAGACCCTCCCGGGTGAGTAGCGCGCTCTATAAATGCCGTGATTGATTGATTGATTGATTGGGGTACTGGTCACCCTATTTTCTGGCTGGGTAGGAGAGTTCCAGGGCCGTAGGTGCACACTTCTAGGCCCACAACACTGGTTAAGCTTCTCTTGGGCTCTTCCCATTATGTGCCAGCATTCCTACCACTCGGCCGGGCAGTCCACATACCTCTACCGTTGGGGATAGCCGCTTGAGGAATTATGGCGGTTCGGCGATGGCCCGATGGCCTGGGGGCGCAATCAATCTTCCAGCCCCCACTGGTGAAATGCGCAGGTACCGCAGCGCTGCCTATGCACGCTGCTCCAGGCACCGGGGCACTCCGCCGGGCTAACAGTACCTCCGGCAGGCCCCGCGGTCGGAACCTCTGGATCGGGATCGCCACCTCACCGAGGTCCAACCACACCCCAGGCCACCGATCAATATAGAGGCGTACCTCGCTCCGGAGCCGTATATGGAGGCCGGGTACACGACCCCCGCTCCAGCCACGTCAGCACGCCTGCGGGCTTTTCCCAGGCCTCCGCCCCTCGACGGAGATGATGGATCGTCGGCAGCTTCTCCGGGCCCTCACTTCAGCCCCCGCTCGGCACTCGGGGGCCCTCAGCACCACTGCGTTTCAAGCCGCTGACAGGATCGGATCAATTGACGGATTTACGGGGGGTTCTCAGAGTCGGTGAACGGAGCTCTGCTAAGGCACCGCCATCTTGTTCGGCTCCTTGGCCATGCCCCCCCTTGTCAAGGATGTTTGCCTTTTCTAGGAAGGCATTATTCTGCAAAATGTGAGTTTTCAAAAGTTTACAAAATGTCAGATGAGAAGTGGATCTCTGAAGACTGTACAGTACAGCACACATTCAAAGTTTTTAAATGTTTGATGAAAAGTAAACTCTAAAAATACCCTTACCACTCTATACCCTTACCCACCCCATAACCCTAAAAACACCCTTACAACCCTGTGCCCCTACCCACTTCTAAACCCTAAAGATACCCTTACCATCCTATCATATAGCTTTACCCACCCCTAAACCTTAAAATCACACTTTCCACCCTATATCCTTAGCCACCCCTAAGCTCTAAAACCACCCTTACCACCTATACTACCCATAAACCCTCAAAACACCCTTACCACTTAATACACTTACCTACCCCAAACCATAAAACACCCTTACCACCCTATATCCTTAACCTACCCCTAAACCCAAAAACACCTTTATTACCCACTCCCCTTACCCACCCCTAAACGCTAAAAACACTCTTGCCACCCTATGCCCCTATCCACCTCTAAACCCTAAAAACACCCTTAACACCCTATACCTTTACCCACCACTAAACCATATAAAACACCCTTACCACCCTATTCCCTTAAGTCCTAAAACCACTCTTACTACCCTATACCCTTACCTACTCCTAAACCCAAAAAATACCCTTACCACTCAATACCCTCACCAATCCCTAAACCCTAAAATTACCCTTACCACCCTAACCCCCTACCCACCCTAAACCCTAAAACACCCTTACCCCCAATACCCGCACCCACACCAAAACCCTCATAACATCCTTATAACCCTATGCCCCCACCCATCCCATCCCCAAACCCTAATAACACCTACACCACGCAATACCCTTACCCACACCTAGACCCTAAAAGCACCCTTACCAATGTAAGCCCTTACCCACCCCTAAACCATAAAAACACCCATACCACTGTATGCTGTTAGCCACCCCAAACCCTAAAAACACTCTTAGCACCGTACACTATTAGCCACCCCTAAACCCTAAAAATACCCTTACCACCAATGCCCTTACCCACTCTAAACCCTAGAAATACCCTTACCCCTTATGCCCTTAAGCCACCCCTAAACCCATAAAACAACCCTTACTACCCACTACCCTTCCCACCCCTAAACCGTAAATATACCCTTACCACCCAAAACCCTCATCCACCCCTAAACCTTCAAAAATCCTTATCACCATATGCCCACACCCACCCCAAAACCATAAAATACCCTTACCAACCTATACACTTAACCACCCCAAAACCCTAAAAACACCCTTACCACCCTTTACCCTTACCCACCCCTAAACCCTAAGAACAACCTCGCCACCCAATACCTTTACACACCTCTAAACCCTAAACCCTAAATTATAATCTCCATTTGCAATGAAATTATTCATGAGAAAACTGCATGGTGGCGGCACAAATTATAATTACTGTAGGGCACAAGTTATAGTTACACTGAGATAACCATAACTATAACTGGTGAATTTCTATGATTTTTGGAGTTTAAAACATTATGTTAATACTGAAGATTTCACTGTTTTCACCTAACAATAATAATATTACTTGAAGGTTTTTTTTCAGTGAATTTATAGGGTTTCTTTTAATGTATAGTAATTTTTTTTACCATATGTAAATCCAATGCTGCAACTCGGCCGGCTTCCAAACCCCCCACCCGCAGGCAGCCAACCACGCTGCACACAGCCTTTGGCTGTGTGTGGCGAGAGGTTGGCCAAAGATCTGGCCTATGGCCAGGCCCTATGACCAACACCCCATGCAATCAACGTGCTGCCAGGCCCGGTGGCCATCCCAGCTGGTGGCAGCCAACCGCACACTGACCACGGCCTTTGGCTGTGTGCTATGAGAGGTTGGCTGCAGAGCCTGGCCATAGACCAGGCCCTGTGACCAACCTCCCCGCAGGTTGCCAACCCCATGATTTGGCTGTGTGCAGTGGTGGGGGGGTTGGCCACAGGGCCCGGCCTTCGACCAGGCCCTGTGGCCAACCCACCTGAAGCTAACACACCTGCAGATCGCCAACCCCACACCAGCTTTTGGTGTGCACGGCATAGGCGCCCCCATCCCCCGGAGCTAAAACATATATATTAAGGGGAGGGGGCATGCAGCTCCCCTCCCAAGCCTCATTGAAATAAAAATGAAATACCAGCATTTGTACAGTGCACAGCTACCTCCGGAGAGGTGTCCCGGCGAGCTATTGCCCAGAGTCACATGGTGCTGGGCTAACCTGCCGCCGGCACAAGGGATCGAACCATGAACCCTGGCCGCTGCGCCACACCTCTTCCACTAGGCCCTTCATTAGCCCCCAGGGAACCCTATCCCTGGTGCCAAATTCCATTGAAAAGGGGAGGGGTCATGTGGCCCCCTCCCGAGCTTATTGTGGTCCCAGTGATCACCCGGGGCACCTACCAAACAACACTTTGATTAAGGGTCAACTAAAAAGGGGAGGTTAACATGGAGCCCTCCTCCCTGAGCCTTCATAGGCTGTGGGGATCCCATCACCTGGGGCCATATGGCATTTAGGAGGGAAGGGGCACCAGGTGGCCTCCCTCCCCGAGCCACATTAGGCCCCCTAGGATCCAATCCCTGGTGGCCAAATTCAATAAAAAAATGGGAGGGGCCACAGGGTCATCTCCCGCAGCCTTATTAGGCTGAAGGACCCCATCCCCTGTGTTCTCTTTCCCTGCTTGCAGGAGTGCAGGCAGGTTAACAGAACACAAGTCTGCTCCCAGACAGTGGGAGACTTTCTAAATCTCGATTTGGGTGGGAGCAGACATGCATGTTTACTACTGTCTGGCAGGAGATTTAAAAGGTCTCCTGCCAGGCAGGAGCAAACATTTGTTTCCCTGCCCATGCTGGCAAGGAAACTACTGTATCCTGGGGTGGGCTCCCTGTCACACAGTAACTGAGCCAGGGTGGGTCTCTGAGGCCTATAAAGGCTCACGAAAGTGGGTACACAGCCCGCTCCTGTTTAATTACTTCCCACTCTGTGACGAGTGAGGGAATGCTGCTAAGGCCAGCCAATAAGAGAAGGCAGCAGTCCAAACCTTCCTGAGACCTCTGAGGCTTCCCTCCTGCAGGGCTGCAGTGAAGGTAACTTTTATGTGTTTTGATGTTTGGCATGCATGCATGTGTGTATGTAAGAATGTTTGCATATATGTGTATTTGTGAATGATTTGTGAATGGGTGTGACCCCCGCCCTGCTAAAATTACTGGTCACCATTATATATATATATATATATATATATATATATATATTTTTTCTTTTTTTGTTTTTCTGCAATGTGATCCTTTGACCCAGGGCGCTCGTCAGCGGGTGCTCTGCGTAGGGGCCGGATCCTGGCCCAGAACCATCAATTATAAAACAAAGGACGCGGCACTCAAAGCTTGGATTTAGCTTAATTTAATTCAAGTTCAGTTCAGCACTCAGACCAACGCGTTTCAGCCTTCTCGGCCTTGATCACGTGATTTTTGTTTTTTACAAAGTTTGAGGTTTGCAAGGGATTTTGGGTTAAAGAACGTGGTGGGAGCCACACAAGGCACCCCATCTTGGATTCCCCTGGGTGTCTAGTGTTCAAAAATGTATACGTTTGCTAGGTTTCCCTAGGTGCCGGCAGAGCTGTACAGCTAGGCACTTTGCCAAGGAAGGGTCAGTTTTCACTGTAAAAATGTGGTGTGTCCACGTTGCGGTTTGGGCCGTTTCCTGTCGCGGGAACTAGGCCTACCCACACAAGTGAGGTATCATTTTTATTGGAAGATTTTGGGAAATGCGGGGTTGGTGGAAGTTTGTGGATCTGCGCTGATTCCAGAACTTTCCATCACAGAAATGTGAGTAAAATGTGTTTTTTTTTTACAAAGTTTGAGGTTTGCAAGGGATTCTGGGTAACAGAACCGAGTGAGAGCCACACAATTCACCACATCCTTTATTCCCCTATGGGTGTCTAGTTTTCAAAAATGTATAGGTTTTCTAGGTTTCCTTGGGTGCTAGCTGCGTTAGGACCCAAAATCCACAGGTAGGCACATTCCGAAAAAAAGTCTGGGCCTAGTGGGCTTTCTGCTGCCCTGGGAGGTGGGAAATCGGGGGCAATTGCCCCGATATGTCCCCAAAGGGGGGCAGAAAGACTGTGGCTATTTTTTTTGGGTGGGTGGGAACATTGGGATGCCCATTCTGGGCAGCCCCCACCCCTATGTATAAAAAAGCCAGCATAATCCCTGGTGCCTAGTGGGCTCTCTGCCCCCCCCGGGGGGCAGATCAGGGGCTACTGCCCCATATGCCTCCTGGGGGGGGCAGAAAGACTGTGGCATCCTTTTTGGGGGGTGGGGGCATTGGCATACCCATTCTGGGCAGCCCCCACCCCTGAATTTTGAAAACAATATACCCCTGGTGCCTAGTGGGATTCTGCCCCCCTGGGGGGCAGATAAGGGGCTATTTCCCCATCTGCCTCCGGGGGGCATAAAGACTGTGGTAATTTTTTGAGGTTGGGGGCATTGGCATGCCCATTCTGGGCAGCCCCCACCCTGAACTTTGAGGGAATTAAATCCCTGGTGCCTAGGGGTCTTTCTGCCCCCCCCCGGGGGGCAGATAAGGGGCTACTGCCCCATCTGCCTACCGGGAGGGGGCAGAAAGACTGTAGCATTTTTTTGGGGTGGGGGCATTGGCATGCCAATTCTGGGCAGCCCCCACCCCTAAGTATATAAAAAAAAATCCCTGGTGCCCCTGGTGTCGTGTAGTTTCTATATTACCCATACAGGACCTGCGCGTTCGGATAACATAAACTGTGGGTTTGGTGGCAGACGGATTCTGAGCACCCCCACTGAGAATTTTAGCCTGTTTGTATAAGCTATCTCACAGTGCCACTAGTGTCTCCTCTTATCAGGGAGAGAATAGTTTCTGTCAACCTTAGAACATGACAACCCTGATCCCTCAGGATCATGGAAACAATGTACTACTTTTCGCTCAGTCACTCGTGCTCACTTATCTTGTCTCAGAGATACACAGAATAAACAGCCTGGGCGTTTCAATAAGGGTTTATTGAACAGTTGTTATTCTTGTGTAGAATATATGAGCTGCAACAACCTTTAGACAGTAGCAGAGATATATGATTAGCAGTACTATGAATATAAATGGATAGCACAGTTCTACCATCTTGCACTACGCATGAATAAATACATGAACATAAAATGCATTGATAAAAGAAAGCGCATACTCATACAATGCCTATCTAGATGTACCTAAGTGTACCTAGTATGTGAGTAGGTGTGAAGCCAAGAATCCCTCTAGGACTTAGTCGAACCCCATTACCTGAAGTGAGAATGTAGGAGCCCCTCTTGGTCTCGAGCTGGACACCCCGCGAGGGATGTTCAGACCACTGTCAGCTGGAGCGTCTGCATGCAGGAGCCTCAGCGTCTCTGGTCAGTGTGTCGGCCTGGAAGTCTCAGTTCCCTCTGCCTAACACTAGCAAGAGGTGCTATATTTATACAAAAAGTATCTAGGGCTCCTTTGTCCCTCATTGCTTGTATAAGCCATTGTTGGATTTGAGGATGACGTATGGGATGCACTGTGTACGTAGATGTGGGGAGGAAGGTGGTGTAGCCCCAGCCTGGTTTCCAAGAACCCTTATGAATATCCATTCATACTGTGTGAGTCTATTGATGGAGTTATAGGACTCTATTGTTCAGGAGACACCCTCCTTCTGCACCCAGGACTAGAACTAGGTAAAGGTTCAATCCTAAAAAGGCTTGTTACAGTGTAGTGTAGGGGAGGTAATGTAGGTGAAGGGATATGATGTTACTCGGGCCTATATTAGGGTACCTATATGAAACATAATACTGGAAGCAGATCAGGGGCTACTGCCCCCATCTGCCTCCTGGGGAAGGGCAGAAAGACTGTGGCATTTTTTTTGGGGGGTGGGGGCATTGGCATGCCTATTCTGGGCAGCCCCCGCCTCGAGCTTTGGAGAAAAAAAATACCTGGTGCCTAGTGGGCTTTCTGCACCCCCGGGGGGGCAGATAAGGAGCTATTGCCCCATCTGCCTCCCAGGGGGGGCAAAAAGACTGCAAAAAATGTTTTGGGGTGGGGGCGTTGGCATGCCCATTTTGGGCAGCCCCCACCCCTACGTATACATAAAAAGAAAATCCCTGGGGCCTAGTGGGCTTTCTGCCCCCCCGGGGGGCAGATCAGGGACTATTGCCCCCATCTGCCTCTTGGGGGGGCAGAAAGTCGTATTCCTTCTTTGGGGGGTAGGGTGGGGGCATTGGCATGCCCATTCTGGGCAGCCCCCACCCCTGGCCCATAAAAGAAAATCTCTGGCATCTAGGGTGCTTTCTGCCTCCCCGGGGGGGAAGATAGGCTGTCTGGCAAAATTGTATGGGGGGAGCAAAGACCCTTGCCCAAGGGGCTGCTCCCCTCTCCCTGGTGGCTAGTGGGTGGATCCCTGCTTGGGAGGGCTGAGATAGCCCCACAAGCACTGAAACTGTGAAACTGGAACTAAGTTTCAGTTTCGTTTTCATTGTAATGACGACAGCGTGCCATGCGCGCGATCGTCATTGCAATGAAAACCCTAACCATACTTTGGGAGGTTGGGGAAGCTCTTCCCCACCCCCCAAAGCAAAAAAAAAAAGGGAAATCCCTCTGCTGTTTACAGCAGAGGAATTTTTTGAAAGTGTGCTCATGACGTCATGAGCAACTTGAACCATTCCGTAATGAGCATGGAAGGGGTTAAAAATAATAACAATACTAATAATAATTATCCGCATAATAATAATAACCGTAATAGTGATTATCATTATTATCATTATTATTATTTTTAAATAATAACAATAATAGTAATACATACTATTGCAATTATTATTGTGATGCTGATTATTATTATTAATATTGTTATTATTTTTCTTTTCTTTTCGTATCATTATTATTGTTATTTTTATTATTATTTTTAATAGTAATAAGAAGAAGAATACTAATCATAATGATAATAATCATAATAGTTATTATTACTATTATTGTTGTAATGGGTATTGTTATTATTATTATTATTATTATTAGTAGTATTATTAATATTATTATATGGATTTCTTTCTTAGTGTTATTGTAAGTAATGGGAGTATTATTTGAGGGGGTGAGAACCCACCTCAAATAATAATCACAATCCTTATCAGGATAAACCACCAAACTCACTAGATAAACCTGTGCTTAACCTTGTGGTAGATTGGCACAAAAGCAGTCAGGCTTAACGTAGAGGCAAAGTGTAAAGTGTTTATGCAGCACTCAAACAGTAGTAAAGTGAAAAGACAACACAAGAAAAATACCAAACCTATTTAGAGAATAGAGTAAATTTCATTAAATTAAATAAAAAAATCCAATCTGTGGAACTAGAGTTGTGAATTTTTTAATGTTTAGGTAAAAATAGTGCCAATAGATGAAGAGCCAACTGTGGGTATCTTGTCACGCCAGCCCGGGACAAAGTCACAAGTTCAGGCAGACCATAATGGAATATTGGTTTCAGTGAAACCTTCCGTTAAGCAAGGGAAAGTACATTCTGACTCCAGCCTAGGATCCAGGACCTCAGGGACACCACTTGGGGGACAGGACTCACTCCCACAGAGGCCAGAAGAGGGAACCAGGTCAGTCCCAGTTGGGTCTAGTCAGCTGGGAAGGAAAGGCCTATGCAAGCTTGTTGTGCCCCTGTAGCTTAAACATTCACTTCTGGGGTCCTGGGTTCCTGGGCAGTCCTTCTTCTGAGTTTTCACAGGTCTAGGAGTGTTCTGATTTCAGGTTCTGGGGATGCTACATTTATGCCCAGTGCCAGTCTGTGGTTGAGGAAAACCTCTGTGTCTAACTTTAACATTGATTCTAGTCAGTTCTTCTCTTTCTCCCAGGTTTAGCTTTACCCTGGCTAGTGAAACAAAGAGCAGGCAGGCTAAGGCCTGAGCTGCATCTGCCAGTGACAGAATAGGTTTCAGGAAGGGCTGGGTAGAGCTGCCAGGCTACCATTTGAAGTGTAAACATGGCAGGGGCCAACACCACCACAGGAAATCCATTAACAGTCAAGTGATTTTGAATACAGGCAAAAAGGCACATTTGGCTCAGTCAGGCAAATGTTAACTTTTTTTTGTATACTTTAGTATGTCGCCCTATGCCGGACGAATATGCCCAGACCTAGGTCCCATGCAAACGGTGTCACTGGAATCAAGCTATACCTGGCTGATGAGCCCATAACAAGGGCTAAACCAGCCCTGGGGTGCTTGTGTTCCGGTTCAGGGAGGGCCTGGCTTGGCTTGGCAGTTTGGGCTGGACTGCCCCAGTTGGAGCAGGGTCAAGACTGATTTACATATAGCTGGGTCCAAACTGAGGTGACATGGTGTGCAAAATAATAGTGGGCTGGGATGCAGCCCAAGTAATTATCAGTGGCTGAGATTAATTCAAGCATTCCCTACTTCACTTTTTGTATACTTTAAACTTTCTAAAAGTAGTATTTTTAAGATAGTAATTTAAGCTCATACTTAGCCATCTGGTTGGATTTTGAATTCCTATTCCATTGAGTCTTTGAATAATTTGTCTAGCTAGTCTCAAACTGTAGTTATTATTTATAAAGTGTTATTATGTAACCCAGTGCTTGGGGCACATGGCTTTATTGGCCACAATGGCTGTCACATAATCAGAGCTCTCACGGTCTGATATTCTCTTATCTGCATATTCCTCTATCCAGCAGGGCTTCCCACTCTACCTGCCACCAGACCGAGGTTCGGGGGACCCATGAGACTTGAGGGGCCTGCTCCGCCCGAAGGAAGAATGGCTGAAGATGGACCTGGGAGCATGCGGTGAGCAGAGATCAAAGGTCTTCTGGCTGGGCCTCATTACCGGCCAATGGCATTTGCCTAGCTGCCTTCTCCCCGCACCTGGACAGAGGAGCAATGAGAGGGAAGCTGGTGTGTGGAGCAGTAGCCAATAGGGTGGGGAAGCACCCATACTCATGCTGCAACAATTTTAAAAGCCTGACTGTGCTACGGGGCTGGATTGATGCAGTAGGCCCAGCCATGGTTCCTCCATGGAGCTGACCAAACAGTGCAGTGATACTGTGCTTTCCCCCGCTCAGTTATGCTACAGGGCCACAGCGAGACAGTGGATTTGGGCTAACTTGCGTTGCCGGATTGGGACACACAACCTGGATGGCCCATTGGACACTGAAGAGGGCCCCCGGCTGCTGGGTCTTCTTTTAGACTGTGTCTTACTCCTAGTGGGGTACCCCAGGCCTTTGTCTTCCAGCTTTGGCTCGCAAGGGGAGGCCGACGACCTTGATGCCACTGTCTCTACCCTCTATTGAAGGGATCTGACCTTTCCAGCTCTCAAACATAGAATATACGGGGGGCCTATTCCTCAGGGGGGTGCATTAAGAGATCACCATCCTTGGACACTGCTGCATGGGTCTCAGCTGTATGTGACCCCATGTCCAACACCGGAGGAGCTCAGGACCTCCCAGGAGGAGCTTGCATTGTTATTCTCCTGATACTCCTCAACTGCTCAGGAAAGGGCAGGTGACTTGAGGGTGCATTGGCCTGCTTTTGCTTCACTGCCACGGAGAGATTCTCCCATGCATCAGTAGCGACAAGTGGGCCCTTATGCCTGTCCTTCACACTGTCCAGCAACCTTTCCCTTTGCCCCCAAAATAATCTTTTCAACATGAGGTAAACTGGGACCCCAAGCACAGAACTACACTCCCCAAAACAATTGGAGTCTCTCGTCTTCGCTAACCCTCTCCACATCAGAACCAGCAAACTCAATATCACCTTGAAGGCAATCGAGACCTCTCGAATCTCTCTCCAAGGTGAATGCTGTGGCTGTGTTCATTAATTCATTGCACAATGACCACTGGAAATTGTCTGACCATGGTCACTCAGTCCGAAAAAACCCTGGCTGACTTGCAGCCCAAACAGGCAATCTCCAAAAACATCTTGGGGACTTAAATGGAGTGTTGCTTGAATATGAAATACCTTGAAAAAATAAAAGACAAGAAGCGTTTAGCAAAACAGGAACAGTTTGTTTAATTAAACAGTACAGCCGGTAGATCAGCCACAGGTACAGGGTCTGAAGACTGTCTCAATTTACAATCGGCCTAACCTGGGTTTTTATACAGTTCATTGAATGCAATAAAATAGTTCCGGCGATCCTTTTTTGGCAAAGAATGTGAAACCCTGTCTTTGGAGTCATAAATTAATGTATTGGATGAGAAATCCAAATGGGCCTCGACCTTGCGTGGACACAATGCGGCCAGTGTGTAACATGTCCAAATGACCGGTATGGGGAGCGTGTAATCACTGTGTGTACTATGTGTGATGTGTCCGGATTGGCTTTGTGCTCCTAACTTAATTTGGTATCTGACTTTATGGTATTTTGGGAACAAGCGCACCCCTCCGACCATGTGTGCTTTATTGGGGCCAATTTCCCTGCACCATTGTGGTTTCGCTGCACCTATCTGTGGGATTGATCTGGGATTTCCTTTTCGAGCATTTGTCTGCTGACTACATGCCACCCCACCTGTGACCTGTCAATCAGTGACCTTGGGCTGGGTCTCAAGGTGCCTGTCTATGTATTTCTGAGTCAGGTTAATGTGGAGTTTACAACGGGTGAATTCATCAATAATGATGCGATTTCATTTTTATACATGAATGGATTCCTATTCATATTGACAGCGACTTTTTGATTAATAACAAGAATTTGGTTCATATAAGGCAGGACAGAGGATTCGGACTGACGCTCCCACCGCTTATGTGTTGTGGGTCTCCCAGAGGGCTGTGAGGATAGGAACATTGAGAACATTCTGAAAGCCTGGCTCGGATAGTTGGTCCCTCCTAAAGGAGCTCACCACTACTTCGCTGTGGAAAGAAACCACAGGGTGCCTTGGCGACAACCCCCACCAGGGGCTCCTTTGCACCAGGTAGAAGCCAAGATACCCCACTATAACAACCATGACTCTATTTGTGAACAGGCCGGGCAAATCAATCCTCTTCTCAAGGACAACAATTGCATCCTTATCTTCTCGGACTACATACTTGCTGTTCAGCGTCAGGGGGCCTCCTTCTTTGGATTCACACGAAAGCTGCGAGAAATGAGAATTAAATATGCTCTCCTCATCTCTGCAAAACTCAAAACCATTGCGGATCAGAAGAACCATTTCTTCTCGAATCCTTCAAATGCTTGGACCTGGGTGGAGGGCAGTGGCTTATCTGACTGTGCTGAGGTAGCCCAGGGATGCCTCACCTTGCCCACCTAAATGCCACCATCTTCATCACGGGAACAGGTCCAGAGTGTCTGCTGGCCTGTTCTTGATGCTGCAGCTGCCTTTCGGGACCCTCTAGAGGATTCAGCTTGCTCTTTGGGGGTGGACTCTGAGGAAGGTGATGCTACGTCATCTTTACTTCATGAGAGTTGATCCCCATCCCAGGTGATACTGTAGACAGCTGATGATCTCCTTTCACCATTTCTCTGCCATCAGCACCTCCCTTTGCTTTGGGTCGCACTCAGCCTGACCTCCATGCCACTGTCGACATGGACTCCCCGCTGGGGAGTTAAGATCAGACGACTGCCCTCCTTCTTTGTGCAGGGGTCCTTTAGGCGGTCTATCCTTGGAATGTTGGACCGCCCTCCTGCACCCTGGTTTTGGAAAAATCCCGGAGCTGTGGACTCACTGGTCAACTCCCTCCAGGACTCATCCACTATCCGTTGGCCCTTCGGTCAATGTATCTCCATTTTTTAGAGAAGGCCTCAGCCATGTGATTGACTCACCATGCCTCACAGCCAGCCTTCATGGAGGTTTTCTTGACTGGTTTGGACAGTCAGTGTTCGGCTTACTGTCCAGTGCATTTGTTTTGAATTTAGTAATTGCTACTCCTGTCAGCTCTCTGACTTTCTCCTCCATTTTTTTCTGACCTCGCTTTTGCTGGTCTTAGGACTCTCAGCACTTTACCACTGCTAGCCAGCACAATAGTGCATGTGCCCTCTCCTCTGAACATGGTTATCTTTGCTCATGCCTAATTGGCATAATTTACTTATAAGTCCATAGTAAAGTGGTTCTATATGTGCCCAGGGACTGCAAATTAAATTATACTAGAGGGCCTGTAGCACTGTTTGTGTACCCATTTAAGGAGCCCTTTAAACATGTCTCTGCTGTGGTGCCACTGCAGAGCCTGTGTGTACAGGTGTGTTTGCCACAGTTTAAACTGCCATTTCAACTGGTAAAATAAACCTTTTGCCAGGCCTAAACCTTTCTTTTGCCAGGCCTAAACCTTTCTTTGTAATACATATAAGTCACCCATAGAGTAGGCCCTGGACAGCCCAGAAGGCAATCCAGAGTATTTAAAATGTTGGACATGTACTTTGAAGTTTTACATTTCCTAATTGTGAAAAACTCTTTGTTTTTCATTACTGCAAGGCCTATCTGTCCCATAGGATAACATGGATATTATTTTGTTGCATTTTGTCAGTGTAATTTCCAAATGGGAACAGATAATTGGTTCAAGTTTGGTGTCTCCAGAATCCTATTTTAAAATCCTAGCTTATGGTGAAGTCGGATTTTAAATTACAATTCTGAAAATGTCACTTTTAGAATGTTAGAATTTTCTTGCCTTAGCCATTTAGAGGCTGCAGCCTGTCTTTGGTCACATGACTGGGTGTAGTAAGAAGTTGGACCTTTGTGTATTTCTCCTAGACAGCCACACACAATGGGAGCTTAAATGTGACTGGGTGGGTCATCACGGTCAAGATGAGAGGGATGAGCTATACCCAGCCTCACTTACACCTGAATATGCTGCGTCCTGTCTCAACAAAATGGGCCTAACAATCCTGCATTGCCACTTCAGCCAGCCTGGAGCCAGGGCAGGGAAATAGGAAATTCCCTGCACTTCAAAGACACTGTCTGGAAACTTCTCCCACCTTCCAGAACCAGGGCACCAAGGTGTAAAAAGGGGACCTCAGACACCAACTCTTCAGTGCACTTCTGGACCTGTGGATACTCTGCCAGGAAGAAAGACTGTTGTGCTTATGAAGGACTGCCACCCTGCTGCACTGCTGCTTTGAGGGAACTGCTGCCCTGCTGTGCTGACCTGCTGCCCTCTTGCCTGGGTGAGAAGAAGTGAACCTGTATCTCTTGAACTCAGAGTGACTCCAAAGGCTGGCCTCCTGATCTAAAGTCTCAGGGACATAACAGGCTTTCAAACAACCTTGCACCTACACCTAGACTCTGCCATCTGTGAGTCTATCCTGCCAAGTGGTGCCACCCCAGTCCTGGACCCTTAGATGAGGGCCAAAGGTGCTTGCAACGGAAACCTACGCATCTTCTCTTTTGAGCGACACATCCCCGAGCAGAACCAACACATCTCCTCTACTGAGTGGAGCATCCCGGAGCAGAACTGATGCATCCCTGCTGCTGCATGGATTGGATCTGACACAAAGACCTGCATCATCTCCACAGTCCCCGCAACCAACGCATCACCACGACGGCGTTGGCGCATCCACAGCCCAGGTCCTCGGATCTGTCAACAAGGTTGGACACCACATCGCAGCTCCTTGGAACCGACACTTCACCCGCTGTGCGCCGCATCCCCAAAACCGGATTTCGCATCACATGCCCCGTCGATGGGATTCTCGAGGACGACGCAACAGGACCTCGCACCGCAGCCTTGCCGCATCTTGAAACCGACGCATTGCTTTGCCTGTGTGGTGCATCTTTTACGCGAATCCAAGCAAAGCTCCGCAACCAAGGTTTATGGTACTCTATCAAGCATCCTAACTGGGTCTCCATAACAAGCCCACACTCCATCACAGTCAGCCTGAACTTGTGACTTTCTCCTACTCCGGTGCGACCAGATATCCCCAGTTGGGCACTTTGTCTTTTTTGATGCTATTGTCATTAAAAACTTAAAAATTCAATATCTTTGGTTCTACTAATTGGATTTTTGTCATTTTGGTCTTGTTTTATTTACTAAAAATGACTCTATTGTTCGAAATCTGTTATGGGCTCCTTTTGTGGTGTGTTTTTATTGTTTTACTGTTTGAAGTGTTGCACAAATGCTTTACACATTGCCACTGAGTTAAGCCTGACTGCTCTGTGCCAAGCTAGCAAGGGGATGGGCACAGGTTAATTTGGGGTTTGCTTGTGCCTCACCATGACAAGGATTGTGGTTGCTGCTTGACCAGGGCTTCCACCCCAGTCAACCAGCAACCCGATTTCTTACAGTAATGTTAGTTATTTTTGTTACCCTGGAGCTGGCACCTCCACCGTATCCCTTACCCGCCTCAACCAAGGGCTCCCGCCACCTCATGGGACACTGGCCCCAGACCGCTACTTGGGAGTTAGTGGGTTCTTCATATGTATGATGATTCACACCCAGACATTTCAAATAATCTCCTGGACCATCAATGGAATGCAGTCACCATCCGATATTATAAAATCCATTCATGCTGAAGCTCAAAAAGGTCCATATTGCGCTACTGCAAGAATCCAAGTCAGGTAGACTCCAGAGGCAGAGGCGGAGTCAGGTCTACACCACTAAATAGTCTGCCTATGTCAGTGGGACCCTCATCTAGGGTAGGGTAGGAACCCTTTCATAAGATCCTGGCCCGAGAGGTAGACCCTGACGGTCGATTTATATTACTTGAGACCAGCCTAGATGGAATCCCCCTTCTAATAGGCAGCATATATGTTCCTAATTCTGACCAACATGCCCTACTTCATTGCCTTGCCTCTCACTTGGTGAAATAGTTGCATATTCAGCAGGTTATCAGGGTGATTTCAACTGTGTCATGCATATCTTCCTAAATCAATGACACGCCCCACTTCCTTCTACTTCCACTACCCATAATGCCCACAGTTTGGCCTCATGGCTCCACCAATGGTTCCTACAGAACAACGGGAGACACCATAATCCCTCGGTTAAACTCTATTCCTTTTATTATCCAGTTCACAACCTCTGCATAGATAGAATTCTATGCTTGACAGTGTTCATTCCTTCCATTTCTTCTCTTGACTACCTTGGTAGAGATATTGTCAGATCACAAACCCTTACTGTTGGGCTTGATTTGGGTCAAGACGTCCTCTCCTATTCCCACCTGGAGGCCACAACCCATGGCCCTGAAAGAAGCTGTCTTCAAGGACACACTGGCCTACCATAGCTCTGCTTACTTTGAGTATAACAATAGCTCTATCACCTCTCAGCGGTGGAGTGGGAGGCTTTCAAAGTGGTCATTAGGGGGTTTTGTATCCACTCTACCCTGGGCGAGCATAAGAACCTCATCAAAGTGCTATGCAAGGTCATACACAGTTACATGGAGTCTGAGTGGTTAGTTTTGGATGACCACATACTGAGACCTTGCTTGTCCAAGCTGCGTGAGGACGAGGCCCGGTTGACGGAATGATTGAGTTTCTTAGACTACTCAGCTTATGTTGCCCGTACACATTCAGAGAAGGACAAATCTGGCGGCTTATTGCCATGGTTGATTAAAATAGAGTCCAATCAGCCCCCAGGTACAATGCTCTGTCAGCCTGATGGCACTCTGCTCGACTCACAGAGGGAAACATTTGAGGCTTTTGGATCAATCTACCGGGCTTTGTAGTCTCCTCTGCTCACAGTCTCAAGGACCAATATCGAAGAGTCCCTGAAGGACATATTGCTTCCTACACTCACCTCAGTGGCAAGGGCAAAATATATGCCCCTATCACAGCTGGAGGAATCAGAGCTGTTATGAACTGGCTGCAGGGAAAACGCCAGGGACAGATGGCCTTCCAGCATAATTTTATGAAACCTTTGCGTGCTCTCTAGTGTTGAAAGTGGGTAGGTTGTTTGACTCTGCACTGGAAGCTGGCTGCCTCCTCAACACTCTCCGGAGGCCTTACTGGCTTCCGTGCTAAAACCCGGGTAGACCCTACCATCCTACGATGCATCCTACCATCCCACAGCCATCCTGAATCTTGATAATAAAATCTTTAGTAAATTCGAGCCAACCATTTTCAACAGGTACTTCCCCGCCTGATCCATGTGGATCAAAGTGGATTTATCCCTGGTTGGTGCAACTCCCTAAATATCAAACGGCTCTTCCAAATCATGAAGGCTGCACAGGCACACTAGAAAGGGATCCCCCCCCCCTGTTCTGCATTTAGAAAAGCATTTAACTCAATAAACTAGGAATGCCTGTTTACGGTCCTGAATCGCTTTGGTCTTGGGACCTGCACCATCAAGCTGATCTGTTTGTTGTGCATGGGCTCCACTATCAAAGTCTGATTGGGGGATTGATATTAAACCTATATTGGTGAAGAGAGGCACCAGACAAGGTTACCCTCTCTCTCCACTGGAACCCCTTGCTGCACATGCTCGACTTTCTGGAACAGATTGGGGAATTCCCCTACTGGATAGGACTCACACTAACTAGCTTTATGCAGATGATGTGCTAGTCTGTCTTAAAGACCTGAGTACTGACCACTCCGTCATTGCCTGCCTCCTAACCCATTGTGCAGAATGTTCAGGGTTGTGAGTGAACTGGACTAAATCCTGCAGGTTCCTTTTCATTCCTACTATGCTCCAGTTTATTTGGATCTCAGAGAGGGCCCAGCAAGATTGGTGTATAGGTCCTTCCATTACCTTGGCATTTGAATATTCCATACTGAGCAGGACCTTCTTCATGGCAACAATAAAAGCCGCAGTTTCTTCCCTTCAGCTGCATGTCACTTTTTGGAGGTCTTTCCCGATATCAGCAATTGGCTGCATTGTACTCTCAAAGATGGCGATGTTCCTACGGCTCCTCTATCATTTTACCAATGTCCCTATATCATTGTGTCAGAAGCTCTTTTGAGATCTTGATTTATTGCTTGGTGAACTTATCTGGAACAACTGCATTCTCGTGGCAGCCTTTTCTATATTGCAGGTACCCCCAGATTATTGGGGGCCTGGGTGCTCCCCATTTCAAATTTTATTTCTTGGCCCCCCAGTTGGAATGGCTTTCCCACTGGCTATCTGTAGTTTTCCTAGGATATACCAGTGTACTTGACTCCCCCCTTGACTTCACTGCTGTCCAGGCCAGTATGGCCTCAGGTGCATGCCCTGCATGGTGTCTTCCTTGCTTACTATAGGTGGCTTTACATTGACTGGCCAGAGGTTGTTGGCTCCCTAGGGTTCTCCTCACCTATGCTCCCACTGTGACTCTCCTGTGACTCCCTAAGGGCTCTGTAAGCCTTTTTATTTGTTATCTGTGCTGTGAGATAAAACTGCACTCACCAATTTGGGAGGTCTTTTTCAGAATGGACAGCTACTGCCCTTTGAAGCCCTCACTTAGCAATATGGGCTTCACAGAGGCCAATTCTTAATCTATGACCTTCTTTGATGTCTCCCCATACATGGCAATTAGAGGAATCTGAACCTTCCAACTAGAGACTCATAAATTCCCTGCACAATGGAAAACAGTAGACAGCTCAGTTGGCTATTCAAGGTGCATGTCACCCACACTAAGATCTTGTTACAGCCCCTGAGAGATGCATGAGAGGCAGAATTTGGTAAGGGCCTACACGCCAAGGAATGGGCAACAGCCCTTGAATTCCCACGAATGCTTTCCCACAACGCGCTCGTGCATCTCATACAGTTCTATAATCTACAAAGATCTTATCTTTTGCCCAAACAAATTCACAGAATATTCCCTGTGGCCTCGGACTCGAGTGTTCAATGCGCATCCCCTGGACCTCCAACATCTGCTATGGGATTATCCTAGACTATGGTCATACGGTTCGGAGATGACATAGATGATCTGAGAAACCACGAGCTTGCTCAGGCTGGACACATGGAAAGCCATGACACTGGGAATTTTCCACAGGCCAAGGAGACACAAGATGGCAATTTGTTTCCTCGACCAGGCACTTGTACCCATGAAATGGGTGATTACTTCGAAATAAAAAAGTGCAGCATCTCCCTGAAGTGAAGCTTGGAAACACACAGTGAGTCTGTGTGATTGGGCTGAGGAGATAGCTCTAAATTGAGAAAAAACTAGAGGTCTTCACTGTCGCCTGATAGCGCTGGAATTGAACCAGCTATTGTTCCAGATTACTCAATCTCTGAAAGATAGCACCTCTTCCTCTTCAGTTCCACCTCTGGATCTACCCTCCACCTCATGCCTGTTGGATGGTCTAATCGGGACCAGAACCCAGCTTCTCAGCCCAATTTTGTTTCATAGCATGAGATGAGAATGGGCATGCATCCTCACTTGTTTGTCAGCGACCCCTAAGCACATCCGCTTCCTCCTGGTCTCTCTCCCAAACAGCTGGACCTTCGCTCGGGATGAGCCTCATAGCACAATCCCCTGACATGTATTATACCCTGGATATCCATTTTTTAGCTCTTCGTGTGTCCCCAAGGGTGCTATAACTCTCTTCCTGTCCTTTTAGATGGGTACACCTGCACATACACTCCACATGGGATATCCTATTTCAGGTTTCTGTCCTCCTCTATTTACATTTTAAGGATGAATCTTGTTTCCATGTAATTGTGCAACACTGTTCTGAGATGTACTCAGTTAACCACTAAGACACCTGTAAATGCACTGTATGTCTTGATGTTTAATACAAAATCAATAAAAACAGCTTTAAAAAAATTATGTCACCCAGTGCTTCTCTATGGGACAGCCTTGCCACAGTGAAAAACGACTTATGGAGGTTTTTCACTGCCGGGACATGTGAAACTTTAAATATGCATGCCCTACTTTTTAAATACCATGCACCCTGTCCTAAGTGCATTTAGGGCCTATGTTAGGGGTGACTATTAAGTATTAGAAAGTACATTTTAAGCCTGGCAAAAGGTTTATTTTGCCTGGTCAAAACGTAAGTTTAAAACCGCGCTACATGCTCTAGTGGCAGGCCTGAGACATGCTTTACAGTACTACTTTAGTGGGTGGCAAAATGAGTGCTGCAGCACACTAACAGCATTTAAGGTACTGGTCTAGATATATACAGTGATATATATTTGGGACATATAAATATATTAAATGTGCCAATTGGCTGTATCGTAGACACAAGAGGAAGAAACATAGGCTAGAAGAAAGGCCCACGCCTGCCTCTTAGTAAACACTCAAAACACAAAAATGGCATGATGCCCTCTTGAAGTGCATAGGGACCTGGATCCCTGGCATTAGTTATGTACTCCTACCTACCTACTGCTAGTGTTCCTAAGGGAAAAAAATGGCAATTCCAAGAATTTGAGGAGGTGGGCTCACTCACGTAATGTGACATGCTTTACTATAAGCCACCTCGTCTCACCCTAGTGAAATAGTACTACCAGGACCGACTCAACCTCGGGTCGGGGGGGCAAAATAACCTGGATCCAGTTAGTGTTTAAAAAAAAACTTAGGGTAACCCACAAAGTATCCTTTATTCCAGTGGTACTCTAGGCTTAGATAAAAATTCCACATGGTAGTCTCAGAAGACGTTTGTGGTTACTATGACCCTTACATACCTCTGAGGTGCTGTGCCAACATGTTTCTGCCCTTTTAATAAAGCCTGAAAGTGGTCTTGGGCATTTGTCAGGGCTGGAAATATGTAACCCTAGAACTTATTATTTCTAGTGAGGGATACAAGGGTAAGTGTAGAGAGGACCTACCTCACTTCAAGCAGTCAACCGGTTCATAGTACCTAGTGCCCGGGGGGCATTTTGATTCCTGGTCTGTTCTGGGTGGGCCCCTCCTATAGTCACACTTTCATCAAGGTAATGCGTCTGCAATGATCCTTTCATGCCCAAAGGAACAGCCGTCTGGTAACACTAACTGGATCCAAGTATTTCATCCGGAGAAAAAATGAATTTCTAAAAACTCCCTCAGGCTAGCCCCCACCTTGTCCAATTCTTGAAATTTTTCCTTAGAGACACTAGCAGTAGGTAGGTAGGAGTGCATAACTAATGCTAGTGATGCAGTTCGCTACACACTTCAAGAAGGCATCACACCAGTTTTGTGTTTTGACCAATTGGGTGTATGCCAATTTTACCAGTTTAAAAGAGAGAGCACAAACAACCACTGATTCGCAGGAGTAAAGTGCACAGAGTCCTACGCCCAAACAAAAATGGGTAGAGTAAAATTAGTGTAGTGAAGGCAAAAACATGTGGGTGAATACCACGTAGATGATGGTAATTTTTAAACCCGGGCGGGTAACTACGCTCCGCCAGCGGAGTTTACATAGTTTTGCCTACTCCGCGTTGCGTTGCAAACGGGGAGTTCTGGCAAAACTACGACTCCGTGGCAGAGCGTAGTTAGCCGGCCCCTCCACCCTCCCAAAATAATTAAAAGTAATTAAAAGGCACTTACCTGCCCCGTGGCGGCCTCCTCCTCGACATGGCCGCTCTCCTGTCTCCTCCTCGCCATCCTGCTTCACTGATAACCCCTACATTGTACGTCTTGTGAATGCGCATGCACATGTGCAAGACGTACAACGTAGGGGTTATTAGTGAAGGAGGACGGCGAGGAGGAGGCAGGAGAGCGGCGATGTCGAGGAGGAGGCAGCCATGGGGCAGGTAAGTGCCTTTTAATTACTTTTAATTATTTTTGGAGGGGGGAGGGCACGGAGCGGAGTTAAGTTCCACGGAGTTGCTTACCAACTCTGTGAAACTACGCGTAGAGGCACTACGCCTGCTCCGCCCAGGCAACACTTAACAGCATCATGATCATCATCATTATTAGAATGAATATGATCATCATTATGAGTATAAAAACAAATATTAAATACAAATAGTACATTGCATTAGAACATTTTTCCATAGTGGCCCTACTGTGGGAAAATGTAGCGAGTGTGACAAAATGTAGCAAGCTATTACCAAGACGAAGAAAAAAAAGATAGGCAAATACTGGTATTTGGCAGATGTGCTCAACTGGACCCAAAGAGCAATGTACTAAGTACATTATATTGTGCTGTGGACATTGACACTACTGTAATTGATGTTATTGTTGCTGTTATTATTATTACTTTTTAAAAATGAAATACAATTAATAGATTGTTTTACAGTGTTTTTGCACGCTGACCAAGGCGAGGTTAAGTAATAGCAGAGATCCATTCAGTAAAAGAAAATGAATCATTCGGCTATTAAACAAAACTGATAAGCTAGTCAGTTCATTTGTCCACTAGTCCGTGGAGAAAAGAGTGCAGTGTGGTGTGCTGGAAAGATAGGCTTATAATTGGAAATGCTATCACATGGAACTGGAATCACAAGGATGGAGGACAATATATGATAAATTGAGATTGGGCAACAGCAGATGCCTGCTCTCAAGGCCACAGTTCAACAATCATTACAAACTGAGGCTGGACTCTGCAGGTCATGGGAGGGTACATTACATGTCAACAATGTGCAGGACTAGACATTTTATTGCTGTGGTGCATCGGGAATGAGAAATGAGAAGGACTATTAAAAAGCACCTGAAAACCTTTACATGGTGTACTGTGGTAGGCGGCTAAAGCGTGCAAAATTCTTAACATGTGTGTGGCATAACTTACAATAATACTTACAATAATACTTTTACGTTGCTGAGTAATTGGCATTTTTGCGTCCTGGTATTCAATTTTTCTAGACTGTGTTCTGGAATACCCGTATAACTCTGATTTGTAGAAATCTGTAACTCTTTAGTACTTCTGATGAAAGTTCAGACTTTCTTACTTTGCTAAGGTGTTACATCTTTTCATAAACATAGGTGGACTGTTTATTTCACCCCTAAGTACACTTTATGGAAAAGCATTCTCACTTTGCTAGGCTACTTAATCATTTAAAAAAGTAAAGGAAAGAACCATCGCCTCAAATTGAATGTTTTCTAGTCTATTATAAGAAATAATGGCAAGAGTAAATGCTGACTGACCTGCTGGAGATCCCATTGTCTTCTACAGACACAGTGTCAGGGTGGTAGTGAGACAACTCAAATACTTGCAGTCTGTTCAATGGCTGGCACTGGTACATCTCATGTCATTGCAGCTACTGGTACATTCACAGGGCACAGTACTGCAGACATGGGAAACACCTCTCATGTTGCAGCACACATACCTTCTTGACCCTGGAGAACAAGTCTCCAGTGGCGGCTGCCCCAAACAAAGGGGCCGATTATGATGGCGGCGTTTGGCACATCCGCGGTGCTGGCGGAAAACGTCCATTTCCGCACTCCAGCGGCGGTCCTCGCGTCCGCCGTATTACAATGGTCAAAGATAGCCAATTTCCCGTCCGCTGCGGAGTTTCGGGATCCGCCAGGAATATCCTTCCGTAACGGTGAAGGAGGGAGCCAATAGAGAAAGACCGCCATGCGGAATGATGTTACGACCGCTGTACAAATCACGATGCCTCAAACAGCCCATCAGAACGCAGTGGAGAAACCAGCCACCCGGAGACGGCAGAAGCACAACTGCGGAGATCGAAACTCGAATCCCGGGCACCTCCACGCGTTCCTGACCGCCATGGATACAGCTCTTCAAGCCCTTCTGCTGCTGTACCTCATCCACTACCAGCAAATAAGACGTCGCCGCGGTCAACACCGCAGGTACGTAAAAACACATCTCCGCATACAACCACAACACATAACTCCTGTGCTGAAATACGGTTCCTGTCCACATCAGACACTCTGGTGGAGATAGGAACATATCCCCCAGTGTACTCACACATGTCCTGCCTGCTAGAAATCCACACCTCTGCATCCGGGTCACCCATCAACCGTGAAATCACTGCAATGTCCCGGGCAAGTCACCGCTGCGGTGAAGACGCAGGAAAACCTGCGCACAATGTAGTAGGCAGGGGCGGCGCCAGGCATGGGCAGTCTGGGCAGCTTCCCAGGGCTCCACCTTCACCCTACCCACATGGTGGGCTGCATCAGTTGGCCACAGCCCACAACACGCTTCCCACACCCATTTCTGCACATGCTGTGTGCCCCTCCTGTCCCCCCCCAATGCACAATTTATCAGCCAGGTGTGGCTCGACCTCGCACCTCACACATCAAAGGGCAAGGTAGATTGACTGGGAAGGTGGGGGTGCAAATGAACACCCTGCACAGAAGGTCAGGGGCTGGACAACCCTCCTCCTCACACCTGCCTTCCACTCATGTGAATCAAACTGAGTATAATTAAGAAATGAAGACTGACACTGCATATTAACAACCACTGAACTGTTCACACTGCATGTCAAGTCCCTCAGAAAGATCCCACACTGACACTCTGCCACATACACATACCATAGGTCAGCAGCAATGTAGGACAATAAATGGGCTAGGCCAAAGTGGAGTGCACAGTGCTGGAAAACCATGGAGCAAGCCACATAGGATTTGGACATCACATGCAAGAGGAGGAACATATCACACTACCCATAGGCCCTCAAATCAGACATGGGTGGCACAGTGATAGAAATGAAACCAAAGTGACAACTGTGCAATATCTCTGGGATACAGCAATGCAAGCTATGCATAGGCACAGGAATGATAGGAAGTGTCAGACGCCATACAGTGACCAGCCACACATCTGTGTCAACTTACTTGACATGTGTATGCCACCAGCACAACACACATGGCTCATTGTCACACTCCCTGACTGTCAAACCCAAGTAGGACCTTCACACATACCCCTCATCTACCTATCTCACACCTGCAACACTCAACACCTGTGAGAAACACACATAAAGGTGCAAATAAGGTCCTGTGAGTTTCCAGACAACCAATCACACACCCTGGTGTGCATCTACAAATGACAGCCTCACACTCAGGGATGTCTGAACCAATGCTGACCAAAAACCAATAGCCAAACACAAATCTCACAAACAACATCCACAGAAGTCCAACAAGCCCAGCCATGTGCAGGCAAACAGTGGATAGGCAATGTGACCCTAGACAGAACAGGAATACACAACATTGTCACTCTGGACAAATGCACAGACACCAGACCCCAACACAAACAAGAATTGCATCATCAAATGCCAATCATGAACACTAACTGGGATCAATGGGATAAATCAGCTAACACAGACATAGACATCACACCAGTCATCAAGTGAGCATGCTGTCACGGTGTACCACAAGCATGCACATGCACAATCCTGACAAGTGACAGGTCAAATATAGGAGGACATAGCACAATTGTGCACTCAAAACAAGCTCATGAACAAGAATCCACATTGCTGCATGTGACATACACACAGGAAATGCACACTGAACATGCAACACACAGCTGAATGTATCACAATGCTCAAACTACTCACACACAATGACATGCAAATAGAACATCACAACACACACATTGCACCTGTCAGCAGAAAGAGCCAACACAGAACAAACACTGCATCCATCTACAACAAAAACATAACAGATGCACATACCAATCCATCACATAGCAATCTCAGCTGGACATCAGGGGGATGCACATCAGGCAAGTACAAGGCAACATACACTGACAGCACTGCATGCACACTAAGCAGTGTGTGCACACCAACCAAACCAGTAGCACACATATCTGAGTGCCCCACCATGAACTCCCAAAACACAAATCATCACAGCACACACATAACATCACACTCAGGAAGGGTAGCAGTACCTCAGCAAACAGACATACAGCTTAGCCATCACCCACAGATGCACAACTCAGGGAAACCCAAATCCAAACAACATGACTAGAGGACTGTGCTGCTCAAACATATGCATTGCACATGAGCAACCATGACTGCAAACAAGTAGAAGAAAATAACACATAACTAATTGTGAAACTGTCCTGAGTGGCACATTGGTCCTGTACACAGATCACCGTATAGTGTCACACTATGAAGTGGTGGGGAGGGTCACACACTGGCAAGGCATGGGGTGGAAGACATGAGATTGAAGTGGTGTGTACATCAGTATTGGACAGGTGAGGAGTGCACAGTCCACAAACACATAGAGGAGTAACTCACAATGTGTAGGCATCAGAAGCACCTATAGGGGATGGTATGACTCCTCATACCACATACTATACTCGACCCAAAAATGTTTCAAGTGACAGCAATGCATGAGAAAACTGACAAATAATGTCAGTGTGGCTGAGCAGGTCAGCACAGTGAGCACAAACTTAAACAAGACCCATGGCTGATCAACAAAACACAACACAGACTTTGCTGTGACACACTCTGCATACTCACAACTGACAGCGACAACAAGTAGGTGTCCCCCAGGAGTGCAAGCACACACTGACACACTGCACAGTGCTCAACCTACAACTCCTACATGTGCCCACAATCTGAAGCACATGTCTGACAATGTAATCTAACAGGCACACATTACCTGGGTCATACATGTGTGTAGTTGGCATGTGCAGGGGCACATACACATCAACACTACTGACAATGACAGGCCAATCACACTGTATGACTACTCAAGTGCACACATTCAAATGTGTGCACTTGAGTAGTCTATGTGACTATGAAGACAGGCCCACACAAGATGACTACACATCAACACTGCTGTGCACAAATCAAGAAAGAGCCCACAGATATGACGGACCCTGGCCAACCCGCAAGTAATCCTGTGGATAGCATTCACCTCTGTTCTGGTATTGCATCCTAACATGACATGTGTGCAATTTAGCAGACCTGAGCACAGAATGATTAGAAGAAGAGTAGATCATCACAAACAACCATCATTGCACCCTCAAGCCTCAGACTGAAGAAGAACAAAAGTGCCTGTTACCTCTGGAAACCTCTGAAAAAGTTAAACAAGTAATTGCCAATGTGAAAGTGGCATACAGAGCATGTGTCACATGAACCGATACCCATACATAAAACCTTTTATTTAGCAAGGGCATTGACAAAGCAGACAACAGGAGTAACAGTCTTTATTACATAATAACCAGATGGGCATCAAAAGTACAAAACAGCAAGGCCATTGGCAAGTACAAATTATAAGTATGCACATGTGTGCATGAGAAACTGCACAGGAAATGTGCATCAAAAGTAACAAACAGCAAGGCCATTGGCCAGTCCATAGTTCCGGTCTGCACATGTGTGCATGAGAAACTGCACAGGGAATGGGCATCAAAAGTAACAAACAGCAAGGCCATTGGCCAGTCCATAGTTCCGGTCCGCACATGTGTGCATGAGAAACTGCACAGGGAATGGGCATCAAAAGTAACAAACAGCAAGGCCATTGGCCAGTCCATGGTTCCAGTCCGCACATGTGTGCATGAGAAACTGCACAGGGAATGGGTGACACCGTCCACTGCCATGGGAATCACCACAGCTCATGGGCTACATATGGGCAGTCCAGGCACCGCTGTGTGATAAATGGTGTGGGGAGGGGCACTTGGCTTCAACTTTGGCTTGAAGTTGAACTGGGAGGTGGCTGATTGTCGGGGCCAGTTGGAGGACTGGTCCTGGGAGAGAGAGAACCGGCTGAGGTAGAGGCATCAGTGGCTGTGGGAGCCTGAGGGCTGCTTGGACCGGGTGGAGTGGTTGCACAGGGAGGTGGAGACATGCTTCCGGGAGACACGGTGTGTGAGGGTGAATGTTGAGGGCTGGGTCTCAACTTCTTGGGGATTCGATAGCCCACAAGTGTCTTGGCCGGAGTGGGAAGTGGGGTGGGCACCACAGCCTCACTCTCCACCAAAGGTGCATCAGGTGCAGGTGGCTCTCCCTGTGGGGATTTGCTGGATCTGGTTGTACGCTTGGGTTGGCCTTGCCTCTTCCCCTGCATCCCCTGTTGTCCAGGTGAACCCCCCACTTTGCTCTCCTGTCCCAGCTTCACAGGGGTGTGGGTGGGAGTTGACGTTGGGGGTGAATCTGCCTTAGAAATGTGTTTGTGCTTAGTCATTGCAGGCACCAGGTTCACAGCAGACAGGGCAAGTGTTTGTTTGTCTTTGGGAGCAGGTGTGGGGATGGGAGTTCCCTTGGATGGGGGTGATTTTGATGAATGTGATGTTGATGCCTGCTTCTTGGCCTGATGCCCATGATTGTCACATGATGGGCTTTTGGTTTTGCGCTCCTGTGTGCCTGTTTTGTGTGTTGGGGATGGTGTCTGTGGTCTGGTCCGCTTGGAGTGCTGCTGTTGTGTGCTGCGTGTGGAGGACTTGGTGCCTGAGGGCTCTGGCGTGTGGGCACTCTCGTCAGGTGGTGCCACTGACAGGGTGGTTGCTGAAGGGACAGGAGCTGGACTTGGAGCCTGTGACTGCTGAATGGCTGCTGTCACTGTGGAGGACAAAGACTGGACAGTTCGGTCTAGGCAACCCACGTCAGAATGAATCCCCTCCATGAAGGCAACTACCTGTGCCAACTTTCTTGTCATGATCCTGGAAGGCATTCAGGAGAGCAGTCTGACCCACACACAGCTGGTACAAAAGGTCCACCGCCTCCACACTGAGGGCAGCAGGGGAGACAGGGGCAGCGGTGCCTGGGAGGAAGGAGACTACCCTTCCTAGGCCTGCGGGCACGGACAGCGCTTGTGGGAGCAACCAGGAGGGTGGACACTGGACGATGTGTAGTGGAAGAAGAGGCAGATTTGGAACTTCCTGTGCCCGCCAACATCGAGGAGTCACCGCTGGAGTTTGAAGATGTGGAGGTTTGTGTTTCCGGGTGGGAATCATGCAGGGCACTCCTGTCCCCCTCTGAGGCGCTGGTCACATCAGTGTCAGTGATCTCATGTGTAGCAGTCATGCCAGAAGCTTCCCCACTGGTGTCGGTCCCCCGTCCTTCCATGCCCTCGGTAGATGCTGCAAGAGACAGAGACATAGGTTCAGTATAGTGCCATACTCACAAACATCATATGCAAGCAAAGCACAAAACTTGAAAATGATACTCCCATGTTGGCCTCCTCCATGTACAGTCAGCATGTGCAACATTTATGCAATCATCAGAAGATGCATGGAAACATGCATAGTTGATAGCAATGCCCCATGTGGCGTTGACACAGCCAAATAGCTGGCCCGTGCCTCCTTGTACCCTAACATACTATTCTCTGTAAGCATACCTACGTGCCTGTAGGTGAGATAGGTATACATCTAAACATGTTGTCTCTGTCACATATGGAGTCACTTAAAGGGAACACCACAGATACACACTCCCAAATGTCGTTTTTGCCATATCCGCAAGCTCCTGATATCCACCATGTTGTGCTTTGAAGCACAACTACAGTTACACATTGGTGTCAGCTGTGTAGTTGTCACAAATCTTATGTTGTGCACAGCACACATCTATAAATGCACACTAACATGATGCTCACTGCTGTTCACTGCAAGGTGATGTCTATCACACTCATACTGCAGCATATGTCACAAGGCCATATCTCATCTGTCAATGACAAGGGTCATGGTTTTAAACACATGAGAAACCACATGTTGTACAAATGCATAACAGCTGCACTCAACACAGAGGCCACTTAGAAGCCATTGCATCCCACTAGAGACATCACAGAGCTTCCCACTGGCTCACATTTGGGATTCATGCAGTCACACATACCCAAAGTCACACTTAGCTGAATACTCACCCCCAACTTGCTGCTGATGGGCCCTCAAGCGTCCATCCAGCTCTGGCTGTGTCACTGCCAAGATGCGGGCCATTAGTGGTGTCATGCTCCTGCGCGCCAACCTGCCACTCCGAGGGAGCACCCCCTGCGTCATCTCTGCCACATTTTTGCTCAGCCGGCAGATGTCATCCCACCTCTTGTGACAGTGTGTGTGACGTCAGTTGGAGACACCGAGAGCCCACACCTTGCGTGCAATGGCCCTCCATATCGCCTTACGCTGGCGGACCTTCAGCTGCAGGCATGGGAGACAAGAAGAGGAAGTTTCAGTGACACTGTTTTATGTACCACTGTGTGCCAGTACAGGAGCATGAAAAAACATAGCACACCAATACATAAATGTTGAGCAGAGGCCATACAGCATGACACGTAGTACACTTGCATCAAATAATCTCATAGAAATCTATACATGTATGATGATGGACACAGTACCTGGCCATCTCATACACATGCAGAGTGCCAGCACAGAAACCAATGTGAAAGAGACCCTCATCTGTGATGCAGTATGTGAGTGAGCAATACATACAGTACATTTGAAATGATGTGTCGGGGCGGACTCACTGTGCCCAACACTACACACCCCACAATGTCCTTGGCCAGTGAATGGCTACATGTGTCATGGTGGTCACATTTAGGGCCATGATCTTACATTCTCACACTCTTCTCACAAGGTGTAGTCCTGTCTTGTGCAATCCTCAGGCCTAAGATAGCTCATTGAGAAATAGGGTGGCGGACAACACATATGTTTCACTCAGTCCATTTACTGATGGGTCCTTGTAAAATTGGGCAGTTTCTGTGCAGGCCAGTGGGACTCACACTGAGGTTAAACGTGGGCCATCAGAGAAATCACATGCATTTACAATATGAGAGGGCAAACAGTGCCTACACATGCGAGTCAGAACACATAATGAAATCAATGGAGGGATGACATCTCCAAATTACATTCATCTGATGTGTCATAGGTGAATTACCACCAAGAGTGTTACACTCAGGCATTTTACTCTTGTGCATAATGCACACATATCCATAGGGGCTATTTCAAAACTGTACACACATTCTTCAGTACCCTCTGGACAAAATACATTTGTAATGTCTCAAATGAGCATGTGAAGACCTCATGGACTATGACATCACATAGCACAGGCAATGTTTGTTCAGACTTCGACTGTCCAAACCAGCAGTGTAACTGTATGGCTGCAAAAACACTGCATGTCCCTCCCATCCTTCAATGCAGCCATCGATCTGTGGAAATAAGGCTACACACCCCATTGACATGAAGTCCGCATGCTAGGCAGTGTATCACACATTTACATTACCCAGTCTCAGACCAACGTTTGTTTATTTTTGCTGAACAAGTGCTGTAGAAATGTCCATGTTGCCATCCTCCGCAAATACTCAAGTGCAAATATTTTCAGGCCATGTATGGTCCATGGTATATGAAAAATAAGGATGCATGCACATTAACTTGAACTCGCAGGCACATACCACTGCAGAGCAACATCATGTGAGCACTCTGAGCACTCTCAAACTTTAACTCTGAAACACTTACCAGTACATCTGGTGAACCATACAGCCTCCCATACTGTGCAAGGACCTCGTCCACCAGGACCTCCAGCTCCTCTGTGGTGAAGGGACGGGCCCTGATGTTCTCAGTTCTCGCCATCACTGGGTCCAGGAGACAGGAACTGCAGCAGTTGGTGGTGAAGAATGGCAGGCAGCAGTGTCTGAATGCAATTGAAATGTGTGGCTCTCTCACAGACATATATAGGCCCCTGGGGTTGTTTCAGTGGTACTCAGCTGCTGCAAGTGGTGTTCCTGCTTAGAATTTTTCAATTGTAACCAATAACCGGGACCGCGGTGGCGGTGCACGCCTACCGCGAGTTTCAAATTTGTAATTCACTAGCGTGTATTGCATTACCGCGATCGCGGTTCCCATTGCCTGCACTGCCATTGGCATTGGCGGTGTCACACCGCGGGGTCCAGGCGGTCGCTACCGCAATCCTGCATCTTTCAATTGTGGCCAATGCCCGGGCCCGCGGTAGCGGAGCACGCCTACCGCAGGATTCAAATATGTATTGCACTACCGCGATTGCGGTTCCCGTTGGCTGCAATGCCATTGGCATTGGCGGTGTCACACCGCGGGGTCCAGGCGGTTGCTACCGTAATCCTGCATCTTTCAATTGTGGCCAATGCCCGGGCCCGCGGTAGCGGAGCACGCCTACCGCGGGTTTCAAATCTGTATTGCACTACCGCGATCGCGGTTCCCATTGGCTGCACTGCCATTGGCATTGGCGGTGTCACACCGCGGGGTCCAGGCGATCGCTACTACAATCCTGCATCTTTCAATTGTGGCTAATGACCGTGATCGCGGTGGCGGAGCACTCATACCGCACCTATGGACACAATATGCACATGCAATGGCAATAGCCTTTTTTAATCATTGAACACTATACATTCACAATGTATTACAGCACCTGTTCGTAAAATTTAATGCTAGTGTGACATTCAACTCACTGATGCTTACACATGCCATGTCGGTGCACATGATTACATGCATTGGCATGTACTTCCTCACGTGTCACCTATGATATTTGTGTGCATGTACACAGATTTGGTGTGTAATAGAGTCTCATATTTGTGAACATCTCAATGGTTGAGATGGCTAATCAACCCACAGTAATGATGGACTGACCACATAATGTGCCTATTTCACTGTGTAGACTGCTGTATTGATTTTGGTAGTTGATCAGCTTACACACACTGTGCTCATTGTGTAGAAAAGTTGTGCTCTGTGCAACTTAAGCAAGAAGGTGTGGCAGGTACAGCAGCTACGTAGAAGTCAGCAGTGTTGCTGTTTCCAACATGTGCTGTGTCTACTACTCCTAGGGCTGGGGACACAAGATGTAGGAGTGTACCATTTACCCTTCACATAGTCAGAATCTGTTTTGGAGGCACATGTACGACTACATGAGATCAAGGTGTCTCTGCATGTGACTTGTGCATTAAGCTGTTGTTACAGTCCAGTCATTGTTGGCGCTGCGTCAGTCAAGATGTAAGATGTTTGACACATCTCATAGGGGAATTAAATTGACATGTGTCCCCTTTCATATTATGTAGGAGACGACCAAATGTGCATCGTCCGTTCCCAGTGCTGGCGAACATGGAGGATGAGGACATCATAAGAAAATTCCGTCTGGATCGCCTTACCCTTCAAGACCTACGTGGTCAGTTGGAGCCCCGTCTGAGGCCTCGCAGAACCTATCCGACTGCTTTGACATCAACAGTTAAGGTGATGTAAAGCGGCCCTGCATTTCTTTGCAACTGGTTCGTTCCAGTACACGGTGGCCTTCGCCGGTGGGATGTCTCAAGCGATGTTCAGCATGGTGCTACGTGATGTCCTGTCCGCAATGATGACATACAAGGACCGCTACATCCATTTTCCAAGGAGACATGAATTGGCAGCTGTGAAGGGTGATTTTTATGTCCTTGGCCACATACCTAATGTTGTTGGCGCCATTGACTGCACACATGTTGGCCTGGTTCCGCCACAGGCACGTGAGCACATATACAGGAACAGGAAGCATTTCCATTCCATTAATGTGCAAGTGGTATGCCAAGCGGATATGATTATCTCCATGTCTGTGCCAGATTTCCCGGATCAGCCCATGACTCCTACATACTGCGTAACAGCATCATCCCACAACTGATGGCAAATCTGCATCCGGAGCGTGTGTGGCTTGTTGGTGAGTACGCCGAGTCAAGTAGTGTGCTGTATGTGTGACATGCTGTTCTCAGCTACTGTTTATATTAGTAAATTGCTCTCTGTATGTCACACCTAGGTGACTCTGCGTATCCCAACCAGCCTTGGTTGCTGAGCCCACTGAGGAATCCAAGGACCCCGGGTGAAGGCCGCTACAATGATGCACATGGGAGGACACGTCGTGTGGTGGAACGTACTTTTGGGCTTCTGAAGTCTAGATTCCGGTGTCTGGACAAGAGCAGAGGTGCACTACTCTACTCTCCCCAAAAGGTGTGTCAGATCATAGTTGCATGTTGCATGCTCCACAACCTGGCCTTGCGCAAGGAGATCCCCCTGCTCCTGGACGATGATGAGCAGCAGATGCCCCCCCCTGCAAACCCACACATGCCCAGTGACGATGATAGTGGAGAAGAGGAAGGTGTTGACCTGCGTCAACAGCTCATCGACAACTACTTCCCTTGAGTGTAAGTGACATTGTACAACAGTGACATTGTCTGTTGGCTTTGATGTTAGTGGCAAGGCATAGATGATCTTTTTGACTGCTGGCTGTTGTTGGCTCTGGGCTAATGGCTGATGTGTGTGGCACAGGGTATTTTTATCCAGGTACCTCATGTCTATGTTGATGTTGTTGCTCATTGTTATGTGTGTTGGTTTTTGTACGTTGATGACTAGTGGTGTAGTGTAGTTCCTATTTCCCTAATAGGTTCTGCGCATTGGAATAACATACTCTATAGGCTTGGCATAGGACTGAGGTCGGTATGCCCCTATCGCATATATTAAACTTAATTACTGTGTACCAGCTAGCTCAGAGGCCACTAGAAACTTCTTGACAACAAGAAGGGAATAGCTTCTGGCAACCACATAACATAAAACCCTGATCCCTCAGGATCGTGGAAACAATATACTACTTTTCATTCAGTCACTCATCTCAGAGAAGTACATAGAAGAAACAGTCGGGTGTGTTTACAATAAAATTTATTGCACAGTTGTTGTTCTAGTACTGGTTATATGTGCTGCGACAACTGTTGGACAGTAGCAGAGAAATATGGCCAGCAGTGCAGTTAAATAAAAATGCATGGTACAGTTTTACCATTGTGCAATAGTAATGAACACATACATGAAATGCAGAATGCATTAAGATAAAGCCTATACCCCTATGATGCCTAACTAGGTGTACCTAAGTGTACCTAGCATGTGTGTAGGTCTTAGAGAGCCAAGAATCCCCCTAGGATTTAGTTCTAACCCCATTACCTTAGTGGGACTTCATCCTGATGTTGAGCTGGACACCCCAGGATGGGTGGATGGACCTCTGCCAGCTGGAGCTGTGGCATGACGCAGGTTGCAGCGTCTCAGGTCAGAGTGTCGGCATGGAAAGTCTCGGTCCCCTCTCCTTTGCTTGAGCAAAGGGAGGTATATTTATACCTGATAGGTGCCTTGGAATGTTAGTATTGACGTACAGTCGGTCAGAGGAAGACGTCAGGAATGAACCCTTAGGAAATAGTGGTTCATGCATATTTAATGAGTTCTTGGAGAAATCAATAATCCTGTGCTAGGGAAAATCCCAAGAGCTTAAGGGTCTGTTTCTAAGAACTCGTTGTGACATAGGTTAGTCACTGTTGGACATGGATATGACGTATTTAGGATGGACCGTCTTCTGCACCCAGAGCACACGTCAGATAAGGGACAGACTCTGTTGCTCGTTATTTGTGAAGGGAGGGCTGGCTAATGTAGGTGAAAGGGCCTTCCTGTCTTTGTGGCACGAAGGATCTGTGCCTCTGAAACGGCGCACCTATGTTAGGGCCTCAATCCAGCACATAACAGTGGTGTGTTTTAGCTGTAATGGCATCACCTGACAAGTAAATGTCATTCTCTTGTGTCTTTCTAGGTTCCTTCACCCTCTCAATGCCTCGTCACAATCAGAGCTTGTGGTACATTGGAATCTGAGTTGACATTGTACATACTGTGATAAACATGGAGCTGACACAAAGACATAGGTGTGTAAAGAGTGTTTATTAACAATAAGTAATTGTGACAGAGAAGTGATTATTTACAAAATTGTGCCAAGTGAATTTATGAGTTGTCAGTGATGGTAAATGAGATAAATAGAGTAGTCACCACATTGATGTAGTCACACAGTTCAACAGACTCCTGCCATCAACATGGCAATGTGGGTAAGGATAGTTAACAAAATCAATGTCAAGGGAACACAGGCGCCATCATGGCAGGCTCAGCGACTTGCATCTGGATGGTGCATGGCCACGTGATCCTCCCCTGGTGTTTCTCGGACGGCCCCTCGTGCGTTTGGCAGGGGGGCCCTCTGCTGCGGACTCAGCGGTGTCTGAGGAGTCATTTTGTTGCAGCTCACCCCTCTCTGTGGCCGCAGCTGAGGTGGTGGGAGTATCAGCATGCGGGCCAGTGGAGGGGGACTGAGCTGTCATTTGGGCTGCATGTCTGTCCCGCAGAACACCCACAAGCTGGCCCATGAGGTCAACAAGTTGGCCCATACGTGTGTCCATGGACCTCAGCAGCAGGCGGAGCTCCCGCACGTCTTCCACAACCTGGCCCATCTGTCCCTGGTTCTGTTCATATGCCCCAAGGACTCTTACGACGGTGGCCAGGGCTTGGGTCTCAGTGTCCTCCTGTATTTGTCCCCCAGCTGCCCTCCCATCTGCCCTGCTGTCACGGACCTGTGGCGTTGGCACTGGACGCACCCGCACACTCCCCCTGGCATCCTCTGATTGTGTTGTGGTGTTGGTAACCACTGAGGCAGGGAGAGTGTTGCAGGCAGCAGTGGTGATGGTGGTGGTGGAGGCCGTACAGGTCGTTGTAGCAGGGGTCAGCCCTGTTGTTGTTGCTGTGGTGGTGGTGGTGGTGGTGGTGGTGGGGACAATGAGGGCCTGAGACGTGGTGCGCCCTGGCAGTCCGGAGGGGCCAGGTTGTTGCTCCTCATCCGAGAAACGTAGGGAGTCTGCATCTGAGAGTTCATGTTCCGGGGGGGGAAACAGGCTCTGCAGGTTGGTGAGGTTTTCTGCTGCAGTTGCTTGTGGATCTCCTGTTGAACAGAGGTTAAATGGTCATTGAAGTTCACTCCACAAGCTTGGTGTTAGACTTTTGGATGTTACATTTGATACACCAAACGCTTTACATTGCAATCACTTGGTATGGCAGCAAGATACTGAGCATCATGACATGATGTTGAGGTACATACATTACTTGTCCATGGTGTGACATGTAAATTGAAACCATGTGCCATGTACAGATTGTGTGATTACAAGGACATGTCATCATCTAACAACTTGCGGCACATCAACTTTATGTAATGCGTCTTTTTTGTTTGCTCTTCATGGAATCAATTTCAGCTAAGCAAGAACTAGCCATTGGAATGTTATACATACCTTTTTCATATAATGTACTTTACTTTGTTTGTCAGATTGACCATGCATGTTTCGTGTTCATATGGGCCTTCATGCTCTGACACCATGGCACTTACACATTGCTTTCTGTGCTGTGCATGATTGTGCCATGAATTACTTTCATATGTGACTTGGTGGGTCAAAGTTTAATTTCTGTGACAGTTACGTGCGCTTAGCTGTCTGCACACTGGATGTGGCTTTTGGATCTATGCCAAGTTGGCTGACATGTGAGTGCTGGTGTGGTCATCTGGCTCCATGCTTTTTGAGAAGGATGGCAGGGTGCATGCACTGACTACCTACCTGTTCGGTGACGCAGTGGAGGGAAATGGCTGTAACATGGTTCTGGGTGGGGGGAGTGCTCCATCCTGCTCAGCTGTGGGACAAGGGGGCCTGTGGGGAGTTGTAGTGCTGTTCAGAAGGCTACCTACCTGTTATGTGAAGGTGAGCAATGCTATGGCTGCCACATGGTTCTGGGTGGGGGGAGTGTTCCATCCTGCTCAGGGGTGAGACAAGAGAGCATGAGAAGGCTGACTACCTGTAAGTTTGAGGAGAGCAATGAATTGGCTGCCACATGGTTCTGGGTGTGGGGAGTGCTCCATCCTGCTCAGCTGTGGGACAAGGGTGCCTGGTGGGAGTTGTAGTGATGGCTTCCCACCCACAAACATCCCTCCCTGTTCAGAAGGCTACCTACCTGTTAGGTGAAGGTGAGCAATGCAATGGCTGCCACATGGTTATGAGTGGAAGGAGTGTACCATCCTGCTCAGCTGTGGGACAAGGGGGCCTGATGGGAGTTGTAGTGCTGGCTGCCTGTACACATGCCCCCATGGAAATATTGCTAGCTACCTTTGGGGTGATTCAGAGGAAGGAAATGTTAGGTGTGTGAGACATGTGTTGGGAAGAGTGTGTTGTACGTAAGTGCATTTGTGTTTAGGAAGTGTAGCTTTCTAGTTGTGCAAGACAGTGCATAGCAGTGTGATGGGAGACATTTGTTGGTACTTACCAGCCTCCACTCCCCCGGGTATTCCTGTGAGACTCTCTGGATGCAGTATGGCAAGCACCTTCTCCTCCCATTCGTTGAATGTTAGTGGTGGAATGGGAGGGCCAATGCCAGTCCTCTGAGCCAGCTCATGGTCCTTGTTGGCACGTTCTTTCACCCTGGTCTTGAGGTCATGCCACCTCCTCCTGATGTCCTTCAGTGTGCGAGGGGTGGTCCCTACTGCATTGACTTTGTTGATTATCCTTTCCCACATCTGATTTTTTCTGGCTACTGGTGTCTGTTGGACCATGATTCCAAACAAATGTGGTTCTACTCTGATTATCTCATCTACCATCACTGACAACTCATTGTCAGTGAATTTGGGCATCTTCCTCTGTACCATGGTGTGTGATGTGCAAATGGGTGAGAAGTGCAGGTGTGAAGGTGGTGGTGGTGATGTGTGTGTGGTTGTGATGGTGTGATGTGTGCTGATTTGCCTCTCCTTTGTGCTGTGGGGTTGGGCCCTTCAGTGCTGGAGTTGTGCAAAGGATTCTGGGCAGGAAAGGGGCTGGTTTTATACTCAGCTATGTGGGTGGGTCAAAATGGAGTATTCATGTCAGGTGTGTTGTCTGGGTTGACCTGGGATTTGTATCTTTTACTTGCCATGGGGATGTGTCATTGGGGGTGTGTTAGGTGTTTTTTGAGGCTGAGCCAGATATGCAGCCACACTTGGTAGCCTTGTTGTGTGGTTGCTTCCAAACGCCATTACTCTTCCGGCGCGACCGCGGCGGTCGGAATACAACAGCCCTTCCGCTGGCTCTCCCATTCAGCATTAGTTGCGATCGCAGAGGTCGGAAACAACTAATCATTCCGCTGGCACCGCCATCGTGTCCTAATTTCACTTGCGGTCATTCCGCTGGTCGATCGGCGGTTTTGGGTCTTTCCGCAGCAAATCCGACCGTTTTGTGGAATCCGTCTGCCGCGGTCGGATTTTTCTGGCAGTGCATCCTAATCTGACCGCCGGTTTTGCCGCGGTACATGCGGACAGTTAATTTCCACTGCCACGCCAGTCGGAGTGCTTTTCCGTCCGCCATCGTAATCGGCCTCAAAGTGTGGTGGGCGGGTGGAGGGAACGTAGTAGGGGGCGCACAGGTTGGGGAGCACGGTGGGAGGGGTTGCGGGGTGGGTGTTCGTAATATATATAAATATATATATATAGAAAAATGATTCTCCGCTCGCGCAGAAAGGATCCAGCACTCCGTGAAA
The DNA here is from genome assembly GCA_963921515.1 of Calotriton arnoldi. Taxonomy (NCBI): domain Eukaryota; kingdom Metazoa; phylum Chordata; class Amphibia; order Caudata; family Salamandridae; genus Calotriton; species Calotriton arnoldi. The sequence continues at coordinate 5,985 of CAWUFW010006929.1, read as the reverse complement.
TAATTTTAACTCGCTTCTTTATTTGCAAAGTAACGGCAACATCTACGCGTTTCGACAGCTGCCTGCTGTCTTGTTCACGATGTATGGCGCCATTTTCCCAGCACTTTTAAATAAAAAACACATCAATATGTCATGAACAGCAACATAGGACACCAAAAACCAGCACTGTTACATCCTGGTTGTTCCTCACATTGTATGGGCGCCATTTTTACACATGTTTTTTTTCATTAGTATCACACTTTTTGTATGCAGATTCCACTCATTATGTTGCAAGTGCATGTTTTAACATTTTTGGAGCATATTTCATGACTATTTTAGCATTTGCGCAGTGGATTGCACAGCAAGCCCACGTTACTGCTGAATATAACCATAAGCATACTGTTTAGATTGCCTCTCATGTTTTATGGTTAGCTCATACAAAGATAATTCCCCGAATGGTACTTATACTAGGCATTTTTTCCATACTGGAATTCATCATATGTGAAAATTATTTCCTTACATTAAAGTGCAAGTGCTTATACTCTTTGGTATTTTAAACAGTTCTAATACTTTTCAAAATATTTCATGGTAAAAAATGTATATATATTAAATTTCATATATATACAATATTATAATATACCATGTGCAAAGTTATTTCCTTTTATAAAGTGCAAGTGCTTTATAAGGTGCTAATACTAGTGCCTCAGTATTATATACCATATCACTCCTTCCTGTACTTCATATACAAAGTGCAAATGCAATAAATAATCTAAAAAACAACATATTATAAAATTTATATGCATATTTTCAAATTAATTCAATTCACAATTATGATATATTTCCATAATTCCTGTAAATGCCTAGAATAAAAACATATTTTGCCTTACCTCAAGCCGCTGGCCGCCTCCCGCGTCGTGTCGCGCCTCTTGTCCTCTTCCTGATCCCAACAGCCCCTGGGACAGACTCCCATCCAATCCCTGTACTGCAGAGCAGCATGGGTATTGGCCTGAGCGGGCTAGTAAGATGCTCTGCTCAGATCTGGGAGTCTGTGGAGTTTCTCCAGACCGGCTGTTCAATGCAGCCAGCCTGGAGAAACCTAACTACGCATGTGTGTTTGGCCGGCCTGAGCCGGCTGGCCAAACACATATGCTCACTTAGGGAGTGAGCATAGCACTCCTCCTCCCCCCTCCCATGACTCGGCCCGCCCCTCCCTACAGCGCTGGCTCAGAGCTGGGACGGCAAATGAAAAATAAAACGATGCTAGAACATCGTTTTATTTTTCATTCGCTGGCTCTGAGCCAGGCAGTGGGGCGTCGCTCCTCCGCCATTGCGGAGGAGCTGCCGCTTCAAGTCTCTTCTGCTAGGAAAGCTATACATGTCTTCCTGGGTAACTCACACACTAGGCAAGGAGAAGGAGGAGCCCTCTGTCTCCATGGCTGAAGCAATAGGCTACCTGTTAATTGTTTCCTGCATGAAATTGTGACCTGTTTCTTTCACATATTACAAAGGGGGCTGAAATGTAACAGAAAGTTAGTGAGGCCTTATTCAATCAACGAAAATCCATATCTTTCTTAGATTCTGGTAATCGTGCAGGAAAGAAATGTAGAAACCCATTCACTGCTATGGTTTAATGAAAAACACCTGCAGAATAAAAAAAAAACACTTTTCTTCTTTGGCAATTAGCATTGTTCACTTTAGCCTTGCTGCAAAGTCGCAACGGCTCTGCCGGGAGTCATAGTGGGCACAACAGGGGTCCCAGCTGCGACCCCTGGCGACCCCTAATACACGTCCATGATTCAAAACCTGCTGGATGTAAATTAGGAATGTTCATGAATTTCAACTACCTGCAGAAACTCAGAAGCCAGTGTGGGACTGTTACTTATTCTATTTAAGCGTCATCTCCAATTAATTTTCTTGGTCGATATGCATATGTATGTATGGGTGAGCAGTCAAAATATCGAAAATAAAATATCGATATACAATAATATCGAAGTTAAAATATCGAAGGGACAGAATATCGATGTGAAGAATATCGATGGACAGAATATCGACTCTAAGGTAAGTAATATTGAATTTTTTAATATCGATGTAAATAATATCGAAGTTAGTAATATCGAAATCAAATATATCGATGTTACTAATATCGATGTTACTAATATCGATATTTGTATTATTGTTATGTATTTTGTTATGTTTTTAATATGTATGTGTTATATATGTTTTTGTTAAGTGTTCTACTTGTTTAAAAATATATGTATACAATTTTTATATGTTAATAAAAAAAATGTAAGGGGCTCATTACGATGGTGGGCGGAAGCACAACCGCCGTGCTGGCGGATGCAAAAACCACCAGTTACCGCCGGCACGCAGCAGTCCACACGCCCGCCCAATTACGATGCGAAAAGTAGGCCAAACACCGCCGGCAAGCCAGCAACACCGTCCGCCATCAAAGTGCGCCCGTACACGTAGCGGCGCAGCTAACTAACACACACCGTCCGACGAAACACGTCCCGCCCGGCGCATAAATTACGATGCCGCAAACAAACGGCTCCCACGGCCAAGAGATACCGTACGACAAACCGAAGCGGTAACACGGACGCCGAGCACGGACAACGAAGAAGCGGCTCCCCGAGCATGAATCCAGCACTGCAGGCCCTCCCCATGCTCCTGCTGATGCACCACCAAGGACGCAACGTACCGCGGAGACGCAGGTAGGGCACACACACAACAAGTGCACGCAAACAGCGCACACAGTGCAAGGGCGGAAAAAGCGGACAACCCCCACCAGCGCGTGTACACTACACATCCACCATTGCATCCACATATGACACACAGGCCAAATCGTAACATCGCGTAACACATGTGTACACACCACCTGGGACTAGGAACCAACAACCCCGTCACGGCCCCAAAGCGGCGATGACGCCGCCACACATGCGCACAACGCAGAGGCCAACCGCAGCGCCATGCATGCGTCGCACACAGACACAGGGACACAACCAAGCAGCACACACATCAGCCCCACCCCGAACGCACATGACACGTGACAGGCCTGCCACAGACATGTCCCCAACGCCCAATTCACGGACAACACCCAACGCCACACAACCGACGCACACATGTCAGTGAAGACACGCAACAGCAGGACACACCCCAGTGTAACAAACATGGCGTAGCACACAGCGGCGGCAACACCAACTAGGAGAAGCAGGGCCCCTTCGGGAAGAGGAACGCCAGTACCACACTGAAACACCCATACCACCCTGCACATATGAACAAGACATATAAAACGGAACACCAAAGAGCCCGGGGACCGACAACAGGTGGCCCAAGAATAACATTCACACACAAGGCCCAACGCAGAGCGGAAAGGCAGCCTGCCGCCCACACAAGGGAGAGCAGACAGCACTGAATGACCTTCCATTCCAACTCCGAAACCACAGCCCTACGACAGAAGCCGGTGAATACAGCCATTGTCCAAGAATAGACCAACACAGGCTTGCCGAGGAGACCGACCACAGGGCAGATAGCGCATATCACAGAAGCACACAACGGACGGGGAAGAAAGAAGAAAACACTCCCCCATGTCGGCCACATGCAAGTTAATTGGAAGGAGTCACACATCACTGACCTTGAACTGTCTGAGAAGCATGTGGGAAGAGGGCCCGTGTCCTCCAAACAAGCCAACAGAACACAAGTCCTGTCTCCCTACGACTACACAGAGCTCACAGCAACCTCGGAGCGTGCACATTGCAGACTGCACACACAGCCAGCACGCCACCACAACGCACCGCTGCGAAATGGCAACCGCAACACACCTACCCAACTACGCCGAACAGCTCCAAGCTGTACAAAACCAACCTGTTTCATACATTGGGATGCGATCTCCTGTCCCTGCTGAACGTAAGTTACCGACTGACTTACCGCATCACATTGTTCAGCTGCGTCATGCCCGTCTTCTACTGTCGGAGGTGTCCCTACCAGCATCCCGTGGAGATATGCCTCTCCAACCCGGCATGTCTGAAGGCGGACCTGCTACCACTACTCCTCCCTCTGGACGCACACGACAGGGCCTGCTCTGCCTATGGGGGCATGGCGTATGTGGCCAACATCGCACCCGCACTGAAATGGGACCACTGTGCCTCCACACGACGGATCATCGAGAACAGCTACATCGAATGTCACCCAGCATGCCCCATCATGGTCCTCCAAGGGACAACTTACGAACAACACCTTGACAGCCACCATCCGCTACATTGGCTGGCAAACATGTACACCACCAATGACATGGAAGCCCTGCTGGACGGCATCGCATACCTGACAACCTGTAAATTCGTCGGACCACAACGCAGGTTCCCGATTGACCTATGATGTCCAACCCCGCACCCATGCTTAGCTTCCGCACGGACTGGCCAGTCACCACCACAACAGCCATACCAAACGACCGGCAACTGTAACCACACCATCAACGACATCGCCATGACATCGGATATGACCGGGACATGCACACTGTTCCCCATCACATCCAGGAACACCGCATGCATCGTGGGAGGCAGTGGCATGGGCTCTGTGTATCGCACCCACATGGACGGAACTGCACGAACAACCAGGACACGACATGGATCCAGCGCCCATGGACACACACACCGCTCAGTGGACATGAATAGGTCGCCTGGAGTCTGTGGGTGCTGCACCCCTCCCACCCCCGCCCCGGGAATCCCATACCAGGACCTTTGCATGGACGACAAGTGCATACAACAACAACACGACCCCAGTGACTGTGACATGTCCAGTAACCACCACAGTGCAACAACAAGTGGCACGCCGCTGCATGCACGCAAGCACATGCCCTGATGTCATCTCACATGCACGTGTGCATGAGGAACAACCGCAGCAAACCTGTCACATGGAACTGAGATGGACTGTGCCCATGATGCCAAGCGGTCTGGTAGGCTACATGTATACCGTCTGTGTCAAAGTCCGCAGCTCCGCAGCTATACGTAAATGTACATTAGCACAGCCTTGGCCAAGCAGATGTCACTCTGAAGCCCACATCCCACATGCAACAGCCAATCACATGTAACCCCACACCCTATCCCATTTGCAATCATGCTCAGTATATCCTCAACATGTATTCCGCTGCCAGTAGTGTCCACTATACTGCATCACAGAGGACAGAAGACTCAATATAATGTTTGAAACCAAAACTGTCTCCGCTGACTCATTTCACAAGTACGAATGAGAGAGGATGAGAGTATGTGAAGTGCACGGCAGTCGTGACATGACCATGTAGTCCACTGGTATTGGATGTCAACGCAAATGAGTAGCACAACTGTGGAAGACACACATGTGTCGTGTGAAGTCGTATGGACGCAGTGCTCAGGTGGGTGGGTGTGACGGATAGATGCGCACATGCCAAGTTGGAGCACGCCGTGTTGGGAGGGGTCATGAACAGTACACCACCGCTTCCCTGGGCATTGTGAGAGGACACCTGTTGGGGGGGGAGTGAACACGTGTGTGCACAGCAGCCGGGCACACGTACAAAGCGGTACCAGGCGCACCTCAGCCCACCCTCTGTGGACAAGCTGGATCCTGTTGTGCGCCCGCCATGCCCCTTGACAAGGCACACACAGCCCCAGTCGACCAGGTGTAACCCCAACATAGTCAATCCGCACAGGCGATACAGGGCACGGGATGGCAGTGGAGCATGGTGTGTGAGAGGTCTCTCGCGCTCCTCCTGTTCATATCACGCAGGCAATAGAACCTCAACGTCTAGCGTGGCACAAGTCAAATGGAAGTGTAGGGGGGACGCACCACAGCACGAGCAGCACTGACGTCACGGGAGGTGGCTCGCACCATCCCATCCATTGCCCATCATACCAACCACGCCACATGCCATTGCGACTAAGTACAAGCGCGTGCGCCACCACCCCGAGCCCTCCCCAGAGAGGCCAAAGAGTGAATGTGTGGGCCATCAGCCACAGACGGACGCGGCCTGGCCGCAAG